>JAEAOA010000868.1:0-734834 GCA_016746295.1 Potamilus streckersoni | reverse complement strand
AAAGGGGTCAGTTAATGCTAATATTAACGCTATAAAATTTGACGCTCTATTTAAAAAAGTAGGGTCCCATAATGCTAATTACCATAGATGAAATATTATCGCTTAGTTTAATTTTTATTTACAATTTTTCAGTTTCCACGAAGGTCGGTATGAGTTTAGATAATTTCACTACTACTTTAAGTCTTGGTAACATTTTAAAAATTATCTATGGATTATTTTCAGTCTCCGCTAAAGCCAGGTGCAATTTCAGAATTTAGTGCTACACTTCGTCTTTAACTATTTCTAACAACCAATACATCTGACTAGTTACCGGTTTCCATTCAAGTCCGCTATTTTTTCTGAAATTTAGTGGAATATTTTAAGTCAAGGCAATCTGAATACAATCTTCCAGAGTTTTTCTCAATCTCTACTATGGTTTGGGAGATTTTGGTAATCTTAGTTCTACTTTTAGACTAAGCAAATATAACAGGGTTCCTGCAGACTTAACAAAAACAAATTCCATGACTTTTCCAAACCTTTTCCAGGGCCATTTCATAAAACTCAAGAACCGCGCTATCTTGCATTGTCAAGTAAATGAACATAAAGAATAACATCTTTCAATTTAAAATAAGAAATAAGTTAACAACAAATATATTTAATATGTACTTTTTAAATTTACATGGGCTAACACACTTTGACTTTATGTAGTAATTCATGTCATAATCCAATGATCAATGTAATTTGTATTGAAAAGAAAAAAGGAAACAATTCTTAGTAGTCTTTGTATGTGTTCCTATTTACAATATTGACAAAACACATTACTTTCCAGTTGCTTTCTTTTATTTAGTGAACTACACCTGAAATCATGTGATACTTCCATTAGGAGAACTTACTCTTATTATATGAATTGAAACCATTTATCGATTGTAATTTTATCATTTTATTTAATCGGTTCTCGGTGCTCTATAAAATTTAAAGTAATCAATTTCTTTAACTCCATTGTCACAAATTCCATGACTTTTCCAAAACTTTTCAAGGTTTTGACAAATTCCATAACTTTTCAAGACCCTAGAAATTTATTTTTTAAATTCCAAAATTTTTTCCAGGATTCCATGACCTGCAGGAACCCTGATATAACTTAATCTACTGCGATAATTTCAGTCTCCGTCATATTCTGAAACAATTTCGTATGTTTAGCGTTACTTTTAGTCACAGTCACTTGAATATTAATGTTCCAGATTTTCTTAATTTTCACTGTAGTATTGGACAATGTCGTAATTTTAGTATTAATTTTAGTCTAAACCAATGTAAATTGATGTTCAGGGACATGTTTAGTCTCGGTTAAGTTCTGGGACAATTTCGTCATTTTAGCGTTACTTTTTGTCACATCCATTTCGGTGTTAGTCTTTCCCTTGATTAAAACTATTTATAGCATCATTATAAATATGCAAATTTATGAACACCATCAACATATTTCAAGTCTATGTAATGCTTTATATATAACTCTAGGTTTTATAGGAATATATGTCGGTCTCTACGTCTCTATTTTATAGGTCCCTCCCTAGAGTCGTAGTGCTAGCTGCGCGTATTTAGGACAACTAGGTCAGCTCCTTGCTACACTGTTACCAGTGTTCAGTACCATGACGTCATGCCACCTGGCCAATTTCTCTTGTCGCTATACAGACCCAGGTTGTGCTAATACAAAATTCCCCTTGTCGCTATAAAGGCTAGGTTGTGCCATTTGTCGCCATAGTGCCGCGGGCCATATTTTAATGATAACTCCCATTGTCGCTATACCCTTCACTACTGTTGTTATTGTTATGGGATTTAACACCATTTTTCAGCACAAGATAGGCTATATATGGTGGCCAGTATTTATGGTGGAGGAAGAACCCTGGAAAACCCCGGGAATAACCACCGACCCACGAGAAGCTACTAGCAGGCTTATCATTTACGCACGTTAGCCGAGCCCGACTCGAACTCACGCAAACAGAGGTGAGATGGCAGTCATCCGTAACGGTCGGCGTTTTAGACCACTTGGCGTCCCGATGCACTTATGTAACAACCAAATAATCCGTTTGTTTATGCAACAACCAAATAATCCGTTAGTTATGTAACAACCAAATTAATCCATTAGTTTAGGCAGCAAACAAATAATCCGTTAGTTATGCAACAAACAAATTAATCCATTAGCTTAGGTAACAACCAAATAATCCATTAATTTAACAACCAAAAAATCCATTAGTTTGTTATCATGCTGCTGAACAAGTGTCTAAAAAAATCAGTGTTTTTGGGCATGATAATGTAAACTAATAATCCGGTTTATCAGAGCCCACTACAATACATGGGAGTTGTTCACATCATAATAATATATGTGTAGGGTTAGTTTTATTGTTAATATCATTCATTATTGACAACTTCCAAGTTGCAGCTTTTGCTTCAACTGTGGACAAGTGCTATATCTGAAAATAAACTTGAAAATCTAAATAAAAAAATATATTTTTACTTTTCTTTGTTTTTGGTCAATTGGGTTTTAGAAACAGATGTATAGTTCTCTTACCATATAGCTATCATGAAATGTCAAGCATATTAATGATTTTGGTTCAGGTGGTATGAGAGTGCAATTCTAATCATGAGGCTTTTTTATTATTTGCTGTTTGCTTCTAATGTTCTAACCTTAAAGGGAGACAATTCCAACTAAACTGATACATAAATTTGTGACTACTGTATGTCAATTTGATCTATATTATTTATCCATTACCTATTTAAACTGACTTCTTCAAATCTGATAGCTTTGAATATTAAATTCCATTAGATTAATATTTTTCTTCTCCCTTCTCCTGTCCCACACCTTCAACACATCCACTGACGGCGTTTGTCTGCAAACCAGGTCCGACGGGAGGCTGTTCAACCTGGCACGACTGCGTACAAAGACCAAAGTGAGGCAAGTACTCATCAGGGAGATGCTCTTTGCTGACAACACGGCTCTTATGACCCACACTGAAGATATGCTCCAGAGACTGGGAGACCGTTTCGCTGATGCCTGTAAACAGTTCTGGCTCACCATCAGCCTACTAAAAAAGGCAAATGTCAGTCTCAAGATGTCACCACTGCCCTTTCTATCAAAATCAATGGCACCACCCTGAAAGAAGTCAACAACTTTATTTACTTGGAATCAATTATCAGCAACACTCTTTTGCTTGATGTGGAGTTGGAGAGAAGGCTTGGAAAGGCAAACATAATTATGGCCCAACAAACAAAGAGGGTGTGGGAAAACAGCATACTGACAGTGCACACCAAGACTCAAGTCAACCAAGCCTGTGTTTTGATCACCCTCCTATATAGAAGTGAGATTGAGTGGAGCACCTAAGCGGCAAGAGTGTTGCCTAAACTCCTTCCATATATGATGCCTACAACACATCCTGAAAATCGGCTGGAAACAACGTGCAAGGATCCCAATCATGTCCAACCTGCTGAGCAAATGCCGCCTTTGATGGCTAGGACACGTCCAACGCATGGAGGATGGGAGGCTGCCAAAGGAAATCCTATATTGACAGTTGGCCACTGGCACTAAAAGAGTCAGCCATCCATCACTCTGCTGCAAGGAAGTGTGCATGAGGGACATAAAGGCAAGAAGTATTTTACCAGACAGCTGGAAAGTACAGGCCAAAGATAGAGGCACCTGGAGACTGACAGTCAGCAAGGGCATAGCAGTTGCTGATGGAAGGAGAGCCTAGCAGGCCGCAGAGAAATGCAAGAGAAAGAAGCGTGCATCAGCAAACCAAGCAACTTGAGACTTCCCTGTACATCTGCTCCAACTGCAATAGGGATTGTCACTTGCACATTGACCTGTACAGCCACAACAGATGATGCCAAAATGCTCCAAGGGCGCTACTCAGATTGTCTTCCGAGACTGAACTGCCAGTGATGATGATGATGATAAAAATATTTACTTAAGCTTTTATGGGTATGTTTTCTAAGTAGTAATGTGTTTTGTAATTTGGACTTTTAATGTAGCTTTAATAATTTTTCAGTCATATGGCTTCCATGTCTGCTGTATGGCAGTTTATAGTCTTATCAAGCATTGAAGCATCATGCTGCAGACATGTGGTATCATGCCACACTCAGTTGCAAATTATCCTGTCACCAGGCCAACCAGTCCTAACACTAACCTCTATATGCTGAGCACCAAGTGAGGCAGCTGCTAGTACCATATTGTATAAATCTTTGGTATGACTTGGCTGGGGTTCGAAACCCTGACCTCCTGCATGTGAGGCAGATACTCTAACCATTTATGCCACTAGAGCAGTCTAGTAATGTGGCTATAGGATTATGAATATAAATATATACAATATTACTTGAGGCAGAAGAAAAGTATATGTGCAAATAAATGCATACAAGGATATTGGATGTTAAACAAAGTTATTTGTGCAGATAAAAGTATACAATAGAATTGGAGTTTGAACAAAAGCATGCGACATGGAGCAAAAGTTTGTAGATACATGTGTACAATATTACTCAATTCCGAACTAAGGTAAGTGTGAAGAATTGTTTAATAATGTTTCAAATTGTAAAAAAACTGAATGGTAAGCAGGACTTGAAGTGTTGTGGGACAAATGACTAGCAATGTTTCTTTGAGGTGTCAAAAACTTTTACCATTAGCATAATCAGACACCTTAATCAGACATGTTGTTAACACTGACAATAAAGGTCAGAGTTATAATCATCATAAAGCAAATAATAGAAAGTAATGAATGACCAACAAATACAAAAAGAAAATTTGTATTGAGTTCAGGAAGACTGATAACATGATCCCCTTTTTCACACAACATCGATATATCAGATACATAAAAACAATGGGTATACAATTCTGAAACCAACATTATATGTTTAAAGAATGGAAATGATTAACAGGATATATACAAAATATTAGCACATAAAAATGTAAAGTGTGTATCAATATAAAAAATTAATTCAAAAATACATATTTTTCATAGTCACTCACACAAAGCATTTACATTATTTTAGAAAGTCTGTTTAAATCCAACTTGGGCCAGTGGCCATCTACTTTAAAAGGTATGAATTAATTTGCACTGATGAGTTTGTGTTCAAAAGCACTCATCTAACATGGACAGCCATTTAATACACTGATGTTTGTATTCAAAAGTACCCCTCTAAAATGGACATCCATCTAATGCACTGATGAGCTTGAGTTCAAAAGTACCTCTATATAATGGACAGCAGTCAAATGCACACAGAGTTTGTGTTCAATAGCACCCCTCTAAAATGGACATCCATCTAATGCACTGATGAGCTTGAGTTCAAAAGCAACCCTCTAAAATGGAGAGCCGTGTAATGCAGCAAGCACATTAGTGTCAAATTTACCCTTCAACAGCCATGCTATACTTGGGCTTAAAGATAGAAATCCTAAAAATATTTATGATTTCTAAATTCAACAGACTAACCTTTTTTTTTACATGCTCATAAAGCAAGTTAATCCATAAAAAGAGTTGAATAATTTAATTATTTTTACTGATGTGTTCCTAAGATGTCAGGTATTGTTGCTTACTATTATTATCAAGATAACAAAACTATGGAAATAAAGTATTATTCCATTCAAGTCAATGAGATGCCTGATGAGCAATAAGACAGAATGGTATGTTAGCTGTCATGACTTCTCTCTCATAGATTTCAATATGTATCTACAAAAGGGTGCCAGACAAAACCAGTCAAGCTGACTTCCTTGGTAAACAAAGCATTTTATATAACAAGAACAAATTAGTTTAATATTGGCATACTTGTCAATGATTATTATTCATAATATATTAATTAATGTTAATACAATTGTTTTATCATCTTGGTATAAAAACATGCATGTGATTTTTATATGAAAACATTAAATATTTTAAATGGTTAAACACATTTCATATTTGATATATAATTGTTATTTACATCTGTGTGATACTCTTTTAGACAAGACCCCTTTTATAAGACCAATTTCTTGGTGCAGGAGCGATGACTATTTAATGGAAGTTTTAATAAGATCTAATTTTTACTTTAAATGGGATGGCCATATAAGAGGGGGACACTGTATAAATATAAACAGATTTAATAAGACCTTTTTCCTCCAGTAAATGGGTTGACCATACAAGGACAACTGTCTATACAGCTTTAATAAGGCCTATTTCCTGCTTTAAATGGGATGGCCATATAAGAGGGGGACCAATCTATATAAATATACAGCTTTATATAGACAAGAAACACAAATTAACATTTTAGGTTGGCATCAAACATAATAAATATAATTTTTCAAAATATTTACTTCATCGTGACCTGCTGAAGTAAGTCTGAATTTTATTTGCCATAGCAACAAATACCAGGACTAATCATACAGTTTTAATCACTCAATCACTTCAAGGAATCCAATCATACACTGGTAATTACTCAATCACTTCAAGGAATCTATTCATACACTGGTAATCACTCAATCACTTCAAAGAATCTAATCATACACTAATAATCACTCAACCATTTCAAGTAATCTGATCATACACTGGTCATCAGTCTCAACCACTTCAAGTAATCTAATAGTACACTGGTAATTAGACTCAAACACTAAGTAATCTAATCATACACTGGTAATCACTCCACCACTTCAAGTAACCTAATCATACACTGGTAATCACTCCACCACTTCAAGTAATCTAATCATACACTGGTAATCACTCCACCACTTCAAGTAACCTAATCATACACTGGTAATCACTCCACCACTTCAAGTAATCTAATCATACACTTGTCATCAGACTCAACAACTTCAAGTAATCTAATAGTACACTGGTAATTAGACTCAAACACTAAGTAATCTAATCATACACTGGTAATCAGACTCAACCACATCAAGTAATCTAATCATACACTAGTAATCAGACTCAACCACATCAAGTAACCTAATCATACACTAGTATAAACTCCACCACTTCAAGTAATCTAATCATACACTGGTAATATGGCTCAATCACTTCAAGTAATTTAATCACACCCTGGCAATCACTCATCCACTTTAAGTAATTTAATCACATACTGGTAACCTGATTAAATAACTTAAAGTAATAAAAAAGCATGCAACACTATATACAAGAAAAATATATAATGAAAAATTTTTAAAACAAATTTGTATATAATATACATGCATGACTACTGCAGTTCACACAAAAGCTGATTAGACACAAATAATAATGACAAAAGACTAGAGTTTGTTTGTAGTATTAACAGTCAATGATGCACTTCCAACAGCACTCAAATCAATATATACAGTTGTGTATTCAAAAACGAAAATGGATGAAAACAATTCCAGCTGGATGAAAACATTTCCAGCTCAATCCTGCAACAAACTCTTGGTTCTGGTTGATATATTATGGACATCAAAAATCAGTTTGAACACCGACAAAGAATGTCCTGATATAATCTTCATAAATCTTACAATAATGTGGCTGTCTTGTACAGTATCAATAATGTGGCTGTCTTGTACAGTATCAATAATGTGGCTGTCTTGTACAGTATCAAGAAGGATTTTACATAAAATCAAATCACTCGTGTGCCTTGATATCAAATCTCATCATATTTCAAATAAACAAAATCAGACTTCATCAAACATTTCATAAAACCAATCCTCATCTGATTTCATATAAACAAAATCTGTTTTGAAGCTAACATGATGGATATAAGTGGCACCATTTTCACCTCAAATTTTATTTTTTAAATATCAAGCTATTTTAAACTTTAACTATTTTTTGTTACTTTAAATATTTATGTACAAGGCAAAAATTATTATATTCCAATCACATCACAGTGTCCTATGTAAACATGAGATATAAATAAAAATTTGTTTGGTAATGGTAGCACCACTGATATTTGTAAAACAAGAAATAACTCTGGAACAGTGAAAACTACCAGAATGAATCTCCTTTAACAGAACAGTATACCTGCAATGCTTGTTCACACACACACACACACACACACACACACACACACACACACACACACACACACACACACACACATTAATGAAAGGAACAATGCATTTATTGAATATGCACTCATTTAACAAATTAAAGTATAAAAAAAATTGTAAAATTTATCTAACAGTAGAAAATGATTTGAATGTAATAACATTGGTACATACATGGAATGACTAATTATTGTTCTGAAACTCAATACAATGTAGTAGGTAAATATTCAACTGTAATTCCTCTTACACCTCGATAACTCGATAACTCGTTTACAATAGGGTCCAAAAAAATAGACCACCCTATATGAAAGGGCACGAGTTACCAGGAGACCTCCCAAAAATCCTCTAGACAAAAGACATCAAGAGAACTATGGGGAGGGAGAGGGAACTGGGCTGTTTAATGACTGAACCCTCATTTTATAATAATGTTGAGAACAGTTGTCAATAAAATGCTTTTTTCTGATTAAATTGTTCCTTATTCTGTATAAATCACATTTATTTTCAAAATGTCTAACATGTGAAAGATTGATAACAGGTTTCCAACTGGTTTCAACATCCAATATGACATATGAAAACATGCATGTAATAATACATCACGTCTTTTTGTGTTTCTTGATTAGACTGGTTCTATACAGGAAATTGTGTGAAATAGTTTTCTCAAAACAAGTAGTGTACGAAGCAGTGAACATAATAATTGTTTTTACACTACCAAACAAGTTTCCTTTTTAGTAAAAAAAACCTGCAACATTTTGTGAGATAATTGTCTACATCAAAACTGAATTTTTAAATCGTTCAGTTAAAAACTGATGCCGTGATTTCGTTGCAAGTAACAGTGAATTGTCCTATCATCCTTGAGAATATCTCTATTTGTGAATTTAGGTTATCTCTGAAACTCATTTTCCACAGAATGGTTGGCATTTGTGAAACAAAGCTCTTTATTTTACACAGCACTTATTTTGCCTGATTGCCTTGCTATCTTTGATTGAGATTGTTAATTTAAAGTTGTTTTGTTAGATTACATACACAATAACACTTATAACAGTATTTGATTGATCAACTGAAATGAGTTACCTGACATACCACCAGAGTCGCTGGTTCATAGGTATGTAGGATTTGTATGCTTTTTGAATTGTTTATTCCACCTCCTTTATTTGATTTAAAAGATATAATTAATGTGATAAGAGAAAAGGAGTCCCACTGTTTATTTACTGCAACAATAAAACAAATGTTTCAGCTAGTCTGATATCAAAACAGGGTCAGCACTTAATTAGGTTCTCAGAGAAACACTCACAGACAGTGCTGTTACAGTAGTGTGAAACATTTTATGTTTAATTACAAGAGGACACATAGCATTTATGATGATTACACTTAAAAGGAACTAAAAAATAGAACTGGAACACAAATTTCAATTGATACAAAAAAATGATATAATTGGTATTTATTTATCAAAGAACTGTCTCCACTAGGCATAAGTGACATTTTCATTTATCAAAAAAATGTCATTTGAAAAGAAATGTTGTCTTTTTTTAAAAGTTGAAATATCATAACATTATATAAAATTTCTGGGTCCTACCTACCATTTTGGACAATGAAATGAACAATATATCAGTTTGTGATTTTCTTCAAGTTCAACAAATAGGGATAAATTTTTTTGTTTTCTCTGGTTTAAAAAATGGGATCCAAGCCTGATGCTGCATTATAAGCGTGTTTGCAAGTTATCAGGGTGGCAGTCAGTGAGTGAGTGGTGTAATTTGTAATGTTGGTTTCATTTAAATAAAATATCTAAAATTAAATAAAGTTTTGTAACTATATCAATTATGTACATAATAAATGCAATTTATATTTCTAAATGAACATTCAACCATTTTCTGCAATACTCATCTGGTCAGTACTACATTTGTTTGTGTTCAAGCAAAACTGACAAAATTAATGTATAAAAATCTGTTCTTTAACAGTCCCTACATTATTCCTTTCCATAAACAACCATTTCCTGTATTTTATATTTAGAAACAATGGCAATTTGTGTAAAAAGCAGTACACATCATTTGTCTATAAATTCAATACAAGTAGTTTATTTATCATAATGTGAATGAGCACCTAAAAAATCACTCTGCAATGAATAATTTGGCCCCAGGTTCATTAAAAATCTCAAAAGATATTCATGAAATAGAGATTTTTTAAATCTCTCTTTGCTTCCTTGGCAATAATGGCTCTTCACAAAACATTAATCATGAATCAGACATTAAAATACAGTTATCAATGGCTGAAAGTCACAAGAAAATGTCTGAGGATTTCCTCAAAATTGAGAATGTCAACTCTTTGTCAAGAATAATATGGTTTATAAATTTTTGTCAAGAATAAATCGGTTTCTATGTATTAAATTTAAAAACTATAAAGAAAATTTTCTTTCTTTTTACTATCTTTACTTCAGACACAAATATTTATATTGTTAAAGTACTTTTAGCAAGAAAATGTAAAATTTCAATTTGAAAGTGGAAATTTTCCAGGTTTTAGTTCAACTGGGGCCTATTTCCCAAATTAAATTGGAATTATTTCTATTTTATGCAACAGTTAATGAATGTGTTTTTCGCCTTCTTAAAATTACAATCAAGATCTACTTATAAGAAATAGATCTGAAGTCATGTTGTGTTGCCACTCATAATTGGATAAGATATATACAGACATGATGTCATGTTCTGTTGCCACTTATAATTGGATAAGATATATACAGACATGAGGTCATGTTCTGTTGACACTTATAATTGGATAAGATATATACAGACATGAGGTCATGTTCTGTTGACACTTATAATTGGATGAGATTACACAGGCATGATGTCATGTTCTGTTGACACTTATAATTGGATAAGATATAAACAGACATGAGGTCATGTTCTGTTGACACTTATAATTAGATAAGATATACACAGACATGAGGTCATGTTCTATTGACACTTATAATTGGATAAGATATAAACAGACATGAGGTCATGTTCTGTTGACACTTATAATTGGATAAGATATACACAGACATGATGTCATGTTCTATTCACACTTATAATTGGATAAGATATACACAGACATGAGGTTATGTTGTGTTGACACTTATAATTGGATAAGATATACACAGACATGAGGTCATGTTCTGTTTACACTTATAATTGGATAAGATATACACAGACATGAGGTCATGTTGTGTTGACACTTATAATTGGATAAGATATACACAGACATGAGGTCATGTTCTGTTGACACTTATAATTGTATCTGATGAACAATGGCATGAAGTCATGTTGTGTTGACACTTATAATTGGATATGATGGAAAAAGACATGAAGTCATGTTGTGTTGACACTTCTAATTGGATATGATGGAAAAAGACATGAAGTCATGTTGTGTTGACATTTATAATTAGATCTAATGGATGCAGACATGATGCCATGTTCTGCTGACTTTATGTTTCACTAATCAAATTACATCTTTCATATTTCTGAAAGTGAATAATATAATTTTGGAAACAAATAACCCAGATGCTAGCATTCACTGTCCCAAACATACAATACAATACTTTATCTGGTAGACAATTGATGTTAATCAATGGGGAATTCAAAAGGGTACCAGAACATGAAATGTGTAACACTGTCTGGTAGACTTCTCACATAAGTGGATGGGGAATTCAAAAGGATACTAGAACATAAACATTGATTTCAACTAGATAAAAAGCTAGGCCAAAGCTTGTTTCTTGATTTTACTATTGCAAATAATGTTTTACTCAGATAACTGGTGAATGAATCAAGTTGGTTTTGTAGTGATATGGCCCAGTATGAATACAACAATCAAGACATAACATGACTACCAAACTTAAGACATAAACATGACTACCAGACTTAAGACATAACATGACTACCAGACTTAAGACATAACATGACTACCAGACTTAAGACATATACATGACTACCAGACTTAAGACATAAACATGACTACCAGACTTAAGACATAACATGACTACCAGACTTAAGACATAACATGACTACTAGACTCAAGACAAATGGTGAATAAATTTTTTGTAATCCATTAAGATGAAGCAAAACAATTAATATAGACATGCATCATCAGTTTAGATATGGCATCATTCATTTTACTGCATAAATGCATTCATTCTCTACAAAGACCACCACTCTCATTAGATGTGATGATGATATTGTTACATGTCAAAACTTTTTCTTCACTTCTCTTTTTGCAAGAATCTCATGTCAGCATGTGAAATCTGTGCAGTTTTCCCTAGGCATGGGACAAAAAACTCCTGTCAACATGTGGAAATTTGTAAAGGCCTCAATGACATCAACGTAACACACTGAAACAAAAAATAAGTAGTTCCTCAAAATTTTTCAAAACCTCATCAATTTTATATTTGAGCTATTGCAATATCATATCAGATGATAGCTTTCATTGTATCATATGATGATTATTTCAAACACTATTTATTAATTACCCCACTAAATAAGCCCATATAATTAAGTTCTATACACTTACCTCAGTTTTCAGGCAATATGTTGCAACAGCCTTACATAGTTGATCATACTGCACTATATTTAGCTCAGTTTTCAGGCAATGTGTGAAACAGCCATAAAGCATTTAAGTCTGTTTTCAGGTAGTGTGGCAAGATCCATTCCACATTTAGGTCAGTTTTCAGGCAATGTGTTAAAACATCCATACTATAATTATGTCAGTTTTCAGGCAATGTGTTAAAACATCCATACTACAATTAGGTCAGTTTTTTTTATCAACACAGCTTTACTAAATAAATGTCAATTTTCAGGCAAAGTGTTGAAACAGCCATACTACATTTTGATCAGTTTTCAGGCAATGTGTTGAGACACTAATGCTATATTTTTAGGACAGTTTTCAGGCAAAGTGTTGAGACAGCCATGATACAATTAGGTCAGTTTTCAGGCGAAGTGTTGAGAAAGCCGGTTTTTAGGCCATGTGGTGAAACAGCCATACTACATTTTGATCAGTTTTCAGGCAATTTGTTGAAAAAGCCATACTACATTTAGGTCAGTTTTCCAACAATGTGATGGAACAGCCATACATTTTTAACAGTTTTCAGGCAATGTGTTAAAACAACCGTACTATATTTTGATCAGTTTTCAGGTAATTTGTTGAGACATCCATGCTAAATTTAGGTCAGTTTTCAGGCAATGTGTTGAAACAGCCATACTATATTTTGATCAGTTTTTAGGCAATGTATAGAAACATCAATACTACATTTAGGTCAGTTTTAAGGCAATGTGTCAAAACAGCCTTAGTAAAATTTGATCAGTTTTCAGGCAATATGTTGAACAACCAAACTACATTTAGATCAGTTTTCCGACAATGTGATCAAACAGCCATATACATTTTTATCAGTTTTCAGGCAATGTGTTGAAACAGCCATACTACACTCTGATCAGATTTCAGGCAATGTGTTGAAACAGCCATACTACACTCTGATCAGGTTTCAGGCAATATGTTGAAACAGCCATACTACATTCTGATCAGATTTCAGGCAATATGTTGAAACAGCCATACTACATTCTGATCAGATTTCAGGCAATGTGTTGAAACAGCCATACTATACTCTGATCAGATTTTAGGCAATGTGTTGAAACAGCCATACTACACTCTGATCAGATTTCAGGCAATGTGTTGAAATAGCCATACTACATTCTGATCAGATTTCAGGCAATGTGTTGAAACAGCCATACTACACTCTGATCAGATTTCAGGCAATGTGTTGAAACAGCCATACTACACTCTGATCAAATTTCAGGCAATGTGTTGAGACAGCCATGGTAAGTTTAGGTCAGTTTTTAGTCTGTGTGCTGAAACAACCATTCTACATTTTTATCTGTTTTCAGCCAATGTGTTGAAACAGCCATACTATATTTCGATCTGTTTTACCACAATATGTTGAAACATCCATGCTACATATATATCAGGTTTTATGCCATGTGCTGAAACAGCCATTCTACATTTTTATCAGTTTTTTGACAATGAGTTGAAACAGCCATACTATATGAACTCATTTTAAGTTCTACCTTGAAAACAATGTGACATTATTTTGGACTAATTACAGATTAAGGGAATTATTAATTTTCAATTCAAAAGTGTTAGTTTCTTTAAATAATCTTTGATACTGCTGTAATAATACTATGCTTTCAAACTCACCATTTATACAGAACACATCAAATTCAGGACAACCCATTTGGATACTGAAAAAAAAACAACAAACACTTTTATAAAATAACAATATTTAAAAAGTGCTGTATATGCTGAAAACAGATAATATTGGTTGTTTTCCAATTTAATATAATGTTATTTTTTGAGTTATTGGCTTGCTATAATCTTGCTGTGTACATTTCACAATAAAAGGTAATTGTACATGTCATTATTATATGTGACTATTAACAAATCACTCTTATATGTAACTGTGTACATTTCACAATCATATGTAACTATGTACATGTAACTATTATATGCAACTGTTGACAAGTCACTATTATATGTAACTAGACAAGTCACTCATCTATGTAACTGTACATTTCACAACCATATGTAACTACATGTCATTATATGTAACTGTTGACAAGTCACTCTTATATGTAACTGTACATTTCACCATCATATGTAACTACATGTCATTATATGTAACTGTTGACAAGTCACTCTTATATGTAACTGTATATTTCACAATCATATGTAACTGTGTACATGTCATTATTATATGTAACTGTTGACTAGTCACTATTATATATTGACAAGTCACCTATATGTAATTGCGTACCTTTCACAATCATATACAACTGTGTACATTTCACAATTATATATAACGTACATGTCACTATTAAATATAACTTTACATGTCACTATTATATGTGTGTATATATCACTATAATATATAGCTGTGTATTATATGTCATTATTATATATAAAACTGTGTCGGTATTGTATATGACTGCATACCTATTACTAATATATATATAGAAAACTGTCTACCTGTCACTATTATATATAACTTCCAGTACAAACAGCAATGTATGATATAAAGTGATCACAGTCCAAATCTCTGCCCTGTCTGAATGGCTTGGCTAACATGGGTATGTGCAAAAGCTTGCCAATACCTTCTAGTGGGTTCTCCCTCCATCAGTTATACTGGCTACCATGAATAGCCTATCTTGTGCTGAAATATGTTAAACCCTACAACAACAACAACAACAACAACAAAACCATTTACAACTGTTTTTGTGTATACCATATGCCCTTGCCCTCATCAGCTTGTACCCCCTTCTTGCAATTTTGAAAACAAAATGTGTCAAGCATATAAAAAATGCACAAAACCTAACTCATTTCATTCACTGATTTATAATTTCTGACTTAATTGTCACCAAGCAGTCCTTAACAGTTCCTCCATGTTTCAAACCAAAGTTTTTAGTATAAAGCAAAGTTTCAGGTAAATTATGTTTCTCCAAGAATACTTACCCAGTCATGTTGCATTAAGAATACTAGCCTGCTACCTTGTGAATCCATCCCTAATAAAAGACAAAAATAGTCTTTTTTCGATTTCAATAGACAAAGGACAATAACTCTTGCCCATTAATTCCCCTTGGCAGACCAGTTGTCACTAGTTTTAGCTGAGCAAGATACTAATGAGGATGCTTGCATGGTGGGGTGGTTAGGAGGGTTCTAAGTAATGTGATTGGATAAGTATTCTCAGAGAAACATAATATACTTAAAGATTTAATTCTTTTCTTTGAATACATTTGCCAGAGAAACATAACATACTTAAAGATTTCTTTTCTTTGAATACATTTGCCAATCACAATACACTAGGAGAATAATTGATAAAAGGATGGGATTTGGATCATGAGATCTCTGGAAACCTAATAATGAAAATAGCTGGATTCTATATGTAACCCATTCTACAACACAATACTTTAAGTACTCTCACATTTTTTTTTGATAATTAAATTATTTGTTAAACTTTAAAAAACTTGCTGGTTTTGTGCTAATTTCTGTTATTTAGTTTGTGATCATAGAGTTTTAACAGGCTAATATTCCTGACGTAATGTGATTGGGGAACATATTCAAAGGAAAAATAAGGGGCCTGCTCACTGTCATTTTTCAGTTGCTGGAAGAATAAATCTTCAGTGGATGCAAGGCCAAAATATACAAAGAATGTAAACACTGTATTGTCTGTATCCAGTGTCTAATATTTCCCAAATTTGTTAAAAAAAAATAAACGAATATGCCCTTACATATCAACATTACAGAATGATCCAGAGTTTATGGACCCCTGTTGTGTGAAAAACTTTGACCCACCCACAGAAATATGGACTCTGTTTTAGTGTTTTAAGTTCCATTAGTTTGGAATGCAAAGAAGATGATAATGTTAGAGATGACCTGGAGGAAATTAAGGCAGAAATTTTAAATCAATGAAATAAATCATTAAGTTTTTCACATTGTGTAAATTCTTGAGGAGTTTCATTTTGAAAATCTTAAGTGGTGTACAAGCTGATGGGGAGAGCCAAGCACTAGAGTAAAAATAATTTTATTAATCAATTGTATCATGCAGCAAACTCACAGAACTCAAGTTATTTACACAAAACTTTGCATCTTTCAGTCTTGATGACTGTGACCTTTGACCTATTGAGTCCAAAATTTATCTGTGCCTTTGTTGTCTCAAATACAAGCCATCCACAAAGTTTGATTATAGTTTGTGGCATAGAACCAGTCTTTTTTGTGTAAAAACCATTACCTTACTTAAGTCCCTATGATCTTGACCTCTAACCTTATAATCCCCTTCCAATCAGTAGGTGTCTTGTGAAAAATGCATGCCTTTTACAAACTTGTCCAGCCATGTACTACCAAACTTGAGTAGTTTTGTGGAAATTGTTTTGCCTTCTTAGTCCCCATGTCCTTGTTCTTGAAACCCACAAATAATGTTTGACTCCAGAAGATGTCCAGAAAAGTCTGGACAAAGTATGTGATAAAGAACAGACGAGATCAAGCAGAAACTATTATTTTTCTTAGAGTCACTGTGACCTTGACCTTTGATATTTTTATCCAAAAATCAATAAGTGTCTCACTATCTTCTAATGCAAAGTCTAATCAAGGTATATGTTGTATAAATTGAGTCATTGTGTGTAAACAGTTTTCTTTCTTTCATTACTGTTACCTAGACCCTTTTGAACTTAAAATCAATTGACTTCTTTATAGCATTACATTAAAGATACATACAAAGTATAGGAATGGTAGATGGTGGTAAACATTAGGGTATTATATTTTTTACCATGTGCTTGGCTTAAAAATTGTAATATGCAACATATGTAGCTGATATTTTGCTGATATACATGTAGTTACCCTACCTGAGCCATAATCATAGCAGACATCCACTTGAAGAGCTCTGACTCGGAACTGCACCACACTGCCCTGCCCATGGGTTCTTTGCTCCTGAAACATGACATCACTCACAGTCAGTCTTTAGTTACAAATATCATAAAAGTAAGCAGGAAATCTACACAACATTATTTCTTACCATAAAGTAGTGTTATGTTGCATTACAGTCATTAAAGATGTTTTTGAAATTTGTTGTCAACCAAAATCATAACACAGATGTTTAAGCATTAGTTGTACTGATGCTGATGACAATGCCACAGCCGTTATTGTTGACTGCAATGATGCTGATGCCATTATTGACAGCAATGATGCTGA
Source organism: Potamilus streckersoni (assembly GCA_016746295.1). Classification (NCBI taxonomy): domain Eukaryota; kingdom Metazoa; phylum Mollusca; class Bivalvia; order Unionida; family Unionidae; genus Potamilus; species Potamilus streckersoni. The sequence continues at coordinate 717,091 of JAEAOA010000868.1, read as the reverse complement.
TGCCATTATTGACAGCAATGATGCTGATGCCATTATTGACTGCAATGATGCTGATGCAATTATTGACTGCAATGATGCTGATGCCATTATTGACAGCAATGATGCTGATGCCATTATTGACAGCAATGATGCTGATGCCACTATCATTACTGTTGATTGCAATGATGCCGATGCCATTATTGACAGCAATGATGGTGATGCCACTATCATTACTGTTGATAGCAATAATGCTGATGGCATTGACATAATTGTTGATGGCATTGATTCTAAAATCATTGCTATGATTGTTGGTAACAATGATGCTGATGCACATCACTACTGCTTACAGTAATGATGCTGATAACACTGCCACTACTGTTGATTGCAATGATGCTGACATCACTGTCACTATTGTTGATGGCAATAATGTTGATGACATTGTCACTACTGTTGATAGCAATGATGTTGATGACAATGTCACTATTGCTGACAGGAATGATGCTAATGACACTGTCACTACTGTTGATAGCAATGATGTTGATGACAATGTCACTATTGCTGACAGGAATGATGCTAATGACACTGTCACTACTGTTGATAGCAATGATGCTGATGACAATAAGCTTGGTATAAAATGGAAAACCCAGACAGGAGCAATACTCAACAGTCAAATAACAGAGGGACAGTCCTGACATCTTGAGTGTCTGAACACAAACACCCCAGGCTGAGCCATCCAGTTCACAGAGTAGGTTCTTTCAAGTGCTCAGTTTTCTTCTGGTAGTTGTAGAATGTCAGTTATATGTTCAAAGTCACACCAAGGTATCTTGGTATAGTGTCATGTGTTATATGCTGTCCACTGAGGAGAATGCAAAGCTCATGGTTTGCACTTGCATTGATAAGGTGGAAGATGCTGGAGACTGTCTTTATTGTGCTTGACTGTAGGTGCCATTTCTTTAAGAAGTCTGATATATTCTCCATTTCCTTCTTTAGCACATCCTCAAGCTCAGTAATTTTGCAACTTTGGTCCTAAAAAGCAATGTCATCTGTATACATGTACTTGCATGACTCTTTCAGGCATCATTGATATAAACATTGAACAGACTTGGAAGGACACATGTGGGAGTCCATTAGTCTGATGACTCCTAGAGCTGCAGCTCTCTTGAATGAGCACTCTGAAGTACTTGTTGCAAAGAACAGTGTGATAGTCTCAACTATCCAGTATAGGAATACTCTGCTGAAATTTTTCAACAACAACCCTAAATGCCAGACTTTGGTATATACCGATGTTAGATCAAGGAAAAAAACACCAGTTTTAAGGCTCCTTTGAAAACTTTTTAACAAATAAAGGCAGGGGGGCCAGGACTTGATTGCAAGTCTTGCAGCAGTCCAAAATTCATGGTTTGCATTTGCATTGATAAGATGGAAGATGCTGGATACTGTCTTTATTGTGCTTGGCTGTAGGCACCATTTCTTGAGAAGTCTGTAAATGTGTGACTTTGGATCCTAAAAAGCAATGTTATCTTGTACATGAACCTGCATGACTGTTTCAGGCAATTAATTGATATAAACATTAAATAGACTTGGGAAAAGAACAGACCCCTGTGGGAGTCCATTAGTCTGATGTCTTCACAAGCTGCAGCTCTTACAGATGGCCACTCATAAGCACCTCTCAACTACTCAGCATGGCAATACTCTGGACATTTTCAGACATTGTCATATGCCAATGTTAGATCAAGAAAACAATTCCAGTTTAATGTAACCAGGCCAAGGACTTGATTACAGGTTTTGTGGCCTTGCCAGAAGCCTGCCTGCTCAACAGTTATTATGTTCTTCACATTTGGACCAAATCTTTGAATAATAAGGTGCTCCAGTACCTTAAAACAGACTGAAAACAAGGAGATTCATTATGGATCTTTGCCTGGCTTAGGGATCAAAATAATCTTTGCCTGGTGCCACAAAGTTAGCATTCACTCTTCCCTAACAACCTGGGTGTAAAAAGCAGTAAGCAATACCTTTGCTTTCAGGCCAAGATGCTTCAGGGACTCAGGCAGGATGATGTCATATTCTGCTGCTTTGCCTGATTTGATTTTGCATAGCACCTTTTCAAGATATGTTGTTGTAAATGCCTCTGGAGTACTTTTATCTGGTTCATCTGACTTTTGGCATTGTCGCCATTCATCTTGTACTTGACATTGGTGCTCTTTCTCAAGGGTGCTTTTGCGGCTTGTAGTAAATGGCTAGCAACAGCATTTGGTTTGACAACAGGGTGGACTTGAATTGGTGGTTGCTGATAAGCAGTGAAAAGTGGGCAAACCTGAAGCATTTCCATGTGGAGTACATGAAGCAAAGTGACCCTGTAGCTTCCTCTAACTTAGTGTACCTGGAAGAGATTCAATCTGGTGATCTGCTATTTCTGGGTCTCCAGATGCATAATGATTCTTGAGAAGAGTCTGACACTCTTCATCCAAACTGTGTATATAGACTGGATGATGGCCACAAGGGACAGACTGACTTGAATATGGCACTTATTGCAGAATCTGGTGGAGGGAACTGGAGAGGCATCAGTAATGTTACAGCGTGCATAGGATGCATGGCTGACTTTGGAGTCTGGAATTGATGGGATGAGGTCAAAACCTCCATTGGTGTATCATTCTCCTAAATAGTCTACTATGTGTGTCTCCCATAGACAGATTATGTCAACATTTTAATGAATGGTTAAAATGCTGATGGTGTCACATGTAAGAACTTCTTTGCAGACTGAACATGGGCTCTGTAAGTGACATTTTCTCATATGGTCTGTGCAATCTATTAAAAGATGCAAATAAACAGGCATCATTTGTGCAGTAAGACCACCAGGATTTCAAACATCTATCAATCAATGTGGTATCACATGGGAAAAACATACAAAGGTGCTAACTTTAGAAGCTATGTAATATTTTTAAGGTCAAACATGTATAGGAAGTTGCAGAACTCTAAATGTCAATGAACAAGAGTTAAATTCATTTCTTGATCAAACTCAAAACGATTGTCAACTGGGAAACAGAGTGATGATTTTTAAAAGCCAAGAGCTTATCAGCCTATGTGCACTGGCAGACAACTTAAATATTAATTGGAAATTAAATTTGACTATTGAAAAAATAAGATACAAACTGCAGCAATAGCTTTTATACAGCAATAGCTTTTATACAACAAAATACAAAATATAATACAGAGCCAGATTGCTTGAGACTTGCATGAAAACTGAAGCAATACAGATGGTAAACAATATCAACAAATGCTTCACTTTGAGGTGGGCAATTTTTAATTTACCAGTAACATTTTCTTAAAATCCAAATAATTGGATACAATGTAATTAATACCATCATTATAAATATAGTGCATACCATATCAGTCACTTACCCAAATTTCTCTCCTTGTTGGAAGAATGAAAATGGAAACTTGAAGCTGAAGCAGAAATGAAAAACAAAATTGACATCAGACTATTTAAGCATCTGTGAAGAAATTTAGAGGATGTGACTTTGTTATGTAGTAGGACTCTTATGTCCTTACACAGGGTGAAACAGGTACATAACACTGGTCAGGTACACCATTAACTTGACAAAAGTCAGGTACATAATACAGACATACATAACATACAATCAAGAAGAAAAAACAACACTACAAATTAAATATACATTAGATTTTGTGAAACAATATGTGCTTTTAAATTCAAATCTATGTAAACATGCATATTTTTAATGATGTTAACTATCTACTTTTACCTACAATTGTATAACATTTTCTCAACATTAGAAACCCATACAAGTTCACATTGTTGCCTTTGTTTTGCAAGTTTATAAACCTATACCTATTCAAAAAGTTGCCTTCACTTCTCAACATTACAAACCGACAACCATTCACTAAGATGACCTCAGTTCTCCACATAATAAACCCATACCCATTCTCATTGTTGCTTTTGTTTCTCAACATTATAAACCTTTACCCTTTCACTAAGTTGCCCTCATTTCTCAACATTATAAACCCATACCCATTCACTAAGCTGCCATCATTTCTCAAGATTATAAACCCATACCAATTCTAATGGTTGCCTTTGTTTCTCAACATTATAAACCCATACCCATTCACCAAGTTGCCCTCATTTCTCAACATTATAAACCCATACCCATTCACTAAGCTGCCCTCATTTAACAATAATATAAACCCATACCCATTCACTAAGTTGCCCTCATTTATCAACATTATAAACCCATTTGTCAACTTGCCCTCATTTCTCAACATTATAAACCCATACCCATTCACTAAGTTGCCCAGTTCTCTCAACATTATAAACCCATACCCATTCACTAAGTTGCCCTCATTTATCAACATTATAAACCCATACCCATTCACCAAGTTGCCCTCATTTCTCAACATTATAAACCCATACCCATTCACTAAGCTGCCCTCATTTATCAATAATATAAACCCATTCCCATTCACTAAGTTGCCCTCATTTATCAACATTATAAACCCATACCCATTCCCTAAGTTGCCCTCATTTATCAATAATATAAACTCATACCCATTCACTAAGTTGCCCTCATTTCTCAACATTATAAACCCATACCCATTCACTAAGTTGCCCTGTTCTCTCAACATTATAAACCCATACCCATTCACCAATTGCCATCATTTCTCAATATTATAAACTCATACCCATTCACTAAGTTGCCCTATTCTCTCAACATTATAAACCCATACCCATTCACTAAGTTGCCCTGTTCTCTCAACATTATAAACCCATACTCATTCACCAATTGCCCTCATTTCTCAATATTATAAACCCATACCCATTCATTAAGTTGCCCTGTTCTCTCAACATTATAAACCCATACCCATTCACTAAGTTGCCCTCATTTCTCAATATTATAAACCCATACCCATTCACTAAGTTGCCCTCATTTCTCTACATTATAAAGCCATACCCATTCACTAAGTTGCCCTCATTTCTCAACATTATAAACCCATACCCATTCACTAAGTTGCCCTCATTTCTCAACATTATAAAGCCATACCCATTCACTAAGTTGCCCTCATTTTTCAACATTATAAAGCCATACCCATTCACTAAGTTGCACTCATTTCTCAACATTATAAAGCCATACCCATTCACTAAGTTGCCCTCATTTTTCAACATTATAAAGCCATACCCATTCACTAAGTTGCACTCATTTCTCAACATTATAAAGCCATACCCATTCACTAAGTTGCACTCATTTCTCAACATTATAAAACCATACTCATTCACATGGTTGCCTTTGTTTCTCAACATTATAAACCTCAACTTATGCACAAAGTTGCACTCATTTCTTAACATTACAAACCCATACTCAGTCACTAATTTGCCCTTTTCTCTCGACATTATAAATAAAACTCCCTCTCTTTTCTCTATGTTGCCATCTTTTCTCAACATTATAAATAATAATAATAATAATAATAATAATAATAATAATAATAATAATAATAATAATAATAATAAGTCAATTAATTTGAAAGCATTTTAAAGTCAAGATATGCAGTTCCAGTCAATTCTCCACTATCCATTGCAAGCAACCCTTCATGATTGAGTTTTGTTAAAGCAGCCTGACAGTAGTGGTTCCATTTAAATCCAGATTGTGTTGGGTGAATTATATCCTACTTAGAAAAGTAACTATTGAGGTGTTTGGAAAAATCTCTTTCAAACAGTGTAGATATGGTTAACACAATAAACATGCATTCATTCACTAAATTGCCCTCTTTTCTCCACATTGTCAACCTGATAACCATCTTTTAATTCTGAAAATGATACTACACCTCTCCACCCCACAAACAAAGGGGAGTTGACAGATGCAAACAGCACTTACTCTGAACCTGGGACTTTGCGTTTAAAGGAGTCAGCTCCTTTGTACAATATAATTTTCTCAACTTCCCAGGACCCAATTGGGCTGGCCTGCAAGGACAAAAACAGGGTTAAAGTTAGAATCATCATCAAATCATATATACATAAATATTGTATAATTAGGAAGGAACATACATACAGGAATACTATATAATTAGCTATGTAGAGGAATATTATATAATTAGCTATGTAGAGGAATACTATATAATTAGCTATGTAGAGGAATAATGTCTAATTAAGAAAGAACATATTTACAGGATTAATGTATAATTAGGCAAAACCATATGCACAGGAATACTGTATAAACAGGTAGATCATATGTACAGGAATACTGTATAATTAGATAAGTCCATATCTACAGGAATACTGTTTAAACAGGTAGATCATATATCCAGGAATGCTGTATAAACAGGTAGATCATATGTACAGGAATACTGTATAATTAGGTAAGACCATATCTACAGGAATACTGTATAAACAGGCAGATCATATGTTTAGGAATACTGTAAAATTATGTAGGATCACATGTACAGGAATACTGTATAATTAGGTAAGACCATAGGTAAAGGAATGCTGTATAATTAGGTAAGACTTAACAGGAACACAATATAATTAGGTAAGACCATACATTCAGGAATACTGCATAATTAGGTAAGACCATAATTATGTACTTATGTTTAAAATCTTCTTATAATGAGTCAAATGCATAAACTATATTTAACAAGTTATTATTCACCATATAAATAGAGACAGCTAGTGCCCGTGTGTATTTATAGATAGCAACAGCTGGTGCTCATATGTACTTATAAGCAGAGCCAGCTAGTGCCCATGTGTATTTATAAATAGAGATAGCTAGTGCCCATGTGTATTTATAAATAGAGATAGGTAGTGCCCATGTGTATTTAAAAATAGAGATAGCTAGTGCCCATGTGTATTTATAAATAGCAACAGCTGGTGCTCATATGAACTTATAAACACAGATAGCTAGTGCACATGTGTATTTATAAGCAATCTTGCTATAAATTTAATGACAAATAAATCCCCAAATGTCTTTTTACAAAATAGTTTTCACAAATAAATATTACAAAAAAATATAATTATATTTATGAGCCTTTTATCACATATCTGTCACATATGATAAACTTTTGAACGGTGAAAATGTCACCTATGTTTACTAGTGGCAACCCATTAAGATTAAAACTTGATATCAATAAAAGAGGTTTGTAATGTGAAATGTGTTCCAGTCATATATTTATGTTGGTTTAAGTGTAATCATGATAAATGTGGTATGCTGTTTTGTATTCGAATAAAAAAACTTTCAACCTATAATCATATATTTATGTTGGTTTAAGTGTAATCATGATAAATGTGGTATGCTATTTTGTATTCGAATAAAAAAACTTTCAACCTATAATCAAAGCTATATATGGGCATTTCTGTGAAAACCTAACTATCTGCCAGATCTCTGATTGGTGAATAAATATGATTGTGTAAGTACCAGTTTAACTAACATAAATTATTCTAGTCATTCACAAATGTATTTCATGAATATTCTGCATTATGCATTCATTATTACACTGCACTGTCTATACAGTAAATTCTGCCGTGAGCTACCTATGCTATGAGCAACCACTTGTCATTTACAGCTACAATTGCAATGCATGGATTGAGTTTATTGCATGAAAGCATAGTTATGAGTAAACACTTGTCAATTTCTTGTCATGTGTGTAAATGTTTTCTTGTTATGTGTGTAAATGTAAACTGTAGCTAGGCAATTTCTTGTCATGTATGTAAATGCAAACTGTAGCTAGGCAATTTCTTGTCATGTATGTAAATGTAAACTGTAGCTAGGCAATTTATTGTCATGTATGTGAATGTAAACTGTAACAAGGCAATTTTTTGTTAAAAAATGTAAATATAAACTGTAGCTAGGCAATTTCTTGTTATGTGTGTAAATGTAAACTGTAGCTAGGCAATTTCTTGTCATGTATGTAAAGGTAAACTGTAGCTAAGCAATTTCTTGTCATGTGTGTAAATGTAAACTGTAACTAGGCAATTTCATGTCATGTGTGTATATGTAAACTGTAGCAAGGCAATTTCTTGTCATGTGTGTAAATGTAAACTGTAGCTAGGAAATTTCTTGTTATGTATGTAAATGTAAACTGTAGCTAGACAATTTATTGTCATGTATGTAAATGCAAACTGTAGCTAGGCAATTTATTGTCATGTATGTAAATGTAAACTGTAGCTAGGCAATTTATTGCCATGTATATGTAAATGTAAACTGTAGCTAGGCAATTTCTTGTCATGTATGTCAATGTAAACTGTAGCTAGGCAATTTCTTGTCAAGTATGTAAATGGAAACTGTAGCTAGGCAATTTCTTGTCATGTGTGTAAATGTAAACTGTATCTAGGCAATTTCATTTCATGTGTGTATATGTAAACTGCAGCAAGGCAATTTATTGTTATGTGTGTAAATGTAAACTGTATCTAGGCAATTTCATGTCATGTGTGTATATGTAAACTGTAGCAAGGCAATTTATTGTCATGTGTGTAAATGTAAACTGTAGCTAAGAAATTTCTTGTCATGTGTGTAAATGTAAACTGTATCTAGGCAATTTCGTGTCATGTGTGTATATGTAAACTGTGGCAAGGCAATTTTTTGTCATGTGTGTAAATGTAAACTGTAGCTAGGAAATTTCTTGTTATGTATGTAACTGTAAACTGTAGCTAGGTAATTTCTTGTCCTATGTGTAAATGTAAACTGTAGCTAAGCAATTTCTTGTCATGTGTGTAAATGTAAACTGTATCTAGGCAATTTCGTGTCATGTGTGTATATGTAAACTTTAGCAGGGCAATTTATTGTCATGTGTGTAAATGTAAACTGTAGCTAGGAAATTTCTTGTTATGTATGTAAATGTAAACTGTAGCTAGGCAATTTATTGTCATGTATGTAAATGCAAACTGTAGCAAGGCAATTTCTTATGTGTGTAAATGTAAGCTGTAGCTAGGCAATTTCTTGTTATGTATGTAAATGAAAACTGTAGCTAAGCAACTTCTTGTCATGTGTGTAAATGTAAACTGTAACTAGGCAATTTCATGTCATGTGTGTATATGTAAACTGTAGCAATGAAATTTCTTGTCATGAGTGTAAATGTAACCTGTATCTAGGCAATTTCGTGTCATGTGTGTATATGTAAACTGTAGCAAGGCAATTTATTGTCATGTGTGTAAATGTAAACTGTAGCTAGGAAATTTCTTGTTATGTATGTAAATGTAAACTGTAGCTAGGCAATTTATTGTCATGTATGTAAATGCAAACTGTAGCAAGGCAATTTCTTATGTGTGTAAATGTAAGCTGTAGCTAGGCAATTTCTTGTTATGTATGTAAATGAAAACTGTAGCTAAGCAACTTCTTGTCATGTGTGTAAATGTAAACTGTAACTAGGCAATTTCATGTCATGTGTGTATATGTAAACTGTAGCAATGCAATTTCTTGTCATGAGTGTAAATGTAAACGGTAGCTTGGAAATTTCTTGTTATGTATGTAAATGTAAACTGTAGCTAGGCAATTTCTTGTCATGTATGTAAATGCAAACTGTAGCTAGGCAATTTTTTGTCATGTATGTAAATGTCAACTGTAGATAGGCAATTTCTTGTCATGTATATGTAAACTGTAGCTAGGCAATTTATTATCATATAAAAGTAAACTGTAGCTAGGCAATTTTTTTCATGTATGTAATGTAAACTGTAACTAGGCAATTTCTTGTCATGTGTGTATATGTAAACTGTAGCTAGCAATTTATTGTCATTTGTGTATATAATATAGCTAGGCAATTTTTTGTCAGGTAAATGTAAACTGTAGCTAGGCAATTTCTTATCATGTATGTAAATGTAAACTGTAGCTAGGCAATTTCTTGTATTTTATGCTATATAATTGATAGAGTGAGAAAATAGAGATGAAATTTAGAACCCTATTTTTTCTATGTTGCATGCTTTTATCTTTATGTATCTCTAGCTAGGCCACTGATAAATATAACAAGAAATGTTAACATGGTAGTTTTTATAGGTAAAGGTATGAAATTGATATCTGCCATAGCCAGTTTTATGCTGTTGGTTTTTTTTTCATCTGTTTATACTATTTGTTAACTCACAGAGTGAATACAATAGAATCAGTGAGGGGTGCCATAAATCCCACTATAGCTGCATTAGAATCCATCATAGTCTTTCATTTGAATGAGTGGATTCCACCTGAAAGGGTGGGAAATGCACCAGACAAGTGGACTTTCACTATTCAAAGTGGGCAATTAATCCCCTGCCCCTCTGTTCATGTCCACTAGATGAAGTGGACAAGCCATAAAACACAATGCATATCCTGCAATCACTGCATTAGGGTCTAATTCACAATACATAATAAATACATCTTTAGCCCCTCTGTTCATGTCCACTAGATCAAGTAGACAAGCCATAAAACACAATGCATATCCTGCAATCACTGCATTAGGGTCTAATTCACAATACATAATAAATACATCTTTAGCCCCTCTGCTCATGTACACTAGATCAAGTGGACAAGCCATAAAACATAATGCATATCCTGCAATCACTGCATTAGGGTCTAATTCACAATACATAATAAATACATCTTTAGCTGATGATTAACAAAGGTTTCTGACAAATTGGAATAAACGATAGTTATGCCTCTTTAGGTTCTCTCACCTTCTTCATATCCTTGTAGTATGACAACCTGGACTGGGAAAAATCAAAAGCATATTTCTTGGTTTCCCTGTCCACTGTAAACTTGAATTCTGAGAATAAAGGCTGGCCAGGATTATACTGAAAACAAATATGCCTCAAAAAGGTAATCATTAAATAGACATTAACTTTTCATAAACATATAATATACTTTTCATAGACATATAATACACTTTCCAAAGACATAACACACTTTTCATGTTTTGTATGATACTGCAGATGCACTATACTAATGTAAACAATGCTGATATTATAATGTCCATAAGATTAAAGATCCCTGTCTGAAATTGTTAGAGTAAAATTATTTTCTTTTAAATATCTTTTTAACTATTTAAACAATAAAGTGTGATTTATAACAAATGTGTCAACTTCCTATTTTTATTGTGCATTGATTAATGTGTTTCATTGGAACATATTTAAACTGAGACCAGATTTGTTTGAACCAGACAACTTATTTTAAGGGTTGATGGATATATTAAGAGAAAATGACAGGTACATAAGGTAATGAAGATGTAACATACATTGTGGGTATTAGTAAAGAAATTATGTTTGTGAGATGGAGTTAAGGTGTATTATAGCTTGTCTGATGAAATGTATTCCAATGCTTACAAGGTGGTGATAAGGTCTAATTCGCAGCTTGTCTACCTAAGTGTGGTATGATGGTGAGGAATAGTGAAAGAGAAATGTGTGATTTAGTGTGCAATAATTGGTTGCAAGGCAGGATGAAGATTTAAATAAACAGTGTGTATTGAATTGTAGTGCAGTAGCTGTTATGCAAAGTTATAAAGTAACTCACAGCCTGTGTGATTACATGATGTCCAGCAACTGTGAGGTGAGTTGAAGAAGCTACTCAAAGCATGTGTGTTGAAGTGCAGTGCAATTCTTGTGATGTTGAGTGAAGGTGATGTACAATGAATGTGAATCAGTGTAATGTTGTAATTGATAGATTGAATTAAGTTTAATTCAAAGCATTTGTAACAGTAAATTGAAGAACCACCAACCCATGAGAAGCTACTGGCAGGCTTTCTCACTTACCCACATTAGCCAAGTCTAGACAGAGGTGTGATGGCAGTGATCTGTAACGGTCATCGCTTTAGACCACTTGGCCACTTGGGGCCCCTAATTCTACCTGATGAAGTGTAGTGCAGTGGGTTATGGTGTAAATCTGCCTGAAATGTAAGGCAGTGGGTTTAAGGTGTAAATTTGCCTGATGAAGTGTAGTGCAGTGGGTTAAGGTACAACTCACAGACTGCATAATGAAATCCACTAAGTCCCTGTTCTTTAGACAGAGAGAAGCCCTTGAGCTGTGATTTTTATCCCAGGTCCACCAGGTTTTCAGAACACTCATAACATTCTGTTTCGGGTGTAATGGCCTTTCTGCAAAGCAAATTATTTTTTTGTTTATATTTGCACACCAATTTTTTCTGGTAAATTAATTTCTTCAAAAGTACTTCTGATCATAACACTTTAGGAGAAGTACTACTACCTCACAAATCCAGCATCTCAGCAAAAAATAACTTAGTTATCTGTGACAAATTACACAGAATGACCTCCCTTTGAAACACTACTGGGTGTCAAGTCCCTCAAATTATTCAATTATTACGGAGTGAATAGCATGTTCTCTATGTCAAATTAAGCATGTGGAGGCTGGAGGGTGTATGTTTATTATGAAGGGTAAGTATTATTGAACACATTGACTTGAGGCTGGAGGGTGTATGTTTATTATGAAGGGTTAGTATTATAAAACACATTGACTGGAGGCTGGAAGGTGTATGTTTATAATGAAGGGTAAATATTATTGAACACATTGACTGGAGGCTGGAGGGTGTATGTTTATTATGAAGGGTAAGTACTAATGAACACATTGACTAAAAATAATTGGTTTTTGCAAATACATCACCTGAATACATAAGAAGAGGTAAAGGTGGATTGAGATGCAGCCACTTACCCAGGGGAGACAACCTTAAAGTATGTGAGAGCATCTAGATAATCCAACTGATGAAGATACCCCATATGTCTGGAAGCAGCTTAAAAATGGAAAATTTCTCCCTGCCACACAAATCCAGCAGAAGTTGTAAAACAATGGCCTTATGAAGCTGTCAAATGACCCAGAATGGTAACCTGTTGACCAATAGGTCCAGAGATTGAGTCATGGAAAATTTCTCCCTTCCACACAAATCTAGCAGAAGTTGTGAAACAATGGCCTTATGAAGTTGTCAAATGACCCAGAATGGTCACCTGTTGACCAATAGGTCCACCAGACTGAGTCATGGAAAATTTCTCCCTTCCACACAAATCCAGCAGAAGTTGTGAAACCATGGCCTTATGAAGCTGTCAAATGACCCAGAATGGTCGCCTGTTGACCAATAGGTCCAGAGATTGAGTCATGGAAAACTTCTCCCTTCCACACAAATCTAGCAGAAGTTGTGAAACCATGGCCTTATGAAGCTGTCAAATGACCCAGAATGGTCACCTGTTGACCAATAGGTCCACCAGACTGAGTCATGGAAAATTTCTCCCTTCCACACAAATCCAGCAGAAGTTGTGAAACCATGGCCTTATGAAGCTGTCAAATGACCCAGAATGGTCACTTGTTGACCAATAGGTCCACCAGACTGAGTTGGGCCTTTAAAGATTATGGATCTCTGAGTAAAAAGCTGGAGGATTGGAATCAAATCTACCATATTTGCCATATATGTTGAAACACTGTATTTTTTGGGACACCATTAATTAATTTTGAAAGTAATTTTTTTTTGCACTGTATGTTCTAGGACACAATATTTCTTCAAGAAGTAAGTAATGGGACTTCTAAATCATTTGAAGATTATATTGTCACCAAATGCACTCAAACTGAAATTTGATTTTAAAAATATAAAACTGTGTTCTTGAGATAAAACCCATTAATCCATGGCATCATCATCTCCTCATCAAAACAACCCTTCTCCTACACAAATACGATCCATTCTTATGGTGCATGAATATTTGTTTTAGTTCTCTCATGATGTGAAAAATTATTCTTAGAGGCAATACATCACCTGATGTGGACAATGCAACATCTAAAGTCAGATTTTTTTAAAAATCTGTACCAGTTGTGCTAATTCTCATACCTCTGACCCTCATTTTATCATCAGTCTGTTCAGGAATGAGATCAAAGTTCACTACAATTTATTCCATGTCAGTGATCTTCAATGATGTCAATGATCTGGCCTTCACAACTTCATTAATGATTTTATCTTCTCCAAATCTTTTGGGCAATGCTGGGTCATCAATGTCCATGCATGAAACACTATATTGTGTTGCTTTAAAAATTGTTTCATTGTTTCAATCTATTTTCAAACTTCCTGTTAATACTGGTGACAAAAAAAATCCCAAGTTAACTTCCATATCTCAGCCATCTTTGTATTTTTAAAACAATATTGGCACACTTAAATGAATCCAGAGTCAACTTCAGAGATCTGCTTGTTTTCTAATTAAATAGCCTTTGTATTGATATCCTTAATAAAAACAGCTATAAAACATCCATATTAAGATTTCAAGGTTGGCTTTCTCTGTAATAAATATAACCTATGTCTTTGATGTCCTATTGGTAAGTTTAAACAATGAGTTTACTGCTTGCTGCCAGTTGTGTTTATTCTCCACCGGGGCTTCTATGTGCTTGGCATCAGTAGTTATAATTAATACACATGTGCAGTGGGTAAATAGTATACAAAGCAAAACTTGCTTTAATGATACTTTTTGTAACCCATGCTGACAAAAATATTGTAAATTGCAATCAAGTGAATGTTCTTTCAAATAATGATTTTTATTTGCAATACACTGTCATATAGTTGATGGGAATATAACTAAATCTTAGTTATTTTGTACCTTACACTATGTCATGTGTGAATGGTAGTTGTCTTCAAACAATCGTTTGATTATTTCCCACTCATTTGTATTTTATTGGATCCAGTTTCAGTCAGATAACATATTCAAACCTTTGAGTACAATCAAACACAAATTGTCAATCAATCATGTGTTATGGGACATGAGTGATAAATGTTACAGTATGGAAGACTACACTACATATAAGGAGTATATGGATATAATTTCAATGCTCATGATAAAAAAGGAATAAATGATAATAATATAAGGTTGGTTTTGAGGTAGTAATACTAAGGTGTTATGATCAGGTAAGTATTTTTGAAGAAACATAATTATGAGAAAAAATTGGTGTCCATCTTAGGTTTGCTGGATTTGCAAGGATGTGAATGTTCTTAGATGAGTATTGTTAAAGAAAGATACTTCAATCTTAATTTTAAAACAAATTCTGATATCATATTTTATTATCCAAGAAGTGTTTTTATCTATTTTATTGCAACATGCATGTTGGGGGGGACACACAAATTCAATAAAAATTTACTTTAATTCTTAAGTCTTGGAACATATGAACAGGTGAAAAAAATTAAATTTCACAATAAGTTCTAGGGACAGGAAAAAAAATTAATATTTTATTGTGGCCCATTATTTATGGTAAATATGGTATATCTCATGGCATGGATAAAACAGAACTGTTTCACCCAAATGCAATGTTTGTGGTGATTGCCCTAACTTTGTCAGCCAAAATGCAAAGCAAAGTCATTTGGTATGAGGTTATTTTCCATTAAGCAGAATGAATAAACCAACTTGACCAGGATGAAAGCTGTACTGATAGATCTTCCTTTCCCTCTGTAAGGCATAAGCCCCCTTGATGCAACAACTCAGTCCTCCTTAAATACCACTTCAGATGACCTCAAGAACTGTCCAGAGTAGACAGGAATTCATTCCCAATGATGCAACAACCCAGTCCTCCTTAAATACCACTTCAGATGACCTCAAGAACTGTCTAGAGTAGACAGGAATTCATTCCCAATGATGCAACAACTCAGTCCTCCTTAAATACCACTTCAGATGACCTCAAGAACTGTCCAGAGTAGACAGGAATTCATTCCCAATGATGCAACAACTCAGTCCTCCTTAAATACCACTTCAGATGACCTCAAGAACTGTCCAGAGTAGACAGGAATTCATTCCCAATGATGCAACAACCCAGTCCTCCTTACATACCACTTCAGATGACCTCAAGAACTGTCCAGAGTAGATAGGAATTCATTCCCAATGATGCAACAACTCAGTCCTCCTTAAAAACCACTTTAGATGACCTCAAGAACTGTCCAGAGTAGACAGGAATTCATTCCCAATGATGCAACAACTCAGTCCTCCTTAAAAACCACTTTAGATGACCTCAAGAACTGTCCAGAGTAGACAGAAATTCATTCCCAATGATGCAACAACTCAGTCCTCCTTAAATACCACTTCAGATGACCTCAAGAACTGTCCAGAGTAGACAGGAATTCATTCCCAATGATGCACCAACTAAGTCCTCCTTAAATACCACTTCAGATGACCTCAAGAACTGTCCAGAGTAGACAGGAATTCATTCCCAATGATGTAACAACTCAGTCCTCCTTAAATACCACTTCAGATGACCTCAAGAACTGTCCAGAGTAGACAGAAATTCATTCCCAATGATGCAATGACTCAGTCCTTAAATACCACTTCAGATGACCTCAAGAACTGTCCAGAGTAGACAGGAATTCATTCCCAATGATGCAACGACTCAGTCCTCCTTAAATACCACTTCAGATGACCTCAAGAACTGTCCAGAGTAGACAGGAATTCATTCCCAACGATGCAATGACCCAGTCATCCTTAAGTGATAATTTATAGATTGATTATACTTCCCATTGAAGAGAACACTCCTCCAACTTACTCAAGGTAGAAAACTTCCAAAATGCCTTTTTTTCAATGTGGACTGTGGGGTCTCTCTGTCTGCACAGAGCAAGTGAAAGTAGTACCTGAAGAATTCATGGAACTTAACACATAATCCCTGTACCAATGGGAGATCACTCTATCACTCAAGTGGAGATCTCTCTAAATGCCACCTTGGTGGGCAGATTTTATCTAAAATGTTTCAGCCTGGGATGACTGGAATTTCAAGGTAATAGTAGATCTCCATAGGATTAATGATTGTGTATTTGAAGAAGAAAACTGTTAATTTTGGCTTATGGTGGCAATAGAAGTTCTTTTGTATCATTTTAATTTCATAGCATGGAACAAGGCCATTGGTCAACTACATAAAACATATGGCAGGTTTCATTTCATGGCATGGAAAAGGCCATTGTTCAACTACATAAAACATATGGCAGGTTTCATTTCATGGCATGGAAAAGGCCTTTGGTCAACTACATAAAACATATGGCAGGTTTCATTTCATGGTATGGAAAAGGCCATTGTTCAACTACATAAAACATATGGCAGGTTTCATTACATGGTATGGAAAAGGCCATTGTTCAACTACATAAAACATATGGCAGGTTTCATTTCATGGCATGGAAAAGGCCATTGTTCAACTACATAAAACATGTGGCAGGTTTCATTTCATGGCATGGAAAAGGCCTTTGGTCAACTACATAAAACATATGGCAGGTTTCATTTCATGGCATGGAAAAGGCCATTGTTCAACTACATAAAACATATGGCAGGTTTCATTACATGGCATGGAAAAGGCCTTTGGTCAACTACATAAAACACATGGCAAGTTTCATTTCATACCATGGACCAAGGCCATTATTCAACAAAAAAATCAAAGCTGGCTACACTGTTAAGGTCTTTTTGATGATTATGATGGTATTGTGTTGGATATCACTGAACAGGTCTTACTGTGACTATGACTAGCGTCTCAATATGCCAAAGGATGAAATTTAGCTGTTGGTGGTAGTAAAGCTTTTAAAGAAGAGATGTTTCCATACTCACATCAGTGGAAAAATGGTTTTCCTTAAATTCTCTTCTGGTAAATGTGTACATCTATTATTTGCACAAAAAATTCTTCCTGACAGCTTGTTCTGTATTTTTCTGGCATGCAGGTGTAACAGGATTAGATCATTTTAATTTATCATTGTAAATAATATTTGTCCTAAGTAGGTAGAATTATATACTTTATCATTTTATATAATAGTCAAGTCTTAATTTGGTAGAATTATATACTTTTATCATTTTATATATATTTATTTGAAGTTGTATTAAATCCACTAGTTGAAAATATTGTTTTTTTTTCTTTGGTCTACCTCATCAGTCAATAAAGCAACCTTGAGCCAGGATAATGTTTTCCAGTAGTTAGGTTTTCCATCTGGGTAATTTTGTTACCCTGATTACCTGCTTATGCTGTTTTGTTCCAATTCTAGGAAATGCAATAACAATTTTCAAATTGGTCAATTTTGAAACTGATAATATATTTCTGGTAGATGCATTCATCACTTTGTGATAAACATTAAAGTCAGTCTAATAGATTTTTTTCTGATATGTTCTGTTTGTAGGATTTGTTTTCTTTAACAATATATTTCCAACTGTGACATATATGTGGAAGCATAGCTTGCAGTACAAAATATGGGTCACAATAACCTAATTTTGTGATGAAGTGTTAAGTACTTATCAAATTGCATCCTGTGATCAAGTTTCATTATTCATAGCATGACAGTACTCATACAGTGTAAAAAAAAAAATGGATAACTAAAGTATGTAAAAAATTAGCCCCTACATGCACACCAGTAGGGGGAAGGGCATGACACCACCTTCAAACAGTTGCCTAGGACCTAGGAGAATAGCAGAGACTCCATGATGCTTTATGTATCTATATGCTTATATGAATGTTGACAAAAAGGGTACTAGACGTAGCGCTCTTCTAAAACATGGAATTAAGCAAAACAGTGAACTTAAATACGTCAGACACATTTTTGTTTTAGGATTGACTGAAAATAAGGCCTAGCTGTTTTAGGATTGTCTGACAATAAGGCCTAGCTGTTTTAGGACTGACTTGACAATAAGGCCTATCTTTCTCTTACCCATGGAACCACTGCACAATACTTCATGAAGATACCAGCAGCCTGTCTGTATATTTAATTTGGACCTCATCATCTTCACTACATCCTCTGCTGTAGTTTTATTTGATATCTGCAATAGGAGACAAACATCTACAATGGTAATTCATTGCAAGCAAGTGAGAGAAAAAAAATCATAAACAAAAATATAAGTTATTGTTTTGTTTTTAAATAGCTGTAAAAAGTTCATTTGCTTGATATGACCCTATATATTGCTTGATATGACCCTATATATATTTTAATCTAAATACAAGGCACATGATAACTTCTAGTACATGTATAAATTACATACATATAGCTTTATTTTGTTAACATCAATTGACCAACAGTTAATGTACAAATAGGAACAACTTGTTGGCTCAAAAATTTGATTCAATCCATTATCCACATATGTTGATGCTTTTTTTTAGTCTGATATTTTATTCTTAGTAACTCCAATGACTAGACAAAACAACTCCATGATTCAACTACCATACCAACCCATCAAGTTCACCAACCCATCAAGTCCACCAACCCATCAAATCCACAACCCATCAAGTACATAACCCATCTAGTCCACCAATCCATTAAATCCACCAACCCATCAAGTCCACAACCCATCAAGTCCACAAATGTTCCAGTTAAGGACATCATAATCTATTGCCATTGTGGTGTCAAACTCTGAACACATCTAGATGTCAAAGAGACAGAGCTAAAGACACAAATTAGTTACTGAAGACAAACTAATTACCAAAGAGACATTGCCTAAACACACAAACTAGTTATGAAAGAGACAGTGCCTAAAGACACAATCTAGTTATCAAAAAGGCAGTGCCTAAAGACACAATCTAGTTGTCAAAAAGGCAGTGCCTAAAGACACAATCTAGTTATCAAAGAGGCAGTGCCTGAAAACAAAAACTTATCAAAGAGACAGTGCCAAAAGACATAAACTAGTTATCAAAGAGACAGCATCTAAGACAAAAACTAGTTATCAAAGAGACAGTGCTACAGACAAAAGCTAGTTATCAAAGAGACAGTGCCTAGAAACAAAAGTAGTTATCAAAGAGACAGTTCTTACAAAACAAAAAATAGTTATCAAAGAAACAGTGCCTAAAGTCACAAACTAGTCATCAAATAGACAGTGTCTAAAGACAAAAACTAACTATCGAAGAGACAGTGTCTAAAGACAAAAATTAGTTATCAAAGAGATAGTGCCTAAAAACAGAAACTAGCTATCAGTAGACAGTGCCTAAAGTCACAAACTAGTTATCAAAGAGACAGTGTCTAAAGACAAAAATTAGTTATCAAAGAGACAGTGCCTAAAAACAGAAACTAGCTATCAGCAGACAGTGCCTAAAGTCACAAACTAGTTATCAAAGAGACAGTGCTAAAGATACAAAATAGTTATCAAAGAGAGTGCCTAAAGTCACAACTAGTTATCAAAGAGAGAGTGCCTAATGTCACAAACTATGTTTTAACAAAAATCCTAACCCAAACTCTAACCCTATGAGACAGAGTCTAAGACAAAAACTAGTTATCAAAGTGACAGTACCTAAAGACACAAACTAGTTATCAAAGACAATACCTAAACACACAAACTAGTTATCAAAGACAGTGCCTAAAGACACAAACAAGTTATCAAAGACAGTGCCTAAAGACACAAACTAGTTATCAAAGACAGTGCCTAAAGACAAAAACTAGTTATCAAAGACAGTGCCTAAAGACACAAACTAGTTATCAAAGACAGTGCCTAAAGACACTAGTTATCAAAGACAGTACCTAAAGACACAAACTAGTTATCAAAGACAGTGCCTATAGACACACTAGTTATCAAAGACAGTGCCTAAAGACACAAACTAGTTATCAAATACAGTACCTTAAGACACAAACTAGTTATCAAAGACAGTACCTAAAGACACAAACTAGTTTTCAAAGACTGTGCCTAAAGACACAAACTAGTTATCAAAGTGACAGTGCCTAAAGACGAAAACTAATTATCAAAGACAGTACCTAAAGACACAAACTAGTTAGAAAAGACAGTGCCTAAGGACACAAACTAGTTATCAAAGACAGTGCCTAAAATCACAAACTAGTTATCAAAGACATTGCCTAAAAACAAAAACTAATTATCAAAGTAACAGTGCCTAAAGACACAAACTAGTTATCAAAGTGACAGTGCCTTAAGACAAAAACTAGTTATCAAAGACAGTGCCTAAAAACACAAATTAGTTATCAAAGACATTACCTAAAGACACAAACTAGTTATCAAAGACAGTGCCTAAAGACACAAACAAATTATCAAAGACAGTGCCAAAAGACACAAACTAGTTATCAAAGACAGCACCTAAAGAAACAAACTAGTTATCAAAGACAGCACCTAAAGACACAAACTAGTTATCAAAGACAGTGCCTAAAGACACAAACTAGTTATCAAAGACAGTGCCTAAAGACACAAACTAGTTATCAGAGACAGTGCCTAAAGACACAAACTAGTTATCAAATACAGTACATAAAGATACAAACTAGTTATCAAAAGACAGTGCCTAAAGACACAAACTAGTTATCAAAGACAGTGCCTAAAAACAAAAACTAATTATCAAAGTGACAGTGCCTAAAGACACAAACTAGTTATCAAAGACAGTGCCTAAAGACACAAACTAGTTATGACTAAAGACACAAACTATTTATCAAAGATAGTACCTAAAGACACAAACTAGTTATCAAAGACAGTGCCTAAAGACACAAACTAGTTATCAAAGACAGTACCTAAAGACACAAACTAGTTATCAAAGACAGTGCCTAAAGACACAAACTAGTTATCAAAGACAGTGCCTAAAGACAAACTAGTTATCAAAGTGACAGTGCCTAAAGACAAAAACTAGTTATAAAAGACAGTGCCTAAAGACACAAACTAGTTATCAAAGACAGTACCTAAAGATACAAACTAGTTATTAAAGACAGTGCCTAAAGACACAAACTAGTTATCAAAGACAGTGCCTAAAGACACAAACTAGTTATCAAAGACAGTGCCTAAAGACACAAACTAGTTATCAAAGACAGTGCCTAAAAACACAAACTATCAAAGTGACAGTGCCTAAAGACACAAACTAGTTATCAAAGACAGTGCCTAAAGACACAAACTAGTTATCAAAGACAGTGCCTAAAAACACAAACTATCAAAGTGACAGTGCCTTAAGACAAAAACTAGTTATCAAAGACAGTGCCTAACGACACAAACTAGTTATCAAAGACATTACCTAAAGACACAAACTAGTTATCAAAGACAGTGCCTAAAGACAAACTAGTTATCAAAGACAGTGCCTAAAGACACAAACTAGTTATCAAAGACAGTGCCTAAAGACACAAACTAGTTATCAAAGACAGTGCCTAAAGACACAAACTAGTAATCAAAGACAATGCCTGAAGACACAAACTAGTTATCAAAGACAGTGCCTAAAGACACAAACTAGTTATCAAAGACAGTACCTAAAAACAAAAACTAATTATCAAAGTGACAGTGCCTAAAGACAAAAGCTAGTTATCAAAGACAGTGCCTAAAGACAAACTAGTTATCAAAGACAGTGCCTAAAGACACAAACTAGTTACCAAAGACAGTACATAAAGACACAAACTAGTTATCAAAGACAGTGCCTAAAGACAAACTAGTTATCAAAGACAGTGCCTAAAGACACAAACTAGTTACCAAAGACAGTACATAAAGACACAAACTAGTTATCAAAGACAGTGCCAAAAGACACAAACTAGTTATCAAAGACAGTGCCTAAAGACACAAACTAGTTATCAAAGTGACAGTGCCTAAAGACAAAAACTAGTTATCAAAGACAGTAACTAAAGACACAAATTAGTTATGAAAGACAGTGCCTAAAGACACAAACTAGTTATCAAAGACAGGACCTAAAGACACAAACTAGTTATCAAAGACAGTGCCTAAAGACACAAACTAGTAATCAAAGACAATGCCTGAAGACACAAACTAGTTATCAAAGACAGTGCCTAAAGACACAAACTAGTTATCAAAGACAGTACCTAAAAACAAAAACTAATAATCAAAGTGACAGTGCCTAAAGACAAAAACTAGTTATCAAAGACAGTGCCTAAAGACACAGACTAGTTATCAAAGACAGTACCTAAAGACAAACTAGTTTTCAAAGACAGTGCCTAAAAACAAAAACTAATTATCAAAGTGACAGTGCCTAAAGACAAAAACTAGTTATCAAAGACAGTAACTAAAGACACAAACTAGTTACCAAAGACAGTACATAAAGACACAAACTAGTTATCAAAGACAGTGCCTAAAGACAAACTAGTTATCAAAGACAGTGCCTAAAGACACAAACTAGTTACCAAAGACAGTACATAAAGACACAAACTAGTTATCAAAGACAGTGCCAAAAGACACAAACTAGTTATCAAAGACAGTGCCTAAAGACACAAACTAGTTATCAAAGTGACAGTGCCTAAAGACAAAAACTAGTTATCAAAGACAGTAACTAAAGACACAAATTAGTTATGAAAGACAGTGCCTAAAGACACAAACTAGTTATCAAAGACAGGACCTAAAGACACAAACTAGTTATCAAAGACAGTGCCTAAAGACACAAACTAGTAATCAAAGACAATGCCTGAAGACACAAACTAGTTATCAAAGACAGTGCCTAAAGACACAAACTAGTTATCAAAGACAGTACCTAAAAACAAAAACTAATAATCAAAGTGACAGTGCCTAAAGACAAAAACTAGTTATCAAAGACAGTGCCTAAAGACACAGACTAGTTATCAAAGACAGTACCTAAAGACAAACTAGTTTTCAAAGACAGTGCCTAAAAACAAAAACTAATTATCAAAGTGACAGTGCCTAAAGACAAAAACTAGTTATCAAAGACAGTAACTAAAGACACAAACTAGTTATCAACGACAGTGCCTAAAGACACAAACTAGTTATCAAAGACAGTGCCTAAAGACACAAACTAGTTATCAAAGACAGTGCCTAAAGACACAAACTAGTTATCAAAGACAGTGCCTAAAAACAAAAACTAATTATCAAAGTGACAGTGCCTAAAGACAAATTTGTGCAATATTCTAGAGAAGGTATGCATAATATTTACGTTTCTGCATGATAATGATGTCTTGTTTGTTTTAATAACAGCAGTAGCTACAGTGTAATCATCAATTACATCTATCATCTCTATAAAGCTTTCACTATTCTAGTCATTCAAAACCTTGAGTGCCATGCATACAATAAATCCAAACTAAAGCTATCTTGACAATGAAATGTTGGCATCATTGCTTTCAAAATACTTTAAGGTGCTCAGGGTATGTTCCCATATTTAAAACTTTAATTGGCAGTAATGTGCTGACATGCCCTTAAGCCCACACATACATCCATCTGACCATCCATCCATCTATAGATCGGTGTAAATAAACATAATTTTCTATTGTACCAAAGCATAAGATGTAAATAAAGACTAGAGGATAAATGTGAGGATTTATTTGAAAATAATTGTTCTTATAATATGCTTCGGAAGCTATTTTCATTGTTGTAGCCTGATTATACTCAATGATATTAATCCAAGAGTTAGAGCAAGTATTACAAGCATGAATCAGTAATAACCATAGATAAATATAATCATGTAGTGGCACTATCACAGATGCATATACTCATCTAGTGGTATTACCATAGATGCATACAATTATCTAGTGGTATTACTGTAGAAGCAAACAATTATCTAGTGGTATTACTATAGATTGATACATTCATCTAGTGTCATTACCATAGATGCAAACAATTATCTAATGGTATTACCATAGATGCATACAATTATCTAGTGGCATTACCATAGATGCATACAATTATCTAGTGGTATTACTATATATTCATACAATCATCTAGTGATATTACTATAGATGCATACAATTATCTAGTGGTATTACCATACATGCAAACAGTTATCTGGTGGTATTACCATAGATTCATACAATTATCTAGTGGTATTACCATAGATGCAAATAATTATCTAATGGTATTACTATAAATACAAATAATTATCTAGTGTTATCACCATAGATGCAAACAATTATCTAGTGGTATTACCATAGATGCATACAATTATCTAGTGTTATTACCATAGATGCAAACAATTATCTAGTGGTATTACCATAGACGCATACAATTATCTAGTGGTATTACTATAAATTAATACACACATCTAGTGGTATTACCATAGATTCATACAATTATCTAGTTGCATTACTATAGATGGAAACAATTATCTAGTGGTATTACTATAAATACATATAATTATCTAGTGGTATTACCATAGATGCAAACAATTATCTAGTGGTATTACCATAGATGCATACAATTATCTAGTGGTATTACTATAGATTCATACACTCAGTGGTATTTCCATAGATATATACAATTATCTAGTGGTATTACTATAGATGCATACAATTTTCTAGTGGTACTAATATAGATGCATACAATTATCTAGTGGTATTACTATAGATGCATACAATTATCTAGTGGTATTACGATAGATGCATACAATTATCTAGTGGTACTAATATAGATGCATACAATTATCTAGTGGTATTACTATAGATTCATACACTCATCTAGTCGTATTACCATAGATGCAAACAATTATCTGGTGGTATTACCATATATTCATACAATTATCTAGTGGTATTACCATATATTCATACAATTATCTAGTGGTATTACCATAGATGCAAACAATTTTCTAGTGGTATTACTATAGATGGAAACAATTATCTAGTGGTATTACTATAAATACATATAATTATCTAGTGTTATTACTATAAATGCAAACAATTATCTAGTGATATTATTATAGATGGAAACAGTTATCTAGTGGAATTACCATAGATGCATACAATTATTTAGTGATATTACCATAGATGCAAACAAATATCTAGTGGTATTACCATAGATGCAAACAATTATCTAGTGGTATTACCACAGATGCATACAATTATCTAGCGTTATTACTATATGTGCAAACAATTATCTAGTGGTATTACCATAGATTCATACACTCATCTAGTGGTATTACCATAGATGCATACAATTATCTAGTGGTATTACCAAAGATGCATACAATTATCTAGTGGTATTACCATAGATGCAAACAATTATCTAGTGGTATTATCATAGATGCATACAATTATCTAGTGGTATTACTATAGATACATACACTCATCTAGTGGTATTACTATAGATGCAAACAAATATCTAGTGGTATTACTAAAGATGCATACAATTATCTAGTGATATTACCATTGATTCATACAATTATCTAGTGGTATTACCATAGATGCATACAATTATCTAGTGGTATTACCATAGATGCATACAATTATCTAGTGGTATTACCATAGATGCAAACAATTATCTAGTGGTATTATCATAGATGCAAACAATTATCTAGTGGTATTACTATAGATTCATACACTCATCTAGTGGTATTACCATAGATGCAAACAAATATCTAGTGGTATTACTAAAGATGCATACAATTATCTAGTGGTATTACTATAGATGCATACAGTTTTATCTAGTGGTATTACTATAGATTCATACACTCATCTAGTGGTATTACCATAGATGCAAACAATTATCTGGTGGTATTACCATATATTCATACAATTATCTAGTGGTATTACCATAGATAAGCAAACAATTTTCTAGTGGTATTACTATAGATGGAAACAATTATCTAGTGGTATTACTATAAATACATATAATTATCTAATGTTATTACTATAGATGCAAACAATTTTCTAGTGGTATTTCTGTAGATGGAAACAATTATCTAGTGGAATTATCATAGATGCATACAATTATCTAGTGGTATTACCATAGATGCAAACAATTATCTAGTGGTATTACCATAGATGCAAACAATTATCTAGTGGTATTACCATAAATGCATACAATTATCTAGCGTTATTACTATAGATGCAAACAATTATCTAGTGGTATTACCACAGATTCATACACTCATCTAGTGGTATTACCATAGATGCATACAATTATCTAGTGGTATTACCATAGATGCATACAATTATCTAGTGGTATTACCATAGATGCATACAATTATCTAGTGGTATTACCATAGATGCAAACAATTATCTAGTGGTATTATCATAGATGCAAACAATTATCTAGTGGTATTACTATAGATTCATACACTCATCTAGTGGTATTACCATAGATGCAAACAAATATCTAGTGGTATTACTAAAGATGCATACAATTATCTAGTGGTATTACCATTGATTCATACAATTATCTAGTGGTATTACCATAGATGCAAACAAATATCTAGTGGTATTACCATAGATGCATACAATTATCTAGTGGTATTACCATAGATGCAAACAATTATCTAGTGGTATTGCCATAGATGCAAACAATTATCTAGTGGTATTAACATAAATTCATACAATTATCTGGTGTTATTACCATAGATGCATATATTTATATAGTAGTATTACCATAGATGCATACAATCATCTAGTGGTATTACCATGTAGATGCATACTATTATCTAGTAGAATTACCATAAATGCATGCAATCTTCTAGTGGTATCACTATAGATACATACAATCGTCTAGTGGTATTACCATAGATACATGCAATCATCTAGTGGTATTCCCGTAGATACATGCAATCATCTAGTGGTATTACCATAGATACATACAATCATCTAGTTGTATTACTATAGATACATACAATCATCTAGTGGTATTACCATTAATGCATACAAAAATTATCAATTGGTTTTCACATTGATATCATACAATCATCTATTGGTATTATCATAGATCAGGGGGTCAAGCTAGACTTAAATT
The DNA here is from genome assembly GCA_016746295.1 of Potamilus streckersoni. Lineage (NCBI taxonomy): Eukaryota > Metazoa > Mollusca > Bivalvia > Unionida > Unionidae > Potamilus > Potamilus streckersoni. Next base: position 689,607 of record JAEAOA010000868.1, on the reverse strand, counting down.
TTAGGGAGAAGTGACTTCTCCTTTTGGTCAGAACAGGGAGAAGTGGGAGCTAAACAGGGAGAAGTGGGAGTTAATCAGGGAGAGAGAGAGAGAGAGAGAGAGAGAGAGAGAGAGAGAGAGAGAGAGAGAGAGAGAGAGAGAGAGAGAGAGAGAGAGAGATGCATTATCATTTTTTAATGATGTGCTTTATTTCTTGGTATGCTTTTAACAGTTTTAAGCAATGCCTTATTTTCAAGTTGAAACAATATTTATTATTTGTAAGTATCAATATATTTTGTACACATATAAAAAATTATATTCATAACCATTCTATTCATACTTAGTATATGTGCTTTTGAATTGAAGTAAATGCAGTTTTATTTTGGCTGTATGACTTAAAAATCACATATGAAGCTATACATCGCAATTAATTTTCACTGATAGAAGTAACAAGATTAGAGCCTTGTAAATGCAAGTTGGTAAAAATGCTTAACAAACTACCACTTAATTATTTTATTTTTCATAAGTTTTGTGTACAATTGCAGTCAAAAAGATTTCTAGCATTCTTTGAAACAACCCCTAATACACCACTCCCTCGATAACTCGCGGACATCGGGGGTCCAAAAACATCGACCGGGATATAAGCGAGGGCGCGAGTTATCGAGGGACCTATAACAAACAACAAAACTAACAAAGGGATCGACGTATAGGCAAAAGGGGGTGGGGTTGGCTTGGCATGTTACAACGTTGAATACTCAATAAACGTGCTAAGATTATCAGTGAATAAATATCTCTTCATATCGGTATATATTATTTTTTTCCTCAGAGTAACATTAATTTCAGGATAACTTGCAGTATATTGATCATCAAACATTATTCCACGTGGTTTTCATTCGCTTAGCACATGTACGACTGCACGTTTTGACCGCAGATTTGAATCACCCACGCATGCGTGCCCCAGTTATAGCACGTGACCACGCAGTCGCATAAATGTTATTATTTTGGAATTATTATTCTTAAGATAGTTATTGGTAAAAACGTAGTAGTATCGCAAATAGAACTATCGGTACATGTACGATGGCTAACTTTCGAAAGTCGCGGAGCTAGTCGACTAAAAAAAACAACGAGCAAAGATTACTTTGATGCGTTACGAAGATTTCAAGGTGTCTAGGTGATGATTGTTCATAATATACTTTGTGGGATTTCTTTGACATGTTTGTTCGGAAATCAAAGGTATCCGTCTGGGTTTCATTAAAAGAGCCCGCTAGGTACCGATCATTTAGCACCCACATTTAATAGTTATCGTCTACAAAGAGGTTTATTACTCGTAGAACAAAGGTTTTAACCTTGGAATATAATGCCTCGGGGATAACGGTTGGTCCGGTTGCACAACGCCAATGAATTTTATTAATCAAAACAGACAACCTAACGTATTGTTTATTCAGCGATCTGGTTTCTTATTATAGCCATAGATGTCACACCTGTTTGAAGTGGTTGGCCAGTGTGGCGATTTTTTTTTTTTTTGATTTTTTTTTTTGATTTTTTTACAGGCGCCTACGTTTACGTTTCAATATCCGGGTTTTTTTTATACCGGTTTACCCGATGACAGCCCTAGATACCTTACTGATATTATATACTTTAATGATGTTAATACATAAAATGTGAAAATGTTTTCAAATGGTGAAGTAAAATTAAATTTGATAACGGTAACGAATACGAGAACGTAGGCTCCTAAAGGCATGCCTTTGAACTTTCTTTTATTGTACCGACCAGGTTTGATTTGATGCAAAATACATATTCTAAGCGATAAAACAGCGCCGGTCTCTTTTAATTGATTCTGTTATTGTAAAACACTTCCCACGCTGTTGATCAAAACAAAGCCGGCATGTAATTAGGTTCCCACCGAAGTACTCGCGGGTTTCGATGTGACGGTTGACTGACTCTTTTCCTGCCTTCATCTAAGAGAATAGGTATGTTGCGATTATGGAGTTGAGACAAAATTAAAGGCTTATAATGTGAATTTCACCTAGCCAGACATTTAATTAATGTCTATTTCATTCTAGGTTGCCGCATGTTAGCATTTACCAGAGTTTTTCATTGAGCACTGTTTATTTACAATTTACTGTGTATTAACAACTATTTCTCTATTAAAAAAAAACAATATGTGATATCTTTTTTGAAATTGCAAATTTCACAATATGGATTCTATCTTTACGGGCAATAATCACCATTTTCGATGATAAAAACGAGTTATATATCAAAGTTTAATTTACCAATTTACCATTTCTTATCACATTTTTCACTGTTCAACACATTTTAAAATATATTTGCTTTGAAAAAAATCGGGAGCCATGCCGGACACCGCGTTATAAGCGGGTTCGCGAGTTATCCGGGCGCGAGTTATCGAGGGAGTGGTGTACATGTACATAGGAATAAATGCACAGGTGACTTCAAACCACACTGTTCGTCCTGATTTCATTGTTCCCGATAAAACATTAATGGAACTATTCATAAACAACACACTGAAGCACTAAAGTCGATATATAACTAAACTGGATCTTTTCTTTTACCATTAACCGAAAATCCAAGAATTGGTCTTGCACAGAGCAAGTGCATCTATTTTTTGACCGGGGATGGGGGGGAGAGAACTACACACGTTCTTGCTTTGTTACAAAAACCAATTAAAAGTTCTGCATATTTTTTGGTTTGTCTACCTACTGGTAATAATGACATGGATTGGTTAACTATTATTTGCTTCATTACTATATATATTTTTCATATTTTCACAGTTTGATGAAGTGGTATACATACAATCATCTAATGGTATTACCATAGATACATATAATTATCAGTTTAACATTTTTAGTATGAACAGTACCATGTGAAATGAATCTGAAGCACATTGTTGAACCCAAGTCATTGAAATTTTAAACATGAGTCAGTGACCCACTGTGGTGATAATGATGTAGTATCCATCACAATGTACCCTCTCATCATTTTTCAATTCAAGATCAAACTATATGTATATAGTGTTCAAAAACCTGAGTTTTATTGAAAACCTAACCAAGAATGTACAACTAATGTTGGCCTCAGTTAGCACTCCCAGTGGGTAGGTGCTTAAACTCACTCTAAGCTGTTGTCTATGGTCTAGGAAGAAGAAGTTAAGATGCAGTGAGACAGTATGTATGTATAGGATTTTAATATAAATTTCATGGTGAGATAATTAAACTATATCAGTGTCAAAACAATTATATCACTATGATATGACTTTTACTGCCATTATAGGGATTTCACTTTTGGAACAAGGAAACATAACTGTCCTAATATAAGTTATTGAAAATTGTATTTCTATAGTTAGGCGCATTTCATTTTTCTTCATCATCTACTTCTTTTCTCTCTGTGTCCTTCCATCCCCCACAAGCCTGAATGTAGATCTCAATTTAGTCAATTGTAGACCCTCTAGTGTATATTTATGCAATCAATGAGGTGCCAAAAAGAAATGTCTAAAAACAAAAACTCCTAACAACAAAACAGTCTTTCAAATATTTACTTTTTCATAATTAGTTTTTATATAATGGAAACTGTCAGAATTCAAATTACATGACCTACTGCTCTGCTTCAACCAGAGTATTGTATACCGATGATAATCTACAATAAATGGTTCACATTTTGAAGAAAACATTTATTAAATATAGAAATGTTCTTTTTATATACAGTGATTTTAACTCTCGTCATAATCCTGAGTGATTTGATCTCAAGATTTTGGGAAATCGTATCAATATTTGTATACATGCATACAGACACAGTAAGCAACCCAGATTTCAACAAGCATTAAAAAAATACATGAATGCAAACAAAACAAATACTATAGAATGACACTAAAGGTGGAAAACATCCTAGGGAAAATTATCAAAGTTTCCAAATATTTCCTAAGGGGACTAGAAAGTAAAACACAAAATTAATGACACACAGAATATAAATGCATTATATTTTGGGATAGAGAAGCAAAATTATTCAGGGGATAGAGAAGCAAAATTATTCAGAATAAAAATAAACTCAAGAATCAAGGCAACGAACAAAATATGAATGTCACAAAAGGAATTTTCCTGGAAGCAATGCTAGTTAAAGAAAATAATCCACTACTACATATGGTGCTCTATGAAACTTATCTTCTCAAAGTTACACAGATAACTAGTTTTAATTATACACTTAATTGGTTTGCTTTATTGTTGTCTTCTACTGAAATAATATGAAATATTATTGTCCACCATTTCCACACACACACTATATATATATATATATATATATATATATATATATATATATATATATATATATATATATATATATATACACACACACACATTGTGAATAATAATGTAGAAACAAACAATCATATGTACAATTATGTATTTATAATGGCTGTATATTGCATACAACATATCAATCCTTAAAATAATATTTTATACAATTTTACATAATGCCTTGGTATTAGGGCCATTGGGATATAAAGATAAAATCAGTCTAATCATCTCTCATGCACAATATTGATTGTTATGAAAGAAAAATCACATAAAGAATACCCACTCTGGTTGCCTAATGGTTGAAGTGTCTGCCTCAGATGTGGGAGGATGCGGGTTCAGACCTCGACCGAGTCTTACCAAAGACTTTTAAAAATGGTACTAACAGCTGCCTCGCTTGGTGCTCAGCATTAAGAAGTTAGTGTTAGGACTGGTGTCAGGATAATGTGAGTGTGAAGGACATCATGCCACATGTCTGCAGCATGATGCCCCAGTGCTAGAAATCACTATAAGATGTTAATTATATAACACCAGGATCTCAACATCATATTGCTGGTGCTAGACATATTTTTCCCAACAATTAATAGGCAGCTAGTTATAAGTGAAATTTAATATAAAAAACTTACAGGAGGTATAACAATTTGTATCAGATGAGAAACAATTAACCCGTAACCTCTAGTGCTGCATTTATGGGACAGGAGGTGGTAGCCTACTTCTGAGCTCTGTAGCATTAAGGTCATATGCGACACAATAACGTGGGTGGTATTATAGAAAGGTAGACTGATGTAGCTTTACGATGATACCAAATAATATGGCTGTTCTAGTTGCACTACAAAATACAGAGGGAAAACTTCACTTTTTGGATCAGAGTTTATTCCAGCCAAAATTCGCCCAAGGTCGTGATCTGGTTTTGTGTCCGGAATTTATACCTTTTGGCCTCAGATGTAAGACAGACCGGTCTGAATTGTGCACAGACAGGTGAACCTTTTTCAAAAAGTAGGATAAGATGGACAGTTAGAATGAAGTGGTCTCAACACGAAAATGATGGTTCCATTAAGCAAAATATAAAAAATCCATTTTTTTACCCTTATGCTCAGGCGAAAGAGCCAATGAAAATGATGTTTCTAACACACATAGACATTAGGTTGGCCAAAAATGTTTTGGAGGTCAATGTATTAGGATGCATTCAGAAATATCTGCCAAAATGGATTTCCTACTCGCATTTCAGGCGAAAATGACAACAACCTCCACAGGTAAATGGGTTAATATATATCAATTATTAAATGTACAATAAAACATGTCCAGATTTGCTGTTAATTCATTTTTTGTATCATCTTTCTATGCTTAAGAAGTTTTCTCTCATACTATTTATTTATAAAAATTTAATTTTTTTTATCAAATTATACAATAGGATTTCATAAACACCAGATTATTTTACTTTATGAATGAATTTATAGACTGTTGACAACTGAACTTGCTACATCAAAAATATACAAGAATGATTTAATGTGGAAAAAAATAAAAATACACATCTCTAGAAAATGTTTTTTTTTTTAATTCCTACACATATTTCCAAATAAGAATGAAACAATTTTATTAAATTAGCTATATATGTGGTGACTTCTGGATATGCTCAGATAAAAAAAGTGTGTGTGTGTGTGTGTGTGTGTGTGTTGATAGATAATGTGGATATTATGTTCATCCTATACATCTATGTTCTCCAGGAGATACTTTATACTTTCACCGTATTTTGTAAACAAACAATTTGAGGTTCTTGTTATTTCAGTATTGTCATTCTTTTTTATGGGAAGATATCAACATCTTCATATCTATATAAAATACTTGTATCCACAAATACATTGTAAGACTGATGAAACCTTTATCATTTTCACTGACAAGTGAGAAAATAGTGTGCGTTTAATACAGGTACTGTCCTGTATGTATGCATCAATGTAGATACTGTACAGTATTAATGAAAATGCACTGGATGTAGGTATTGTACAGTATGTAAAAAGTACACCTATGTAGGTACTGCACAGAGGTAATGAAAATGCACAAGATGTAGGTACTGTATGTTATGAGTGTATCAATGTAGGTACTGTACAGTATATAATGAAAATGCACAAGATGTAGGTACTCTGAGTATGTTATGAGTGAATCAATGTAGGTACTGTACAGTATATAATGAAAATGCACAAGATGTTGGCACTGTACAGTACGTTATGAAAGTGTATCAATGAAGGTACTGTACAACATTAATGAAAAAACATAAGATGCAGGTACTGTTCAGTATGTTATGAGTGTATCATGGTAGGTAATGTACAGTATATAATGAAAATGAACAAGATGTAAGTACTGTGCAGTGTGTTATGAGTGTATCAATGTAGGTACTGTACAACATTATTGAAAATGCACAAGATGCAGGTACTGTTCAGTATGTTATGAGTGTATCATGGTAGGTAATGTACAGTATATAATGAAAATGAACAAGATATAAGTACTGTGCAGTGTGTTATGAGTGTATTAATGTAGGTACTGTACAGCATTAATGAAAATGCACAAGATGTAGGTACTGTGCAGTATGTTATGAAAGTGTATCAATGTAGGTACTGTACAGTATATAATGAAAATGCACAAGATGTAGGTACTGTGCAGTATGTTATGAAAATGTATCAATGTAGGTACTGTACAGTATGTTATGAAAGTGTATCAATGTAGGTACTGTACAGTATATAATGAAAATGCACAAGATGTAGGTACTGTGCAGTATGTTATGAGTGTATCAATGTAGGTACTGTACAGTATATAATGAAAATGCACAAGATGTAGGTACTGTGCAGTATGTTATGAAAGTGTATCAATGTAGGAACTGTACAGTATATAATGAAAATGCACAAGATGTAGGTACTGTGCAGTATGTTTTGAGTGTATTAATGTAGGTACATTATATAATGAAAATATAAAAGATGAAGGTACTGTGCAGTATGTTATGAAAGTGTATCAATGTAGGTACTGTACAGTATATAATGAAAATGCACAAGATGTAGGTACTGTGCAGTATGTTATGTTGTATCAATGTAGGTACATTATATAATGAAAATATACAAGATGAAGGTACTGTGCAGTATGTTATGAAAGTGTATCAATGTAGGTACTGTACAGTATATAATGAAAATGCACAAGATGTAGGTACTGTGCAGTATGTTATGAGTGTATCAATGTAGGTACATTATATAATGAAAATATACAAGATGAAGGTACTGTGCAGTATGTTATGAAAGTGTATCAATGTAGGTACTGTACAGCATTAATGAAAATGCACAAGATGTAGGTACTGTGCAGTATGTTATGAAAGTGTATCAATGTAGGTACTGTACAATATATAATGAAAATGCACAAGATGTAGGTACTGTGCAGTATGTTATGAAAGTGTATCAATGTAGGTACTGTACAGTATATAATGAAAATGCACAAGATGTAGGTCATGTGCAGTATGTTATGAAAGTGTATCAATGTAGGAACTGTACAGTATATAATGAAAATGCACAAGATATAGGTACTGTGCAGTATGTTATGAGTGTATTAATGTAGGTACATTATATAATGAAAATATACAAGATGAAGGTACTGTGCAGTATGTTATGAAAGTGTATCAATGTAGGTACTGTACAGTATATAATGAAAATGCACAAGATGTAGGTACTGTGCAGTATGTTATGAAAGTGTATCAATGTAGGTACTGTACAGTATATAATGAAAATGCACAAGATGTAGGTACTGTGCAGTATGTTATGAAAGTGTATCAATGTAGGTACTGCACAGTATATAATGAAAATGCACAAGATGTAGGTACTGTGCAGTATGTTATGTTGTATCAATGTAGGTACATTATATAATGAAAATATAAAAGATGAAGGTACTGTGCAGTATGTTATGAAAGTGTATCAATGTAGGTACTGTACAGTATATAATGAAAATGCACAAGATGTAGGTACTGTGCAGTATGTTATGAAAGTGTATCAATGTAGGTACTGTACAGTATATAATGAAAATGCACAAGATGTAGGTACTGTGCAGTATGTTATGAGTGTATCAATGTAGGTACTGTACAGCATTAATGAAAATATACAAGATGAAGGTACTGTGCAGTATGTTATGAAAGTGTATCAATGTAGGTACTGTACAGTATATAATGAAAATGCACAAGATGTAGGTACTGTGCAGTATGTTATGAGTGTATCAATGTAGGTACATTATATAATGAAAATATACAAGATGAAGGTACTGTGCAGTATGTTATGAAAGTGTATCAATGTAGGTACTGTACAGTATATAATGAAAATGCACAAGATGTAGGTACTGTGCAGTATGTTATGAAAGTGTATCAATGTAGGTACTGTACAGTATATAATGAAAATGCACAAGATGTAGGTACTGTGCAGTATGTTATGAAAGTGTATCAATGTAGGTACTGTACAGTATATAATGAAATTGCACAAGATGTAGGTACTGTGCAGTATGTTATGAGTGTATCAATGTAGGTACTGTACAGTATATAATGAAAATGCACAAGATGTAGGTCATGTGCAGTATGTTATGAAAGTGTATCAATGTAGGTACTGTACAGTATATAATGGAAATGCACAAGATGTAGGTACTGTGCAGTATGTTATGAGTGTATCAATGTAGGTACTGTACAGTATATATTGAAAATGCACAAGATGTAGGTACTGTGCAGTATGTTATGAAAGTGTATCAATGTAGGTACTGTACAGTACATAATGAAAATGCACAAGATGTAGGTACTGTGCAAATTGTTATGAGTGTATCAATGTAGGTACTGTACAGTATATAATGAAAATGCATAAGATGTAGGTACTGTGCAGTATGTTATGAAAGTGTATCAATGTAGGTACTGTACAGTATATAATGAAAATGCACAAGATGTAGGTACTGTGCAGTATGTTATGAAAGTGTATCAATGTAGGTACTGTACAGTATATAATGAAAATGCACAAGATGTAGGTACTGTGCAGTATGTTATGAGTGTATCAATGTAGGTACTGTACAGTATATAATGATAGCGCATCAATGTATTGTTGCATTAAGTATCAATAACAAAAAATAATATTGGTTTCCTATGGTCAAGTTGTAAAATGTATTCCTGAAAATATTTCAGTGCTTATTCATCAATCTGTCAAATAATCTCTTCAAAGTACTCCAATGCAATCTGACCACCAGTTTCTGTTACACCTAGGTGACTGTAGCTGTTCTTTTGGTCTGTATGTAGTAATTTCAATGAAAGTTAAATGCACTTGTGTTCAAATACCAGTTTCTGGAATCAATTAGAAAGACATGTTTGAATTGGGAATGTATGTTTGCAGATTTTTTATTTAACCAAACTTTCACTGCTTCTATTCTAAGATCATGCAGAATATTAGTGTACATGTTTATTAGATCAAACATTGTGAGTGCTGATCACTTATTCAAAATGCCTGATTAAGACTGGCAAAGTCTTTTAATAGCAAGCCAGTTATTTTATGTGCAACCATTAGATCCTCATATATCAGGTCAAAATATTTAATCTTCAGCCCATTTGTTTTTAAATATTCCTAACTATAATGTTGAATTTCTTTCATACTATTTATTTTTTGTAAATTTTTTGGATGTCTGAAAAAGTAACTTGTAAAATATTTTTTTACAAATTCATTAAATAATTCTTTTATATTTTATATTGGTGATTTCCATATTTTTTATTTTGATTTATCATGTATATAGCATATATATGATCATTCATCTCTTGATGTTTTTGACTGAAACTTCAATTCCTGCAGAGTATGGGGCACCATATAAGCATTAGCATACAAAACTTTGGGATAAAGTTGAAACTCCAGATGTTTGCATTACATAAAATACTGTCAATTTAAATACCTTTTTCATTTCTACACTACATTTGCATTACATAAAATACTGTCAATTTAAATACCTTTTTCATTTCTACACTACATTTGCATTACATAAAATACTGTCAATTTAAATACCTTTTTCATTTCTACACTACATTTGCATTACATAAAATACTGTCAATTTAAATACCTTTTTCATTTCTACACTACATTTGCATTACATAAAATAATGTCAATTTAAATACCTTTTTCATTTCTACACTACATTTGTATTACATAAAATACTGTCAATTTAAATACCTTTTTCATTTCTACACCACTATTTCCATCCTGAAATACTTACATGGCATACACTATGTTTATCCACTTCATGACTGTATTCACTACACAAGATTAGTTATTTGGATTTTAAATTATTACCAGTATACTACCAACTGCAAGTGAAGATTCCATCAATGCTGTTTGCCCTGGGAGCTTATATGCAAGTGTACTGCTTTTATTTTCATTCAAACCCAATCAACAAGTATTTGTATTAGTATTTGTGATAGTATTTGTATTAGTATCTACATTTTGCTGTAACAGCACAGTGATGTGATAAAAGTTCAGACCTAATTAATGTTTTACTTTTCCAAAAGTTAAATTTAATTTCCAAGTGCTTTTTCCCAAGATTTTTGCCAGTATAGATGGCTCAAAAGCACATGGGTTGTAAATTTGCACACACTTTGTTAGCTGAAGAATCTTTTGATTCAGCCAAAAACTGAATACCTGTTTTATACCAGTAGAGCTCTATAACTTCTTTTGCATGTTTGCCATAAACCCTTACCTTGCAAAGGCAGCATCCTCCATGTTTTCCCAATTGACAAACCTTTGATCAAGCTGCAAATCTTATACTTAGTGCCATGTAACAGAGGGTGATTATTTGAACACCCTGTAATCCTGCAACATTTGACACATATTCAGTTGCACATAGTACATGTGATCAAAGTCTTACAAAGCCCAAGCTCAGTCTTAAACACTTCCATATAACAGTCAAACTGATGAAACAGACAATATTTATGATGACTAGACAATGACAATTTATAATGGCTCGATGACAATGGAAGATTTCAGAATTTTATCAGATAATGAGGGTTAATTCTTGGATTTTGTACTGTATGACATTATATGGTGACATTTTTAGGATAATGTGAATAACAAAAAAGCGGACTTTCATTGTTTATCTGTAAGGCACATGGGATATTGTGAATCAGACCAATTTTAACTACCAGTATGTGTTTAATTGAGGAATTTATCAGATCAATTGATTTATATTCCACTCAATAATATAACTTTATGTTACACTGATTACATCTTTACTTTTCTATAAATATATCAATATTTATGTCTATCCAAATTGGCTTGTTTTTTTTCCCAAAGTGCAACTCTGACTCAGTGACAACAAATCACCCCTTCAGACGGATCTCAATTGCAAACTACACACTGACTTATAAAAGGGTCAAAGAGAAATTGCTTTTTTGTGATCCTAAAAAGGAATGGGTGAGATAACTCATGATCAACTTAATAATGAAGTATATAGTAAAAATCAATCAAAATGCCTTTTTGCCATCAAAGGGGTAGTCTGATCTTGATTTGTCTTAGCTTTTAGTTTAGATCTAATTTTCTAGTCATTAAATGTGCCATAAACTAATGTTGCATCATTGCATTGTATTTAAATTTTTCTATGTTAGAGTTACAATCAGTACAAAAAGTAGAGAAGTGTGTGTCCTTCTGGATTTTTAATGTAGCTTTAACATTTTGAGTCATATCACTATAATGTCTCTAGTGTGGCAGGTTAGTGTATTTGTTTCTGTGTGATTTGGACTTTTACATAGCTTTAAAACATTTTCAGTCATATTGCTATGATGTCTGCAGCATGGCAGTTTATAGTGATGTCTAGCACTGGGGCTTCTTGCTGCAGACATGCAACATGGTGTCCCACCCAGTCACATTATCCTGACACCTGCCGACCAATCCTAACACTAAGCTCTTAATGTTGAGGGCCAAATGAGGTAGATATGAGTACCATGTTTATAAGTCTTTGGTACATCTCAGCTGGGATTTGAATCCATGAGTGGGCTCAAAAGGTCCGCAGAGCTTATGCTGTGTGAATATATACCTGATATAACATAAAATTTACTTATGTGAAAATATACCTGATATAACAAAGAATTTACTTGTGTTAAAATATACCTGATATAACATACAATTCACTTGACTCATGAAAAATCATAATAGGAAAAATTCATAAAATTGTTCTTTCAAATTATCATCTTTTTTCAAAAAGATCAAATCAGAACAGTATTAAGTGCTCTGTAAGTGCTAAATTAGTACTTGTTTTAATCTGGTGATATATACACTCCAAACATGTGTGCAGAAATTAAAGCCATATGATACTAAAGCATACAAAATGGTAAACGTTTCAGTGCAAATTAAAATGCTTCTTGTCTATAGCAGAAAGCCTTTCCTTTTCTTTTCTATTTATAACAGATACATTGTAGTTATTCTATTCATAAAATGCAGTCTGACTAACAGGTATTCCCTAGAAGGAGAAGAACTAGAAATGTGCTGATACAACAAAAATGCATCATGCATAAAAGTGCAATTGTAGGGTCGCGTTTTTAAACAAAACATGGGTCATAAATCCTTAAAATTCTTTTGGAAAATTATGAGTATCAAATTTGACCTAATAATTTTTTATTGTAAAGTCTTTTAGAAACTATCAAATATGACTTATGCTTTTTTAAGTCTAGTACAGAGTATCAATCATGACCTAGACCTTTTTAGTGTAAAATCTTGTACAGAGTATCAATCATGACCTAGATCTTTTTAATGTACAATCTTGTACAAAGTATCAATCATGACCTAGACCTTTTTAATGTAAAATCTTGTACAAAGTATCAATCATGACCTAGACCTTTTTAATGTAAAATCTTGTACAAAGTATCAATCATGACCTAGACCTTTTTAATGTAAAATCTTGTACAAAGTATCAATCATGACCTAGACCTTTTTAATGTAAAATCTTGTACAAAGTATCAATCATGACCTAGACCTTTTTAATGTAAAGTCTTGTACAGAATATCAATCATGACCTAGGCATTTTAATGTAAAGTCTTGTACAGAGTATCAATCATCACCTAGGCCTTTTAATGTAAAATCTTGCACAAAGTAACATTCATGACCTAGATCTTTTAAATGTAAAATCTTGTACAAAGTATCAATCATGACCTAGACCTTTTTAATGTAATATCTTGTACAAAGTATCAATCATGACCTAGACCTTTTTAATGTAAAATCTTGTACAAAGTATCAATCATGACCTAGACCTTTTTAATGTAAAGTCTTGTACAGAATATCAATCATGACCTAGGCCTTTTAATGTAAAGTCTTGTACAGAGTATCAATCATGACCTAGGCCTTTTAATGTAAAATCTTGCACAAAGTATCATTCATGACCTAGATCTTTTAAATGTAAAATCTTGTACAAAGTATCAATCATGACCTAGATCTTTATAATGAATTATCTTGTACAAAGTATCAATCATGACTTAGATCTTTTTAAAGTAAAGTCTTTTACAGAGTATCAATCATAACCTAGGCCTTTTAATGTAAGTCTTGTACAGAATATCAATCATGACCTAGACCTTTTTAATGTAAAGTCTTGTACAGAGTATCAATCACAACCCAGGTCCTTTTAATGCAAAGTCTTGTACAGAGTATCAAACAATTCCCAAGTCTTTTTAATGTAAAGTCTTGTATACAGTATCAAACATGACTAAAGTCTTTAATGTCTTTTTACTGTAAAATATAATCATTGGTTTCAATCCATTAAATCACTCAAATAAAAAATCCCTCAAAGATATGAAGCTTCTGATATACATCACTGAAAGGCATTTGTATGCATGTAAGATTTATGTCTCCAATATTGGTGCAAAACGCATACCAAATTCGACCAAATAAAATACCACAATGCTTACCATTTGAATAGACAGTTGCCAAGACCATATTCTGTTCAAAATGATATTAATTTTGGATACATGTGATAACACCCATGTTTTCATGACTCACCATATGTTGACCTATTCTATATATAGCTTTGAAAAGATGTAATATTAATCAAACGGGCCAAAGAAATGAAATACATTTCTTTGGACTCTTTCTGTCAGCATTTCAGTTGACTAATTAGGACAGGTTTATTGCTAGTTTTACAAAATTCACCATAACAATGCCACTAAATGTTATGAGATAAGCAAACTAAACTGATCTTTAAAAAAAAATTTAGTAAAAGATCAACATTTCATATGAATAATATATTATGTGAAAGAGAACCAACAATTAATCGGATGTAATGCATTTACAACATCTCATTTATTAGGGAAAAAATACTAAAGAATTTAGAATCATACTATATGCCAGGAAATTTCTTGAGAATTCCATTCAGGCAGCAAGTTGATGTTATAGCATATGATAAAATATGTGTGGGACAAAAATAAAAACTTGGATTAAGATGAGGTATTGTATTAAGGTAAATGTTTCCATCTTTTAAATTATTTATCTGCATGATTCTAGAAGATACATACAATACAATGGGTTAAAAGTTCAAAAAGGTCATGGAGTGTGTCTTCATGTTGACATTTAGAAATCACATTTTCATATTTTCATTTAGGGTATATATGTGGGATATTTGTTTACACTTTATGAATATCACTTTCCTTAATTATAAGAATATTGTTCTTTCTTGAAACATTGGATTTTCAACCAATCACAACATGTGATCCAATGTTTACAGAAATGAGGTATTGTTGTGCAGAACTACCTGATGTGCAGAATTACCCAACATGCCGGTAATGTATTAGTCTACTCCATTTCACCAAGCTTCCACAAAATTTGTCAGTGAAAAACATAACTCAAGCCCACTGATAGTACTAAGACTGTTAGTCCTGTTTGAAATGACATATCTGTATACACAAAAAATCTGGTATAATACTAGAAGCTGACTAGAAGAATTCAAGCTAGGCATGTTACCTTTATGGACTCGCTGTTTTCCTGCACAAAAGATAATCAGTAAAAGTCACATACGTTTTCTGCCCTTTAAAATCAGAAATTAAAATGTAAAATGGTGCAAATATGATCAAATGCAATATCACCAGCTTTCTAACTTTAAAAAAGTCAATAAAAAACATGCTTCCAAACAAGTTAGAACTTTGGTAACAAATAAAATAAAAACATCTCTAGATGATGATGATCTTGAGACATGAAAACTGAGAAATTATAAATGTGTGAGAATAAAGAGATATATCTCTGGATTACGTTTACTTACATGTATGGACTCAGAACTTCCTGAATGATGGAGGTAATACACTGTGATCAACATGTTGTCTAATTCATCCACAGACTACAATAACAATAACAACAAGTTTATTTGATGAGGGTAGTTCAGTTTAAAAATACTTCTCTTGAGGCTTTCAAAACAAAAATGAGGCAATTAAGATGGAAGTAAAATAAATTAATTATGTGTGTGTGTCTATATGTATGTATGTATGTATGTATGTATGTATGTATGTATGTATGTATGTATGTATGTATGTATGTATGTATGTGTGTGTGTGTATGCATATATATATATATATATATATATATATATATATATATATATATATATATATATATATATATATATATATATATATATATATATATATATATATATATATATATGTATATATATATATATATATATATATATGTTATATATATATATATGTATATATATATATATATATATATATATATATATATATATATATATATATATATATATATATATATATATATATATATATATATATATATATATATATACAATAAACTAAAAGTAGGTAAAATCATCCTAAAACACTGGCCCACCATGCAATCGTCAGACATACTAAACCTAATACTTCTGAACAAACCTGTAGTAGCCTACAGAAGACCAAAACAAAAAACCTAAAGGACATCCTATTCTGGGCAAAGCTAACGCCAATCGCTAGTCAAAACCAACTTAGTCAATCTGGACCCTGTGGCGATAAAAGATACAAAATCTGTCAACATATGATAGAGACCAGGACATAACCACAGCTGGAGTTCCGAAACTAGGAAGGAAAAGGAATCATACTGGATATGCCGCCTTAGAACATTGAAACCAAGCGGTCTAAACCAAGAAGACTAGAAAAAGAAAACTATGCACTAGTAGAATTCAACTTTTTCTACGTCTTTTTAGTATCCTTAAATTTTTAATAAAAGAATAACCGGTATAGAATCAAATATTTGGGATATAATCTGTGTTACATAAATGTACAAAAAAGTAAAAATAGCTGTCGCTTTGGCTTGTAGACTTTTATGGAATTATACAGTTTTCAGTATCAGCAACAAGTCTATACAAGCTGGTTGTATTTATAGTTTTAACCCATGTGGAGACAGCCATGTAGAGGTCCACAAACACAACGTTTTTGTGTTTATTTGTTTGTTTTATATGTTTTGTATTTGCCTTTGAAAAAGACTCATTAAAAGTCGAAAACGCTCAAGCTAGTTAGTTACTAGTTTCGCACTGTTTGTTGTCAGTTTATTGTATCTATCTTAATCAATCCCTGATACACTTGATTCCTTGGTGGATCCAGTGCGCTTGAAAGGGTTGTTAATAGCCATATGATTTGTACTCTTGTTTTAATTTTCAACATTTTGCATCAGATCTTTGAATTTAAGTTTTTTTGTTGTATGTATAAAAATACTGATGATTTTTATTTATGTTGTTTTTGTTATTCATTTTAACGTCTGACTTTATAGGATTATTTGTCTTTTACATGAAAGATGATCTCAGAGCTATTTGGTAACTCTTTAATTGGCAAAAGTTAGTTAGTTATATATAATTCCAATAAGATTCCAATGAAGGGATAGTGTCCTACTTACTGAATTCCTTTTCCAGGAATGCAAAGTAAGTCTGTTCCTTCTGTTTTCTTATTCTGGCAACTGCTAGGTATTGATATAATTTGATATGCTTGAGAAAGTTCAACCTACCAATTATGGTCACAAACTTAATTGGTTTTGCATGGCTAGTACAATATTTGTTTTAAGCTGTGTTCTCCTTTTCTATAAGTAATATTTTCATTCCCAAGTGATATTTTCCAAGTTTTCTGCTAGCACATGTAACTTGTTAAGTCCTTGGCTTATAAAAGTAGCACATCAACTGAATATTTGACTTTAATCCCTTTTAGCTTGCAAGGCAGGACTCTATTTTTCCACAGGATACCCCTTGGATCAATCTATGATAGTCCCACAATGTCAATCAACTGTATGTTTTGTGATTTTGCTGCACAATTCACAAATGTCTAGTTAAAGCTATTAATAGATTTCACAAACTGTATGATCAAAGTATTACTGACAAAATGCAGTCTCTACATAAGCACCCACATATGAAAGTGAAGCCAAGGAATCCAATGAGACTTCCCAGTAAAAGACCATTCCAATCTACCTATAGAGGCATTCATAACTTTGACTTGGACTTTTAACCAGATGACATTTAACGGATACTTGAAATCACAAAAATGTGTACTCAACTTTTGCTGTTTGTCAGACATATTGTAAATTGGATCATTGTGAACTATTTGTATACTAATGTTACCTATAACTCAATTCATGAATGAATCCTACATTATGCATTTTAATGGATTTAATTAGGACAAATTTTAAGTTATCAAAGCTCTACTAAATAATATAATTGTATTTTATATTGGTCATGTTATTTATTATATCTATCTTTTTCTTTTTCTCAATCTACCCAGATGGGATTGTTTATTTTTCCAACTCAGCCTCACTGACAAAAAGTCACCCCTTTACATGGACCTGGCTTGCAAACTATGCACAGACTTATAGGTTGCTCAAAGAGAAACTGGCTTTTTAAGTCCTAAAAAGTCAGGGAGGGGCTCACTCATAATCGAAATGACATATACACAAAAATATATGATACCATTTATTTATTGTAGTTTGCCTAAAACCAGTCATGATTATTATTAAGAGGAATTTCTCTAATTACTGAATTTGCCCAATCCCAGTCAAGTTTGTTTTTAATGTAAATTTATCTAATTACTCAATTTGCATACTCCCTGTCAATATTCTTATTAACATGTACTCTTATTACTCAATCTGCCTACTCCCTCTGTCAACAGATTTATTTAAAAAACACTTTTCTAATTTCTCTATTTGCCTAATCCCTGAAAAGATTGTTATAAACAGGAATTTCTCTAATTAATCAATTTACCATCCAACTTCCTTTCAGAATTGTTACTGACTGAAAATATTTGTCTAGTTCCAATCAATATAGTTCAGTTTTACAAAGTGAATATCAATACTCAACTTGTTTACATTGGAACTAGAAGGACCATCTGAAACAATATCTGAATTGAAGCATGTCAATTATAAATACATAGGAAGGGCCCTAAAACTGAACCTTGCAGTAATTCCTTATTTTGCAGACCACATGAATGATTTTGCATTTTAAAAGTTAAAAGGTGAATGTTATTTCTACATTTATACTGATAAACTTTTAAAACTTAATAGGTTAATGTTATTTCCACATTTTTACTTTCTATATTTTAAAAGTTAATAGGCTTATTGTTATTTCATATTTATACTGACAATACTAAAACTGTGTTAAACTTTGTTTTTAGTCTGAAAGACAAACAGATAAATGGCTTCATGTAAATGTGTGATGTCTTGAAGACACATAGATAATTGGCTACATATAAATGTAAGATATATGGATAAAAATTCTCTGTGTTGCATGCAATTTAAAATTAGAATCATTTATATTTATTGATTACCCTACATGCACTTTTTTAATCTGTTTATAAGTGGTGTGGTGTGGTGTTTATGATTTTTAACGTAGCTTTAACAATTTTTCAGTCATATCGATACTATGTCTGCAGTGTGGCAGTTTATAGTGATGTCAAGCACTGGGGCAACATGCCACAGACATGTATCATGATGTCCCACCCAGTCACATTATCCTGACACCAGGCCAACCAGTCCTAACACTAACCTCTTAATGGTGAGTGTCATTCGAGGCAGCTGTTAGTACCATTTTTGTAAGTATTTGGTATGACATGATCGGATATTGAACTTATGACCTCCTGCATCCAGGCTGGCATTCTAACCACTAGGCCACCGGAGCAATTACATTTATAAGTAATGTTAGCATTCAAACAAGATTTTTAATAACTAGTTACAAATTAAATTGGTACTATGAATGTAAGCCTATATGTATGTACACATGTACTTACCAATGCATGTATATGTTATTCTTGACATTTATATGTATACATTATTCATGTGTCTTTACTTTTTTGTGGTAAATATCCATAAATGTATGTATGTGTGTGTGTGTGTGCGCCTTAGACATTTAATGTAGCGTTAACAATTTTTCAGTCATTTTGCTACAATGTCTGTAGTATGGCAGTTTATAGTGATGTCTAGGACATCCTGCTGCAGACAAATAACATCATGTCTGACCCAGCTAACACTAATCTTTTAATGCTGAGCACTGACCGAGGCAGCTGTTAGTACAATTTTTATAAGTCTTTGGTTTGACTCGGCCAGGGGAACCCACGACCTCCCACATCAGAGGTGGACATTCTAACGTATGTATGTATGTATGTATGTATGTATGTATGTATGTATGTATGTATGTATGTATGTATGTATGTATGTATGTATGTATGTATGTATGTATGCATGTATGTATGTATGTATGTATGCATGTATGCATGCATGTATATGTAAAAGTTAAGTAACTGTTTAAAGTTGATAGCTACAATAAAACAATATTCTAATTATGCAAATACAAACTGGCTGTAAATATTTTTCTTTTCCCTGTAACATGTACTTTACTGATGAACAATTGTTTACAGTACCATTAACTTTAAGATTATGAATCCACAACAGTCATAATTCTCTTTTACCCAATGTTGTAAAACCTTTTCAAGTATTATAAGCCACACAGAAAACCAGCAACTAAGACATATAATATAATTAGAAAAAGACAAGGCTGTAAAACACTTAACACTTGATAGAATTATGTAAAGACAAGGCTGTAAAACACTCAACAACTAATACATGATAGAGCAGACAAAGAGAAGTCTGTAAAACACTTAACAACATAGATATATGATAGAATTTGAAACTTTGAAAAAGACAAGGTTGTAAAACATTCAACAATGTTTTAGATGATCATCTTACCGGACAAGTGGTGGCTGTTCCAATTATTTTAACAATTTCATTCTCGGCCTCACTTATTCTTTTGACTACACTTTGCTCAGCAACCTGAAAATAGAAGAGAAAAAACAAGAGACCCATATGGACATGATATCACTCACCTGACATTCATTAGTTTGAAAGGCAAATGTAGTAGTAACAAGTTCTGAGCTTTCGGTGGAAATGGGATTATGTTAGGACATACTCCAGCTACATGCATTTAGTTCACTTTCTGTTAAACCTAATCACATTCGATTTATTTACTTCTTTTTGAGAAGAAACTATTTGTAGCTTTTCCAATTTTTTTAGTAACTTTGGTCATACTTGATGGTAAATTATTATTGTATACAATGGTCGGCCAGAATATTTTGTGTCAAATTTGGTCAAATTCTGTTCAACGATTTTTCAAGGAAGATACAATTTTATGATTTCACTATTTTGGTTATGGTGTCTGTATCTGAATGAATATAACTTGATATCACTTGCATAAAGCTGAAAGCCCTTCATGCAAAGATGCCTTCTGTCAAATTTAGTTTGGTTCAGTTCAATAGTCATTCAAAAATAAAATTTCCTAATTTTAGCAATGGTGAATTTTCATTATTTAATCAATTTGAAAGGCTCATATATCACAATATTTTTGTCATTTCTGAACCAGCTTCTTGAGCTGTGTTTGTGAAATGATTGTTTAAAGTCTTCTAATGATGGTCAATTTTTATACTGAATTGATATTGTTCATAGAAATGTGAAAGATCCTCATGCTACTAAGTCCCATTTTGTCAAATTTCAAGGTTTCTCTATCTTATACATCATCAGTATTATTTGAAGGTGAATCTGCATCATTAACTTGAATGCACTTTATGTCAGCATGCTTTCTGTCAAATTGACCAGAGATCTACAATTAAGACAGCACCTACAGAATCTATTTGATGACCATATAATATCTATATTTATGTTGCTAGTTCATCACTACTGTATAAAACAAAATCTTGATTTCATTTTAATCTATATAATTTGTGTACATTTAATACATGCAATGAACATTTGCAAGTTATCTTCAATAACAAATTTTTAAAATAACACTTTTCCTATGGAATAATGGTTAGCACTTGTAAATATGAAATGTGTCAATACAAATGTTCCTAAAATAATAGACAGCACTTGTAAAAATGTGTCATTAAATGTTTCTAAAATAATTTAGTTTATTTGCCACTGTGTCGTAAATAGGGCATTAATAGCTTTGGCAATGCAATAGGTAAACTCCCCATGCATTATCATTACCTGCTTTCCCTTCAAGTCTAACAATAGCAAGAATGACCAATTTCAACAAGGAAGAAGTCATTACTATATTTATAACTAGCACTAAATTTGTATGGAGCACCTTGCAAAAAGAAAATGATGACTGCCATTGTATCATTAAATAAGTCTATAGGACTAAAATCTATCTTATGACAGCAAGCTGAGAATGATAGCTATAGATGACTCTTTGAGAAAGGAAATTGAAGTTACTATAATCCCAGACTGTTTCTGACAAATATTTCAGTCAATTTAACCATAAAGAATTAAGGTAGTACAAAGGAGAAGGACAATGATCAAAGTAACTCAGAATGAAACCATTTGAGAAGTGTTGCTAAATGCAGTCTATAAGCTATGCAAATAAAAAAAAAACATTCCTTTACTCAGCTACAGTGAAATAAAATTAACAGACTTATGATTCATAACTGACCAATATCCATCATTGTTAAGCAAAATCTGAAATATTACCTCAGGTATGAATGAATAAATAGCATTATTGTCTCTAATGACTTTTATCTGAATTACAAAGTATTTCTAGCATTAAGTTAAATTAATTTTACTACTCAAGCATATTTTAACCACTTCACAAAATGATACTAGCCATCAATGTCTTTTAACATCCGTTCTTTTTCCCACTAAACATCCTAAAAATTTTTACCTATTGGTATGTGAATGCAGTCTATAAGTTACTGTTATGTGAATGCAGTCTATAAGTTACTGTTATGTGAATGCAGTCTATAAGTTACTGTTATGTGAAAGCAGTCTATAAGTTACTGTTATGTGAAAGCAGTCTATAAGTTACTGTTATGTGAATGCAGTCTATAAGTTGTAATATAATATGCATTTCATGTAAATAAGATTAGCAATAATCTTTAAGCTACAGATTTGATTCCTAATTGACCTAAATGATATAAGTCTGATTATATTTTATACATATCCAGGCAATTGTTTGTCTTTTATAAATTCTTTTTTTTTTACTGTCAAACTAGTCATGATGAGGCTCAGAGATGAATACTGTGTTACTCTGGATAAAGTAATCATTGTCTTATCATTTGCATCTATTGAGACACTGAGACTGTATACCTGACCTGATGACTGCAAGGGAGAACATTCAGGGTTAGGTAAAGTTCTCCAAATCTCTTTGATTACGATCTTTAAATAATGTGGAGTTCTTTCCATAATATGATATGATCAAAATTATTTGCATATTCACTTGCTTTATCTTGTCTGGTTTTGCATGCTTCTTCCTGTCTTTAAACTGTTTTGTAATGATGAACAACTCTCATACAACCATCCTGCAAATGCACTGCAATGCTGACAAAATTACCCTTAATGCAGTTCTCATACAACCATCCTGAAAATGCACTGCAATGCTGGCAAAATTACCCTTAATGCAATTCTCATACAACCATCTTCCAAATGCACTGCAATGCTGGCAAAATTACCCTTAATGCAATTCTCATACAGCCATCCTGCACATGCACTGCAATGCTGGCAAAATTACCCTTAATGCAATTCTCATACAACCATCTTGCACATGCACTGCAATGCTGGCAAAATTACCCCTAATGCAATTCTCATACAACCATCTTGCAAATGCACAATTACACTTCATAAGATGAATCACATGACCATCCTCTTACCATCTGAACTTCTTTGTACTCAGAAAAATAAAAGAATGAAAGAAAAATAGAAGAAAAAGAGTAAAATACAAGAATGAGCAAAGAATACAAGAATAAAAGAAAACTACATAAACAAGATAAAATTACAAAAATGAGAGAAAAATGCTGACTTTTAAAGCAGATGACTAAACATGGTCAGTAATGTGAAGGAGAGATTGACTTTATAGGTAACAACTTTTAATAAAGCTTTAGTTCCTTCTGGACTTCAAAGTGGGGAGGGCAGTGGTGGTGATAAAAAGCATAACCTAGTGATTTTGCATTATTTTCAAGGTGAATTCTTTTCTTAACTAACAGATGTTTCTCTTACTGATGAGTTAAATATAGGTTTTCAATTAACTCACAACATCAAAGAGCTGCTGATAGCTGCTGACAATGTCTGATATAACCTGCATCTCCATCTGCACTCCATGTCCTATAACAGACATCTGAAAAATACAATATGTACCTTATTTTATGAAACAACACTGTACTTTACTTGGGATAATCTGGCAATTTCACATGATGAATCAAGGATTTGTAATTCAATGGGTTTTTTTCTTACTAATGAAATAAAAATTAGTTATTTATTTAATAAATACAGTTTAGTTATCTATGCAAGAAATAACATTTTGTCATTCATTAATATGTTTATCTATCCAAACAAGACAAAATCCATATTGGTCAGAGATTATAATTATAAAAGAATTATGAAAGACAACAATTTTAAAACATTATCAACTTACTGAGAGACAGATAAACAAAAACCAATACAAAAAGACAAGACTGCATATACATGGAATGACCAATAGAGAAGCAGGCAGACAGACAGACACACATTAAGAAACATACTGTTTGGTTCTCCTCTTTATTGGATTTCATCAGAGTGGAGCCAAAAGATGTTGCAATGTTTTCCAGTTTCATCAGATTCTCAGAAGAGTGTGTTGACAATCTGTAGGTTATCATGTCAAAGAAATAAATTTTAAAATTATATGTTTGCTTTCTTGCAGTTAAGTCAATTTAAAATAACCATATTTTAAATATAAATGTATGGGTTTGCTTTCCAGAAGTTAAGTCAATTAAAAACAGATTGTAAATTTATGCACAACAAAATAATACTGAATTGTATGAGAAATGATTTAATACATGCATTGTAAGAAATATAGGATACATGAATACATGCATTCATCTCTCTCACTCTCCCCCTTCCTTTCAAATATGCCACTATTCATTATTGCTAATATTTAACAACATCAAACTCGTAACAAAAAAAACATCAATACATAATTTAAATATTTTTAAAATATTTGCCTCACTCTGTGGGGGTTACTCATGAATGGGCTAGAATCTGAATGTAAAAGAATGATTTCCAATCAGTAATAGGCAGATTCCAGCTCAAGTAGATATGGTGCTAAGCTGATCCCAGCTCAATGTAAGACTGATCCCCAATCAATGCTAGGCTGATACCAGCATTACTGTGTAGTCTGGGCTGATCCCAGCTCAAGTAGATAATGTGCTAAGCTGATCCCAGCTCAATGTAAGACTGATCCCTAATCAATGCTAGGCTGATACCAGCATTACTGTGTAGTCTGGGCTCATGCCAGCTCAAGTATATAATGTGCTAGGCTGATCCCAGCTCAATGTAAAACTGATGCAAGAGAAATAAGAAAAATACACACAAAACTATCACTTACAGATCATTCAAAAATTTTAATGAAAAACAATTTCTCAAAGACCTATATAAAGCTCCATGGAAGATGATCCAAAATTTGGATGACATAGATGAAGCTCTGATGGTGTGGACTGACTTATTTATGGATGTAGTCTCTAAGCATGCACCACTGAAAGTACATGGAGTAAAGAATGAAATCCAACCTAATTGGCTTACAACTGAAATCCTTGATGCTATGAAAACAAAAGACCAATTTAAGGCTATGGGAAACCATGCACAATATAAAGTATGGAGAAACAAAATAACAAATATGATCAAAAAGCTAAACAAAATTATTATCAATCATTGCTTGAAAACAAAAAGAGTGACAAAAACTGCATTTGGAAAGTCTTCAATGAACTCACTGGAGGAACACACAAAGATCAGATAAATAAAATCCACTCATTTCTGGTAAATGACACCATAGTCACTGATGACAATGACATTGCAAATGTTTTCAATGATTTTTTCACCAACATTACCACAAAGTTAAAAGAACCAGTGATTGAAAACAACTTTATGGAACTGAAAAAGTTCTGCAGCAGCAAAATCTCTAAGGAGGTATGTTTCTCCATCCCACCAGTCTCAAAAAACTTTATTAAGAAATATCTCAGTGAACTTGATACTAAGAAAGCTACAGGACTTGATCAGATTGGTCCACGTCTCATTAAATCTTCTGCCTCTGCTATTGTAGATAGCTTAACATTCATAATCAATTTAAGTATTGCATCCTCATCTGTTCCCAAAATATGGAAAACTGCAAAAGTAACTCCTATTCACAAATCTGGCCCCAAGGATGATGCTGATAACTAACGGCCAATCTCAATACTACCAAACTTGTCAAAATTGATTGAAAAGCATGTCCATGATTCATTCATATCATATTTAACCAAACACTTTCTGTTATACCCTAATCAATCAGGCTTTAGACAGAAACACTCATGTGAGACTGCCTTGATCTCCCTAACTGATAAATGGCTTCAAGCACTTGATCAAGGTAGAGTAATAGGTTCTGTATTTGTAGATTTCAGGAAAGCTTTTGACATGGTAGATCATGAAATCCTTTTGAAGAAACTGAAAATCTACCAATGTGATGAAAGCATAGTTAGATGGTTTACTTCATACTTAAGTGAGAGAATACATGTTTATGTTAATAATGTTCTGTCTGAACCTGAAACAATTTGATGTGGAGTACCACAAGGCTCAATTCTGGATCCATTACTGTTTATTTTATTTATTAATGACCTACCACTTGTACTAAAGGACTCAGTATCATCTACAGATCTCTATGCAAATGACACAACATTGTCAGACATCCAAAACACAAAACAAGAACTCAAAAATTTTTTACAGAATGCCTTAAACAAACTAGAATACTGGTGCACATGCAATGGCATGGTAATTAATACTAGTAAAACTAAAATATTACTTATCTCAACACGGAAAAAAAAGAAGAAAACTTTATAGCGATGAACTATGTCTGACATTGAAGGATAAAAGGTTGCAAATGGTCTGTCATGATAGTCTACTTGGTGTTTAGGTAGACAATAACCTATCATGGACTGAACATATCAAACATATCAGTAAAAAAGTCAATTCAAGTTTATGGCATCTCAGTAGGATAAGACACTTTCTTCCGTAAAAGCATAGAAAACTATTTTATAACAGTTACATACAACCCTATTTAGACTACTGTAATACAGTATGGGGTAATTCAAATGATAAAAACTTAGCAAAGCTCACACATCTCCAAAAAAGAGCTTTTGAGTTAATATCAATCCAGAAAGAAAGCAAGGAAAATTTAGTTGGTAAGTTAAAAATACTACCTATTAAAGACCGAATCTGTTTAAGAAAAGCCAAATTAATGTACAGGATAGCCAATAATAATGCTCCTGAATATTTACAATCACTATTCAAGTATAGGCTACATGGAAATACTCCCCACCTGCGATCAATGTCTACCAAACATTACAAAATTCCCAAACCAAATAAGGAATTATTTAAAAAAAGTTTCCAATACTCTGGAACTTTGCTCTGGAAAAATATTCCAGTTGAGATTAGAAATGCCCACTCTATTTCCTCTTTCCAAACCCAGTATATACAATGGCTTGACAGATGCAGCAAAAATAAATAAATTCCTTTGAATGAGGGCCTCAAGGTAGATTAGTTCTTAGCTAATTGAGTTACCCTCTTTAAATAAAGTAATAATAATAATAATAATAATAATAATAATAATAATAATAATAATAATAATAATAATAATAATAATAATAATAATAATCCCTAATCAGTGCTAGGCTGATGCCAGCATTACTGTGTATTCTGGGCTGATCCCAGTTTGAGTAGACTATGTGCTAGGCTAATCCCAGCATGCTAATGTATTCTGAGCTGATCCGAGATCAAGTAAAATTAGTGTTAGGCTGATCCCAGCATACAGTGCATTTTGAGCTGATCCCAGATTAAGTAGAATTGGTGCTAGACTGAATACGAACTAAAGTAAAATCTGTGCTAGACTGATCCCAGCATTCAAGTGTATTCCAGGCTGATCCCATCTTAACTAAATCTATGCTAGGATGATCCTCACATAAAAGTCTATTCTGGATTCATCTCAGATTTGTGGAATAGAGTTAGACTGATCCTAGCATTCAAGTGTATTTCAGGCTGATCCCATCTTAACTAAATCTATGCTAGGATGATCCTCACATAAAAGTCTATTCTGGATTCATCTCAGATTTGTGGAATAGAGTTAGACTGATCCTAGCATGACACATAAGTCTGATAATATTTTATACATATCCAGGCAATTGTTTGTCTTTTATAAATTCTTTTTTTTTTACTGTCAAACTAGTCATGATGAGGCTCAGAGATAAATACTGTGTTACTCTGGATAAAGTAATCATTGTCTTATCATTTGCATCTATTAAGACACTGAGACTGTATACCTGACCTGATAACTGCAAGGGAGAACATTCAGGGGTAGGTAAAGTTCTCCAAATCTATTTGATTACTATCTTTAAATAAAGCGGAGTTCTTTCCATAGTATGGAATGGTCAAGGTTATCTGTATATTCATTTGCTTTATCTTGTCTCGTTTTGCATGATTATTCCTATATTTTTCCAATTTAAAATGTAAAAGAAATGTATTAAATGGGCATGACCTCCTTTATGTCATTAGTATAGCTTATTAGTACACATTTGGAGAAAAATGATCCTATAACATGGTAGCCCCATGCGCATAAACAACATAAGGGCACAATCCATGCAGTATTCATTAATGGGTAGTAACTGGGGTGGTAGCAGGCCAGTACATATCCATAAGAGAAGTTTGGTGCAGAGACTCAAAATCCATTGGCTGTACCTTTGAAAAGCCAGAGAAGTGAAATTCTACATTTATTGTCTGTGGTGGCGCTCACCAGTTATTATGTACTTTTGAGAGAGTGATGTATGTAAGGTGAAGTTGTTTGCATTTTAAACATGCACAGTGGAGAGAATGTTGGCATACCTATATACTACTTTCATGTAATGTGGATGAAATTTCTTTGGATATTGTACTTTTGGAAATTTTAAATGATCTTAGGATACTGCTAACTAAAATAACCACTTACTTGTGCTCCAAAAATCAACCTAAATTTGTCTAAAGTACACTATTCTTGGCAGCTATTAAAATATGGAAAATGAATTTTGCCAAACTAGATAATACCAGCTTCTAAAAGTGCAATGACTGAATTACCAAATACATAAAATGTAAAAAAAAGTTATCGGCTCTTTTTTTTACAATTTACCTCTGAAGTTTGAGAAGTGAAAATGAGCAAAAGTAGAGCTAGCACTTTTTTGAAAGGTGCCCATCTGGAGTAAGGCCAAGCTGTATACTCTCTAACCCATATTACATCAATCAATCATACATCAAAATTAAGGGAATTAAAGGTTCTTTGAACAATACTTAAGATATACAAAGTCTCTTGTAAATAACCAGTATAACTAGTGAGGAAACCTGGAGAAACTCTTTTTCTTTAAAATTGTAACCCTATGCTAAATACGAAACTGTAGAGCGCAACCTGTACATTTGAAAAACCAGAAAAGTGACTGATCACATGGTACTCTATATGATTCTGCAGTGTTATGTAAGATTATCTAATTAGGTTGGCTCTTTGAATTCTGCTGCCAATGCCAACAAATGGAACAGTTCTGTTCATGCTCACTCACCCCCCTCCTTCTATAAGCCCCATAATGAAGACTTCAAGAGGCTAATAACAGTCTCTTGCATAATTCCCATGTCTGCCCCTCAGTTTGATGGTACATGTACAACATCCCTATCCAAGTGTTAGCCATTGACTAAGCCTTATAAGTTGACATTACATCATATTACCACACCACCAATTCCTCTGTCAATGGTCCTTATCAGACAGATCTCATTACAACACTGGCAACCTGTACCTACAATAACTCACAATCATCAAGTTGTGCATAAACTAAAATTTAATAAATTATCATTATAACAGCATGGGTTTGCTTTCCAGCAGTTAATTCAATTCAAAACAAAGATTTTAAATATAACAGTATGGATTTGCTTTCCATCACAATTAAAGCCAAACATATTTTAAATATAACAATATGGGTTTGTTTTCCATTAGTTAAGTCAGTTAAAAGAATAGCTTACTGCTATTATCAATAAACTTCAAATTGAACTCTAAAACCCATTCAATTTGTCTTGCCAATTTTCAAAGCACTGACAAGTCAACTTTTTGATGATGGACAGCAGAGCAGTCTATTACTTTCTATCTAATTTATAATCACCTCTATCTAGCACCATAAAAATCAGCATATTAAATCTGAGATGACATCAACCTGGATAGGTAAGTGTCATTAAATCTGAGATGACATCAACCTGGATAGTTAAATCTGTCATTAAATCTGAGATGACATCAACCTGGATAGAAAAGTATATAAATTTGAGAAGGCATTACTCTATTTAGCCTGGATATTTAAGTATAATTAAATCTGACATGACATTAAACTACATGTTTAAGTGTTATGAAATTTAAGATGACATTAAACAGGATGCTTAAGTGTCATTAAATTTGGGATGATGTTTACCTGATATTTCAGTGTCATTAAATCTGAGAAGACATTAAACTAGATACTCAAGTGTTATTAATTCTGAGATCACATTTAACTGGATGTTTAAGTGTCATTAAATCTGAGATGACTTTAAACTGGATATTTAAGTATCATTAAATCTGAGATGAGATTAGACCAGATGTTAAAGTGTCATTAAATCTGAGATGACATTAAACAAGGTGTTTGTTCCACATTAGGAACAAGAATTATTTGGAAAGTCAGTTGATGGTTGTTGGTGTTCTTCTTTTTGTTATGAGGCTTAATATTTTTCTGCACATGATACATGGCAGACAGTATTAATGGTGGAGGAAGAAACAGGGAAATCCGCAGAAAGAACCACTGACCCACGAGAAGCTACTAGCAAGCTTTCTCATATATCCACATTCACTGAATCTTAGACATGAACCAACCAATGCAGACAGAGGTGAGATGGCAGTGATCCGTAATGGAGAGCATTTTAAACCACTTGGCCACTCAGGGAAACTCAGTTGAAACAACTGTACAAAATGTGTTAAAAGTAAGGCCATCTCATACCAGATACATTACACATAGTACAGTGGATGCTCACTTAACACTGTTATGGGGAGTTGTGCAAATGTACAAAATTAACAGTAAGAAAGGCCAACTTATAATGGATACAATACTAGAAAAAATGAAATTAACCAGTGTATCCATGATGATACCTGTGTTGCATCAAAGACTGTGTTGTGACTGTGCACAGTGTGTTACTACAAGGGCCATCTGTTATCAATTAGATTATCAACACTAAATGAATAGCAAAATGATATATAATATTTACAGTGTCTAAAACAAGCTGCTATATTCTAGACTTACTGTAATTCTGCAAATACTGTGCTGAATGTTCAAAACTGCTATACTTGCAAAATGTTTTATGATGTCCATCAACATACCTCCATAGATGACTGGCCAGTCTTTTCAGAGTCTGGTAGTTTACACGAGGGAGTTGCTGTAGCAGGTACTTGTACCACTGTTCCTTCACCACTTTGTCCCCCAAGGCTGGAAATAACGAAAAATTGTTTGGAAATGCTTTTATCTTTTCTAAAGTAAAGCACTTGATATTCCTGAGATGGAAACTAATCCGACATGTACACTTCAGTACAGAGCATCAAACTGGCAAGACTGGGATAACCCTCAATACTGTATTTGTGTATCACTGTACACTGGGATGACCTTAAATACTGTACTTTCACATTATACACTGGACTGACCATCAATACTGTACTAGTGCATTGTTATTTACACTGGATTGACCTTCAATACTGTACTACTGCATCATTATTCACTGGACTGACCTTAAATACTTTACTAGTGCATTGTTATTTTCACTAGACTGACCTTCAATACTGTACTAGTGCATTGTTATTTACACTGGACTGACCTTCAATACTGTACTACTGCATCATTATTCACTGGACTGACCTTAAATACTTTACTAGTGCATTGTTATTTACACTGGACTGACCTTCAATACTGTACAAGTGCATCTTTATACACTGGACTGACATTCAATACTGTACTACTGCATCATTATTCACTGGACTGACCTTCAATACTGTACAAGTGCATCTTTATACACTGGACTGACATTCAATACTGTACTACTGCATCATTATTAACTGGACTGACCTTCAATACTGTACAAGTGCATCTTTATACACTGGACTGACATTTAATACTGTACTACTGCATCATTATTCACTGGACTGACCTTCAATACTGTACAAGTGCATCTTTATACACTGGACTGACATTTAATACTGTACTACTGCATCATTATTAACTGGACTGACCTTCAATACTGTACAAGTGCATCTTTATACACTGGACTGACATTTAATACTGTACTACTGCATCATTATTCACTGGACTGACTGTATTATTGTATCAAAACAGACCTTTTTGACTTATATCAAATTATATCAACTTTTTCTAAAAATGTTTTTAGTACAAGTCCTTATTGACAGGTTGGATCTGTAGTTGTAAAAAACAACCAGTTGCATGGCATCAAGATACTGACTAACCATGAATCATAAACAATAAGTCCTTGTTGGACTATATAGTCAAATTATCCAATCAAAACTGAAATGCATGACTAAACTGCTAATAAGTCCTTGTTGGACTATATAGTCAAATTATCCAAACAAAAATCCATATGATTAAATTGCAACTCTTTTATAAATTGTTTTTACCATTATCCTCATGTTGAAAGTTGAGAGTATTTGGCCTAGCAAGTGCACGATATTTTCTATTTAAGGAAAAATAGTTTTTTAGTTAAGAGGGTTTTTCTTTTTAAAAAGAGGAATTTCTACTTAGCTTTTCCAATAGTCTATTTTTCTTTTTAAAAAGAGGAATTTCTACTTAGCTTTTCCAATATGGTCTATTTTTACAGAAATATCTTTAAGACTGAAAAACTCACCATAGTTGATGGACTTGATCAATGTTCAAGGTCATAAACATAATAAAAAAAGAGTAAATTTGTGTTGATAAAAGCTAATAATAAACCATGTTAATGGAAAGCCTGTGATTAAATACCAAATGAATTGGTTATAAAACTGTATGCATTTCTTATTGAGAACATTATGGACATGCATGCATGGCTTTGTGTGTATTTGTGTGATACAGAAATTACAAATAAGCAAACATTACCAATAAAATGGCTAGACTTACTGTACAAAATTTAGGTCTAGAATTCCACATTTTAATTTATCAAGTTTATGTTAATTTACATGCAGCATCATGGTTGATTGAAATTTATGTCATTATTGATATTCTCACTGAAACTGAACTTAACTTCAAGTTAACATCAAGTTAAGTTGCAATAAGAGTTGAAACAATGAATCTGTTTTAAATATTCAAACAGCTGGCAACTGACAGATCTTGAAAATAATGTATGGTGAAAATAAACCAGCTGAAATAATAAGAACGTTTTCAAGGAAATCTTTGTCCGTATTAACAAAAAATACAGCACAAAAGAATACAAAGATATTATTGATTTAATAGCTGTCTAATTTTGAGGCAAAATAAAGCTATTCAGTCTTTTGATAATAAATGATTCCTCAAGACTAAAAGTTAAAATATATATTTAAAGAAATAACATAGAAGAGAAGAATTCAGTATGCGAAAGTCACAACCTCTCACGCATCCTCTCACTTTCTGTGGATTAAATTTCTAATTAAACTTTCAGCTTTTTAGTTTTAGTTTTTAAGTCATACTACATACATATTTTATCATTCACAGCAAAATTTCTTACACACATGAATTGATCAAACTCCTCATGTTGTTGATGTAAACAAACATTATGTTATTGCAACCTTTAATTTTTTCTACTGATGATTCTCTCTCTATTATTGGCCAAGGCTAAATCAGTCTTTTGTTTGGTTCATCAAGGTGTAAATCAAACTAAACTCCAAAAAGCTTGATCAATCATCCATAAAATTTAAAAATGAACATATAAAAATTTAATTATTATTCCGTGAAAACCAGCATCTCAATTCAGATTTATGAATAATTTTGCAAGATTTGTAGACAAAGTTTACCAGCTGTTGGTATAAAAAACTAGGAAAGAAGTCTGCAAATGGTTAGTATAAAATCAGTAAAATTTCTAAGGTTCACCTAATGTCTGTATATGTTTATAAAGATGTGATATTATCCAAGGGTCATTCAAAGTTCTTATGTTTACCTGCTGTTTGTGTAAATGGTTTGTAAAGACGTGATGTTAATAGAGGCTCATCCAAATTTCTAAAGAATCGCTTGATCACATTGGCCACTACATGAACATCTGTCTCATCAGTCAAGGCAACTGAGCGAGCATCTGGAAAAAACATCATGAAATTTCTGGTCAATGCAACCTCTGGAAAAAATGGGGGAAAAAAATCATGCACATGGAAATAACAAATATTTCATTTCCTGTACAGTATTAAAAACAAGAGCTTTAATGCCAATGATATAAACTGAATTTGATTACTTTATTACATATCATATTGTATCTTTATACATGTAGACTGGGATCTTATTATCTCTGTATCTATGGGGACTGGAATCCAGCCATCACTGTAAAGCTGTGGACAAGGACCCTAGCATCTCTTTACAGATAGATTTACATTTTACATTGAAAATATAATTTTATCTACTGCAGATACACATTTCACAACTAAATTTGCATAATAGTAGGTAGGGATTTCTGTTAAATTCTGAAACCTGACGATACAAAGAATGTACTGGAAAAATCAACTACTCCTACAACGTGGAAAAACAAATACTAAGCACCAAACCTTTTTGACCGCTTATTATTGCTTGAAGTGTACTAGTCCAAAATGTGTCTCACTGAAGCCTATTCTTTGTTCTGAAAGATGCAGTGTCATTTGTCCAATTATGGGCATTATTTCAGAAATTTTACACTGTTTGCCTATTTGCTAAACCCTGTAAAAATATGCACCTGGATCTATGTTCCTTATCAACAAAATCTGTAAGTCAGCTTCTAAAAAGGATAACCATAATTTTTGATCGATGCTTAAGCAACCAAAACTTGATAAATAGATAGTATGTATTTTTTAAATGAGTTTTATTTATCTTCAATTTTGGAATTGATCTACAAACAAAAGTTAGAAATAAAATTGATTCCATTCTTTATCTGAAATACATGTAATAGCTAAATTCCTGTGCAATATTTCATGCTATAAATAGCATGAATTTATAAAATAACTTGAACCTTCTAGCAGAATGTTCTAGTAGTATGATTTTCTTATTTTCATATTATATATTGTCAAACCTGCTTACAATATAATGAACTTATTGAGTGAGCATTACTGCAGTAATATTCATGATGACCTTAGAATTAACAGGAACAATTCTAGATAAACAGAAAATAATACGAATTTAAAACCCTAAAATCCAAAACATCTTAAACCTCCAGTATGAAGTGAACTATTTTTGAAAAGGGATACCAGTTTAAAGCCATAATAAATACAAAACCACATTAATAACAATCAATGCAACTAGAGATAGATTTTACAGCCTTGACAGACAGGTGGTTTAGGCATTTCATGTGATTTACAAGGCTTATTGATGTGTTAGACAAGGGAGAAAAAAAGGGGTATGTACAATAAGAAATTTCACTTACATGAAGCTCTATATAAAAAGACACAAATATTTACTGTAAATACAATGATGTCTACTGCAGAAATCCATTTTACAATTAGGTTTGCATAATTTGCATTTCCATTTAATTTCAAAAGATGATTATATTATGTACATGCATGCACTGGAGAAACTAACTAATACTGTAGTAACCTGTGCAGATTGAAAGAAATTTTCTATCACTTTCACCCAGCCATTTTGTAATGTACCAAATGTTCCATCACTTTCACACCATCCAATGTAATGTACCAAATGTTCCATCACTTTCACACCATCCAATGTAATGTACCAAATTTTCTATCACTTTTACCCAGCCATTTTGTAATGTACCAAATGTTCCATCACTTTCACACCATCCAATGTAATGTACCAAATGATCCATCACTTTCACACCATCCAATGTAATGTACCAAATTTTCGATCACTTTTACCCAGCCATTTTGTAATGTACCAAATGTTCCATCACTTTCACACCATCCAATGTAATGTACCAAATTTTCTATCACTTTTACCCAGCCATTTTGTAATGTACCAAATGTTCCATCACTTTCACACCATCCAATGTAATGAACCAAATATTCCATCACTTTCACACCATCCAATGTAATGTACCAAATGGTCCATCACTTTCACACCATCCAATGTAATGTACCATATGTTCCATCACTTTCACACCATCCAATGTAATGTACCAAATTTTCTATCACTTTCACCCAGCCATTTTGTAATGTACCAAATGTCCTATCACTTTCACACCATCCAATGTAATGTACCAAATGTTCCATCACTTTCACACCATCCAATGTAATGTACCAAATGTTCTATCACTTTCACACCATCCAATGTAATGTACCAAATGTTCCATCACTTTCACACCATCCAATGTAATGTACCAAATTTTCTATCACTTTCACCCAGCCATTTTGTAAGGTACCAAATGTTCTATCACTTTCACACCATCCAATGTAATGTATCAAATGTTCTATCACTTTCACACCATCCAATGTAATGTACCAAATGTTCCATCTCTTTCACACTATCCAATGTAATGTACCAAATGTTCCATCACTTTCACACCATCCAATGTAATGTACCAAATGTTCTATCACTTTCACACCATCCAATGTAATGTACCAAATGTTCCATCACTTTCACACCATCCAATGTAATGTACCAAATTTTCTATCACTTTCACCCAGCCATTTTGTAAGGTACCAAATGTTCTATCACTTTCACACCATCCAATGTAATGTATCAAATGTTCTATCACTTTCACACCATCCAATGTAATGTACCAAATGTTCCATCACTTTCACACCATCCAATGTAATGTACCAAATGTTCCATCACTTTCACACCATCCAATGTAATGTACCAAATGTTCCATCACTTTCACACCATCCAATGTAATGTACCAAATGTTCCATCACTTTCACACCATCCAATGTAATGTACCAAATGTTCCATCACTTTCACACCATCCAATGTAATGTACCAAATTTTCTATCAGTTTCACCCAGCCATTTTGTAATGTACCAAATGTTCCATCACTTTCACACCATCCAATGTAATATACCAAATGT
This sequence comes from Potamilus streckersoni, assembly GCA_016746295.1. NCBI lineage: Eukaryota > Metazoa > Mollusca > Bivalvia > Unionida > Unionidae > Potamilus > Potamilus streckersoni. Next base: position 652,579 of record JAEAOA010000868.1, on the reverse strand, counting down.
TCCATCACACCATCCAATGTAATATACCAAATGTTCCATCACTTTCACACCATCCAATGTAATGTACCAAATGTTCTATCACTTTCACACCATCCAATGTAATGTACCAAATGTTCCATCACTTTCTCACCATCCAATGTAATGTACCAAATTTTCTATCACTTTCACCCAGCCATTTTGTAATGTACCAAATGTTCTATCACTTTCACACCATCCAATGTAATGTACCAAATGTTCCATCACTTTCACACCATCCAATGTAATGACCAAATGTTCCATCACTTTCACACCATCCAATGTAATGTACCAAATGTTCCATCACTTTCACACCATCCAATGTAATGTACCAAATGTTCCATCACTTTCACACCATCCAATGTAATGTACCAAATGTTCCATCACTTTTATCTGTCCATTACATGTACACTCATCTGATGACCAAACCAGACATTCTAAGTATATTTATTGAGCTGTTGGTTACAGCATCATGTAGATATATGGTAAAAATGAATGTGTCTAGTTCCAGCACTGATGCATACATGTTTGAAGTACTTTACAATCTGGCTTAGCAGTAGATACATATCCATTGTTTTCACATTATGTCACAAAAGAGGTGTAAATCCACATCCTCCATTCTGATTCCCTGGCCATGCAAACCGGCATCTAACAACATTGTTCTTCCCACACAATTATGAAGGCTTGTCTAACTTTGTAAGGATTTCCTAATACATCATATTTTGTTGTAAATGCCAGCCACACAAAATAGAAATTGTTGAATTTTCCCCTTTTTTCCTCAAATAAAATTGAAATTTCATCCATTTTGGTTATTCTTCCATAACAAAATACTGGAAGATCCATCAATAAACAGACACAAAACCAAATGGATATACAAAAAGTAGAAACATGAAATAATTTTCAGTTTTCATGGGCTGAAATCAATCATATTCCAAAAGCATTTCAAGAATACCCAGTCTTAACATTCAACAAAAAGTAATTTTACCTTAGGAATGTTTAATTTTAAAACAGTGAAAGTGAAACAGCTCTGAACAGTTCTTGCATTCATTCAGTATCCTCCTCCATCCATCATCTCTACCACAAATACAATATTTGACCTAATTAAATTGGGCTTGTAAGCTGTCTTTGGAACAAACACTTGCTTCACAAATGGTATCTGTACATAAAAGTCCTGCCATAATACACACACTATGAAATTTTAATTCAATAACTGAAGATTTGATATTGCATTTCAAAGATCCAGAAAAATCCTTCAAGACGACAATCTTAAGATCATACAATTTTATTTAAAAACACAATACTGAATGTTTGGCAAAAATAATTTCATTGCTATTTGATTTGCATGATTGTTGAGCTTCTCTATTCCATCTTTGTAATGAGCCAGGGAACTTCCTGCTTTATTTTGTTTTTCATGCTATAGAGGCCTTAATTTCAAGTATAATCTCTGTATCATTATAATTAAGTCAATATCCTTATTAACAATTAAATCAGATTTTTATATATATATATATATATATATATATATATATATATATATATATATATATATATATATATATATATATGTGTGTGTGTGTGTGATGACTGAGGCAGACACAGGTATGTTAGTGAATCCAAATTGTTTCGTGCATGTACTGCATTTTAAGTATTTGTATCAACAATTGTTCTGTCTGTGAAGACAAATGCTAGCACTGTTTATATTTGATTGTGTGGGATGATGTTTAGCATAAAACCTACTGGCAGAATGAAACCCATAATACCTGACATGTTACGCTTTAGAAGGTTCAAAAGCAGACTCTTCCTTGGACTGAAATTAATATAATTACACTTTGTTTCTTTTGTGAAACACCTAAATAGTCTCAGCATTCGTAGCTCAGAAATCCTTAATCTCTCACAGTACACATGTGATTGTATTTTATCTGGCAAATCTTTGAATAATAAATGCCATTTTGTTTTACTTAGAAAGGTGCCATCTGCACTGTGTACTGCAGCTGAGCCAACAGGTAAGTTCCATGCACTGTAGTGGACGTCCATGATCAACTATATTGCTATAATCAAAGCAGTTCTAATAAACATCTGCAACAAGCATTAAAGCCATAAAATGGACCCATACATTTATAATACGCCATTTTTAATAGATGGATGTGACTTTGAGGCAGTTAAAAGGACACACAATTATTATATATAATGCCATCTTAAATAGACAGAGATCTCACAAGGATTTTAAAACTAGGAAACCAGGACTCGTATTTTGGAAAAAAACGAGTCCAACAGCAAAAGGTGCAGTCCCCTACTAAAAGCATATTGGGCATACCTGAAATGGCTAAATTTAAAGGTGAGTAGAAGAATGGTTGCCACTGAGTTTAATTTTCTAAATTCTTTACACCACTAAAATATAGTTTTTGTTTGTCCGTTAGAGTAACAGTGAATTATGTCAGGCCAAGGAAAGGTCTTATTCCAAGCACTATGCTAGGCATTGAACATAGTGTTCCATGTAAAATATCAATTATGACAACTTCTAGCACTCTGCTAGATCTCATTACATTTTTCATCAATTTGTATTATTACCCCAAAATACTTATCCAAATTTGCAAACATCATTTTCTTAAACTCTCAACATGTCTTGATTTCAAGGTCACATGCACTACATATTCGGTTACACTTGGAAACCAACATAATAATGAAAGTTAAAATTGCCTCTGAATTCCATCATTGTAAATATATGCACATTTTCACACCACTCTGCAGCTAGTCAAGTTTTGAACTTGCTGCTAAGCTATTGGATCATATTCTTCAGACAACATCTGGGGGCCATTCAGACACTAAATTTTCTCATTTTAAATATCAGTTACAAAGATCAATTGATCAACACATTTTCCCACTCACCAGGTGGTTGAAGTAGGACTGGTAAGCCTTGAATTTACTGCCCAGCAAATGTGTGTATATGGAAGACTCCTGTATAAGTGATTTTCAGTGTTCCACATAAAAAAATGTGCATCCAAATACATGTGATTAAGCATTTCTGAGACCTCTGATAGATAACTCTAACTGGGACTTCAACATTTAAGAGTACCAATTTAACAGATAGCTGTGACTAGCACTGAAGACCTGATATGAAATAATATGTTTTATTGTTACGATAGTGATGATAATATTTTACCTTCTTTAAACCGGTCTAGCATATTCTGTATATGAGAGCTGACGCTTGCCTCACGGTAAATTCCCCTAGTGGTAAGTGCTGAAAAAATACAAATAGACTGACCGAAAAGTTTCTCATTTAAAACAAACATTAACTCTCCTAGAAGTTATTGATGGCAAATGAAACACGGTTAGGGTAAGAATCAATGACCCATGGGATGCTACTGGCAAGCTTTCCCTGGAAATGGTGGTAAGAATCACTGACCCATGGAATGCTACTGGGAAGCTTTCCCAGGAAACAGTGGTAAGAATCACTGACCCATGGGATGCTACTGGCAAGCTTTCCCAGGAAATGGTGGTAAGAATCACTGACCCATGGGATGCTACTGGCAAGCTTTCCCAGGAAATGGTGGTAAGAATCACTGACCCATGGGATGCTACTGGCAAGCTTTCCCAGGAAATGATGGTTAAGAATTAATGACACATGGGATGCTACTGGTAAGCTTTCTCATGTAGCACACTGTCCAAGCCCAAAATATCTCTCCCCAACCAAACTTTCTCATTATGCCATTTATATTTATCTAGTAATGCTACAGATTCTTACATTTCAACACAAGGTTCATTATATTACACCACTCCCTCGATAACTCGCGGACATCAGGGTCCAAAAACATTGACCACGATATAAGCGAGGGCGCGAGTTATCGAGAAACCTATAACAAACAACAAAACTAACAAAGAAATCGACATATAGGCAAAAAGGGAGTGGGGGTGGCTTGGCATGTTACAGTGTCGAATACTCAATTAAAAATCATGTCAAGATTAACAGTGAATAAATATCTCTTCATATCGGTGTACTTTGTTTAACTTTTTCATCACAGTAACATTAATTTCAAGATAACTTGCAGTATATTGAACATTATTCCTCTGGTTTCCATTTGCTTAGCACATGCATGACTTCACATTGTGTATTACATCACTAATTTATGTGTATACATTCTAGTTTTATTGTTTGATCCAAAATAGACGTTTTATTTTTTTAAATACGAAAGATCGACAGATTTCGAAAAATGTTGATCGAACGATGTGTAGATATTAATTGCGGTAGACGTAAAATGGAAGAAAAAAAATTCACAAGGGTTAACCAATACCAACATGAAATTAATGGGTCTAAAAATTTAAAATGACCTAAATTAGAACATGATAACACTTGCAGTTTGTGACACGTGTGAACCATGCGTATACAGCATCATCTAATTTGTTATTGCTTGCAGTCTGTGCTCATTTTCATTTCATCCCTTCATCTGAATCAACATCATGTGAGTAATTTCGAAGTTTCGGCTCATCCTTAAGCCAACATCTAAATGTCGCCTCAGCAATTTTTAGTTCACTGCAAATTTTTGATCTCGCTTCGTAATTATGAACACCATCTATGATGAACAACTTTTCAGTCACAAAGTACACCTTTTGCTTAATTCATTTGCTCTACATGATCACATTTACAAAATATTAGGATACATTACTGATATTGTATACTTTAATGATGTTAATACATAAAATGTGAAAATATTTTTGATTGGTCAAGTAAAATGAAATTTGATAATGGTAATGAATAAAAGAACGTTTGCTCCTTTTGGCATGCCTTTGAACTTTATTTTATTGTACTTACCTTGTTTGAATTAATACAAAATACATATTTAAAGTGATAAAACAACACCTGTCTTTTTTAATTGATTCTTTTATTGCAACAAACACTTCCCCAGAGCTGTTGATCGAAACAAAGCCGGCATTCAATTATGTTCTCATGGAAGTACTCATTTACGGGTTTACATGTGATGGTCGACTGATTCTTTTCATGTTTTCATAGAAGAGAATAAGTATGTTTCGATTATAGAGTTGAGGAGGAAATGAAAAGGATTCGAATGTGAATTTCACCTAGCAAGACATTTAATTGATATCTTATTAGAAATTGCAAATTTCACAATATGGAATCTATCTTTATGAGCAATAATCACCATTTTCGATGATAAAAACAAGCTATATATCAAGGTTTAATTAACCAATTTATCATTTCTTATCACGATTTTTTTCACGTTCAACTTATTTTAAAATATATTATCTTAGAAAAAAATCAGGAGCCATGCCGGACACGGCATTATAAGCGGGCTCACAAGTTATCCGGGTGTGAGTTATCGAGGGAGTGGTGTATCTAGAAATATTGAAGAAATCTCTACACAGGCCGCTATGGAGGCATACACTTTCAGAACTATTTTAAAATCTTCCTAGATGTATATACTAATTCTCACAATATTTATGACTGATGGTGATGGTATGGAGCAGCTCTTTATTCCTTTTGCTTCTTGTGAACAACAGCAATCTATGTAACAATTACAGCATATGTACCCATTTTCATGACTGCACTTGAAGTTAAAACGTATTCAGTTTAAAACATGGGATTTTTTTATTTTCAATCAGTTCATATGTAGTAGTTGACTGTTACAATTCTATGGTCTTAATCTAAGTTGTTGTTGTTGTTGGGCTTAATGCCATTTTTGAGCACAAGATAGGCTATTCATGGCTGCCAGTATTAATGGTGGAGGAAGAAACCGGGAAATCACCGAAAAGAACCACCGACCCACGAGAAGCTACTGGCAAGCTTTCCCACATATCCACATTCGCCGAATTCTAGACTCGAACCCACGCAGACAGAGGTGAGATGGCAGTGATCCGTAATGGACAGCGCTTTAGACCACTCGGCCACTCAGGGCCCCCTTAATCTAAGTAACAGTAAAAGTTAAGCCAAAAAGTTATATAAAATTCAACAAAAAATTATTTCCCTAGAATAAAGAGTGAAATAAAAAAAGGAACTTACAACATCATGAATTAAATCCTAAATAATTCTACAATTTTTATTACAAGTCGAAATGTATAGTGTTCCATATGAATTCCAGGTCATTATTGTGCTGACGTACCAATAGCACTGATGTATCACAATGATATAATCTAAAATGTATTTGAATGAATTTACAATAATCGCAAAATAATGTTGTTGGTCATAATGTTAATGTTTCAATTAATAATTTAAATATATAATTCTTCTCAAAATATATCTAAACATAACTGTGATTACACAAAGACTAATATTATACAAAATGCCCTGGACATAGGTCATTTCCAATGTAAATTTCCATCACATTTGTAAATAAGGTGAAGTCAGTTTACTTAAATTTTAGCAAACAACCTTACAAAATACAGGCGGACCATATTTTTCTTCAAGGTAAAACCCAATGTTCTTAACTCAAATCCATGTAAACCTGTTTACAAATTATCACTATCTTAAAGGAAAATCTACAATCATGGACAAGAGTTATTCATTCCTTTTTTAATATCAGTCTTTATGGAATCACTCTTAGATATTTACAGATGACCTTTACAACCTACGACCATGAACAAAAGTTACACACACAATACAGATATGCATAACAACAAATATAATGTTCCTAAACAAGTAGTATAGCTGGTCTTTACCTAATAGTCCAGTAGTATGCGAGCCTGACTGCATGATGAACCATGTTCAATTACCATGCAAAAAAAGTTGGACATTATATATTACTCATTATATTTTGAGATTTCTTTTGAAATTTTCTGGGATCAGTATTTACATAGAAAATGCATCTCAATCAGCCAGAAAGGTCAATGTGTGTGAAATCTGAAGATGTCAAAGTAAGGTAAGAGGAGTAAAGTGGTTGAGATATGTGAAGCCACTTACTAACCAACAAACTGGTTCAACCCTTTTATTGCAGTGGTATGTGCACATTGACAAGCAGGATGCAGTTTATGGAATAAAGGAACATTATGTGCATTTGAAGGTTGAATTCTACAGCACAAAGCAGAAGGATGAGGCAGTGTTGCATGTGGACTTTAATGAGCAAAGTCAAGGAAAAGTTTAGTCTCAAAATAGTCAGTAGCTGAAGTTATGCTGTTCTTGTTTTAGATGGCTGTGAAACAGTACCTGAAATATATAGAGTGACACTGATAGGGATTTTAATCAACTACTAGTTGAACTAAGAAAGAGAAAGTGTGGTCATCAGCCAGGAGAAAGAGAGATTGACTCATGTCAAGTAGGAAGAACAAAGCATTTTGCAGGCTTCAGATAGTAGATACATTTGAACATGTAGTGACTGTAACTGGCAGGACATTGACTCTTACTGTGACATAGAAACTGTCAGGGCAGTGGTCTTTACTGTGACACAGAAACCAGCAGGGCAATGGTCTTTACTGTGACACAGAAACTGTCAGGGCAGTGGTCTTTACTGTGACACAGAAACCAGCAGGGCAATGGTCTTTACTGTGACACAGAAACTGTCAGGGCAGTGGTCTTTACTGTGACACAGAAACCAGCAGGGCAATGGTCTTTACTGTAACACAGAAACTGTCAGGGCAGTGGTCTTTACTGTGACACAGAAACCAGCAGGGCAGTGGCCTTTACTGTGACACAGAAACTGGCAGGGCAGTGGTCTTTACTGTGACATAGAAACTGACAGGACCATGACGCTTACTGTGACATATAAACCAGCAGGGCAGTGGTCCTTACTGTGACATATAAACTGGCAGGGCAGTGGTCCTTACTGTGACATATAAACCAGCAGGGCAGTGGTCCTTACTGTGACATAGAAACTGGCAGAGCAGTGGTCCTTACTGCAAAAGCATGACACAGCAAAACTGAGGTTGAGAGTCAGATATATCACCTCACTGCCAAGAAAGGTTAACATGAGGTATACCCCTAATGAGTTCAACTTATGGCCAATGGGATAAAAGAATAATCTATGTGGATCAACTAATTCCATTGGGATAGTACCCAGAACATTAGCTTGCCTATGATGTGAGATCTGAATGTGTACTGGCTGACAATAATAACACTGGAGAAAATTCCAAGCCAAAAGGCAGTGTTGTGGATATTTGGTTCTCACTTTGTCTTCTGACATAACTAACAAAAGTTTATTTGTTACACAGAATGAGAATTCCTTTTCCAGACATCTGCCATAATTGAAAAGCATCCACTATGGTGTTTATCTCCAGGAGACTGATGTGTATGGTGCATTTCTGCAGAGGCCAACTCCAGTGATTACTTGGAAAGATGGCAGATGAAGTAGACGAGGATGAGAATGGAAGTCTATCTATCTTAGTGATATCCAGACATTCATTCAAACATCAACAAAGCTAACAGAAGATACATGGTATACAGGAATGGGAAGTCAATATTGCTAGTACTGGTGCATGATAGGGCTGGGAACAGCAATTGACTCGCCAGGTGGTCAATCCATGATGCTTGTATGAGTCCAATACTGTATAATGTGGGAAATGGGTTCAACTAATTAAGTGCTAGTTACACTATGCATCAAATGTGCATTTGGGGTTGGTATTAGCAGCAGATAGTCTTTGTCTGTGTATTGGGTATATAAAAAATACAGGTCACTGTATCCAGTCCATGTACTAAAGGATGCAAGGCATGTGACAGTGCCAGAGCTTAAGTGAGGAAGTCAAACGTGATACATGTCTGGTCTGAAAATAACCAAATAGTGTACACATAGTGACCAAGTCTGACACTCTGACTTGTGCTAGCTAGGACATCCTGTCTTTGAAACATGTGAGCTAATTGTAAATAATGTTCCCTTTTGTTGCAGATTTATTCTGAAATGAATGTGGCTTCTAAAACAGCTGTTTGCATGACTGGACAGCTATTGTCATATTAGGATTACCTGTAATTACAGCAGAACAACTTCATAATCAAGACAGCTGAGAGAAGCATTGTGCTAAGTTTGCTGGATGACACAAGTTCATGGGTGAGAAAGAAATCTTTTGCTAAATATAATGAGAAAGGATGAGAACTGAGTGTACAAATTGTATACCATAGAATTGGCAACTAAGATCCCAATGGCTGACTTACCACATGACAATGAGGTAATCTCAACAGATTGAATATACAGCCCCAAGGTGGCATCAATCACTCAATCCAGTGGAATACCATTCGTCTAGTTTCCATCTTAGCCGACTGACAATTTTCATGTTTTGCTGGATTTGCAAGGCAGTGGATATACTCCTAACATACAATCATTAGGCAACATACCACAAAAGTATTCATCTTTGGCTACTGTGAGTTATATTTTTGCAGATTAATCTGCTAGCAGAAAGGATGTTCTTAAAATGTTCCCATGAATTGAAATAAGATTTTCATAACTTAAGCCACCTTGCTAAATTTGTTAACATATAGGCTATGTGACTGCCAGTAGGCTCTACTGACCTCTGCGCTCTATTAAGTCAATACAATGTTCCACCAGGACAGGGACATCATCAGCGGTCAGTGGCTGGTCATCTAGGAAATCTCCACCATGCTAGGCAAAGCAAACAAACATGTAGCTTAGAAAGAATAGTGTACATACCATATACTACAATTGAATTTTGTTTATAGTGCTTTACTTACATGACAGACAAACTGGCAATAGTTTTTATCTCTGTGCTTTTGAATGTTAGTCTATTTTTGGTGTTATGACCTTCAAGTCTCTATATGGACAGCCACCTTTCAGACTACCATGAAAGTCTTGTCAGAAGTTAAGAACTTTATATCTAATTCAAGACATTCAGCTTCAAGTCAGAGCAAACACACATATGTATAAACATATTTTACAGGTATAAAGAAATGATGCTGTATTTATTTTAGAATACTAAGAAATGTTGGTGTAGATATTCTATGTTTACTAAGAAATGATGTGTAGGTATTTCACAGGAGCTAAGAAATGTTGTAGACATTTTACTGGTACTAAGAAATGTTGTAGACATTTTACTGGTACTAAGAAGTGTAGATATTTTACTGGTACTAAGAAATGTTGTAGACATTTTACTGGTACTAAGAAATGTTGTAGACATTTTACTGGTACTAAGAAATGTTGAAAATATTTTATGGGTACAAAGAAATGATGCTAAATGTATTTTATGCATAATAAGAAATGTTGTGCAGGTATTTTACAGGTACTAAGCAATGTTGTAGATATTTTACTGGTACTAAGAAATGTTGAAAATATTTTATGGGTACAAAGAAATGATGCTGAAGGTATTTTGTGCATAATAAGAAATGTTGTGCAGGTATTTTACAGGTACTAAGAAATGTTGTAGATATTTTACGCGGTACTAAGAAATGTAGATATTTTATGGGAATAAAAATGTTGGTGTAGATATTCTCTGGGTATTAAGAAACGTTGTGTAAATATTTTACAGGTACTAAGAAATGTTGAAAATATTTTACAGGTACTTACAAATGAAAATATTTTATTGGTGCTAAAAATATTGCTGCAGATATTTTAAAGTACTAAAAAATAATGGTGTAGATATTTTATGAGCACTAAGAAATGCTGTGTGGGTATTTTACAGGTACTAAGAAATGTTACTTAAGATATTTTATGGGTAATGAGAAATGTCGCTGTAGATATTTGATTGGAACTAAGAAATATTGCTGTAGGTATTTTATAGGGTATTAAGAAATCTTGATGTAGATATCTTATGGATACTAAGAAATGAAAATGGAGATATTTTATGGATATTAAGAAATGCTGATGTAGATATTTTATGGGTATTGAGAAATGTTGTTATAGATATTTTATGGGAACTAAGAAATGTTGATGTAGATATCTTATGGATACTAAGAAATGAAAATGGAGATATTTTATGGGTACTAAGAAATAAAAATGGAGATATTTTATGGGTACTAAGAAATGTTGATTTAGATATCTTATGGGTACTAAGAAATGTTGATGTAGATATTTTAGGGATACTAAGAAATGAAAATGGAGATATTTTATGGGTACTGAGAAATGTTGATTTAGATATCTTATGGGTACTAAGAAATGGTGATGTAGATATTTTATGGGTACTGAGAAATGTTGATATAGATATGTCATGAATTCTAAGAAATGTTGATGTAGATATTTTATGAGTACCAAGAAATGTTGATGTAGATATTTTATGGGTACTAAGAAATAAAAATGGAGATATTTTATGGGTACTGAGAAATGTTGATTTAGATATCTTATGGGTACTAAGAAATGGTGATGTAGATATTTTATGGGTACTGAGAAATGTTGATGTAGATATTTTATGAGTACCAAGAAATGTTGATGTAGATATTTTATGGGTACTAAGAAATGTTGATGTAGATATTGTATGGGTACCAAGCAATGTTGTTGTTGATATTTTATGAGTACCAAGAAATGTTGATGTAGATATTTTATGAGTACCAAGCAATGTTGATGTTGATATTTTATGAGTACCAAGAAATGTTGATGTTGATATTTTATGGGTACCAAGAAATGTTGATGTAGATATTGTATGGGTACCAAGCAATGTTGATGTTGATATTTTATGGGTCCTAAGAAATGTTGATGTAGATATTTTATGAGTACCAAGAAATTTTGATGTAGATATTGTATGGGTACTAAGAAATAAAAATGGAGATATTTTATGGGCACTGAGAAATGTTGATTTAGATATCTTATGGGTACTAAGAAATGGTGATGTAGATATTTTATGGGTACTGAGAAATGTTGATGTAGATATTTTATGAGTACCAAGAAATGTTGATGTAGATATTTTATGGGTACTAAGAAATGTTGATGTAGATATTTTATGGGTACTAAGAAATGTTGATGTAGATATTTTATGGGTACTAAGAAATGTTGATGTAGATATGTCATGGGTCCTAAGAAATGTTGATGTAGATATTTTATGAGTACCAAGAAATGTTGATGTAGATATTTTATGGGTACTGGGAAATGTTGATTTAGATATCTTATGGGCACTAAGAAATGTTGATGTAGATATCTTATGGGTACTAAGAAATGCAAATGTAGATATTTTATGGGTACCAAGAAATGGTGATGTAGATATTTTATGGAATACTAATAACAATTTATATGTAGACTCTTACCAGTGTACTCCATGACCCAGCACTCAAAATTTATATATTACTAATGCAACATTTGCAACACGACCCAGTGCAGAAAAAATGTCTAAATTTATAAAATTGAAAATATAAAACAAAAATCCACAAAGCTGCTATGATGGCATGACAAATTAAAATGGTTATTTAAACATGCTTATCAAAGTTTATTTGTCTACTGTCCTGAAACTCTTAAACAGTTTATTGATAAGGAAATCATCACTGCCTTACAAAATTCATCTTTCTCAAATTAGTGCCTGACAAAATTCTATCCATTTCAAATTAGTACCTGACAAAATTCTATCCATCTCAAATCAATGCCTGACAAAATTCTATCCATCTCAAATCAATGCCTGACAAAATTCTATCCATCTCAAATCAATGCCTGACAAAATTCTATCCATCTCAAATTAGTATCTGACAAAATTCTATCCATCTCAAATCAATGCCTGACAAAATTCTATCCATCTCAAATCAATGCCTGACAAAATTCTATCCATCTCAAATCAATGCCTGACAAAATTCTATCCATCTCAAATCAATGCCTGACAAAATTCTATCCATCTCAAATCAATGCCTGACAAAATTCTATCTCCAATTAATGTCTGACAAAATTCTATTCATCTCAAATTAGTGCCTGACAAAATTCTATCCATTTCAAATTAGTGCCTGACAAATTTCTATCCGTCTCAAATCACATGTAATGGTCACCTGCATTCTGTGGTCAATGGCCATGTGTTTCCTAACTAAATAATGGTTTCACCCTACTACTCTCAAGTTGGAAAAAATTCGTTTAAAAAGTGTGATTCAAGACTGATGCAGCAACAGTAAATATTATGTTATACTTTAAGAACCTCCAGTACAAAATTTTTTAAACCCTGTAGAGCTCATGTAATCCTGGGCCTTTTTTCTTAATTTCAAGTGGTATTTAGTCATCATTCCCACCATTAGACACACTCAACTCAACACAAGGTGTCCAATAAACATAACTGTTGCCCTTCTTGTTCTTTGTCCCCCAGAAGCTTAATATTCTTTTTTATTCTTCTGTACTACTAAATATTTTTTAAGAAGATTATTGTTCCTTTGGTCCTAAAATTATATCGCTTAGTAGATGCCATTTTTAGAAAATTCTATAGCTTACAGCTTGATTATGCAGGCATTTTGCATGAAATATATGTGCAGTTTATAGTATCTTTGGCACTCCTGCATAGTTAGTCTGGTTTTCTAACCAGTTCCACCAAATGTGAATGTGGTATGGGCATGATGCAAGTTATAAATACTAATCTACCTTCATGCCAATGTCCAGGAAAGTCAAAAGCCTCTCTGTGTCTCGTACCAAATCTGCTTGTATATACAGGGTTCTGAAATACATAAACAGAGCAACCAATAAACTGTGACTATTGATATATCCTCCACCATTCTTCCAACCTTGGATTAGTTGATTTATTATTATGAACAACTAATCTATCATCTTTAACTACTGCATATTATTATTATTAAAGTCAACATCACAATCAATGAAATAATCACAAATGTTTAGTTTTCCTCAGCTTTTCTTATATTAAAATATGATTAACTGCAAATAAAATTTAAAATTTCTGACATATTATGTATTATAGCAGTAGAGACAGAGAAGGTCATACAGCACAAAATAATTTGTAAAATTTGTGACCTGTCTAATTATATATAATGTCCTTTGCTGTAGATAATTTATTAAAGAATATTCTATACATATAGGTAATGTATGTACTACTCTTTACCTGTGGATAATTTATTATATAATGTTCTTTAGCTGTAGATAATTTATTAAATAATGTCCTGTAGATAATTTATTATATAATATCCCTACCTGTAAATAATTTATTAGATAATATCCTCTACCTATAGATAATTTATTAGATAATGTCCTTTACCTGAGGATAATTTATTAATGTCATTTACCTGTAGATCATTTATTAGATAATGTCCTCTACCTGTAGACAATTTATTAGATAATGTCCTCTACCTGTAGATAATTTATTAGATAATGTCCTCTACCTGTTGATAATTTATGTCCTCTACCTGTAGATAATTTATTAGATAATGTCCTCTACCTATAAATAATTTATTAGATAATGTTCTCTTCCTGTAAATAATTTATTAGGTAATGTCCCTGACCTGTAGATAATTTATTTGATAATGTCCTTTACCTGTAGACAGTTTATTAGATAATGTCCTTTACCTGTAGATAATTTATTACTACTAGATATGTCTTTACTTGAAGATAATTTTAATTTAAGAAGATAATAACATCATCAATTTCTTTCAAAACATTTTGTGCCTGAGGAAGCATTAATGACAAGATATCAGAAACATGAAACTGGCAATAATTAATAACAAGATGTCAGGAAAGCTGTGAAAATATGAAACTGGCAACAGTTAATGACAAGATGTCATAAACATGAAACTTGCAACAATTAATGACAAAATGTCAGAAAAGCTGTTAAAAACATGAAACTGGAAATAATTAATGACTTAATGACAAAATGTCAGAGAATAATTATAGAACTAAAAGGAGCTTGAACAAAGCCAGGTCAAAAGAGTCACTGAAAAACAGTGCTACTTTTTCATACATCAGTATATTAAAGACTTTGAAGCTGATACATTTTATACATCAATATACAAACAAATCTTAAGTAGCTACTTTTCATTACATCAGTATACGAACAATTGACACAGAATTATATATCCGTTTTACTTACTACTTTTATTAAAAGTAAAAAAAAAGAACTTTTTTTGCATTACTTGTTGCTTTTGTTGTTGCCAGTTCAATGCCATTTTCAGCACATGGCAGACCATTTAAGACAGCTAATATGAGTGGTGGAGGAAGAATACAGGAAAATCATGGTAAGAAACACTTTCCTAAACCATAAATGAGAGGTCCTTATTTGAGTTTTAAAGTATCCAACTGAGCTAAATCATAAATGAGAGGTCCCTATTTGAGTTTAAAAGTACCAAACTGAGATTTTAAACCATAAATGAGAGGTCCTTATTTGAGTTTAAAAGTACTGAGATTTTAAACCAATAATGAGAGGTCCTTATTTGAGTTTAAAAGTACTGAGATTTTAAACCAATAATGATAGGTCCTTATTTGAGTTTAAAAGCACTGAGATTTTAAACCATAAATGAGAAGTCCTTAATTGAGTTTAAAAGTACAGAGATTTTAAACTATAAATGAGAGGTCCTTATTTGAGTTTAAAAGTACTGAGATTTTAAACCATAAATGAGGTCCTTATTTAAGTTTAAAAGTAACCGAGATTTTAAACCATAAATAAGAGGTCCTTATTTGAGTTTAAAAGTACCTAACTGAGATTTTAAACCATAAATGAGAGGTCCTTATTTGAGTTTAAAAGTACCCAACTGAGATTTTAAACCATAAATTAGAGGTCCTTATTTGAGTTTAAAAGTACCCAACTGAGCTAAATCATAAATGAGAGGTCCTTATTTGAGTTTAAAAGTACTGAGCTTTTAAACCATAAATGAGGTCCTTATTTGAGTTTAAAAGTACCCAACTGAGATTTTAAACCATAAATGAGAGGTCCTTACTGGAGTTTAAAAGTACAGAGATTTTAAACTATAAATGAGAGGTCCTTATATGAGTTTAAAAGTACTGAGATTTTAAACCATAAATGAGGTCCTTATTTAAGTTTAAAAGTAACCAACTGAGATTTAACCATAAATAAGAGGTCTATATTTGAGTTTAAAAGTACCTAACTGAGATTTTAAACCATAAATGAGAGGTCCTTATTTGAGTTTAAAAGTACCCAACTGAGCTAAATCATAAATGAGGTCCTTATTTGAGTTTAAAAGTACTGAGCTTTTAAACCATAAATGAGGTCCTTATTTG
The DNA here is from genome assembly GCA_016746295.1 of Potamilus streckersoni. Lineage (NCBI taxonomy): Eukaryota > Metazoa > Mollusca > Bivalvia > Unionida > Unionidae > Potamilus > Potamilus streckersoni. Next base: position 636,551 of record JAEAOA010000868.1, on the reverse strand, counting down.
AGTTTAAAAGTACCCAACTGAGATTTTAAACCATAAATGAGAGGTCCTTATTTGAGTTTAAAAGTACTGAGATTACAAACTATAAATGAGGTCCTTATTTGAGTTTAAAAGTAACCAACTGAGATTTAAACCAAAAATGAGATGTCCTTATTTGAGTTTAAAAGTACTGAGATTTTAAACCATAAATGAGGTCCTTATTTAAGTTTAAAAGTAACCAACTGAGATTTTAAACCATAAATGAGAGGTCCTTATTCGAGTTTAAAAGTACCCAACTGAGATTTTAAACCATAAATGAGAGGTCCTTATTTGAGTTTAAAAGTACTGAGATTTTAAACTGTAAATGAGGTACTTATTTGAGTTTAAAAGTACCCAACTGAGATTTTAAACCATAAATGAGAGGTCTTTATTTGAGTTTGAAAGTACCCAACTGAGATTATAAATCATAAATGAGAGGTCCTTATTTGAGTTTAAAAGTACTGAGATTTTAAACCATAAATAAGAGGTCCTTATTTGAATTTAAAAGTACCAAATTGGGCTTTACTTCTGTTGTACATCCTTCTATACTGATAGCTCTGTGTGCATCTCCATTTTGTTTTCTAAGCTATGAACTTATAAGTATCATTCAAAATTGCTTTTCATTTTTGGTATTTCAAACTTTTATAACTACACCCTCAAAAATGAATGCATATGTTGTGAAAATTCATTTCTTGTTGCAAGAATGAGTAAAGTTATGTGTAGTTTTTGTTATCTGAAGTTTGTTTTCTGAGCAGTTAGAAGAAATACTGTGCACAAAAAAGTGAAAGACATTTGTTGTATGCTATCTTCTCTACATATAAGAGTTGTAGAGCATGCCCAATTGCACTGTACAATCCCCCTTTTTAGTGATACCCAAAAACCCTGAGAAAAAAACATATTTCTACTACATATATGAAATATGTTGAAATACAGGAAAGGCTACTCACATTCCCTGAGGATTACTGATGACAAGCTGGGGCCCTGATTCCAGACACAGGCTGCAGCTACCTGATTCTGCAAAATTAAGGATATGTCAATAAGAGACAAAGAGGATGACAGACAAGGAGACAGAAATGCAAAATGAAAACAGCAATATGAATAGAAAGAGATGGAGACAAACAGAGAAATGCAATATATAAACAGTGATAGATATATTGATAGACATATAGAGTCAGACACAGGAGCATAAAGAATCAGTGACATACAGATGGACAGGACAGAGATGGAAACTGACATGGACAGATGCAGCATATAGGCAGCAATAGACAAATATATGGATACTCAAAGATAGCGACTGACAAGCAAACACAGATAAACAGCAACAGAAAGATTTATATACAGAGAGAAACCTGACAAGAAGCTAAGATGACACACACAACTATCAAAACAAATGATTTAAGTGTTATGACTCCATGCTCTTAAACCAATTAATAAAAAAGCAAAACCAACAAATTTAGCAAAATTCAACTAATAATTTAATTCACTAAGTTATAAAATTAAAATTTAAGAGAAGTTTACAGTATTATGATTTAAATTCCAAATAATAATCTTAAAAGATCCATCACAAGTACAAAAGTATAGAGTATTTCAAAATGAATTCCAGGTCTTCAACAGCCTTGAATGTGCAGACATGCCATATTTTAGTCCAAACAGTCATATGAACACTTCATAATTCTAATAAATAATTTAAACAAATGATTAAGGATATGTCAATAAGAGACAAAGACCTAAACCTAAACAAAATGGCAAATACTTCTGAAGACTGAAATTAAATATGAATGCAACTTAATAATTGTTTACTTCTTCCCCTATATATCATCTGTGTTGCAATACATCCAACCTGTAATGTTGCAATACATCCTACCTGACATGTTGCAATACATCCTACCTGACATGTTGAAATACATTCTACCTGACATGTTGCACTACATCCTACATGACACGTTGCAATACATCCTACCTGACATGTTGCAATACATCCTACCTGACATGTTGCAATACATCCTACCTGACACGTTGCAAAACATCCTACCTGACACATTGCAATACATCCTACCTGACATGTTGCAATACATCCTACCTGACATGTTGCAATACATCCTACCTGACTTGTTGCACTATATCCTACCTGACATGTTGCACTACATCCTACCTGACATGTTGCAATACATCTTACCTGACATGTTGAAAAACATCCTACCTGACATGTTGCAATACATCCTACCGGACATGTTGCACTACATTCTACCTGAAATGTTGCAATACATCCTACCTGACACCTTGCAATACATCCTACCTGATATGTTGCAATACATTCTACCTGACATGTTGCACTACATCCTACCTGACATGTTGCAATACATCCTACCTGACATGTTGCAATACATCCTACCTGACATGTTGCAATACATCCTACCTGACATGTTGCAATACATCCTACCTGACATGTTGCAATACATCCTACTTGACATGTTGCAATACATCCTACCTGACATGTTGCAATACATCCTACTTGACATGTTGCAATATATTCTACCTGACATGTTGCAATACATCCTACCTGACATGTTGCAATACATCCTACCTGACATGTTGCACTACATCCTACCTGACATGTTGCACTACATACTACCTGATATTTTGCAATACCTCCTACCTGACATGTTGCAATACATCCTACTTGACATGTTGCACTACATCCTACCTGACATTTTGCAATACATCCTACTTGACATGTTGCAATACATCCTACCTGACATGTTGCAATACATCCTACCTGACATGTTGCAATACATCCTACCTGACATGTTGCAATACATCCTACCTAACATGTTGCACTACATCCTACCTAACATGTTGCACTACATCCTACCTGACATGTTGCAATACATCCTACCTGACATGTTGCAATACATCCTACCTGACATGTTGCAATACATCCTACCTGACATGCTGCAATACATCCTACTTGACATGTTGCAACACATCCTACCTGATATGTTGCAATACATCCTACCTGACATGTTGCAATACATCCTACATGACATGTTGCAATACATCCTACATGACATGTTGCAATACATCCTACTTGACATGTTGCAATACATCCTACTTGACATGTTGCAATACATCCTACCTGACATGTTGCAATACATCCTACCTGACATGTTGCAATACATCCTACCTGACATGTTGCAATACATCCTACCTGACATGTTGCAATACATCCTACCTGACATGTTGCAATACATCCTACCTGACATGTTGCAATACATCCTACCTGACATGTTGCACTTCATCCTACCTGACATGTTGCAATACATCCTACCTGACATGTTGCAATACATCCTACCTGACATGTTGCAATACATTCTACCTGACATGTTGCAATACATCCTACCTGACATGTTGCAATACATCCTACCTGACATGTTGAACTTCATCCTACCTGACATGTTGCAATACATGTTGCAATACATCCTACCTGACATGTTGCAATACATCCTACCTGACATGTTGCAATACATCCTACCTGACATGTTGCAATACATCCCACCTCACATGTTGCAGTACATCCTACCTGACATGTTGCACTACATCCTACCTGACACGTTGCAATACATCCTACCTGACATGTTGCACTACATCCTACCTGACATGTTGCACTACATCCTACCTGACATGTTGCACTACATCCTACCTGACACATTGCAACACATCCTACCTGACATGTTGCAATACATCCTACCTGACATGTTGCAATACATCCTACCTGACATGTTGCACTACATCCTACCTGACACGTTGCAAATACATCCTACCTGACATGTTGCAATATATTCTACCTGACTTGTTGCACTACATCGTACCTGACATGTTGCAATACATCCTACCTGACATGTTGCAATACATCCTACCTGACATGTTGCAATACATCCTACTTGACATGTTGCAATACATCCTACCTGACATGTTGCAATGCATCCTACCTGACATGTTGCACTACATCCTACCTGACAGGTTGCAATACATCCTACCTGACATGTTGTAATACATTCTACCTGACACGTTGCACTACATCCTACCTGACATGTTGCAATACATCCTACCTGACATGTTGCAATACATCCTACCTGACATGTTGCAATACATCCTACCTGACATGTTGCAATACATCCTACCTGACATGTTGCACTAATCCTACCTGACATGTTGCAATACATCCTACCTGACATGTTGCACTACATCCTACCTGACATGTTGCAATACATCCTACCTGACATGTTGCACTACATCCTACCTGACATGTTGCAATACATCCTACCTGACATGTTGCAATACATCCTACTTGACATGTTGCAATACATCCTACCTGATATGTTGCAATACATCCTACCTGACATGTTGCAATACATCCTACCTGACATGTTGCACTACATCCTACCTGACATGTTGCAATACATCCTACCTGACATGTTGCAATACATCCTACCTGACATGTTGCACTACATCCTACTTGACATGTTGCAATACATCCTACTTGACATGTTGCAATACATCCTACCTGACATGGTGCAATACATCCTACCTGACATGTTGCACTACATCCTACTTGACATGTTGCAATACATCCTTCCTGACATGTTGCAATACATCCTACCTGACATGTTGCTATACATCCTACCTGACATGTTGCAATACATCCTACCTGACATGTTGCAATACATTCTACCTGACATGTTGCAATACATCCTACCTGATATGTTGCAATACATCCTACCTGACATGTTGCAATACATCCTACCTGACATGTTGCAATACATTCTACCTGACATGTTGCAATACATCCTACCTGACATGTTGCAATACATCCTACCTGACATGTTGCAATACATCTTACCTGACATGTTGCAATACATCCTACCTGACACGTTGCAATACATCCTACCTGACATGTTGCAATACATCCTACCTGACTTTTTGCAATACATCCTACCTGACATGTTGCAATACATCCTACCTGACATGTTGCAATACATCCTACCTGACATGTTGCAATACATCCTACCTGACATGTTGCAATACATCCTACCTGACACGTTGCAATACATCCTACCTGACATGTTGCAATACATCCTACCTGACATGTTGCAATACATCCTACCTGACATGTTGCAATACATCCTACCTGACATGTTGCAATACATCCTACCTGACATGTTGCAATACATCCTACCTGACATGTTGCACTACATCCTACCTGACACGTTACAATACATCACCACCTGAAGAATGATGCAACGGAACCCAAGCAGACCTACATCAATAACTCAATCATCCCTATGCAAAATTACCCCCATCTGTAAACAAGTTCATTGTCTAGAACCTTCATAATCAAGGGAAGGTCTAAAATTCAAATCCAAGCAAACAACCTATTTACAGCTTGTAAATGATCATTATCTTAAATACAATCAAGAAACATGGATAAAAATTACCTTTGTCATATGTTGTTTACAAATGATCATTACAATCTACATCAATGGTTTGTGTGTGTGTGTGTGACTTGAATTTTTAATGTAGCTTTAACAATTTTTCAGTCATATTGCTACAATGTCTGCAGTGTGGCAGTTTATAAAAATGTTTATGTCTAATATGTTGTTTACAAATGATCATTACAATCTAGATTCATGAACTAAAGTTAAACACATTATATATATATATATGTGTGTGTGTGTGTGTGTGTGTGTATAACATTTAAGAAGGCTTGAGACAGTAAGAGCATTTAAGACAATGAATGCAAGAAAAATATTGGGAAGATTAAAGAAACCTGATGAGAATAATGTACATATATTATAAACTCCCATTGACAATGCATTTTAAGTCTCTGCATCAAAATTTTCGTATTGATTTGTGCTGGCCTGCCACCATCCCAGTCGCTATACATTAATGAATACAGCATGGATAGTGCCCTTATGTTGTTCATGCGCATGGGGCTACCCACTGTACACTCACATAAGCTATACTAACAACGTAAAGGAGGTCATGCCCATTAAATACATTTCTTTTACAGTTATTAATAGACAAAAATATAAGAATATGTTTTATGCTACGAATGGGATCAACCCAGAATACATTCTTATGCAGGGATCATTCTAGCATAGATTTGGTTAAGATGGGATCAGTCTAGCATGTATTCTACTTAAGCTGGGATCAGCCCAGAATACACTTGATTGCTGGGATCAGCGTAGCACAGATTTTACTTCAGCTGGGATCAGTCTAGTACCAATTCTACTTGATCTGGGATCAGTCCAAAATACTTTGCAATGCTGGGATCAGCCAATCACTGATTGGTAATTAGTCTTTTTCACTCAGCTTGGATTCAACCTAGCACTAATTCTACTTGAGATGGGATCAGTCCAGAATACACAGAAATGCTGGGATCAGCCTCACACTGATTGGGAATCAGTCTTTTACAGTGAGCTGGGATCAGCCTAGCATCTATTCTACTTGAGCTTAAATCAGCCCAGAATACATAATAATGCTGAGATCGGCCTAGCACTGATTGGGAATCATTCTTTTACATTTAGATTCTAGCCCATGAGTAGCCCCCACTGAGTCCTTGGAGATTCCCACTGAGTCCTTGGGGACAACCAGGGAAACATGCAAGCTACTTAATACAATTTTCCTACTTGATGTAAGCATAGTTTCATTTGTGCAACCAGGCAATTAATGACAATATTATAAATTGATCCAATTTATAGGCGTCATTTATTTCTAATTATAAAATGGCTGACAATACAGCTGGCAGACAGGTCTATGGGAATGCCTGGGACATTCATCAAAATTTATTCTTTAATGTGTTTTTTTTTAAAATTCATAGTTTGTTATAAATCCAATAAAACCACTACCAGAAAATACAATTAAATTGAAAAAAGACTTACTATCTGCAATCTTCGTCAAGCTGGTCATCTTTCTCAAATCAGCCTCTTCCTCCTCTATACTAGTCACATCCTAAAACACATGAAATGAAAACATTACATAAATTTATATTGATACAAATAGGCAATGAAAAATACTGAGAAAAGAATTAGTTGCATGGTACCCAATGATTGTCATACAAATATCACAGCAGAGTCATCTAATTGTTGACGTCAGATGTGATAGAAATAACAATCTGTAAATGGAACATCAAAATATTTTTAAGAAAATCGTTTTTCTTTTTGCAACCCTACATGACCTTGACCTTTTAAATAGTGATGTAAAAAGCAAGCCATAAAACCTGTTATGTTTCTGGTGTAGCACTCAATTATTTTGTGGAAACCATTATGGTTCAAGGTTTCTATTCAACTCTTATATTTGGCCTTTAAACCCCAAAATTAATTGGTGTTCCTCAAAAAAAATCCATTTACAAAACAATTTAAAGCATGTGCTACAGAATATATGTAGTTTTGTGGAAATCATTTCCCTTTTTCAGTCTCATTACCTTGATCTTTCACCTTTGAACCCAAATGAGTATCTTATTTCTCTCAAATGAAAGCCATCTTGAGAGATTGCACAAAACAGGTGATAATGAATGTCTGAGATTTTGTTCAGACACCATTTTTCTTCTATGTGTCAATTTCACCATGATCGTTTGTTATTTTGATCCATGAATATCTCTTTCTTATCTCAAACATGCAAGCCATGTACAAAGTTTGTTCAATGTATTTGATATACAAATCAAGTTACAATTTGAAAAGTTTTATTTTTTTTGCCACAGTAGCCATGATCTTGGAATGTTTTAGCTTCTTCCTTGCCACTAATGGAAGCTACTTAAAATGCTTGGTAGTGATAGATGATGGAAAACTTATTGTGTGGAAATAAAAATTAGAAATGAGAGCTGGCTAGATTGACTGACCAATGGATTGATGGATGATATAAAATGATACATGCAATGTAAAATGGGCAAGAAAACTTAATATGTTTATAGTAGCAACTTGATGACTACTGTTATAACTCTATGGTATTAAATTAGGTATAAAAGAAAAAGAGTTAAACCAAGAAGTTTAGTATAATTGAACAAATTTATTTGCCTAAACTACAGAGTGAAAATTAAAAGAACTCACAATATCGTGAATTAAATCTCAAATAGTTCTAAAAGTTATATCACCAGGCCAAAAGTATTCCAAATGAATTCCAGTGGTGTTCCAAATTAATTCCAATATTGAATGTGATAATGTTTTAATAGTCTGGAATGTGTAAATGTGTTAATAGTCTTGATATATCAAATTAATAAAACCCAGATTGTTTTTAAATGAATTCACAATAGTCCCCTAATATGCAGTTTGTAATTCCAATGAATAATTTAAATAAATAAATCTTCTCAAATTGTAACTAAACACAACTAAATGATGGATTCCATTAGAGATGTTAAGATAGGAATGAATAATTATGATGAAAGCAATCTTATAATAAACACCCGAGACATTATAAGAGGACCATGATGAGGATTAAAAGTTCATTTATCGAACATCCTAAGTTGCAAACAAAGTTAGCAAGTAGATAAAGAATTTCCAATGTCATCAACTCATATACAAGCCAAGATGTTTAGACAGGAAGGCCCAAACTCCTACCTTCAATTATGGACAAATATCAATTACACAATATTAATCAAAATATACCTAACATTACTATGTTAACAACTATGAGCTAAAAGGTTTATAGGTAAATCAGTAAAATCCTAGTGAAATAGTGCCTATAGAAAGTTAAGCTCCAAAACTCTGAAAAACACTGCAAAAATTTTAAGAATAGAAATCTTTCTAAATAAATGTAAATATGATTGTTTGACTGATTGGCACATTTAACATTATTAGTTTAATACTGCTGAGGAAATTGGAGTTAAGTGCCTTTCCATTGGCACATGATGGCAGCCAACATGGCCTGGCTAGGTCAGGTATAAAACCAGTGAGGAAAATGCAGCTAAGTGCTTTTCCATTGGCACATGATGGCAGCCAACATGGGCTGGCTGGGTCAGGTATAAAACCAGTGAGGAAAATGGAGCTAAGTGCCTTTCCATTGGCACATGATGGCAGCCAACATGGGCTGGCTGTGTCAGGTATAAAACCAGTGAGGAAAATGGAGCTAAGTGCCTTTCCATTGGCACATGATGTCAGCCAACTTGGGCTAGCTGGGTCAGGTATCAAACCAGTGAGGAAAATGGAGCTAAGTGCCTTTCCATTGGCACATGATGGCAGCCAACTTGGGCTGGCTGGGTCAGGTATCAAACCAGTGAGGAAAATGGAGCTAAGTGCCTTTCCATTGGCACATGATGGCAGCCAACTTGGGCTGGCTGGGTCAGGCATAAAACCAGTGAGGAAAATGGAGCTAAGTGTCTTTCCATTGGCACATGATGGCAGCCAACTTGGGCTGGCTGTGTCAAATATCAAACCTGTGACCCCTTGTTGTGAATCTGATGCTCAAACAATTAGGATACTGTGGCTCTGCCATGATAAAAGAAAAAAAGTAAGTATGTTATCATTCTTTAAATAACATATAAAATAAAATGTGAACAAGAAGACTATGTTGACCAGATATCGCTCACATAGCTGAAAAAGCTCAACTGCTAACAAAGCTAGCTTATGTAGTATTTTAAGAACACAACTTATCGAGAGATTTGACTGCCCAAAAAAGTCAATGGTAACACATTAAAAAATGAAAATAATCTTTGCCTTAGTGTCAAACAAAAGCAAACATGTTCCCATTCATCAAGAATTTTAGAACATTTTCTCAGCCATGATAAACAAGTCTTCTGAAACATTTTCTCAGCCTCATGCTGTTCACCTAGGGACACCATAACAACATAGCCTTAGACCATGATTTCATGATGTAATTAAATAACATAACCTTAGACCAGGATTTCATGAGATAATTAAATAACATAGCCTTGGACCATGATTTCATGAGGTAATTAAATACAAGTTTTCATAGCAAAAACCAATATTTTGTTGTCAACTGTAGTACACAGACTAATAATGGAAAAAAAATGATTGTATCCATTTACTAGCTAACAGGTGCATCTCAAAATATTAAGTATTATATTAGTTATTCCCCCAACAATAGACTGATTCTCTGGCTGTAAAATATTTAGTGGTCTGATACCAAACAGCAATTTTTTACATTATTTTTGTTCATTGACAACCTTATACGCCAAGCATGCACTATATTAATTTGAATGATATTCTAAGCACATTAAATGATAATATTCAACACTTATTCAATGCTGATAGGTGGTAAGAATGACTGTCACACTTGAAGAAATGTTTATCAGGATCATATCTTATAAATGTAAAGAGCCAAATAAATACAGTGACTTAACCAGTTTGCCCATGTCATTCTTCATTTCCCACATTTTTCTTTATTTCTCATCTCTGCTATTTAGTTATGAATGCCTGAAATATGGGCTTTATGTAGTCATAAGTTCCATATTATATGGCACTATTTTCATCAATTGCCAGTGTAAAGATATTTCTGATGCCAATAACCTTTACAGTGTCATCTTTCTTAAATCATATATTAATAGTGTTTATGACAACAAGGAGGCACACTTTGCTTTACATCACTTGTTATATGAGAAATCAATGAATAAGAATGTCCAGTACCTAAGACCAAAAGTGAGTTTGGCCCTATTGTTACAACTCTATGGCCTTTAACATTCTTTGGGTTTTTTTTAAGTACTGTTTTATGTTAATGCAAGCTAACTTTATAAAAATCTATAAATCACAGTAAAAATTTCATCCAAAAAAATATAGCTGATAAGACATGTACACCGAAACTTCACATGCTATTTTACCACTAGGAGATACATGGATATCAAGAAAAGCAAATATATTGTTGTCAACTATAGTATACAGATTTCAAATGATGAAATTAATAATGGAAAAATCCACTTATAAGCAAAGGGTGCATCTAAAAATATTAAGTTCTCTATTTTCTCCACATCCAAAGTAAACTGGTTCTTTGACTTAACATAATTAGTCTGATGATGTTTGTAAACTATCTTCCAAACTTTCTATATCAAACTGATTTTACCTAGCTTATCTTGATAATGAGATACTTTACACCTGAATTTAAATTTACACAGATATCCAAACTAAGGAGTAGAAAGAAGTTCAGGGCAATAAATTACTATAATTTTTATTAATGTTGTTTAATATTCTTGCTTGTTTCTTGTGGACCAAAAAAATAGCCAAAAGTTTGCCAGGTAAAATCAGTTTTAATATGCATTTACAGTTTGATTATTTTTAAGCTAATATTGTGTGTTTGGGTTTGTTTGCCAGAGTTTGAATTTTTGTTTGACATTGAATGAAATTTTTTTTATTTGGAAAAAAATAAATAAAGTTATCTTTTGACTGTAAAATACTATGCACAAAATAAGGTATACACTTTCTTGGCATGAAAAAAAAACTATTTATGCAACCAACAGTTGCCCTTAGGTATTTCCCTGGCCCTGGGAACTAGCCCACACCTGCACTTCCTTCATAACTTAGAAATTGTTCATTGCCATTTATCCTTAGGGCCATTGGAGCCACAAACTGAATATCCTTAAAAAAAATCTTTAAAATGCAGGATCAACATTTGTTAAATAGAGTTAAAATAAAAGGACTTTCACTGGTGGTACATCATAGAGCTTCTTAAGTGAGTTCACATGATAAAACCTGTAGATAGAGTCAGCAGTCTCCATTAATTTTATGTAATCAGCAGAGGTACATACAAGTAATTTTAAATTTCAAAATTGAATAAAGTCTGTTTGGATTAGTTTTCTTTAATAATCTCTGCTGAGGCAAATCTGATATCAACATTCAAAAATATGAATGTTTCATCTCACACTGACATTCAACAGTTTGAAGACTTTTCATCTCACACTACCATTCAACAGTATGCATACTTTTTCATTTGACAATGACATTCAACAGTATATATACTTTTGCATATTTCATTGATATTTAACACCATGCCTGTTTGTTAACCTAACACTGACATTCAACAGTATGCATACTTTTTCATCTGACAATGACTTTCACTATTATGCATGCTTTTCATCTATCATTGACATTTAACAGTATGCATACTTTTTCCTCTGACACTGACATTCAACAGTATGCATACTTTATCATCTGCCATTGACATTTAAAAGTATGCATACTTTTTTCATCTGACAAGGACATTCAGGAGTATGCATAACTTTTTCATCTAACAATGACATAAATAATATGCATACTTTTTCATTTGACAATGACATTCAACAGTAAGCATGTTTTCATCTGACATTGACATTCAACAGTCTGTATACTTCTGCATATGTTATTGACATTTAACAATATGCATGCTTTTTAATCTGACATTGCCATTCAACAATATGCATGATTTTTAATCTGACATTGCCATTCAACAACATGCATGCTTTTTAATCTGACATTGCCATTCAACAATATGCATGCTTTTTAATCTGTCATTGCCATTCAACAATATGCATAAAATTCATCTGATATTGTCATTCAATAGAATGCATACTTTTTCATATTCAACAATAAGCATATGTTTTCTGACAATGACAATCAACAGTATGCATACATTTTCATTTGACAATGACATTCAACAGTATGCATACATTTTCATCTCATAATGACATTCAACATATATACACTTTTGCATGTCATTGACATTCAACAATATGCATACATTTTCATTTGACAATGACATTCAACAGTATGCATACATTTTCATCTAATAATGACATTCAACATATATACACTTTTGCATGTCATTGACATTCAACAGTATGCATACATTCTCATTTGACAATGACATTCAACAGTATGCATACATTTTCATCTAATAATGACATTCAACATATATACACTTTTGCATGTCATTGACATTCAACAGTATGCAATCTTTTCATCTGTCTTTGACATTCAACAGTATGCATACATTTTCATTTGACAATGACATTCAACAGTATGCATACATTTTCATCTAATAATGACATTCAACATATATACACTTTTGCATGTTTTGACATTTAACAGTATGCAAATGTTTTCCTTTTACACTGGCATTCAAAAGTATGCAAACTTTTTCATCTGTCATTAACATTTAACAGTATGTATACTTGTTCAACTGACATTTAACAGCATGCATGCTTTTTCATCTGTCATTAACATTTAAGAGTATGCATACTTTTTTATCTGACACTGACATTCAACAATATGAATACTTTTTCATCTGATAATGACATTCAACAGTATGGATGCTTTTCATCTGTCATTGACATTTGTTACGCAACAGCTCGTTGTAAGTAACATAAAAGAAAGAGTGAATACAACAAGCTTTATAAATTTTAACAAAGATATAATTTATTTTCCTAGAAAACATGTATTACTGTAAATAATTTAAGCAAGACTTACGGTTTACAGAAATGATCCAAATTTTGTTCAAAATAAAAATATAAGCCCCGTAAAAAGTTCTAAGCACATTCTGAAAGTGTATGATGTTCCGGTCCAAAATTGCGGTTGACCACGTCAGACGAAGGCTAACAGCAAATTCCAGAATTTACACAATAAAACAAAGTTTGTGTTGTCCCATTCTAATATTAGGGAGAAAAATGTCCAAATCAGTAATGTTGTTCTCTAGGAAAACAGTTATTCATAAAGATGAAGTGAAAATAGTTCCTCTAACAAGACATGTTGTTCTACGTAGACATACAGAAAACTTCTAGCACAAAAGATACCTTTATAAAGGTATTAGAAGTTGTATAAATGACTTTATGACTCAACTATGACTGTTGACTCTCAACTACGACTCTCTGTCCGTGACTGTGTATAACGTACAAAAATCTCAAACATATATATGAAGGCTGAATTGCACGAGCACGAGGAAGCATGCAATTTCGTAATACTTCTGTACATCCAGGAAAGCCTGACCCAGTATCAGCCAATCCTTTTCATGGCTATTCCTGAATGTTTATTTGTAATGAATTTGTTATCATACACAGCATGTGCTAACATGAGTCACATCTACAACTCAAGTAAACACTGTTTTATCAAAACATGTTAGATGATATTATTATAATGAAATAAAATGTAATAAAAAGAGATTTATACAAAATTAATAATTTAACACACATACTTTAACTCCAGGGTCGTAACACATTTAACACTATGCAGACTGTTTCATCTGACACTAGCATTCAACAGTATACATACTTTTCATCTGACACTAGCATTCAACAGTATGCAGACTTTTCATCTGACACTAGCATTCAACAGTATGCATACTTTTCATCTGACACTAGCATTCAACAGTATGCAGACTTTTCATCTGACACTAGCATTCAACAGTATGCATACTTTTCATCTGACACTAGCATTCAACAGTATACATACTTTTCATCTGACACTAGCATTCAACAGTATGCATACTTTTCATCTGACACTAGCATTCAACAGTATGCAGACTTTTCATCTGACACTAGCATTCAACAGTATGCATACTTTTCATCTGACACTAGCATTCAACAGTATACATACTTTTCATCTGACACTAGCATTCAACAGTATGCATACTTTTCATCTGACACTAGCATTCAACAGTATGCAGACTTTTCATCTGACACTAGCATTCAACAGTATGCATACTTTTCATCTGACACTAGCATTCAACAGTATACATACTTTTCATCTGACACTAGCATTCAACAGTATGCATACTTTTCATCTGACACTAGCATTCAACAGTATGCATAATTTTCATGACACTAGCATCAACAGTATGCATAATTTTCATCTGACACTAGCATTCAACAGTATGCAGACTTTTCATCTGACACTAGCATTCAACAGTATGCATACTTTTCATCTGACACTAGCATTCAACAGTATACATACTTTTCATCTGACACTAGCATTCAACAGTATGCATACTTTTCATCTGACACTAGCATTCAACAGTATGCAGACTTTTCATCTGACACTAGCATTCAACAGTATGCATAATTTTCATCTGACACTAGCATTCAACAGTATGCATACTTTTCATCTGACACTAGCATTCAACAGTATACATACTTTTCATCTGACACTAGCATTCAACAGTATGCATACTTTTCATCTGACACTAGCATTCAACAGTATGCATACTTTTCATCTGACACTAGCATTCAACAGTATGCATACTTTTCATCTGACACTAGCATTCAACAGTATGCATACTTTTCATCTGACACTAGCATTCAACAGTATGCAGACTTTTCATCTGAGATCAAGGATCAACAATATGCATAGTTCATTATCCAGAAAAGCTTGAGTAAAGGAAAAACTGCCATTGTCTGAGTACAATGATAAATAAATGAGCATAATGTCACTGTTATAATTACAGCTGATATCAAAAAAAGATTAAGAAACCTAGAGCATGACAAAAATTTTGAAAAAATTCAGTGACAGCATGTACCTACCTGCTGGGTGTAGAAAAGTGTCCTTCCTTCAATCACCAACCATGTCCTCTGCCATTCCTTGGTGAAGATAAAGTCATTCATTAGTATTTTTACATTATAACTTCACATCTGAACAATCAAATGGAAGCTCAATAAAATCCTGACTTGTAATACATTTTTTATGTGACTTATCTGCATTTGTATGCTACTGTTGATGAAACATATTGCAAGCATCAAGTCAATGCAAGGATCAAGTCAATGCAAGCATCAAGTCAATGCAAGCATCAAGTCAATGACTTTTGATAACACATGAACATTTTCAGATTTATTTGATCACACTATTAGTACTTTCAATGTTTTTCAATGAAAGTAAAGACCAAGCCTGATTTACAATAATGGGCAAAGAAAAGACTTTATATGACGTACAGTATGTTACACAGTAAGTACCTTATGTGATTTAGAAGATGGAACACAGCAAACACCTTATGTGATTTACAACATGGGACGTAACAAAGACCTTTGTTTATTCAAAAATTGGGATATAGCAAAAGATCGTAGGTGATGTAAAAGATGGAACATTGGAAAGACCTTATGTTATTTACAACATAAGAAATGCTAAAGACCCTAACTGATTTAAAAAAATGGCACATAGCAATGACCTTTATAAAACAATGGACATTGCAAAAGCCTTAGCTGATGTAAAAATTGGGGCATAGTATAGACCTTATGTTTTTTGAAAGATGGGACATAGAAAAGACATTATGTGATTTACAACATAAGACAAAGCAAAGACTATATGATCTACAACATGGGACATAGTGAAGACCTTATGTGATTTAAAAGATAGTACAAAAATAACTTCAGCCAGAAAGATATATTACTCATGTTTTGATTTGGAATTTCTTACAGAATCTAAACATGGATCACACAATGCCTGTTTTGCATATCTCTTTAATCTTACTATGTTACTTGCATTATATTAAGTTAGGGCATGATGTAATAAAGCTCAGAAATTTGAAAGCAGTTGTTAAATATCAAAATAAAACATAATAAATCAGGCATAACAATATGCCAGTAGCTGTACATTATCAACATGTGACATACCGAATATATAACAACAATATCAAGGTCAATAGTTGCCATATATCAATGTAACAGACATGACAAAATCAACATGTGACATACTGAATAAGGAATAGCAATATTATCAGTAGTTGCCCAATAACAACATGTGACATAATGTATAAAGCATGGTAAAATCAGTAGTTGCCCAATAACATGTGACATACTGTATAAAGCATGGTCAAATCAGTAGTTGCCCAATAACATGTGACATACTGTATAAAGCATGGTCAAATCAATAGTTGCCCAATAACAACATGTGACATACTGTATAAAGCATGGTAAAATCAGTAGTTGCCCAATAACATGTGACATACTGTATAAAGCATGGTAAAATCAGTAGTTGCCCAATAACATGTGACATACTGTATAAAGCATGGTAAAATCAGTAGTTGCCCATTAACATGTGACATACTGTATAAAGCATGACAATGTACAAAATCAAAAGTTGCACTTTTAAATTTTCTATTTAAGGCTTGTTTGATCTACAGTATGTCAGGTCCTCACACATTTAGCAAACTCACCATGTTCAATCCTTGTTTCATGTAGAACATTCCAGCCAAGATGAATTTCCTTTTCTTCATGGTTTCTATTAATTCAACAGGACAAAATAACTGTAAAACAAAATTATTTCAGAATACAAAATACAATTTTTTAAACATTATAATATTTTCTATTTATATTAATTAATAAGTAAGATATAATTTCAA
Organism: Potamilus streckersoni; assembly: GCA_016746295.1. Classification (NCBI taxonomy): domain Eukaryota; kingdom Metazoa; phylum Mollusca; class Bivalvia; order Unionida; family Unionidae; genus Potamilus; species Potamilus streckersoni. Next base: position 619,235 of record JAEAOA010000868.1, on the reverse strand, counting down.
AGTGTTTTGTTTTTAAAAAGGGGAATGATTCACATTAGAGATAAATTGAACTGCCCCAAACTAAGGAAATTTCCAATTAACCCATTAACCCCTGGTGGGTTTTGTCTTTTTCGCCTGAAATGCGAGTAGGAAATCGATTTTGGGAGATATTTCTGAATACATCCTAATATATCAACTTCCAAGACATTTTCAGTTAACTCAATGCCTATTTGTGTTAGAAACATCAATTTTCATTGGCTCTTTTGCCTGAGCATGAGCAGAAGGGTAACAATTGGAGTTTTATTTTTGCTTAATGGACCAATCATTTTTGTGCTGAGATGACTCTTCATTCTAAATGCCCATCTTATCCTACTTTTCACAAAGGTTAACATGCCTGTAAGTAATTGAGACTGGTCTGTCTTAGATCTGAGGCCAAAATATCTAAAATCCAGACACAAAACCTGATCATGACCTCAGGTGATTTTCAGCTGGAAAAAACTCAGGTCCAAAAAGTGACTTTTTCCCTCCCTATTTTGTAGTGCAACTAGAACATCCATATCATTTGGTATCATCGTAAAGCTTTATCTGTCTACCTTTCTATAATACCACTCACTTTATTGTGTCGCAAATGACCTGAACGTTACAGAGCTCAGAAGTAGGCTCCATTAATGCGGTGATAGCGGTTAATGAATTAATTAACTACCCCAAACTAAGGATTACATAAAACAAGGAATATATAACAAACTATACCAAAATAAGGAATACATAATGAACTACTGAAACCAAGAAATACATAATGGACTATCTCAACCTAAGGAATAATAAATGAGCTACCACAAACTAAGGAATACATAATGAACTATCCCAAACCAAGGAATTCATAATGAACTACCCCAAACCAAAGAATACATAAAGAACTACCCCAAAACAAAAAATACATAATGAACTACCCCAAACAAAGAAATATATAATGAACTACCACAAACCAAGGAATACATAATGAACTACCCCAATTTAAGCAATGCATAACAAACTACCTCAAACCAAGAAATTCATGCATTACTCCAGTCTAATGAAATTATATGGCTAATATGTAAATTGTTGGCAGGATATGTACTCCAGAAACATAAACAGACCCTATCTAAAAGTCTGCATATGTCTCCCTATAAAAATTTCCAATTTTTGTCTGATCTTTCTGCCAATCCATCTGACACAATGCCAGATTGCCTGTCTGTATGTCTGTCTGTGAAATCTACCTGACTGAAGACCTGCATCCAGGACAGCTTCTCCTCCTCAGAATCAGTCCTAAACAAGTAGATCCGGTTGTGTTTCTTAGTGCTCACTTCAAACACTGTTTTCAGTCTGCAGATACAAAGCACCCTCATGTTAAAAGTTTTCATTGAGCATGTTAATAAACCTGTATCATGCAACAAAATAGACACTACATAATCAGATTCTGTACATATTAACATCTTGAAACTGTCCCTGCCAATGTGACACTACAAACAGCAAAAATTAGCTGGTCAAAATAGATATTGATTATATTTAAACCATGTGGTGTTCCACCTTGCGAAGAAACTGAGAATTATGAACTTCAAACCACCATATACATCTAACTAAATTGTATTTTAATGAAAAATGGGACTTTAAATTGTGGCTAGAGCATAGTAAATACTGGTTAAGTGCCCAGAGTTGTTGATCAAACTTGTGTGATGTAAACATTCATGATGATAGATAACCTCTTAATTTACTAACATATTTTTAGTGCCCGACTCAATAAAGTCAATGAAGTTTTTGTGATCTTCCCAGACAATTATGATGTCTGAAAGAAGCACATTTATCAGGTATAAATACATTTATCAGGTATAAGTACATTTATCATGTGTAAACATATTTATCAGGTATAGGTATATTTATCAGGTGTAAACACATTTATTAGGTATAAGTACATTTATCAGGTGTAAACACATTTATAAGGTATAAGTACATTTATCATGTGTAAACATATTTATCAGGTGTAAACATATTTATTAGGTGTAAACACATTTATCAGGTGTAAACACATTTATAAGGTATAAGTACATGTATCAGGTGTAAACACATTTATGAGGTATAAGTACATTTATCAGGTGTAAACACATTTATCATGTGTAAACATATTTATCAGGTATAAGTCCATTTATCATGTATAAATACATTTATCAGGTGCAAAGACATTTATCTAGTGTAAACACATTTATCAGGTATAAGTAAATTTATCAGGTATAAGTACATTTATCAGGTATAAGTAAATTTATCAGGTATAAGTAAGTTTATCAGGTATAAGTACATTTATCAGGTATAAGTATATTTATCAGGTATAAGCACAAACTGATTTACCAATCATGCATAGTTTAAGTGAAATGTAAATAATTGTATGATACAAATTTAAGAATATTTAATGTTTATGATCATTTACCTTAAATAATGGTTTCCATGCAAACTACCAACAAGCAAATACTACTCATTCTCATCACAGAAGTCTCTACACATATTAGAGTATAAAATCTTATCAAGCATTATAAGACAGAATTTTGTGTTCCCTAAAGCTACCCTATAGGCCTTCCGGAGAGCAATATTGGATGGCAGCAAGCTACCCTATAGGCCTTCAGGAAAACAAAGATAGGGTGGCAGCAAGCTACCCTATAGACCTTCAGGAGAACAAAGATAGGGTGACAGGAAGCTCCAGCTTAAAGGATTCAGGAAAACAAATATTAAGTGGCATAAAACAAACCAACTAACCTTCAGGAGAACAAAGATTGGGTGGCAGCAGGCTACCTTATAGGCCTTCAAACCAAAGGGTGGCAGGATGATAGCCTACAGGCCTTCAGAAGATTTGGTAGCAGGAAGTTACCCTACTGGCCTTCAGAAGAAAAAAGATTGGATGGCAGCAAGGTACCCTACAGGCCTTCAGGAGAACAATAATTGGTTGGCAGTAAGCAACCCTACAGACCTTCAGAAGAACAATGAGAGGATGGCAGCAAGGTACCCTATAGACCTTCAGGAGAACAATGATAGGGTGGCAGCAAGCTGCCAGGAAAAGACTTCAGGAGAACAATTACTGATTGGCAGCAAGTTACCCTAAAACACCTTCAGGAGAAAAAATATTGGGTGGCAGGAGGCTACCCTATAGGCTTTCAGGGGAACAATGATTGGGTGTCAGCAAGTTACTCTATAGGCTTTCAGGAGAACAATGATTGGGTGGAAGCAAGTTACTCTATAGGCTTTCAGGAGAACAATGATTGGGTAACTTCAAGTTACTCTATAGGCCTTCAGGAGAACAAAGATTGGGTGGCAGCAAGTTATTCTATAGGCCTTCAGTAGAACAATGATTGGGTGGAAGCAAGTTATTCTATAGGCCTTCAGGAGAACAATGATTGGGTGACTTCAAGTTACTCTATAGGCCTTCAGGAGAACAAAGATTGGGTGGCAGCAAGTTATTCAATAAGCCTTCAGGAGAACCATGATTGGGTGGAAGCAAGTTACTCTATAGGCCTTCAGGAGAACAATGATTGGGTGGCAGCAAGTTACTCTATAGGCTTTCAGGAGAACAATGATTGGGTGGCAGCAAGTTACTCTATAGGCTTTCAGGAGAACAATGATTGGGTGGCAGCAAGTTACTCCAAGGGTCAAGCTAGACTTAAATTTTAGGGAAAAGTGACTTCTCCTTTTTGTCATAACAGGGAGAAGTGGGAGCTAAACTGGGAGAAGTGGAAGTTAATCAGGGAGAAGTGAAACCGAAACATTAAATAAAGATTAGATTATATATATTTATATAAGAAGTAAATGCAGTTTATTTTGGCTGTATAGGTTAAAAATCACATATGAAGCTATACATTGCAATTAATTTCCACTGATAGAAATAACAAGATTAGAGCCTTGTAGTTGCAAGTTGGTAAAAATGCTTAATAAGCTACCACTTAATTATTTTATTTTTCTTAAGTTTTGTGTGCATTCGCAGTCAAAAAAAATTTCTAGCATTTTTTGAAACAGCCCCTAATACATATACATATGAATAAATGCACAGGTGAATTCAAACCACACTCTTCGTTCTGATTTCATTGTTCCTGATAAAACATTAATGTAACTATTCATAAACAACACACTGAAGCACTAAAGTCGATATATAACTAAACTGGACCCTATTCTTTTACCCCCAACCAAAAATCCAAGAATATGTATTGCACAGAGCAAGTGAATCTATTTTTAGATCGGGGGGTCTCGAACTACACACTTTCTTGCTTCGTTACAAAAACCCATTAAAAGTTCTGCATATTTATGGTTTGTCTACCTACTGGCTATAATGACATGGATTGGTTAAATTATTATTTGCTTTATTACTATATATATTTTTCGTATTTTCACAGTTTAATGAAGTGGTATATCAAATATGCAGCCATGTCCACCATTAAAATTTAATTTACAGTTTCAAACTGATTTTATACAGAAAATACACAAATAGGGCGGTTAAAATCTCTATTTATTAAAAATAGGATATAAATTAGAAAACGCTCTTCACCGATCGTATTTTTTTAAAGCAAATTACTATTTGCATATTGATGTTTAAATTTCGAAACAGAATTTGGTATCTTTTCATCACAGCACAGTAGGGCTAACTTTATGAAATCAAGCAGTGATATCTTGCTCCAGAAAAGGGTTAATGGTCAGTAAACTATTAAAACTTGCATGTAAATGTGCAAGAATTTCTTTGTTGCCATAAGCTGATTGGTATCAACACCACGTAAATATATTTGGCGATGGGTTACAGCAGTGCCCAAAATTACTGGCTACAGCGAGGGAGCATCTCAAAGTAGTAATCTACAGTCATATTACGTCAGAAAAATCAGAGAGCGAAGTCATTTTCGATTTCATAACAGAAGAAGGCGAAGTTTAGGCTTCTCATGTGACTTTTTCACCCACTTCGCCTGGTAGCGTGACCCCTGTTACTCTATAGGCTTTCAGGAGAACAATGATTGGGTGGCAGCAAGTTACTCTATAGGCTTTCAGGAGAACAAAGATTGAGTGGCAGCAAGTTACTCTATAGGCTTTCAGGAGAACAATGATTGGGTGGCAGCAAGTTACTCTATAGGCCTTCAGGAGAACAATGGGTGGCAGCAAGTTACTCTATAGGCCTTTAGTAGAACAAAGATTGGGTAACTTCAAGTTACTCTATAGGCCTTCAGGAGAACAATGATTGGGTGGCAGCAAGTTACTCTATAGGCCTTCAGGAGAACAATGATTGGGTGGCAGCAAGTTACTCTATAGGCTTTCAGGAGAATGATGATTGGGTGGAAGCAAGTTACTCTATAGGCCTTCAGGAGAACAACGAGTTCCTAATTAATCATGCAAGTATGTTGGTCTGTCCATCAACAATTTAAATATATAAATAAGAAGCATTCTTTGCATTTTAACAAAATTAGCACATAACCTTATTTGATTTCTACCATTATGCAGTAGTAAATAACATTCCATGTTGTCAGCTAATTACTCCTTCAACATGTGTAGCATCTGATCAGTAGAATTGTCAAGGGACCATATATGAAATTTGTTATCACAGTCTACAGACAGATGAAAATAGCATAGAAACTTTAATTGAGAGTTGGAACTTTGGAAATTCAAGTTACAGAGTTACTGTGAAAATACAGAAATATTTTTGGGCAGTATAATGAACTGACAAGATGAAATATCCATTGATTTAACCTGATGTCTGATAACTGTCTCAAAACCAGATCACAGTGACCTTTAAATTTTACACCTAGAAAATCACCAGTCTTATCTGAAACCTAAATGTAAATACAAATTGGTGATGTTTCATCAGATGTAATATATTTACATAGACTCTAAAATAAATCTTATGCCAGAGACTAATGAATGGATCCTAAGTAACATAATTCTTGCCACTGATATGTGAATACAAATGGAAATTAATATTATTTTGCTTTTTCTTACCTTTGTGTTTGTGGTACTTTGTTCAAGAATCAACTATTTAAAATAGTCTTATTTTGTTTACACCAGCAAAAGTGCTACTGAAACAAAGCTAATATCATTCAGAAAGTATCTTTAACTTTGACCATGATTTGTGACCTTGACCATGAAAAAAATAATGAAGGATCTATTGTAGAAATGTTGACATGATGAAAATGTACTGCCTGTGTTCTCTCAATGAACCATTGAGGTACTGCCTGTGTTCTCTCAATGAACCATTGATGTACTGCCAATGTACTGTCAATGTACAGCCACTTTACTGTGGATATAATTGAAATGTACTGCCTGTGTTCTCTCAATGAACCATTGATGTACTGCCTGTGTTCTCTCAATGAACCATTGATGTACTACTGCCTGTGTTCTCTCAATAGACCGCAGATGTACTGCCTGTGTTCTCTCAATGAACCATTGATGTACTGCCAATGTACTGTCAATGTACAGCCACTCTACTGTGAATATAATTGAAATGTACTGCATGTCTTTTGTCAAGGAACTGCCAAAGATACCAAATCTTATGCTTGTCACCATTTACTCAACTTCATCTTTTGCATTCCTTATTTTCACAAACACACACTGCAAATTTGCAAACATGGTATAATCATCAAATTTAACTGTAGTTTTTATTCTTAAATACGATTTAACATGAAGATATTGTAGAGTCTGTAATACATAAGTACATGGCAAACTGAAATGTGATGTGTGTAAAATTTAACACAAGTCTGCATTGACCAAATGATGTTAGCTGTTTAAACTGCCATACTTGGTGTGGATAAACTATGAAATACATAAGCTAACTGGTAATAATATTTATTTCAGTGTAATATTTCTCTTAATTAGGCTGTTTGCACAACATTGCAAGCATCCTGCAAAGTCATGCATCCTTAAATAATATAACGAAAGGAAGTTGTTTAATATTGGCAGTGTTGAATGGAATTTCAGAATAACCCAAAGTATTCTTCAAAAACGCTACCATTACATCTGTGCCATCATGCGATAAATTACATATTGCTCATTTCGAATGACATTTATAAAATCTATTGCATGAACCAATCTTTTGCATGCCTGCAAATGATTGAGATCATAGACACCAATGCCTGCAAATGATTAAGATTATAGAAAGCCATGCCTGCAAATGACTGTGATTACTGAGACCAATGGTTGCAAAGGTGGCACTATACAGTTTCGTATTTAGCATAGGGTTAGAATTTTAAAGAAAAAAAGTTTCCCCGAGTTTCCTCACTAGTCATACTGGCTATTTAAAAGAGACTTTGTATATCTTAGGTATTGTTCAAAGAACCTTTAATTCCCTTTATTTTGATGTATGATTGATGGGTGTAATATGGGTTAGAGAGTATAAAGCTTGGCCTTACTCCAAATGTGCATCTTTCAAAAATGTGCTAGCTCTACTTGCTCATTTTCACTTCTCGAACTTCAGAGGTAAATTGTAAAATATAAAGCCGATAACTTTTTTGACATTTTATATATTTGGTAATTCATTCATTGCACTTTTAGAAGCTGGTATTGTCTAGTTTGGCAAAATTCATTTTCCATATTTTAATAGCTGCCAAGAAGAGTGTACTTTAGACAAATTCAAGTTGATTTTATGGAGCACAAGGGAGCAGTCATTTTAGTTAGCAGTGTCCTAAGATTATTTAAAATTTCCAAAAGTACAATATCCAAAGAAATTTCAGCCACATTACATGAAAGTATCATATAGGTATGCCAACATTCTCTCCACTATGCATGTTTAATATGCAAACAACTTCACCTTACATACATTACTCTCTCAAAAGTACATACATAAAAACTGGTGAGCACCACCAGATGACTGAGAGCCCTGAAATCCATGCATGAAAATGACTGAGATCATTGAGATGCAAGCAAAATGATTTTGATTATATGACAGCCATTCATGCAAATTACTGAGATCTCTGAAATCTATGCATGCAAATGAGATCATTGAGACCAATGAAAGCAAATGTTTCATATCATTGACAGCCATGCCTGCAAATGACTGAGATCAATGAATTTTATTGATAAGATTCATTGGATATAATCATTCATATAATATCCTTTATATATCTTTGACAATGTTTACAAAGTTTGAAACAATTCTTCTGAAGGCAACATATTTTGCCAAGCACACACAACATATCAAAATCTAATTCTGTAAAACCGAACTGAGTGTCAAAACATTACTCTGCACCTCACTTGCAATTTTCATTTGAGAAAAGCTCAAATTAATAGTTCTAAACTTTGAAATAAAAATATTTTAAACAATACTAGCTCTTTAAATTTTTTATAACACTATTTTATCACTTAAACTGTGTAGGCTAGGTTTTATCTTCAAATAGATAATATGATTCTATTTATAATTAGACATTTTCAACAATACAGTCATCATCATCATCAACATTAACTATGAAGTCATTTAAGCCTAATGAGTGGTTGTGTGACTTGCCTGTCTCTGTTACTGTTCTGAATAGAGAGGAGAAAGTCACTGTCCACTCTGTCTTTAAATACTGTGCTCTGAAAACCAAAAACATGGAAAAATGAAGACCAATATTACTGTAATAATATACATACTGTAGACCAATAGTAATGTACAAACATTATCATTTCAGTAGTCCCCACGGATGTGAGAAGTCATGGGTTTAAACCCCAGCAAAGTTGTACCTGAGACTTATAAAAATGGTACTAGCAGCTGCCTCACTTGGCACTCAGCATTAAGAGGTTAATGTTAGGACTGGTCAGCCTGGTGTCAGGATAAATTGACTGGGTGGGACATGATGCTGCTTGTCTTCAGCATGATGCCACATTGCTAGACATCACTATACACTACCATACTGCTGTTAAAACACATGATATTATTCAATGTACACCAATACAACTGTGTAAAACATATTATAAATATTTCATGTACATTTTATGCTTTATACTTGTTCTTTACTTTCTTTATTCTATATTTCTTGTATTTACAAGTTTTTTTGTCCTGAAGGCTTCAGGGGAAAATAATATATTATAACCAGTTATCCTCATTATATAAAGTATTTGTAAAAATAATTATTATTAATATTAATATTATTATTATTCTCCCATAACCACACAGGCTGAGCCCATGACTTGAACCTGAGATCACTGGGCCAAACGCCATCCCACCCTTGTTTCAAGTGACTAACACCAAAGTGTCAGTGGCATACTTAAGTGTCAAGTGGAAACTTAGCATTGTGTAAAGTGACATACTATGTATCATGTAACATACTGTTTGCAAGTGGAATTCTAGCTATGCTTCATGTGGCATACTGTTTACAAGTGGAATACTAGCTATGTATCATGATGTATCATATAACATACTGTTTACAAGTGGAATTCTAGCTATGTATCAATAATCATACTGTTTACAAGTGGAATACTAGCTATGTATCATGATGTATCATGTAGCATATTGTGTACAAGTGTAATACTAGCTATGTATCATGTATCATACTGTTTACAAGTGGAATACTAGCTATCTAGCTATATGTCATGATGTATCATGTGGCATACTGTGTACAAGTGGAATACTGGCTATGTATCATGATGTATCATTTGGCATACTGTGTACAAGTGGAATACTAGCTATTTAACAAGTGGCTTACTATGTTTCAAGTAGCATCCTGGTCATCTGTCTAGTGTAAAAAAAATCTAGTGTCAAGTTATAACTGGCTGTGTTTTTGTGTGTCCAGTGGAACACTAGCTATGTGTAAGATGTTCTCTATGTGTCAACTGGCATACCTGTCAAGCGGAATACCAGCTACATGTAAAGTTACATAATTGCTTTGTGTCAAGTAGCATACAGGTTTTGTGACTCATGGAATGCCAGTTATGTGTAAAGTTTCATACTTTATGTGTCACAACGCAAACAACTGACCTTCTCATCCACAAAGTAGCTGATACATCCATGCTCTACAACACACCAGCGCCGTAAAAAATCTGAAAGATTAAGACATGAGTCATATGTGAGAATATGACTAAAAATCAGAAAAATCTCAAAATTACTTGAAAGTTATCTAGAAGTGAAATTTATAACATCATATTAACTTCAAGATTCTATTTTGGGGCCTTTGTGGTCACATGCCCTGGCTGGTATTGGTCATTTGACAATATCAACAATTTAAACAACTAAATATGTACCCGGACCAGTTCCATTCATATGATGTGAAAAGTACAATTTGATCTAGGTTTATTACCCTTCATATTAGGCCCTGTTTTGTGCAAATAACCCTGGTGACAAATTTTCATTCTTGCCAGCCTGGCCTGAAAAAAAGAAAAAAACATAGGTTACGTTATTTTCATTTCCTATGTTAATACCAGATATAATTAGTTCATTGTGTGGTAAAAAAAACATTATATTTTATTTTAAAGAGAATAAAAACATTTCTTTTTGCTGTATAACCAAACTTGCTGCAGTAGTTTAAAAGATTAAACTCACTCCTTTTGGCACAATATGGTCACTTATAACCCCCCATTGTTCATAAATTCACCTCACTTTCATGAGCTGTTAACATAAATATACATGTCAAGAAACTGGCAGCAATAGGTTGACCTAATCTGTTGCTGTAAATTACATTTTTGTCATTTTATAAACTACCTGATCTATCTTAAAACAATGCAAGTCCAAGTCAGCAATTCATCACAACAGCTTTGTTGTCATTGTCAAGGAAGTAAGGGGAAATAACTTCAAAGACACAAATAGCATTTGGTCAAATTTCTTTACCAGAACTTAATTTCCATGTATGAAAGGTAAGGCAGATTCATTTTGTTTGTTCCATCTTACAAAGTACACAATCAAGGGTTGTATGGTATGATCTTATATTTTCACTTATGAAAGTACAAGGATATATTTTTAACATTAAAATATGGGAATGAAAATAATATGAAACATACTTTGCCACTAAATTTTTTTAGATCAAAATTTAAGTATAGAATAAAACACTGTATTGATATTTGCTGAAACAACAGAATCAATTGGAATCCATGAGAAGATTCTAGTTTTTCTCTCTCCACTATTTTTAAGTGCAGTGAATGAAAACCATATTAGATATTTTTAACAGAGTACAAGATACCTAATTAGTTGGGGTTTTTTAAACAAAGTACAAGATACATAATTATTTGCGATTTTTTACAAAGTACAAGATACCTAATTAGTTGGGTTTATCAACAAAGTACAAGATACCTAATTAGTTGAGTTTTTTAAAAATATTTTTTAAAAATATTATTAATTCATTTAACTTGCTGTCAAGTTATCTCCATATCCCATGAAGTTAAAAATCATATTTACAATTTATTTTAATTTTTGTATGCAAAAAGCATTACAGTTCAAACAATTCAGACAAATGAAATGGCACTCAATCAAAGTAAACTTCTGGTAAATCACACATACCATGCTAATACAAAATCCGATAAACCAGGATTATAAAAATGCCTTATACCAGGCTAATAAAAATCCCACAAACTAGGCTAATAAAAATACCACATACCAGGCTAATAAAAATCCCACAAACCAGGCTTATAAAAATCCTATAAACCAAGCTAATAAAAATACCACATACTAGCAATATAAAACTCCATACAAGCCAGGTTGGATAAAAATCCCACAAACCAAACTAGATAAGTATCCCACAAGCCAGACTAGATATGTATCCTACAAGCCAGGTTAATAAAATTTTGCAAGTCAAGCTGGATGAAAATCCCACAAGCCAGACTAGATAAGAATCCCACAAACCAGACTGAATAAAAATCCCACTAGCCAGACTAAATAAAAAAAACACAAGCCATGCTTGATAAAAAATCTCACAAGCCAAATGAGATAAAAAAAAGCACACAAGTCAGGCTAGATAAAAAATCCCATAAGCCAGGATAGATAAAAATCCCACATGCCAGTCAGAATAAAATTACAACATGCCAGGCTAAATAAAACATCACACAAGCCAGACTGAATAAAAATCCATTTATACCTGTTTGTGCTACCATGAACACACATTTTCATAGAAGAAAAAAAAGAGATCGAGTCATGACCTTGGATCTTAAATGAGTGTCATAAAACTTGGTTGCTGGAACACAACTAAATACAATGTATTGTCAAAACTCCCTCAGTAAACATTCCACACAAGTCTCTCAGTGCACATTCCATACAAGCTCTCTTGATGGAGAAGCATTAATAATATTTCAAGATGTCCACCTCAGTGGTTGTTTTGGTGGTCAAAATTTAGAAACTTTTCATGTGGAAACAACTAAATACTGCATTAGGTGTCCTAATAAAACCCCCAAGTCAACGCAATTGTCTGTTTAAGTGTAACATGAACAAAATTTTCAAGATGAACAACTAAACTGCCATGTCAGAAACCAGAGTTGCAACATTTTCTTACAAAACCTACTACATGCTGTAGGAAGTGAAATCACCATGTCAATATAGTCATCCCCATGTCAATGCAGTATTCGACATGTAAATGCAGTCATCCCCATGACAATAGTCATCCCCATGTCAATACAGTCATCCCCATGTCAATAGTCATCTCCATGTCAATATAGCCATCCTCATATCAATACAGTCATCCCCATGCAATACAGTCATCCCCATGTCAATATAGTCATCCCCATATCAATACAGTCATCCCCATGTCAATAGAGTCATCCCCATGACAATACAGTCATCCCCATGTCAATACAGTCATCCCCATGTCAATATAGTCATCCCCATGTCAATACAGTCATCTCTTCAGGAGGAATAAATTTACATTTGCAAGATTATTCAAGACAGCCTATGTGATACCAACATTGAAGGTCAAATTACTACACTTTTCTCTGTGCATCAGCTGAGTAGAGTGAGAAGTATTGTAGTTATTATGACCATGAAATTACAACAAGGTTTTCAAGATAGCCACCATGGCAGCCATGTTGCAGATTAGAACTGCACCTTTTTAGTAAGGACAAGCAAAATTATGATAAGCATTTCAGTGAAAACCTGATGTAAATTAAACCATCCATTTGAAAGAAACAGTAAAACCAAGATTTACAAGACAGTCACTGTGGCAGCTTACAAACATTTCTTCTATTAGGACAAACTATTTGTCACAAAGAGTGTTTTGTCAAATCCAACATCAATACCACTATCTATTCAGGAAATGTAGTGTTAACAAGACTTTTAGAATGACCACCACAGTGGCCATACTGGAGGCCAGATAGGCATTATTTATAATGATTCCCTATCAAAAGCAATTTCTTAAAAAAATACTATGGTGATAAAATCAGCCATTCTTCTGAAGTAAATCCCCAGAGTGGCCAAGTGGTCTAAAGTGCTCACCATTAAAGATCACTGTCACCTCACCTCTGTCTGAGTGTGTTTGAGTCTTGAGCTCAGCCAATGATGGTAAGTGAGAAAGCTTGCTAGCAGCTTCTCATGGGTCAGTAGTCCTTTCTGGGGGTTTTCTATGTTCTTCCTCTACCAATGATACTAGCTGCCATATATAGCTTATCTTGTGCTGAAAAATGGTGTTGAACCAAAACAACAACAAAAACAACAAAATCTTCTGAAGTAGACAAAAGATGATTTTCAAAAGGGTTGCCATGGCAACTACTCTGATAATAAGTTCAGCATCATTTTAATTTAAGACTAATTTGATACTGTAAGAAGGCCCTGAGTGGCCAAGTGGTTTAAAGCACTCACTGTTACAGATCATTGCCATTTTGCCTCTGTCTGCATGGGTTCAAGTCTTGGGTTTGGCCAATGTGGGTATGTAAAAATGCTTGCCAGTAGCTTCTCATGGGTTGGTGGTTCTTTCCGTGGGTTTTCCTGGATTCTTCCTCCACCATTTATACTGGCCACCATGTATAGCCTATATTGTGCTGAAAACTGGCATTAAACCCCACAACAACTACAATAACAACAACATGCAGTAAGAAGTATTTAGTAATAAACCAGATTTCAATATGACAACCCATTGAAGATGAGTCACAGTAACAAGATTTTCAAGCTGGCATCCATGTTTTAGATTCAGTCAATGCTATCTTAAATTCAGACCAACTATGTATTATAAAAAGTGTTTTACCAAAAGCCTTGTATATTTAGTAACAATAACATTTCCATATAAAAACATACCATACAACACACCATGCACACAGAAGAAGCAATGTACAATGAAAACTTGGGACAATATACTTAAAAAGTTTTACATACTATGAATAGAAAAAGAAATCTCTTTATACATTGTAAGTCAAATATGTAAATACATTGACTATCTACAGTTCTGAGGATGATGCAGGAAATTATCTTTTCTAATTTTTTTACTCAAAATGGTCAATACCAATAAAATATGAAGCAGATATCAATGATACTAAAAGAACCTCAGTGTGCTCTACAGCAATGATAACATGAATACCTCCGTGTGCTCTACAGCAATGATAACATGAATACCTCAGTGTACTCTACAGCAATCATACTAACTATACCTCAGTGTACTCTACAGCAATCATACTAACTATACTTCAGTGTACTCTACAGCAATCATACTAACAATACCTCAGTGTACTCAACAGCAATCATACTAACAATACCTCAGTGTATTCTACAGCAATCATACTAACAATACCTCAGTGTACTCTACAGCAATCATACTAACAATACCTCAGTGTACTCTACAGCAATTATACTAATAATACCTCAGTGTATTCTACAGCAATCATACTAACAATACCTCAGTGTACTCTACAGCAATCATACTAACAATACCTCAGTGTACTCTACAGCAATCATACTAATAAAACCTCAGTGTACTCTACAGCAATCATACTAACAATACCTCAGTGTACTCTACAGCAATCATACTAACAATACCTCAGTGTACTCTACAGCAATCATACTAATAATACCTCAGTGTACTCTACAGCAATCATACTAATAATACCTCTGTGTACTCAAAAGCAAAGATACTACAAATACTTCAGTGTGCTCTACAGCAATGATAACATGAATACCTCAGTGTACTCTACAGCAATCATACTAACAATACCTCAGTGTACTCTACAGCAATCATACTAATAAAACCTCAGTGTACTCTACAGCAATCATACTAACAATACCTCAGTGTACTCTACAGCAATAATACTAACAATACCTCAGTGTACACTACAGCAATCATACTAATAATACCTCAGTGTACTCTACAGCAATCATACTAATAATACCTCTGTGTACTCAAAAGCAAAGATACTACAAATACTTCAGTGTGCTCTACAGCAATGATAACATGAATACCTCAGTGTACTCTACAGCAATCATACTAACTATACCTCAGTGTACTCTACAGCAATCATACTAACTATACTTCAGTGTACTCTACAGCAATCATACTAACAATACCTGTGTACTCTACAGCAATCATACTAACAATACCTCAGTGTACTCTACAGCAATCATACTAACAATACCTCAGTGTATTCTACAGCAATCATACTAACAATACCTCAGTGTACTCTACAGCAATTATACTAATAATACCTCAGTGTACTCTACAGCAATCATACTAACAATACCTCAGTGTACTCTACAGCAATCATACTAACAATACCTCAGTGTACTCTACAGCAATTATACTAATAATACCTCAGTGTATTCTACAGCAATCATACTAACAATACCTCAGTGTACTCTACAGCAATCATACTAACAATACCTCAGTGTATTCTACAGCAATCATACTAATAATACCTCAGTGTACTCTACAGCAATCATACTAATAATACCTCAGTGTACTCTACAGCAATCATACTAACAATACCTCAGTGTACTCTACAGCAATCATACTAACAATACTTCAGTGTACTCTACAGCAATCATACTAACAACACCTCAGTATTCTACAGCAATCATACTAACAATACCTCTGTGTACTCAAAAGCAAAGATACTACAAATACTTCAGTGTGCTCTACAGCAATCATACTAACAATACCTCAGTGACATCTAGAGCAATGATGCTAATAATACCTCAATGTACTCAACAACAATGATACAAGGAATAGTTTATTGTGCTTTACATCAATGTTACTATGAATACCTCAATGTTATGTACAGTATGATATAAGGAATAATGATGTTCAATGAGAAAAGTTAATTTTAGTCAATCCTTGTCTGTGGCTTCTGCTTTTGTAGTAAAAATAAGATCACCTGCTTGCCTGAAATGACAACCATTGATTATTGTCATAGAAACAAAAGTAACAGTGCCTGAATTGACAACCACTGATTAATGTCATAGAAAATAAAGTAACAGTGCCTGAATTGACAACCATTGATTAATGTCAGAGAAAATAAAGTAACAGTGCCTGAATTGACAACCACTGATTAATGTCAAAGAAAATAAAGTAACAGTGCCTGAATTGACAACCATTGATTAATGTCATAGAACTTAAAGTAACAGTACCTGAATTCACAACCATTGATTAATGTCACAGAAAATAAAGTAACAGTGCCTGAATTGACAACCATTGATTAATGTCAGAGAAAAAAAAGTAACAGTGACTGAATTGACAACCACTGATTAATGTCATAGAAAATAAAGTAACAGTACTTGAATTGACAACCATTGATTAATGTCATAGAACTTAAAGTAACAGTACTTGAATTGACAACCATTGATTATTGTCAGAGAACTTAAAGTAACAGTGCCTGAACTGAAAACCACTGATTAATGTCAGAGAAAATAAAGTAACAGTGCCTGAATTGACAACCACTGATTAATGTCATAGAAAGAAAAGTAAAAGTGCCTGAATTGACAACCATTAATTAATGTCAGAGAAAATAAAGTAACAGTGCCTGAATTGACAACCATTGATTAATGTCAGAGAAAATAAAGTAACACTGCCCTAATTGACAACCACTGATTAATGTCATAGAAAATAAAGTAATAGAAATTGAATTGACAACCACTGACTAATGTCAGAGAAAATAAAGTAACAGTGCCTGAATTGACAACCATTGATTAATGTCAGAAAAAATAAAGAAACAGTGCCTGAATTAACAACCACTGATTAATGCCATAGGAAATAAAGTAACAGTACTTGAATTGACAACCACTGACAAATGTCAGAGAAAATAAAGTACATGTAAATTGGACAAAATAACATTGAATATATGATAGAAAATAAATAACATGTGCAAATTGTAAAACATTGATTATTTCAGAGACTAGATGTAAATTACCTAATTTACATCATGATAATGTCATAAAAAAAAAGCAGATATCAGTGTACTAAATGAAACCTCTGGCTAATGCAGAGAAAATAAAGAAACAGTTGCTTGAATGACAACATGATCATTGTCTAAGAAAATAAAGTAAACCTCATGTACTTGACACAACAACTGATTAATGTATAAAAATAAACAAACCCAGGTACTTACGCAATCATACAACAATGACTCAGTGTCTCACAGCAAAATAAATACCTAGTGCTCTACACAATCATACTACATTAGTGACTCTACAGCAACATATAACAATACTCAGTGTACTCTAGAATTCTACAATACCATTATTACAGCATCATACTAACAATAACTCAGTACTACAGGCAATCATATTACAATACCTAGTGTACTCACAGCAATCAACAATAAACATCAGTGAACTTGACAACCATATTAAATGCTCAGTGTACTACAATATACTACAAGTAACAGTGACTCTGCAATTACTAAACCATGTGTATTCATAGAAAACAAATACAGTGCCTTGAATGAAACTCAATTAAGTCAAAAAAATACAATACTCAGTGCTCGAATGATAACATGATACTCATGTACTCAGCAATCTACAACTATACTAGTGACTCTACGAATTGACAACATACTTAGTGTCTAGAAATAAAATACTGTGCCTGAATCATACAACAATACTATGTCTCACAGAACTTAAACATACTCAGTGCCTGAATTGACAACCAATACTGTATTCACAGAATAACTACCTGAATTGACAACCACTGATTAATGTCAAAGAAAATAAAGTAACAGTGCCTGAATTGACAACCATTGATTAATGTCATAGAACTAAAAGTAACAGTACTTGAATTGACAACCATTGATTATTGTCAGAGAACTTAAAGTAACAGTGCCTGAACTGAAAACCACTGATTAATTTAAGAGAAAATAAAGTAACAGTGCCTGAATTGACAACCACTGATTAATATCATAGAAAGAAAAGTAAAAGTGCCTGAATTGACAACCATTAATTAATGTCAGAAAAAATAAAGTAACAGTGCCTGAATTGACAACCATTGATTAATGCCATAGGAAATAAAGTAACAGTACTTGAATTGACAACCACTGACAAATATCAGAGAAATTAAAGTAACACTGCCTGAATTGACAACCATTGATTAATGTCAGAGAACTTAAAGTAACAGTGCTTGAATTGACAACCACTGACTAATGTCATAGAAAATAAAGTAACAGTGCCTGAATTGACAACCATTGATTATTGTCAGAGAACTTAAAGTAACAGTGCCTGAATTGACAACCATTGATTAATGTCATAGAAAATAAAGTAACACTGCCTGAATTGACAACCATTGATTAATGTCAGAGAACTTAAAGTAACAGTGCTTGAATTGACAACCACTGATTAATGTCATAGAAAATAAAGTAACAGTGCCTGAATTGACAACCATTGATTAATGTCATAGAAAATAAAGTAATAGAAATTGAATTGACAACCACTGATTAATGTCATAGAAAATAAAGTAACAGTGCCTGAATTGACAACCATTGATTAATGTCAGAAAAAATAAAGTAACAGTGCCTGAATTGACAACCATTGATTAATGTCACAGAAAATAAAGTAACAGTGCCTGAATTGACAACTATTGATTATTGTCAGAGAACTTAAAGTAACAGTGCCTGAATTGACAACCATTGATTAATGTCAGAAAAAATAAAGTAACAGTGCCTGAATTAACACCCACTGACTAATGTCATAGAAAGAAAAGTAACAGTACTTGAATTGACAACCACTGACTAATGTCAGAGAAAATAAAGTAACAGTGCCTGAATTGACAACCATTGATTATTGTCAGAGAACTTAAAGTAACAGTGCCTGAATTGACAACCATTGATTAATGTCAGAAAAAATAAAGTAACAGTGCCTGAATTAACAACCACTGACTAATGTCATAGAAAGAAAAGTAACAGTGCTTGAATTGACAAACATTAATCATTGTCAGAGAACTTAGAGTAACAGTGCCTGAATTCACAACCACTGTTTAATGTCATAGAAAATAAAGTAACAGTGCCTGAATTGACAACCATTGATTATTATCTGAGAACTTAAAGTAACAGTGCCTGAATTCACAACCATTGATTAATGTCATAGAAAAAAAGTAACAGTGCCTGAATTGACAACCATTGATTATTGTCAGAGAACTTAAAGCAACAGTGCCTGAATCTACAACCATTGATTAATGTCATAGAAAATAATGTAACAGTGCCTGAATTGACAACCACTGACTAATGTCAGAGAAAATAAAGTAACAGTACTTGAATTGACAACCACTGACTAATGTCAGAAAAAATAAAGTAACAGTGCCTGAATTGACAAACATTGATTATTGTCAGAGAACTTAAAGTAACAGTGCCTGAATTGACAACCATTGATTATTATCTGAGAACTTAAAGTAACAGTGCCTGAATTCACAACCATTGATTAATGTCATAGAAAAAAAGTAACAGTGCCTGAATTGACAACCATTGATTATTGTCAGAGAACTTAAAGCAACAGTGCCTGAATCTACAACCATTGATTAATGTCATAGAAAATAAAGTAACAGTGCCTGAATTGACAACCACTGACTAATGTCAGAGAAAATTAAGTAACAGTACTTGAATTGACAACCACTGACTAATGTCAGAAAAAATAAAGTAACAGTGCCTGAATTGACAACCACTGACTAATCTCATAGAAAATGAAGTAACAGTACTTGAATTGACAACCACTGACTAATCTCATAGAAAATGAAGTAACAGTACTTGAATTGACAACCATTGATTAATGTCAGAGAAAATAAAGTAACACTGCCTGAATTGACAACCACTGATTAATGGCAAAGAACTTAAAGTAACACTGCCTGAATTGACAACCACTGATTAATGTCATAGAAAATAAAGTAACAGTACTTGAATTGACAACCACTGACTAATGTCAGAAAAAATAAAGTAACAGTGCCTGAATTGACAACCACTGACTAATCTCATAGAAAATGAAGTAACAGTACTTGAATTGACAACCACTGACTAATCTCATAGAAAATAAAGTAACAGTGCCAGAATTGACAACCATTGATTAATGTCAGAGAAAATAAAGAAACAGTGCCTGAATTGCAACCACTGATTAATGTCAGAGAAAATAAAGTAACAGTGTCTGAATTGACAACCATTGATTAATGTCAGAGAACTTAAAGTAACAGTGCTTGAATTGACAACCACTGACTAATGTCATAGAAAATAAAGTAACAGTGCCTGAATTCACAACCACTGATTAATGTCATAGAAAATAAAGTAACAGTGCCTGAATTGACAACCACTGAATAATGTCATAGAAAATAAAGTAACAGTGCCTGAATTGACAACCATTGATTATTGTCAGAGAACTTAAAGTAACAGTGCCTGAATTCACAACCATTGATTAATGTCAGAGAAAATAAAGTAACAGTACTTGAATTGACAACCATTGATTAATGTCATAGAAAATAAAGTAACAGTGCCTGAATTGACAACCATTGATTAATGTCATAGAAAATAAAGTAACAGTGCCTGAATTGACAACCAATGAATAATGTCATAGAAAATAAAGCAATAGTGCCTGAATTGACAACCATGGATTCATGTCATAGAAAATAAAGCAATAGTGCCTGAATTGACAACCATGGATTCATGTCATAGAAAATAAAGCAATAGTGCCTGAATTGACAACCAGTGATTAATGTCATAGAAAATAAAGTAACAGTGCCTGAATTGACAACCATTGATTAATGTCAGAGAAAATAAAGTAACAGTGCCTGAATTCACAACCATTGATTAATGTCAGAGAAAATAAAGTAACAGTGCCTGAATTGACAACCATTGATTAATGTCAGAGAAAATAAAGTAACAGTGCCTGAATTGACAACCACTGATTAATGTCATAGAAAATAAAGTAACAGTGCCTGAATTGACAACCATTGATTAATGTCAGAGAAAATAAAGTAACAGTGCCTGAATTGACAACCACTGATGAATGTCATAGAAAACAAAGTAACAGTGCCTGAATTGACAACCATTGATTAATGTCATAGAAAATAAAGTAACAGTGCCTGAATTGACAACCACTGATAAATATCACAAAAAACAAAGTAACAGTGCCTGAATTGACAACCATTGATTAATGTCAGAGAAAATAAAGTAACAGTGCCTGAATTGACAACCATTGATTAATGTCAGAGAAAATAAAGTAACAGTGCCTGAATTGACAACCATTGATTAATGTCATAGAAAATAAAGTAACAGTGCCTGAATTCACAACCATTGATTAATGTCAGAGAAAATAAAGTAACAGTGCCTGAATTGACAACCATTGATTAATGTCAGAGAAAATAAAGTAACAGTGCCTGAATTGACAACCACTGATTAATGTCAGAGAAAATAAAGTAACAGTACTTGAATTGACAACAACTGACTAATGTCAGAGAAAATAAAGTAACAGTGCCTGAATTGACAACCATTGATTAATGTCATAGAAAATAAAGTAACAGTGCCTGAATTGACAACCATTGATTAATGTCAGAGAACTTAAAGTAACAGTGCTTGAATTTACAATGTCTGCCAGTGTCTAATGTCATTAAACCTGTAGGAATAACACCTGAATCTAAAGGCACTGATTAACCCTTTATCTCATGCAAGCGCCTTTAGATGCCTCTACCCCATTCTCATGGAAGTGTTATTTGACATCTACCCAATTCACATGCAAGCGCATGTTGGTGGCTCTACTCTATTCTCATGGAGTGTCCTTTGACATCTACCTAATTCTCATGCAAGCGCCTTTGGATGCCTCTACTCCATTCTCATTGAAGTGCTTTTTGATGCCTGATGCAAATATCAGCCATTTTGATCTGGTTTTCAGAGCATCACCTTCAGGAAAACCTACTATTAGATACTACATTCATTTTTTGTGAATGACAATTACATCAGATTGCTGTTTAAGCTCTAGTCAAAATCCACTATTTAAAGTAACTGGGTCATATTCTCAACTCTCTAGAATGGAGTCCATGGATTTTGTTCAGTATTTTCTCAAGTTTGCATGATTAGAATCACTACTATGAGACCTTCAATAACTTAGATAAGTCTCTGATATTGATGTCTGCAAAAATGAGTATTTAGAAATTATCAAATTCAATTGATTTAGTCACTCATAAATTTTGAATATGAGAAATGGCCGCTATGGTTGGTCACATGGCTTTACTGCTTGATGGAGAACGAGTTCTATCCAGATTTTAAAGTACATAAAACAAAATTCTTCCATATAAAATAATTATACAACTATAACAATCATGCTTTACTCTTAAATCTTTATAAACATAATAGTCATAATAGATGTGTACAAAAATGTAAAATGGTTACAACTGATGTTAAATGTAACATATACTACACTGCTCAACAGTTAATTCGGACCTGTATGTATCGGATCAAATAGGTAGCAGTTGTTCTACTCATAGTGCACTGTACTGGGTAACTTTAATACACACATATCAACTGGCTACAAAGATATACACTTTATGAGGTAAAGGGTTAATGTCATGCAGTTGTTCTACTCATAGTGCACTGTACTGGGTAACTTTAATACACACACATCAACTGGCTACAAAGATATACACTTTATGATGTAAAGGGTTAATGTCATACAAATTGCAGTAATAATAAAGGAAGCGGAACCCGAAAACACACTTTTTAACTGTACCTTATAGTTTTATTCCCCTCCAATATGTAACCCGCACCATTCATAATCAATTTAAGTATTGCATCCTCATCTGTCCCCAAAATATAGAAAACTGCAAAATTAACTCTTATTCACAAATCTGGTCCTAAGGATGATGCTGATAACTACCGGCCAATCTCAATACTACCAAACTTGTCAAAATTGATTGAAAAGCATATCCATGATTCATTCATATCATATTTAACCAAACACTTGCTGTTACATCCTAATCAATCAGGCTTTAGACAGAAACATTCATGTGAGACTACCTTGATCTCACAAACTTATAAATGGCCTCAAGCACTTGACCAAGGTAGAATAATATGTTCTGTATTTGTAGATTTCAGGAAAGCTTTTGACATGGTGGATCATGAAATCATTATGAAGAAATTGAAAATCTACCAATGTGATGAAAGCACAGTTAGATGGTTTACTTCATACTTAAGTGAGAGAACACAACATGTTTATATAAATAATGTTCTGTTTAAATCTGGAACAATTAGATGTGGAGTACCACAAGGCTCAATTCTAGGTCCATTACTGTTTATTTTATTTATTAATGACCTACCACTTGTACTAAAGGACTCAGTATCATCTACATACCTCTATGCAGACAACACAACATTGCAACATTGTCAGACATCCAAAACAAAGCATGAACTCAAAATTTCTCTACAGAATGCCCTAAACAAACTGGAAAAAAAACTGCAATGGCATGGTTGTTTATACTGGTAAAATTAAAATATTACTTATCTCAACACGGAACAAAAGAATAAAACTTGATAGTGATGAACTATGTCTGACATTGAAGGATAAAAGGTTGCAAATGGTCTGTCACAATAGTCTACTTGGTGTTTTGGTAGATAATAACCTATCATGGACTGAACATATCAAACATATCAGTACAAAAGTCAATTCAAGTTTATGGTTTCTCAGTAGGATAAGTCACTTTCTCCCTGTAAAGAAAAGAAAACTATTTTATAACAGTTACAACCCTATTTAGACTACTGTAATACAGTATGGGGTAATTCAAATGATAAAAACTTAGCAAAGCTGGCACATCTCCAAAAAGAGCTTTTGAGTTAATATCCTGAAAGAAAGCAAGGAAAATTTAGCTGGTAAGTTAAAAATATTACCTATTAAAGACCGAATCTGTTAGAGAAAATCCAAATTAATGTATGAGCAATAATAGTGCTCCTGAATATTTACAATCACTATTCAAGTATAGGCTACCTTGAAATACTCCCCACCTGTAATCAATGTCTACCAAACATTACAAAATTCCCAAACCAAATAAGGAATTATTTTTAAAAAAGTTTCCAATACTTTGGAACTTTGCTCTGGAATAGTATTCCAGTTGAGATTAGAAATACCCACTCTATTTCCTTTTTCCAAACCCAGTATATACAGTGGCTTCAGAGATGCAGCAAAAATAAGTAAATTCCTTTGAATGAGAACTTCAAGGTAGATTATTTCTTAGCTAATTGAGTTAGCCTTTTTAAATAATAATAATAATAATAATAATAATAATAATAATAATAATAATAATAATAATAATAATAATAATAATAATAATGAATGTGTTAGAGATTCTGAGATCCTTTTCAAGTTCAATCTATCATTTTAGTGAAGTTGGTCTTTTTTCTATTTTACAAAAATTGTATAAACATGTACACAACACCTAAATAAATTCAGTTCATATAATAATGGATACACAGCCATACAGGCAAGATTACACACTTTTTTTTTCATGTACAGTAGTTATAGGCAATATGAAACACATGTGTTCCCACATACATACAGGCAAGATTACAGTGTTCCCACATACATACAGGTATGATTACACACATGTATTCCCACATACATACAGGTATGATTACACACATGTATTCCCAGATACAAACAGGCAAGATTATACACATGTATTCCTACATACATACAGGTATGATTACACACATGTATTCCCAGATACACACAGGCAAGATTATACACATGTATTCCCACATACATACAGGTATGATTACACACATGTATTCCCAGATACAAACAGGCAAGATTATACACATGTATTCCTACATACATACAGGTATGTTCACACACATGTATTCTCACATACATACATACATACATACATACATACATACAGGCAAGATTACACACATGTATTCCCACATACATACATACATACATACATACATACATACATACATACATACATACATACATACATACATACATACATACATACATACATACATACATACATACATACATACATACATACATACATACATACAGGCAAGATTACACACATGTATTCCCACATACAGGCAAAATTAAACACATGTATTCCCACATACAGGCAAAATTACACACATGTATTCCCACATACAGGAGAGATTACACAGATGTATTTCCACATACAGGCATTATTACACACATGTATTCCCACATACATACAGGCAAGATTACACACATGTATTCCCATATACAGGCAAGATTATACACATGTATTCCCACATACAGGCAAGATTATACACATGTATTCCCACATACAGGCAAGATTACACACATGTATTCCCACATACATACAGGCAAGATTATACACATGTATTCCCAAATAGATACAGATAAGATTACACACATGAATTCTCACATACATACAGGCAATATTACACACATGTATTTCCACATACATACAGGCAAGATTACACACATGTATTCCCACATACATACAGGCAAGATTACACAAAAGAATTCCCAGTGAGATACAGACAAGATTCACACATACATACAGGCAAGATTACACACACGTATTCCCACATACAGGCAAGATTATACACATGTATTCCCACATACTTACAGGCAAGATTACAAACATGTATTCCCACATACAGGCAAGATTATACACATGTATTCCCACATACATACAGGCAAGATTACACACATGTATTCCCACATACAGGCATTATTACACACATGTATTCCCACATACAGGCAAGATTACACACATGCATTCCCACATACAAACAGGCAAGATTACACACGTATTCCCACATACTTACAGGCAAGATTACACACATGTATTCCCACATACATACAGGGACGATTACACACATGTATTCCCACATACATACAGGGACGATTACACACATGTATTCCCACATACATACAGGCAAGATTACACACATGTATTCCCACATACATACAGGCAATATTACACACATGTATTCCCACATACATACAGGCAAGATTACAAACATGTATTCCCACATACAGGCAAGATTAGACACATGTATTCCCAAATACATACAGGCAAGATTACACACATCTATTCCCACATACTTACAGGCAAAATTACACACATGTATTCCCACATACAGGCAAGATTACACACATGTATTCCCACATACATACAGGCATGATTACACACATGTATTTCCACATACATACAGGCAAGATTACACACATGTACTTCCACATACATACAGGCAAGATTACACACATGTATTCCCACAAACAGGCAAGATTACACACATGTATTCCCATATACAAGCAAGATTACACACATGTATTCCCACATACAGGCAAGATTACACACATGTATTCCCACATACAGGCAAGATTATACACATGTATTCCCACATACATACAGGCAAGATTACACACATGTATTCTCACATACAGGCAAGATTACACACATGTATTCCCACATACAGGCAAGATTATACACATGTATTCCCACATACATACAGGCAAGATTACACACATGTATTCCCACATACAGGCAAGATTACACACATGTATTCCCACATACAGGCAAGATTACACACATGTATTCCCACATACAGGCAAGATTACACACATGTATTCCCACATACATACAGGCAAGATTACACACATGTATTCTCACATACATACAGGCAATATGATACATGTATTACCACATACATATAGGCAAGATTACACACATGAATTCCCAGTGAGATACAGACAAGATTACATGTATATAGAAACAGACACAAAAGAACATATAGACAAACCTCATGTCCTCCACCAAGTAAACTGTTTTGGGTACCTGAAATAAAAGCATATTTAGATTATGTATTTATGTATTGTCTTGATGTTACATAAAAATGCCATGTCTCAATAAAATTAGAAAGATTCTCATTTTGTTTTGATATTATGTAAAGAATTCACATGTCAAGAAAATCTGACATAATCTCTCCATTGTGTCTTGATATCATATAAAGATGTCACATCTCAAGAAAATTTGAAATGATCCTTCCACTGTCTTGATATTATTTTCTTATGTATTTAGAATTTGCATTGTTTGTTGGCTTTTCTTAATGACTGTGTGTTATGTATATCTATTTTGTACCTGGTCTTGTCCAAAAATCAAATTCCTGATGTACTTGGCCATGACACTTTTTTTGTAAACAACAAAGGTACATAAGTAAAATTTTCTTAATGATTGCAGATTAAATATTAAGATCATTAATAATGGAAAGCTTATTTATTTGAATCTGTGTGTAGGACATTAAGTTTTTCACCTGGAAATTCTTTAACTTCTTGACAGCTTTGGCTAAAATACATCCTGGCTCTATTATTGTATTCTTGGACTAAAACATTAATTTTGAGTGATTTAGGCAAGGACATTTTTGACTATATTATTGTTATACATCAAAAGACTGTTAACATATTGCCACAATCCAGGCCACTGACACATTAGTACATTTAAGATTACACACATATCAAAACATTCAATTTTGGAATTTATTTGGAATGCCACTGGAATTCAAACTTTATACATTTAGGCTTGTGATAGAACTTTCTAGGAGTGCTTTGAATTTAATTCAAAACACTGTAAGCTCTTTTTATTTTCAGTCAATATTTTAAAGATATAAATTATTTATTGAACTTTACAAAACTTTGTTTCTCTTTTCTCTTACTTAGTTTAAGACTGTAGAGTTGTAACAATGTAAAGATGTCACATCTCAAGAAAATTAGAAATGATCTTTACACTGTTTGATATTTTGTAAAGAAGTCACATCATAAGAAAACTGACTAAATTTCATGTATAAACTATTAGGATTTAAAAAAAACAACACAAATGCCAATAATTCCGTGCAACTAGTTTCACATATAATACATGCTTCTTCAGGCACAAAATGTTTTGAAAATGATACTTTCATATTAAGAATTATGTACAAACTATGAAATAAGTATTATACCAGTTAAATAAAAATGGTGTGCAAAATGAAAAGAGTGCAGAAGGAATGCAAATAATATTATTAATGCATTTTGAAGAAAACAAATATGCTAAACACAAAATGTAAACTTGGTAAAATTCATTATCTGATATCTGTAATACAGGATTCCAGCAGTAAATGCAGTCTTCCAATGATACAAGAGAACCCTACAACAAATGCCAACTGCATTACATACCAATTCAAGGTGTCAACAACAATGACTGAAAACTTGAAGCATTCATGCATGAGTGTCAGTGAGGGAAAGAGACATACAAACACCAGACAAATACAGAGTAAAAATTTACTACATGCCAATTTATATAATAATCAAGGATACACAAACATGAAATGTAAAGTCATAATTTTGTTACCTGCCAATTTATATAATATAATAATCAGGTATATAAAAACTTTCAGTTAAATTACTTCCTGCCAATTCATATACCAGTCAGGGATACACAAAACACCAAATGCAAAGTCATAATTTTACTAACTGCCAGTTTTTAAAACAATCTAGATTAGGCACCCCATGACTGATGAAAATTATTCATAACTATGTAATTACATTAATTATTCATAACTATGTAATTACATTAATTATTCATAACTATGTAATTACATTAATTATTCATACTATGTAATTACATAAGTTATAATTTGTATGATATGTTTCTTAAGCTTTTTCTTTCTTTAAACTGTTGAATGCTGAAACCCTCTCTAACATTCTGAAGTAACAAGATGGCCAATGTAAATAGTAATACATGAGATGATATTAGTCAAATTTCATTTAAAACCAACTAGATATCACAAGAAATTTCTGATAAAAAAGGAGGAGGACATCCCATGAGCTATGAATGTGGTACCTAATCAAAAGAGGAAAATTTATTGAAAAAATGAAGCTGAAATGATTCAATAGCAAACTTCCCACTTGTTTATAAAAAAATTATATGTGACAATGAATTAAAGACTGTAGTTGCATGCAAGAGTCAAGTTCTATAGAGAGAGGAATGTGGGAAACAGAAACTTAATACAACAAAGTTAATCTGATAATGCTCACCTGCTTAACTTAAAAGCTGACCATTTCATTAAGAAGACTTAAATATTGTAAGTATGCAATACTATGCAAACTACCTGCCAACCTTTATACCATTATAATTTGGCCTATGCTGGTATAATAGTATACAATACTATGCAAACTACCTGCCAACCTTTATACTATTATAATTTGGCCTATACTGATATAATAGTATACAATACTATGCAAACAACCTGCCAACCTTTATACCATTATAATTTGGCCTATGCTGGTATAATAGTATACAATACTATGCAAACTACCTGCCAACCTTTATACCATTATAATTTGGCCTATGCTGGTATAATAGTATACAATACTATGGAAACTACCTGCCAACCTTTATACCATTATAATTTGACCTACGCTGGTATAATAGTATACAATACTTTGCAAACTACCTGCCAACCTTTATACCATTATAGTTTGGCCTATACTGGTATAATAGTATACAATGCTATAAAAGCTATCTGCCAACATTTATACCATTATAATTTGACCTATACTGGTATAATACTATGCAAACTACCTGCCAACTTTTATACCATTATATTGTACCCTATACTGGTATAATAGTATACAGTGCTATCAATACTACCTGCCAATCTTTATACCATTATAATTTGACCTATACTGGTACAATAGAATACAATACTATGCAAACTACCTGCCAACCTTTATACCATTATGATTTGGCCTATGCTGGTATAATAGTATACAATACTATGCAAAGTACCTGCCAACCGTTATAACATTATAATTTGGCTTATGCTGGTATAATAATATACAATACTATGCAAATTACCTGCCAACCTTTATACCATTATAATTTGGCCTATACTGGTATAATAGTATACAATACTATGCAAACTACCTGCTAACCTTTGCACCATTATATTTTGTCCTATACTGGCATAATAGTATACACCTATTTAGAATGTTTAATCAAACTTGGATTGGAAATACAGTCCAGCTAGGTAACATGCTAAGCCAGTAAAACTCAAGATTGCCTCAATCATATTTGCAAATCTCACTTATGATAACTCAATCCAATTGTAAGAGACATGGATTGATATAGGTCATGATGGCTCTGTCCATAATGTAGGGCACTGTTTAGTATAGAGTATTCAAGACATGAATGCAAAACAAATCAGATTAACTGGAGCATACAAAACAGATCAAATTAATTAACTTTTGGCACAATAGTATACTCTGTGGCACATTAACACACATACTGTGGCACAACAGTATAGTAATCACCACATGAACACATAATAAATGGCATACTAACAAAGTAATCTACACATTAAAACATACTCTGTGGTTTAATAGTATGGCAATCCACACATGAACACCCATACTGTGGTTTAATAGTATGGCAATCCACACATGAACACACATACTGTGGTTTAATAGTATAGCAATCCACACACAAACACACATACCATGTGTTCACAATATTATGGTAATATCCACATGAACACACAATTTTATTTCCATGACTGCATAAGCTGAAGTGCTGGAGACATGAACCAAGACTAAAATTTACCTTACTATTGACATAACTCAACATAATAACACTCAAAATAGGAACACATGGGGAATGGTATAAACAACTGTGCACCATTTATCAAATATAACTGAGAAAAAAATAGAATATACTCACAGTCTCCTCCATTCTGCAGTAGAAATTCCTGCAGTAATAATAATAATAATAATAATAATAATAATAATAATAATAATAATAATAATAATAATAATAATAATAATAATAATAATAATAATAATAATGTGTCCAAACTATAGGAGTTAGAGGCATCAAAACAAATTATCCATACAAAAAAAAGGTGCTTGGTGGGGCCTTAAACAGAGAAAATTGTGTTAGGAAACAAACAGCAGGATTCATAGTTTCCATTCAAGTGCAGTGTTCATACATTTCCACTCCTTTGCAGGATACATACATGCTTGATTATTTTTGTACATTGTATGCCAAGTTAGAACATGTTCTCATATAATTTTGTTTTAATTATGTTCATATATAAATGTAGTTAGAACATGTTCTTATATAATTTTGTTTTAATTATGTTCATATATAAATGTAGTTAGAACATGTTCTTATATAATTTTGTTTTAATTATGTTCATATATAAATGTAGCTTATTAGTGTTTTTCAGATCTACTGGTCATAGACCAGCAGAGTTTATGAGACGGTCTGTTGTCCATCTGTCTGTTAGCACAAGTTTGTTATCACATCTTCTAATTATTTACAGAATTGTCATGATACTTTACATGGATATTCATCCCTTAGTCTAGTTTTGGGGTCACATGACCAATGAGCTGCATGTGGGCTGCCAAGCTGTATCCTGTGGCTTTCAAAATGATTGGTTTCACAAGGTGTCATGAAAGAAAACAATGTCGGTGCATCTGTTGAAGGTTTGAGACTTAGATCATAAAATATTTGTCACATCAAACGGGTACTCCTTTTCATTTACTGAATTACTTAATATCTGAACACATTTTTGGTTGCTCTTTCTCTCATTTCCTTTAAGATTCTGCTCCATTTCTTAAAGAGTTCTTTATTTTCTTTCTGGAATGGAAAGATGACTGAATGAATCTTAACTGGAAGTATTACCTTACTTTTTCTGTCATGAAATAGTTCTTGATATAATGGAGCCATATTATTTTAATCTAGCCATTGTATATCAATTCATTTACTGCTAAACATTTTAATATCATTCACTACATTTGGATGTTTTCAGCATTATTTAGAAAAAGTCTACAAGATCTTATTTGCAAGCAGAATAATTTACAAACATTCAATTCAGAAATGTTTCCCAAGTAACATTAGAGTGGTCTATATATGGCTGGACAGGGTTATTTTTAAGGGGCATCTTATGTCTGACTTCCACTGTTCTGATAGAGTGGTGTCATCTGCTTTCATAAATAAAATATAGTTGCCTAATAAAGTTGTAGGACTGATCCATGTGGTACTCCACATGCAGCCGGTTCTTCTTTAGAAAAACTGCCATTTATTTTGACACAATAGTCTTTCATAGTTAAAAGGAAAGTAAACCAGTCAATCAATGATTCCACATATTGACAAATGTTTGATTTTACTGATAAAAAACCAACAGGGTCAAAAAGTCTTCTAATATCAACTAGATTTGCATGGATCCAACTAATTTTCCTCCATCAAAGGCAGTAAATCACCATGGCAACCATAGGTGTCTCACAGGAGTGATTTTCTCTAAACTCTGATTGGTTTGGGTGACTTAGGTGAAATAGGTTATAGGCTGATAGAAACATCAAAACACTGCCATGTTTTACAAGATGTTTTGGACAGAGTTGGTAAGCTGTATATGGGTGACAGTTACTGACATCTTTTCTCATGCCTGAGTTATTAACTGGGATAATATTTTTCAACTGACATTTCTTAAGAAACACTGAGGTGGTATGTTAAGGTTACAAATATAAACTATGCTATCAAATATTATATCAACATAGGTCACAAGCAACATGGTTAACCATCAGAAGATGTGATTCAATAGGCCTTCAGGAAACATGGTTCAAAAGGTCTTCAGGAGACACGGTTCAATAGGTCTTCAGGAGACATGGTTCAAAAGGTCTTCAGGAGACATGGTTCAAAAGGTCTTCAGGAGACATGGTTCAACAGGTCTTCAGGAGACATGATTCAAAAGGTCTTCAAGAGACATGGTTCAATGGGTCTTCAGGAGACATGGTTCAACAGGTCTTCAGGAGACATGGTTCAACAGGTCTTCAGGAGACATGGTTCAAAAGGTCTTCAGGAGACATGGTTCAACAGGTCTTCAGGAGACATGGTTCAATAGGTCTTCACGAGACATGATTCAATAGGTCTTCAGGAGACATGATTCAATGGGTCTTTGTTGTCTCAATAGTTTGAAAGAATATTACTTTTTTAATCGATGCTGTAGAAAGTGAAAAAAATTTATTTTCTATGAAAAGAAATGTATTAATTCAATGTAATTAGTTTTAATGCAATTATTAATTCTGAAACAAATACTGACAGAAACATTCATTAAATGAGGGCATTTTTCAGCATACAGTTTCCTATAAACATTTGATCAAATTCTGTTGAGAAGATTTTGAACAGTTCAAAAAAGTGTTGTAAACAGATGATAAACAAAAACAGCTGAAGAATTAGCAGGCTGACAACCTTACAGTCAGTTGAGTAAAATGTTCTCAAATACAGGGTATAATATTTTACAAGGACCACATTCCCTCAAACCATTTATGTTTACCATGCATGGTACTTTATCAAAAAGATCAGTCCATGCTAAAAACCTACTGTCATACAGGTGGAAGACAATAAACTCCACAAGAATGTGTTACACTGTCAGTGGACACTGGCATGAAATCTAGTTTAAGTTAACTTCAGTAAGCAACCAACTCCAAATGGTGCTATGTAGTGTTGCCATGGAAGCTGCAACATTGTCTCCATCTTCTGACCTATCTAGAGTAACAGTCTAGATAGAAGTCTGATGGACTCATAGACATATCTAGACATAAAAATCAACAGACTTATAGATCTAGACAGAAAGATCTAACAGACTGATAATAAACACTGTGTATGTAAGTTCACAACATAATACTAGCTATCAATATTATGAATAACTTAGTTGCACAAGAGCTGGTATACTCAGAATTGTGTTTCAAGGCCTTCAGAACATGTCAAAAGGTCTTTCAGGACACGTCAATGTCCAGGAGAATGGTTCAAAAGGACTTCAGAACATTGTTCAAAGTCTTCAGAAATGGTTAACAGTCTTCAAGACAGATTCAAAAGTTACAAAATGTTTAATGGTCTTCAGAACCTGTTAACAGTTCTCAGAGAATGTCACAGGTTTTCAGAGCATGTTCACAAGGTCTCCAAAACATGTTTAAGTTTAAGACCATGTTCTAACATGGTCTAAGGACGACATGGTTCATAGTCTCACGAGACATTCATAGACTTCAGAGACATGGTTCAATGTCTTTCCATAGTTGAAAAATAATACTTTTTATGATGCGTAGAAGTGAAAAAAATTTATTTCTATTGAAAGAAATTCTAATTCAATATTGAACTTGACATAAAAATCAACAAACTGATGAAAGGTCTAAAAGACTAATAGATTTGGACATAAAAATCAACAGACTGATAGATCTATGCATAAAGGTCTAACAGAATGATACATCTGGACATAAAAATCAACAGACTGATAGATCTAGACACAAAAAATCAACAGACTGATAGATCTATACAGAAAGGTCTAACAGACTGATAGATCTGGACATAAAAATCAACAGACTGATAGATTTAGACAGAAAGATCTAACAATCTGATAGATCTGGACAGAAAAATCTAACAGACTGATAGACCTAGACAGAAAGATCTAACAGGCTAATAGATCTGGAGAAAGGTCTAACAAACTAATATATTTAAACAGAAAGGTTTAAAAGACTGATAGATCTAGACAAAATGGTCCAACAGGCTGATAGATGATCTAGACAGAAAGGTCTGACAGACTAATACTAGATCCAGAGAAAAAATCTAATATAATGAAACATATTGACAGAAAGGTCTAACTAACTAATAAACTGACAGAAAGATCTGACAGACTAATAGACAGATCTAGACAGAAAGGCATATTTGGATAGAAAGGTTTAGCAGACTGAAGGATCTAGACAGAAAGGTCTAACAGACTGACAGATCTAGACAGAAAGGTCTGGCAGATGGATAAACTGACAGAAAGATCTGACAGACTAATAGGCAGATCTAGACAGAAAGGTCTGACAGACTGATAGGTATATTTGGATAGAAAGGTCTAGGAGATTGAAAGATTAGGACAGAAAGGTCTAACATATAGATCTAGACAGAAAGGTTTGACAGACTGAAAGATGGTGCAAAAATAGATTGATATACAAGTATTGTGAATCCTGAACCTGTGTGTTAAAAGAGACAAGAAACTTACAGCTTGCAAATTCTGCTTGGCCTCCCTTGCCACTTCCAACACTGGAATAAAATAATCACCTTATTAGCCCACATATCTTCAGGAAACTGGCAGGTAATTAGTGTCTTAGAAACAATAGAAAATAAAATCGTTTGTGTTTACCCCGAGTAGCGAAAATGACTACAAAAAGTGATTTGTGCTAACCAGAGTAGCGAAAACAAAAAATGGATTAAATAAGCTCCCTGCTAAATGATTATAAATAGACTGAATATATAAAACTGAATACAGGACACTTTTGAACTTCTAATTATTAATTATGAATGAACACTGTAAAGTTTATTTGTAGATGGTAGACTACAGTTATAAAATACATCATTCTGTTTCTATACGGCTGATATTGCTGAAAAATATTGATGACTTTCGAAAGAAAGGTTATGAAATGGTTATTATTGAACAACATCACAGAATGTTTAGAAGATATAATGTATATACCACAATGTCAAATTTAGCTTAAAATATAGGTAAAAAAACAGCTATATATGTCCCTTTTGGAATGCCAATGGATACATTTCATCCACTAATGTTGTACAGCAATTACCTATGAAATGACTGATTAACTATATACATGGTTGTGAATCATTTATTGGAGTAATGGTATGTTTACTTGTAATTTTTACCAAAAAAACATGAACTTAAGTGTATGTTTCTCATATTGTATCCATGTATACAGGTAACATGTTTCTCAGATGGATAAATACAAAGTCTACTTGTGCCTCATGGAACTTTTATATGTGTAATGTTTGCAAATGTAGTGAGGATTACATTATAAATTGCATAATTATATATCTATCAGGTAAACAAAAACAAATCAAGTTCACTTGTTGTAAATAAAGATACCTGTTAGATTTGGGTCACAAGGATCAGCATATTTCACCTACAAATATAAAGGACAGTTAAATAAGAAATGTCCAAACAAATTAGCAATCAGAACTTCTAATCATAAATTATTTTCATTCTCATTTTTACTTTCTTTGGTACCATATTATGTGTATGCTGGTATGTAATGAATTATGAAGGATAAAGTCCTAGTTTTAACTCAATAATAAAAAGTAAAGTCCTCGATTATACCAAATTGCAAACAGCAAAGACCTAGTTTGTACCCAATTTCGAAACAGTAAAGTCCTAGTATATACCCAATTAGAAACAGTTAAACCACAGTTTATACCCAATTAGAAATGGTAAAGTCCTAGTTTATACCCAATTAGAAATAGTTAAACCATAGTTTATACCCAATTAGAAATGGTAAAGTCCTAGTTTATACCAAATTAGAAATAATAAAAACAAAGTTTATACCCAATTAGAAATGGTAAAGTCCTAGTTTATAGCCAATTAAAAAAAAAGTAATGTCCAGTTTATACCCAGCTAGAAACAGTAAAATCCTACACTATACCCAATTAAAAATAGTAAAGTCCTAGATTATACCTAGTTAGAAATAGTAAAGTTTTAGTTTATACCCAATTATAAAGAACAGTAAAGTACATATTAAACCCAATTAGAAACAGTAGAACCATTCAGTTATGCAATACCATGATACCAGATCACCTTGGACTATGTGTATACAGTCATGCAATATCATGGTTCCTGGGGGAAATCAGGGCTATGTGTATACAGTCATGCAATACCATGATACCAGATCTCCCTGGACTATGTCTATACAGTCATGCAATATTATGGTACCAGGTAACCTTGGACTATGTCTATACAGTCATGCAATATCATGGTACCTGGTGGAAATTAGGGCTATGTGTATACAGTCAAGCAATACCATGATACCAGACTATAGACTATGTCTATACTATGTCTATACAGTCATGCAATATTATGGTACTAGGTCACCTTGGACTATGTCTATACAGTCATGCAATATCATGGTTCCTGGTGAAAATTAGGGCTATGTGTATACAGTCAAGCAATACCATGATACCAGATCACCCTGGACTATGTCTATACAGTCATGCAATATTATGGTACCAGGTAACCTTGGACTATGTCTATACAGTCATGCAATATCATGGTACCTGGTGGAAATTAGGGCTATGTGTATACAGTCAAGCAATACCATGATACCAGACTATAGACTATGTCTATACTATGTCTATACAGTCATGCAATATTATGGTACCAGGTAACCTTGGACTATGTCTATACAGTCATGCAATATCATGGTTCCTGGTGAAAATTAGGGCTATGTGTATACAGTCAAGCAATACCATGATACCAGATCACCCTGGACTATGTCTATACAGTCATGCAATATTATGGTACCAGATCACCTTGGACTATGTGTATACAGTCATGCAATACCATGGTACCAGGTAACCTTGGACTATGTGTATACAGTCATGCAATATTATGGTACCAGGTCACCTTGGACTATGTCTATACAGTCATGCAATACCATGGTACCAGGTAACCTTGGACTATGTGTATACAGTCATGCAATATTATGGTACCAGGTCACCTTGGACTATGTCTATACAGTCATGAAATGCCAAGGTTCCTGGGGGAAATTAGGGCAATGTCTATACAGTCATGCAATATTATGGTACAAGGTCACCTTGGACTATGTGTATACAGTCATGCAATACCATGGTACCAGATAACCTTGGACTATGTGTATAGTCATGCAATATTATGGTACCAGGTAACCTTGGACTATGTGCATGCAAACATGCAATATCATGGTTCCTGGGGGAAATTAGGGCTATGTGTATAGAGTCAAGCAATACCATGGTACCAGGTAACCTTGGACTATGTGTATAGTCATGCAATATTATGGTACCAGGTCACATTAGACTATGTCTATACAGTCATGCAATATCATGGTTCCTGGGGGAAATTAGGGCTATGTGTATACAGTCAAGCAATACCATGATATCAGATCACCCTGGACAATGTCTATACAGTCATGCAATATTATGGTACCAGGTCACCTTGGACTATGTCTATACAGTCATGCAATATCATGGTTCCTGGTGAAAATTAGGGCTATGTGTACAAAGTCATGCAATACCATGATTCCTGGGGGGAAATTAGGGCTATGTGTATACAGTCATGCAATATTATGGTACCAGGTCACCTTGGACTGTCTCTACAGTCATGCAATATCATGGTTCCAGGGTGAAAACTTTGACAATGTGAATAGTCATGCACAAGGTCACCCTGGACAAAATGTTGTTATGACCCTGTAGTTGAATAAAGTGTGTTAAGGAATGAATTCTGTATAGATCTTTTCATTTTTTATTTCATTTTTATATCATTAATTGTAGTTATTATTATTATCATTATGATGTTTGAATAGGTCTAATGTTTTGTCAGAAACATCGTGTTTACTTAAATCGTAAATGTGACTCATGTAAGCAAGAGCTATGATAGTAAATTCATCAAAAGTAAACATTCAGAAGTAGCTATGTAAATGATTGGCTGATACTTGGTCAGGCATTCCTAATGTCCAGATACATTATGAAATTACATATGTCCTCCGTGATCGTGTACATTAAATGACGTATTAGTTTGGTTTATAGGCTTAGTCATCTGTAAAAAAGTCGGTCAGAGTCATGGCCAATTTCAACATCTTAGAGAGTCACATAGCTTCTATTACCTTAAAAGAGGTACTTTTGTGCTAGAAGTTGTCTGTTAATGTGTCTACATAGAATGATGTGTTTTGTTAGAGGAGATAATTGTATTTCATCTACTTTCTAAAAAATTATTTACCTTGGAGAACAATACTAATGGTTTGGACAAAAACATTTTCTGAAATCCTTCTAAATTGAAATGGAACAATGCAAACTGTGCTTCGCTGTGAAAATTCAGGGATTTTTGAGCTAGCTTTCATCTGATATAATCAACTGCCATCTTGGACTGGAACTGAACTTCAGACTGTGTCAATTTAGAACTGTTCACAGGACTTCTGTGTTTTCATTTCTTTAGAACACAGAATTGGGATCTCTTTTTTAAATTGTATGTCTTGTTTCATATATTTACATTTTCTATGAAAATTTTTTTAAAAATTTAAGTTTATGCACAATTTCATGATCTTGAGTTATTGAATGTATTCATTGCTAATGTTGCAATGGGGTTTGTCAGAGAAGTATGAATGTTGAATTATAAGGCTTAGTCAGTGGGTTACACCTGGATAGGGGTGATGTACATATACATTCAAACTAAGAGGTAGACCTGACCTGAGAACTAGGCCAGAGACTCTTAGTAGCATCTGTCTGTTACATGGGGCTTGGGGAGGAAGCATGAACAGAACTTCCCATTGGTTGGCATTATCAGCAGAATTCAAAGAGCCAACCAAATTAGAGAATCTTATGGAACATTGCAGGGTTATATGGAGTACCATGTGATGAGTCACTTCTCAGGTTATTTTCAAATGGTTTCAACTCTCTGGCTTTTCAAAAAATACAAACAATGGATTTTGAGTCTCTGTTATTAAACTTTTCTTTTCGATTTATGCTGGCCCACTACCACCCCAGTCTCCATCAATTAATGAATACATCATGGGTTGTACCCTTATATATTGTTCATCCACATGGGGAATACTCATAAGCTACACTAAAAACGCAAAGGTTTTTTTCCCCAATCATATACTCATAAGCTATACTAATAACATAAAGGTCATGTCCATTAAATACATTCCTTTTACAGTTAATAGGAAAAATATAAGATATTTGCTTCATGCTGGGATCAGCTTAGCTATATTCCATGAATCTGGGATCAACTCAGA
Organism: Potamilus streckersoni; assembly: GCA_016746295.1. NCBI lineage: Eukaryota > Metazoa > Mollusca > Bivalvia > Unionida > Unionidae > Potamilus > Potamilus streckersoni. Next base: position 579,115 of record JAEAOA010000868.1, on the reverse strand, counting down.
ATACACTCTTATGCAGGAATCAGCCTAGCATAGACTTGGTTAAGATGGGATCAGCCCAGAATATATTAGCATGCTGAGATCAGACTAGCACAGATTTTTACTTGAGCTGGGATCAGCCTAGCATCAATTCTACTTAATCTGGGATCAGCCCAGAATACACTGTAATGCTGGGATCAGCCTAGCACCAATTGGAAATGAGTCTTTTACATTGAGCTGGGATTCTGCCTAGCACCAATTCTACTCAAGCTGGGATCAGCCCAGAATACACAGTAAGGCTGGGATCAGCCTAGCACTGATTGGGAATCATTCTATCACATTCAGATTCTAGCCTATGAGTAGCCCCCAAAGAGAGAGCCAAACATTTTTTTAAAAAAAATAGTTAAGTTAAGTAATGATATTATTTTTGTTATGAGTTTGATATTGTAGAGTGTTAGCAATGATGAATAGTGGCATGTTTGAGAGAAAGTGAGAGAGATGAATTCATATACTCATGTATCCTTTATTGTCATAAAACATTTCTTGTACAATTATGTTGTTGTGCATAAACCATGTTTTCTAGGGAAATAAATTTATTTTTGTTACAATTTACAAAGCCTGTTGTCCTCACTCTTTTTTTTGTGTTACTTTGAATGAGTCGATATGTAACAATGTATACAATCATGCACTATCATGGTTCCATGAGAACCTTGGTCTATGTGTATACATTCATGTACCATATCAACATGGAATATGTGTATAAGGTCATGTTTTATCATGGTATCTGGGGCAACTTGGATTATATGCATATAATCATACCACCAGGTAAACCTGGACTGTGAATTCAGTTGTGCTATATCATGGTACCAGGGTAACTGTGGACCATGTGCATAAGTCATGCAATAGCATGGTACCAGATGAACTTGGAATATGTTTATGAAGTCATACTATATTATGTTACCAGGGGCAACTTGGATTTTATGCATAAAGTCATTTAATGTCATTGTTCTCAAGACAGTTTGGTAAATTTGTATACAGTCATTAAATATCATGGTAAGAGGCACAGTCAAGACTACTGTTGCAAATTATAGATCTACAACACTTAGTTTTACAATCAGGATTAGAAATTTTATCGCTGTTTAGAATGTGTCAAAGAAAACAAGTGAGATGAAAATAGATGAAACAGGAAAGAGTCAAAAATAGTTTTTGCTGCTAAGTAACTTACATCTGCCCCTGAGAAAAGAATTTCCATGGTGGTCAGAACATCATCTGTTTTCACACTTTGGAGTAATGCCTTTTGAAACAGAAAATTGCTGTCAATGTCACATATAGTAGTAATTTATTTACTCTTGTAACAAGTTCTAGCTGCATATGTCATATGGACTAAATGCAACAACTAATAGAACTCTTGTAACATAAGTATTCAAGCTGTGAATGTAACATGTGGAAATACAGTTCATACAAATCTTGTAATATATGTATTCAAGCTGTGAGTGTAATGTGTGTAAATACAGTTCATACAAATCTTGTAACATAAGTATTCAAGCTGTGAGTGTAATGTGTGTAAATACAGTTCATACAAATCTTGTAACATAAGTATTCAAGCTGTGAATGTAATGTGTGTAAATACAGTTCATACAAATCTTGTAATATAAGTATTCAAGCTGTGAGTGTAATGTGTGGAAATACAGTTCATACAAATCTTGTAACATAAAAATTCAAGCTGTGAGTGTAATGTGTGGAAATACAGATCATACAAATCTTGTAACATAAGTATTCAAGCTGTGAGTGTAATGTATGGAAATACAGTTCATACAAATCTTGTAACATAAGTATTCAAGCTGTGAATGTAATGTGTGTAAATACAGTTCATACAAATCTTGTAATATAAGTATTCAAGCTGTGAATGTAATGTGTGTAAATACAGTTCATACAAATCTTGTAACATAAGTATTCAAGCTGTGAATGTAATGTGTGTAAATACAGTTCATACAAATCTTGTAACATAAGTATTCAAGCTGTGAGTGTAATGTGTGGAAATACAGTTCATACAAATCTTGTAACATAAGTATTCAAGCTGTGAGTATAACGTGGAAATACAGTTCATACAAATTTTGTAATATAAGTATTCAAGCTGTGAATGTAATGTGTGGAAATACAGTTCATACAAATCTTGTAATATTAGGCTGATCCCAGATCAAGCTGTGAGTGTAATGTGTGGAATAATAGTTTATACAACTCTTGTAATATAAGTATTCAAGCTGTGAGTGTAATGTGTGTAAATTCAGTTCATACAAATCTTGTAATATAAGTATTCAAGCTGTGAATGTAATGTGTGTAAATACAGTTCATACAAATCTTGTAACATAAGTATTCAAGCTGTGAGTGTAATGTGTGGAATAATAGTTCATACAACTCTTGTAACATAATTATTCAAGTTGTTAATGTCATATAGAAGTGTAGATCTTATAATTATTGTAACATAAGTATTCAAGCAGCAAATGTGCATACAGTACATAGCAAATCCAAGTTGTGTAGAATCCCACATTTGCATCCATGTTGCAATGTATCCCCCTGTAACTGACTTGTATCCATCTGTTGATGTATCCCCTGTATCTGACTTGTATCCATGTGTTGATGTATCCCCCTGTATCTGACTTGTATCCATGTATTGATGTATCCCCCTGGATCTGACTTGTATTTATGTTTTGATGTATCCCCCTGGATCTGACTTGTATCAATGTGTTGATGTATCCCCGGGATCTGACTTGTATCCATGTGTTGTTGTATCCCCCTGGATCTGACTTGAACTTATGTGTTGATGTATCCCCCTGGATCTGACTTGAACCCATGTGTTGATGTATCCCCCTTGGATATGACTTGGATCCATGTGTTGATGCATCCCCCTGTATCTGACTTGTATACATGTGTCGATGTATCACCCTGGATATGACTTGTATCCATGTGTTCATGTATCTGACTTGTATCCATCTGTTGATGCATCCACCTGTATCTGACTTGTATCCATATGTTGATGTATCCCCCTGGATATGACTTGAACCCATGCAATGATGTATCCCACTGGATCTGACCTGCACCTTTGTGTTGATGTATCCCCTGAATTTGACTTTAATTGAATGCATGTATTCATGTATTCTTATCTTTTACTTACATCCATGTGCTGACATGCCCACTGTATCTTAGTTGCATAAATGTGTTGAAAATTCCCTGCATTTTACTTAAATCCATGTGTTGACATATTCCTCTGTATGTAACCTGCATCCATATATTTATGTATTCCCCTCATCTGACTTGTATCCATGTGTTGATGTACCCACATCTGCCTTGTGTCCATGTTAATGTATCCCCCTTTATCTCACTTTATCCATGTATCCCCCTTTATCTCACTTGTATACATATGTAATATATCTCCCATATCTGACTGTCAAAATCTTGAACACAAAAGTTTTACAATCTCAATAATGAGGACACTTTTGCCACAAGTAAAATGACACATATGTCCCAGCATACTACACATGTCCCACCATATGACACCCATCTCAGCACATGACATGTCCCACCAGTAAAGTGACACCTATGTCCCACCATACACACATGTCTAAACATACTAATACAAGTGGGATAAAAACTAATATATAATGAAGTTTGTGTTGAAAGCAAAACTTACCATGTTAAGACTGTTTTTGTCTTGACTAAGGTGGTGTAGATTACAGAATTTCTTTTCCCTGTATTTCTGGTGGATAAACTTTTGGCGTACCTCTGGCAATGAATTCTCATTTATTTGATCTTTTGGGGTTGTTTTCCTAGCCCAAAAGTCATTGGCATTTTTGTTTCCTATCACTTGTAAAATCTGAAGAAAAAAAAAAATCTGTAAAGCATGTATACTGATGCAATATAAATTTCTCTATGTACTTTCAGGGCTGTTCCATTAAATATACATGGTACCCAGGGTATGTACTTTCAGGGCTGTTCCATTAAATATACATGGTACCCAGGGTATGTACTTTCAGGGCTGTTCCATTAAATATACATGGTATCCAGGGAAGTCTGTATTTAAAAATATTCTCCAGGGTACTCTGATTTCAAAGAGTTCATATTTAAATGATAAGAAAATTCTAAATTACATCTACTGGTGAGTTTTAAATTGAATTCTCTGGGTCCCATGAACAGCCCTCAGTTCCTCATGCTGTAAATGAAAAGCATTACTTTGCATTTGAAATTAATTTGATATTTATAAATATACACTGTACCTTAAGTAACCATGACTGAATACCTGTTAAAATCAATACCATGCACAAACCCTGAAACTCATAATAATACTAGTGAAACAAAAAAGGAGTGCTAAAAGAATGAAGAATGAACACAATTCAAATAATTAATACATTTTGAAAGAAAACAAACCCAAATGCAAAAAGCAGGACAAGGGATGATAAACCTAATGGAAAAAATAATGCCTTTCATAATTGGATTTGACATTTATTTTGTTTTCTTTACATTTTATTTATCAATGCTGAGTCAACAGCAACACTAAAAACACCTTGCTTACACACTTAATATAACAGCAACAATAATGAAAAAAATGCTCACAGTCAATATTAAACAGCAACAATCACAATGTTTACACATTTATATATTATACAGCTTCAAATAAAACACAATGCTCATTCAATCAATGTTACACAGAAACAATAAAAACAATGCTCACACTGCTAATATTATATAGCAACAATAATAACAATGCTAACTCTATTACACAGCAACAATAAAAAAAATTTGCTCATTCAGCATTACACAGCAACAATAATTTTATCAGCTCTTCTAAAGTTATGTATACTTTATTTATATTGTGTACTTGACTTTTGCCCATATTTCATTCATAGAAATTTTGAATTTTACCACTGTGATGCATCAAAACTGTTGATACACCAACCTTTTCAAGACTTTTGGTACTATTATGCATATTTAATTTGTATTATGTATTTAATCTTTATGGTTTATCAGTTTGTTTTGTCATGTTTCTGAATAATAAACAAACTGTTTATCAATATTTGAGTTCAAGGTCTAGCCTTTTTTTACAAACTCTGTACAGTTCTGGAAGAAAATATGTGACCCACATGCTGGTCATTTTATTGTGTCTAATGCTTTTATATTAGGATGTGATAACAAAAATTATTCATTTCTACCTTAAGTTCTGTCTCTGAAATTATTTTAATTATGTTCTGATATAATAAGAGAGGAAACATTTATTTAAATTATTCATTGGAATTACAAAGTGTTCATTACATTTAGAAGAAAAACACTACTTTGAAATTATTGTGAATTCATTCAAAGACATTCTGGATTACATCATTGGGATATATAAAAACTATTGGTAATTCAGCTCATTCAGGACTATTGGTACATTAACAGATTCAAGACTTCATTTGGAACATTCTATGATTTTTGACTTGTGATGGAACATTTAGGATTTTTTGGGATTTAATTAACAATACTGTCATTTCCTCATTAATTTCACTTTGTAACTTAGATAATTAAACTATTTCTTGATTTTAATGAATTTGTTGGTTTCACTTCATTCTATTACTTTTTTTTGGACCATAAACAATACATCTGTTGATGTACAATAACAGTACATCAGCACATTCAATACTGGAATTCATTCAGAACATTTTATACTTTCGGATTTGTGACAGAACTTTTAGTATTATTTGGGATTTACTTCATAATACTATGTCATTTGAATTTTCACTTTGTATTCCATGGAAACAAATTGTTGGTTGAATTTTACAAAATGTTTTGGTTTTGCTTTGCTGTGTTAAATAGTTTAAGACCATGGAGTCACAACAAGGTAATACAGATCCACTGAATACAAGTCAATATTGATATGTTAGCAGATGATATAAATAGTCCTTGTAAAATCATGTTTCAAGCATGTGAAATTCCAAAATATGATGCAACATATGGTTTACAAAGTCACTGAAATTTTTAATATCACAGTGTTTGCACAGATTTACTATGAGAGCTGAATCAGTATCAACACCCTATGAAGAACAGCCCCACAGTGGTTACACATGTACAATTATTTTACTATAAAAGCAAAATTATGTTTCTATTTGTTGATTTTCAAGCAAAAATATTCCTTTTGTGTAACTCAGAATTAATTTCAGATATGACAACTGTTGCCATGCATGGTATGTACATTTGACTATGCTAAGTGGAGTGTTCTGCACATTGATTCATACTTATGCAATCAGAAATCCACATTTATACAATTTAATCTTTTTGAGTATGATCATCAGTGATATTTCCAAGATATATAATGTTTATACAATTTACTATTTATAGAGTAATTTATGGTCATCAATGTGATGTTTCCAATATATATAATATTTATACAATTTCCATTTCTAAAGCAATTATGTTCATTAATGTGAACTTTCTAAACTGTGCTTTAAAACATCATGCTTCAGATATGATGACTGGAGTCTCTACCTCCATTCTCAATGATGATTCTTCATGATGACCCATCATGAAGGGTGATGACTTGTCATGATGATGACCTGTCATGATGATGACCCTTCATGGTGATGACTTGTAATGATGATGACTTGTCATGATGATGACCTGTCATGATGATGACCCCTCATGAATTCTTGTCCCATCAAATTCATTGAATGTTTTGGAACTCCATATTCTGTATTTTAATTAGCCCATCTTACTTTACTTTTAACTTATATGTGTTTTGGAGGAATTTATTTGTCATTTAAACATCTTTTTCTTTAGTAATACATGGAAATACATATGATCAACTTAACCGTTTACTTATTTAGCACAAAACAGAACAAGGCTGATTATATATCTCTGACAAATGAAGAGATAGATGGTGCTAGCTAAAAAGGAAACTTTTGATTACACAGATTTATTTTAACATGCTACTGATTTTCTTAATGCAACTCAAATACTTAAATGATAAACCTAATGGATAAATAATGCCTTTCATAATTGGATTTGACATTTATTTTGTTTTCTTTACATTTTATTTAACACTGCTGAGTCAACAGCAACATTAGGTCTGAAATGCACCAATGCTGTTGATAGTATTCATGAACTTGCAAATAAATTTAATATTCACTGATGCAGTTTGCTACGCACTAGCTTATAAAACAACAACTCAGTGCCATCATTTTTTGGTGATGCGTGCTTAGTTGTGACGATATATGGGCTGGTGCATGCAGGCAAGGCGATGGGTGCCATTTCCTCGTGGACCTGGGTTCAAAACTCCATAGAGTACGAATTTAATTTCTCTAACCTGTATGATAGTGTTGTTTGTATTAAACTATTATTTCTGCCCTCTATTATCAAGATTCTACTACAGAATCCAGGGATAGCACTGTCTGTTCTGTCGGGTATATATATATATATATATATATATATATATATATATATATATATATATATATATATATATATATATATATATATATATATATATAATGAAAGTAACATTTTATGAGCAAAAACAAATCATTTCAGCATTTATCCTTATTGTAACTCAAAAAAATAGTCAATGCTTTACAGATAGACTTTCAGTCCTGTTACTGATCTGAATTTGAAAACCCATAAATGAAACTACACCACTCCCTCGATAACTCGCGCCCGGATAACTCGCGAACCGGCTTATAACGTGATGTCCAGCATGGCTCCCAATTTTTTTCAAAGGAAATATATTTTAAAATGTGTTAAACATGAAAACAAAAATATGCGATAAAAACAAAATGGGAATACAGTATTTTTGATCTTTTTAGTGAAAATTTTATGTTCGATAACTTAACCAATTTTTCAAATACAAAGAGATCTATACGAATAATTATGATACATTTAAATAATTATTATTTTGGTAACTGGATTGTGTATGAAAAATTAAAAGAAAAATTTAAAGGTACAAAAAAATACATGCAATATGGCAGCTTATATCATCGGAAATGGTGATTATTGCCATAAAGATAGACTCCATATCATGAACTTTTCAAGTTCTAATTAGATGTCTCATATTATGTTTAGGGATTTTTTTTAGATAAAACGTTGTTAATACTCTGTAAATAATCATTCTGGCGAAACATGATCAACGAAATATTATGCTAAGAGGTGGCAACAGATAAAAAAATAAACACAACTTAAATATCTTGCTATGTGAAATTCACGTTCTAATCTTTTAATTTCGCTTCAGTGTCTAGAATTGCAACATATTCTCTTCTATGAAAACATGAAAATAGTCAAACGTCCATCATATCAAAACCAGTGAGTACTTATGTGAGAACCTAAATAAATGCCGACTTTGTTTTGATCAACAGGTTGGGGAAGTGTTTGTTGCATTAAACAAAAATCAATGAAAAGACACCTGTGTTGTTTTATCATTTTGAATATGTCTTTTGTATCAAATCAAGCAAGGGAAGTACAATAAAAAAATCAAAGGCAGCATGCCAATAGCAGCATAAGTTCTTGAGGTCATTACCATTCTCAAAATCCATTTTATCTGTGCAGTTGAAAATGGTTTCACATTTTTATGTGATATTTTTAAAATATTTTTTATCCATTTTGGAAATTCTAGTGCCAACATAGAATTAAACAAAATTCGTTGTTGGGAGAAATATGCTCAGTGAATCAGGAAACCGCATGTAATTTATCCAAACCAGCTCAGAGAGAAAATCACCCATGAACAATACACAGAGGCGGCAGAGAAATCAAAAAGTAAAAAAAATGAGATGTTTTGAAAATGTGAAGTGATATTTGTCAAACGTGTCACAAACTGCAAGTATTACCATGTTCTAATTTACGTTATTTTAAATTTGTAGACCCATTAAATTGATGTTGGTAATGGCTAAGACTTGTAAAAAAAATTCATTTTACTTCTACCACAATCATATCAACCTGTCGTTTGATCGACAGTGTTTTTTTTTTTTAATGGGTGTCAATCTTGTGTATACAAAATCTACTTTTGATCAATCAAACAAGAATTTATATAATTCATCACAAGCATTTGTGACGCAGACGAAATCATACATGTGTTAAGCCAATGGAAAACATGTGGATTATTGTTTTGATGATCTCCTCAATATCATGTAAGTTATCCTGAAATTAATGTTACTCTGTGATGACAAAAATAAACAAAGTACACCGCTATGAAGAAATATTTAATCATAGTTAATCATAGCACAACTATTGAGTATTCAACACTAACATGCCAAACCAATCCACCCACCCCTTTAGCCGGTGTTTGTCGACCCGTTTGTTTGTTTTGTTGTTTGTTATAAAACCCTCGATAACTTGCACCCTCGCTTATAACATGGTCGATGTTTTTGGACCCCGTTGTGCACGAGTTATCGAGGGAGTGGTGTAGTTACTGGATCTAGGTGCAAAATTGAAAACATGTATCAAACACATGTACATAAAAAAATGCTGTGACTTATATGATTTTAGCCATAAATGTAGCAACAGTGCTGGCATTGCTATTGAAGTTTCTAATAATAAAACCTGCTGACAAGTTTGGGGTAATTTCTCAATGACTGATGAAATCAAGTGGTTTCTTAAAAGAATTATTTCCTACTAGATGGTTTAAGGTATGTGAATTTATATTATAAAATATTAAATTGTGAAGAAAGATCTGTCACCTAGGTTACACAGCAACATATAGTCCTAATATACTCTTAAATGTGTATATAAGAAGAGAACTGAGCAATCAAATTCATTCCTGATTTGGATTCTTGTTTTGTATGCTCTGAAATCTCTTAACGTTTGGAAAACATGTGTCACTTGTAAGTCTATTTTGAAATAAATCAAAATGTTGAGTCAGTAATAATAGACACTGATCCCAATTTTTAATTGGGACAGCGGTTGTTGCCAGGGAGACCATTGAGCACCATATTTATTTTTATACTAGGAATTTATTTTCCTACCATGAAGATAAAAATGAATACAAATATTAGAATATTTTTATAAACTGAGTTCAATTAAGGCAGTATGCTGAGGATACTTTACCATGATTTGTCTCTATGCAATATTTGAATGACTTTGCTTGGTATGAGGTTTGTAAGGTAATGTTTTTGGATCAAATGTTTTTGGATTGAAAATGTAAAACAAACTTTTCTAATGAAAAAATATCTCCATAAATTAATATTAACTTGTCAATATCCAAATTTAGATTCTCTTTCAACTGGTTAATATTGTAAAACCTAATTTTTTGACAAACTTGAAGGAAGTAAAGAAACTGCCTGAGTGGCATAGCAGAAGACATTTTGCTCTTATTGGAAAATTACATCAATAAAACCCTTGAATTTGCCTAAATTCATGCATCTTTTGTCAGCGCTACAAAATCTTCCACTCCATATTGAAAATGGGCTGAATACCTAACTAATCCAGTTCATTTGGGATGGTAAAAATATTAGGGTTAACAAAGACATTTACATAGCTGTTTTAAATGAAATTAAGCCTATTCACTTGCTCTCATTAATGTTTCATAACACTTTTCTGGATTAGATAACAGTTGTAAACAAAGAACAGCTGATACCAAAAACTGGTTAATGAATAAATATTTGGAAAATTTAGATGTAAGTAATTATTAAAATAAGAAGAAACTAAATTGAAAGACATCATTAACAAAAAGTATGTTGGCATGATGTAATTTATGCTTGATCATTACAAAGAAATTAACCATCTACTGTTCACAAAAACTTGACCAAACATATTCCAAATTCATTTACAACAATTTAAATCATGGGCATGATGCAAAACAGTACACCTAGTCAACATATTCTGAATTCAATTACAACAATTTAAATCATAGCCACGATACAGAACTGTACATTTAGTCAACATATTCTTTATGGACAAGGATCTTTATTAAGATTTAATGAAAGCAAAGTAATAATTTCATACAGTACTTTGTATCTCAAAGATACCAGTCACATGGAAATGGAGACATGTATTGTTTTTTAAGTGGAAATAGTTTTCGTGTATTCTCAACAAACATCCCTACTTATGAAAAAAGAAAATAATATCTTTAATTATAAAGACTAGATAAGAAACAAGACAAAAAAGGCAAATTGCAAACATAAAATTTGGTCCCGTTGCTTTAGTGTGAATCTGGGGCAGAAGAATGGATCAACTCTATGATACAAAACAGATTAGCATGGATTTAATTGAGAAATATTGCCATAAACCAGTTTTCAAATTGAAATTCGAATATAAACTGGAAATCCTATGTTGGTCTATAAAACTACTATGTAGTTATTATACCAGCAGATTAAGATTTGAGTTACCTTAACAATCCATGACAAATTTCTAAAAACTCCAAACATAAAACTGTCTGGTGTATAGTAAATAAATCTAATCTAATACGACCATAATCCTGAAAAAGAATCCTGATAACAGATGAGAGTGAATATATGTCATATGTTAAATATGACCATGATCCTAAAGAGAATCCTGACATGGGATAAGAGTGAATAAATTTTATCTTTCATATATGACCATAATCCTATAAAAGAATCCTGATAAAAGTGAATTAATATTACTTGGCAAATATGACCATAATCCTGATAAATGTGAATCAATGTTACTTGGCAAATATGACCATGATCCTGATAAATGTGTATCAATGATACTTGGCAAATATGACCATAATCCTGATAAATGTGAATCAATGATACTTGGCAAATATGACCATGATCCTGATAAATGTGTATCAATGATACTTGGCAAATATGACCATAATCCTGATAAATGTGTATCAATGTTACTTGGCAAATATGACCATGATCCTGATAAATGAGAATCAATGATACTTGGCAAATATAACCATAATCCTGATAAATGTGAATCAATGTTACTTGGCAAATATGACCATGATCCTGATAAATGTGTATCAATGATACTTGGCAAATATGACCATAATCCTGATAAATGTGAATCAATGTTACTTGGCAAATATGACCATAATCCTGATAAATGTGTATCAATGATACTTGGCAAATATGACCATAATCCTGATAAATGTGAATCAATGTTACTTGGCAAATATGACCATGATCCTGATAAATGTGTATCAATGATACTTGGCAAATATGACCATGATCCTGATAAATGAGAATCAATGATACTTGGCAAATATAACCATAATCCTGATAAATGTGTATCAATGTTACTTGGCAAATATGACCATAATCCTGATAAATGTGTATCAATGTTACTTGGCAAATATGACCATAATCCTGATAAATGTGAATCAATGTCACTTGGCAAATATGACCATGATCCAACAAATACTAAAATGGATCATTCTGATTTCTCCTACCTCAATCAGACTGGGTGTCCACACACTTGTGTCCATTCTTAATGACCGCACTTTGGACAGTGATGACTGGAACTCACGATGAATACCTGGTAAATTGTATAATATGCAATAACCAAATTAGTCAAATTATATTTTAAATCCTAAAAAGGCTTTATATTAAATTACTGATAACATATATCTTTTATGGCTTTTCTGTACTTTTATTATTTGCTAATCTAATGCAATATGAAGAAATAATTTAAAAAGATATCAACCAATAGTAATTTTCACAAAATGAAAATCTTTTAGTACAACAGAGCCTCTCAGTAAAATCAAGCATAAAACACTCTGCCTAAACATTTCTTACACTGTTTTAATTCTTTTATAACATACTTATAAGGATGAAATACTACAATTTGTATCTTATATTAATCATATAATATATAATGCATATAAGAGTAAAAGTCTATTTGTATTTCATACTAATTAAATAATACATAAATATGAAAGAAAATTTCTATTCATATTTCACATTAAATTAAATTATATATAATCAGTATGAAAGTGAAGTTCTATTCGTATTTTATATTAAATTATCTAGCAGTATAAAAGTACTGGTGTACTCATATTTCATATTAAATTAAATAACATAATTAGTATGAAAGTAAATGTCTTCATATTCCATATTAAATTATATTATACATAATCAGTTTGAAAGAAAATTTCTATTCGTGCTTCATATTAAATTAAATAATATATCAGGATAAAAGTACACATTGAAATTTTATATTTAAATAAATAACATAATCGGTATGAAGTAAATGTCCATTCATATTTTATATTAAACAAAATAATATATCATCAGTATAAAAGTAAATGTCCAGTACATCAGATATAAAAACATGAATGAAAATGTGTCTGCAAAGACTTGGTAAAATATTTATGTGTACTTATCATTCATGAAGTGATATTTAATCAGTGTGAATGCAGTTAGTTTGCTATTCAGCCATCATTACCTGCACATTTTTTGCATAGCACTATCCCAAGGTTTATAGAAGACCAGTGTGGATCTGTTAAAAAATGTAAAACAATTCATTCTTTTGCTATTAAGATCATATTTCTAATATATGCATGAATCATGACAGATTAAAATGTACTAATATTAACAGAAACTGAAAAAAAATGTTTAAATCCTTATACTATTAAGTTTTCTAAAGTAACCCACTTGACAATGTTGAACTAGTCGAACCTGTGTATAGCAAAATATTGAATGAGATTAATGTTTTTTTTAATATTTATTCACTCATTTCTTTCATGTAAATTGATACATTGTTATTTAAGCTAATGCCTCAGGACCCAAAGAGCAGCTCACTAGTAACAGGGCTATTTTAAAAAATTAATAAGACCACTAAGGACTTAAAAAGATAATAAAACCAGTCAGGGGCTGGGGCTATATTAAAAAATTAATCTGATTAGTTACAAAGATAACAAAACCAGTCAGGGGTTGGGGCTTTATTAATGAATGAATACAACCCTCTGATGACTTACATAAATATTTCTCTAACTTGGGGTATAGTAATGAATTAGTAAGACCCTATAATGACTTACACAATTTTAAAATTTTAAGAAACAGTCACTGACTGGGGATATATTAATGAGTTAATAAGACCCTATGATGAATGACACAATTTTAAAAAACAGTCACTGACTGGGGATATATTAATGAGTTAATAAGACCCTATTATGAATGACACAATTTTAAAAAACAGTCACTGTTTGGATTATATATTAATGAGTTAATAAGACCCTATAATAAATGACACAGTTTTCAAAAACAGTCACTGACTGGGGATATATTAATGAGTTAATAAGACCCTATCATGAATTACAAAGACAGCAAAACAAGTCAGGAGCTGGGGGTGACAAGACACCACAGAAGATGGTAGGGAATGCCTTCACATTCTGTTAAATAGGACCTTCTATGAGTTACAACTTAATCAGAAGTGAAGGCGACCCTCTATAATACCAATCCTAAAGATTCTAGAAACCCTGATGAGCCTCAACAGAAGTGTGTCTGATCATCACTTCCACATCAAAAGTAAACTAAGAACACAAACAAAATGAGAAAATTTTAGAACACCAACAAAAGATAAAACTTTAGAACACCAACAAAAAGAGAATAATTGATGCCCTGCTTGAAAACACCATCAAAAAGAGAAAAATCTGTGACCAGTTTTAGAACACCAACAAAAAAAGAAAACTTGATAAGCAGCTTTAGAATACCAACATGTCAAGTATTTACTACTCCCACACCACTTAATCTCATTCCACAATGAAAATAAGAAAAAAACAAGTACATTTTGTCACAATGAATCCCTTTCTATAATGAATATAGGAAATTACTATTAAAGTTTGCCACAATAAAATCTCTAATGAAAATAGGAAAATATAATTAAATTTTGTCACAATGAATCTCTTTCTATAATGAAAATAGAAAAATACAATTAAATTGTGTCACAATGAATCCCTTTCTACATTGAAAATAGGAAATTATAAAAGTTTGTCAAAATAAATTCTACAATGAAAATAGGAAAATACTATTAGTTTATCAAACTAATAAAGTAGCTATCCTCAACAGTATAACTCAAGAAGCAAAACAGTGATAGGCCTAGAGATCAACTTGAGATATTGACCAGAATTAGTATCCTTGCTGAAATCCATAAAAACCAAACGGTGAGTATGAGGCATCTTATTAAAAGCCATACAGTCTCTCAGAGACAACTGCCCACGATTCAGTAGTGTTAGATTAACATCAATATCGAGAACTTCGGTTACCAAGAAATCGCAAAATCCTTTCTCAAATCAGAGTATATCAGACCTATTAAAACCAATACCACACTGCAATATAGTGGTATAATACTGCCAATATATACATATATAGAAAATATGTATAGTAGGTGAGCTGTATCAATGATATACAAAATGCATACATTTTTCATTACAAGGAAATGAGGCTTGCCAAGATTCCTTTTAATGAAAAATTTATACAAGGGGTATATCATTGATACAGCATACATACTATACCCATATTTTATTTATATCACATACAAATGCATATATTTGCCATATAAACTGGGTTAGATTGATGACAGGCAACTGTGCATTGACTGGGTGAATTAACTCACATTCTTGCCGAGTGTTCCCTACAAAATGTAGTTAAGTCTTTTCTGTGCCTATTCACAATCACCTTTTCAGTTTAGTAAGTTGATTGTTTTCATTTTTGAGTTTTCTATTTTTATTCACATTGATTAAATCTAAGTTATAGTGATTTATACATGAAAGATGGTTTGAATGAGGTAGAGCACTAGGCCTACAAACACAGATTCTTGAATACTGAACGCTAATCAATGCATTGACATAGATGTGCAAGGAAATTAGCGAGGAATAGAATCTAAGTGAAATTATGAACCAATAACAGGTGATTAAAATATTTAAATATATTTAAAGTTGATCCAATTCATTATTTTGCTTTAATTAAAATTACTACTAACCATAAATATCTCTCTCTTTTTTTTCTTTTGGTAGCTTTGACTTAACATTTACCTTCATTCTTCATAGGTCCAGAGACATTGTGGTATTACACAAGTGAAATTCCGCTTTTGTTGTTGTTGTGGTGCTTAACGCCATTTTTCAGCACATGATAGGCTATACATGGCGGCAAGTATTAATGATGGGGGAAGAAACCGGGAAATCACCGGAAAGAACCACCGACTCACGAGAAGCTACTGGCAAGCTATCACACATATCCACATTTGCCGAATCTTAGACTCGAACACACGAAGACAGCGGTGAGATGGCAGTGATCCGTAACAGACAGCGCTTTAGACCACTAGGCCACTTTTTCATGGATTTTTACCCTTTTCTTGATACAATGGTCAATAGATGGGTGTGGTGTCCTTTGTGTTTTTATAGTTAATTAATAATAATCAATATTTTTAACTAATAATAGGTTAAACAAACAACATAGACAAAGATTAAAATACATTACATATGTGTGCCCCATAACCGAGACATGTACCTTACAGTTTTGACCGGCAATTGCAGCCTTGTATCATTGATGATATAAACACTTTAGATAGGTCCCAAGGGAAGAATAAACATACCTTCATGATGAACGATATTGTATGTTACTTGGTGTAGTTTCAATGTCAATGTTTTTTTCCTGCCAATGTCTTTTTTTCTCTCACTCAAGATTTCAAAATATTTTTTCCCTTGGACATAAGGGGTGGGGAAAATGGAAAAAGAAAGGACTGTGATTACATTGTGTACCATACTTTATTCATTTAGAAAATGGGTATTATTATCACTTTTATCCTTATTGTCATATGTCACTAATGATTAACAAGTGGAAATTCATCATTGATCTGTAGGAATAGATCTAACAACACACAAATTGCCTTATACCAACATTTTAAAAGCCATGTTATCTTATGTGTGTGTGTATGTATGTATGTATGTATGTGTGTATATATATATATATATATATATATATATATATATATATATATATATATATATATATATATATATATATATATATATATATATATATATATGACAAAGATAATTATTTTCTCCACTGCAATCTCTCTGGCCAATTGTTGTCAACCTGACTCAGCCTCATATGTTCCTAAGTCCTCCCATTTTTGTAAGAGAATTGGTTCTAAAGGAAGCTATCATGCAATATTAGCTAAATTTTAATTTAAACACCTGGATTTTGCAGATAAAATGTTTACAAAAAAATGTATAGATTGCTGAACTGTTAATTCCTCCTTTTGCATGAAATCTAATTTATTTAGAAACACATCATAGCCCTCAAATATACTTGCAGATTATTGTAATACGCTTAATCTTACTTACCTACCACTTCTGCAGCACACAATACATATGTGAAAATTAAAGAAAATTCCAAGTTAGAATAAAAGAAACAGCTAGGGATATCCTAAAATACTTTAACCAACATGACCATGACAAAAACTGTGTTCATTATCAAATAATAAAAAATTACAATTTAACCCTGAGTCCCTTAAAAGCAACATTAAATGGAAGATAGAGCACTTTACTGGATATACTAAAAGCAACATTAAATGGAAGATAGAGCACTTTACTGGATATACTAAAAGCAACATTAAATGGAAGATAGAGCACTTTACTGGATATACTAAAAGCAACAATAAATGGAAGATAGAGCACTTTACTGGATATACTAAACGCAACATTAAATGGAAAGATAGAGCACTTTACTGGATATACTAAAAGCAACATTAAATGCAAGATAGAGCACTTTACTGGATATACTAAAAGCAACATTAAATGGAAGATAGAGCACTTTACTGGATATACTAAAAGCAACATTAACTGGAAGATAGAGTACTTTACTGGATATACTAAAAGCAACATTAAATGGAAAGATAGAGCACTTTACTGTATATACTAAAAGCAACATTAAATGCAAGATACAGCACTTTACTGGATATACTAAAAACAACAATAAATGAAAGATAGAGCACTTTACTGGATATACTAAAAGCAACATTAAATGGAAGATAGAGCACTTTACTGGATATACTAAACGCAACATTAAATGGAAAGATAGAGCACTTTACTGGATATACTAAAAGCAACATTAAATGGAAGATAGAGCACTTTACTGGATATACTAAAAGCAACAATAAATGGAAAGATAGAGCACTTTACTGGATATACTAAAAGCAACAATAAATGGAAGATAGAGCATTTACTGGATATACTAAAAGCAACATTAAATGGAAGATTGAGCACTTTACTGGATATACTAAAAGCAACAATAAATGGAAGATAGAGCACTTTACTGGATATACTAAAAGCAAAACATTAAATGGAAAGATAGAGCACTTTACTGGATATACTAATTGTATCTGGTAGAAATCAATATCTTTATTTAAATGGAAGTTCATGCATATTTATTCCAGTATCACTGTGTTAAGCACTATTCAAGCAGGAATTTGTAATCCTATTTCAATATCAATCACCATGTTAAGCACTATTCAATTTGTAATCCTATTTCAATATCAATCACCATCTTAAGCACTATTCAATATGTAATCCTATTTCAATATCAATCACTTTGTTAAGCACTATTCAATTTGTAATCCTATTTCAATATCAATCACTGTGTTAAGCACTATTCAATTTGTAATCCTATTTCAATATCAATCACCATGTTAAGCACTATTCAATTTGTAATTTTGTAATCCTATTTCAATATCAATCACTGTGTTAAGCAATATTCAATTTGTAATCCTTTTTCAATATCAATCACCATGTTAAGCACTATTCAATTTGTAATCCTATTTCAATATCAATCACTGTGTTAAGCACTATTCAATTTGTAATCCTATTTCAATATCAATCACCGTGTTAAGCACTATTCAATTTGTAATCCTATTTCAATATCAATCACCGTGTTAAGCACTATTCAATTTGTAATCCTATTTCAATATCAATCACCATGTTAAGCACTATTCAATTTGTAATCCTATTTCAATATCAATCACTGTGTTAAGCACTATTCAATTTGTAATCCTATTTCAATATCAATCACCATGTTAAGCACTATTCAATTTGTAATCCTATTTTAATATCAATCCTGTGTTAAGCACTATTCAATTTGTAATCCTATTTAAATATCAATCACCATGTTAAGCACTATTTAAGCAGGAATTTGTAATCCTATTTCAATATCAATCACCATGTTAAGCACTATTCAATTTGTAATCCTATTTAAATATCAATCACCATGTTAAGCACTATTTAAGCAGGAATTTGTAATCCTATTTCAATATCAATCACCATGTTAAGCATTATTCAAGCAGGAATTTGTAATCCTATTTCAATATCAATCACTGTGTTAAGCACTATTTAAGCAGGAATTTGTAATCCTATTTCAATATCAATCACTGTGTTAAGCACTATTTAAGCAGGAATTTGTAATCCTTTTTCAATGTCAATCACCTTGTTAAGCACTATTCAATTTGTAATCCTATTTCAATATCAATCACCATGTTAAGCACTATTCAATTTGTAATCCTATTTCAATATCAATTATTATGTTAAGCACTATTCAATTTGTAATCCTTTTTCAATATCAATCACCATGTTAAGCACTGTTCAATTTGTAATCCTATTTCAATATCAATCACCGTGTTAAGCACTATTTAAGCAGGAATTTGTAATCCTACTTCAATATCAATCACCTTGTTAAGCACTATTCAATTTGTAATCCTATTTCAATATCAATCACCATGTTAAGCACTATATAAGCAGGAATTTGTAATCCTATTTCAATATCAATCACCATGTTAAGCATTATTCAAGCAGGAATTTGTAATCCTATTTCAATATCAATCACCATGTTAAGCACTGTTCAATTTGTAATCCTATTTCAATAATAATCACCATGTTAAGCACTATTCAAGCAGGAATTTGTAATCCTATTTCAATATCAATCACCATGTTAAGCACTATTCAATTTGTAATCCTATTTCAATATCAATCACTGTGTTAAGCACTATTCAATTTGTAATCCTATTTCAATATCAATCACTGTGTTAAGCACTATTCAATTTGTAATCCTATTTCAATATCAATCACCATGTTAAGCACTATTCAATTTGTAATTTTATAATCCTATTTCAATATCAATCACTGTGTTAAGCAATATTCAATTTGTAATCCTTTTTCAATATCAATCACCATGTTAAGCACTATTCAATTTGTAATCCTATTTCAATATCAATCACTGTGTTAAGCACTATTCAATTTGTAATCCTATTTCAATATCAATCACCGTGTTAAGCACTATTCAATTTGTAATCCTATTTCAATATCAATCACTGTGTTAAGCACTATTCAATTTGTAATCCTATTTCAATATCAATCACCATGTTAAGCACTATTCAATTTGTAATCCTATTTCAATATCAATCACTGTGTTAAGCACTATTCAATTTGTAATCCTATTTCAATATCAATCACCATGTTAAGCACTATTCAATTTGTAATCCTATTTTAATATCAATCACTGTGTTAAGCACTATTCAATTTGTAATCCTATTTAAATATCAATCACCATGTTAAGCACTATTTAAGCAGGAATTTGTAATCCTATTTCAATATCAATCACCATGTTAAGCACTATTCAATTTGTAATCCTATTTAAATATCAATCACCATGTTAAGCACTATTTAAGCAGGAATTTGTAATCCTATTTCAATATCAATCACCATGTTAAGCATTATTCAAGCAGGAATTTGTAATCCTATTTCAATATCAATCACTGTGTTAAGCACTATTTAAGCAGGAATTTGTAATCCTATTTCAATATCAATCACTGTGTTAAGCACTATTTAAGCAGGAATTTGTAATCCTTTTTCAATGTCAATCACCTTGTTAAGCACTATTCAATTTGTAATCCTATTTCAATATCAATCACCATGTTAAGCACTATTCAATTTGTAATCCTATTTCAATATCAATCACCGTGTTAAGCACTATTTAAGCAGGAATTTGTAATCCTATTTCAATATCAATCACCATGTTAAGCACTATTCAATTTGTAATCCTATTTCAATATCAATCACCGTGTTAAGCACTATTCAATTTGTAATCCTATTTCAATATCAATCACTGTGTTAAGCACTATTCAATTTGTAATCCTATTTCAATATCAATCACCATGTTAAGCACTATTCAATTTGTAATCCTATTTCAATATCAATTATTATGTTAAGCACTATTCAATTTGTAATCCTTTTTCAATATCAATCACCATGTTAAGCACTGTTCAATTTGTAATCCTATTTCAATATCAATCACCATGTTAAGCACTATATAAGCAGGAATTTGTAATCCTATTTCAATATCAATCACCATGTTAAGCATTATTCAAGCAGGAATTTGTAATCCTATTTCAATATCAATCACCATGTTAAGCACTGTTCAATTTGTAATCCTATTTCAATAATAATCACCATGTTAAGCACTATTCAAGCAGGAATTTGTAATCCTATTTCAATATCAATCACCATGTTAAGCACTATTCAATTTGTAATCCTATTTCAATATCAATCACTGTGTTAAGCACTATTCAATTTGTAATCCTATTTCAATATCAATCACCGTGTTAAGCACTATTCAATTTGTAATCCTATTTCAATATCAATCACTGTGTTAAGCACTATTTAAGCAGGAATTTGTAATCCTATTTCAATATCAATCACCATGTTAAGCACTATTCAATTTGTAATCCTATTTCAATATCAATCACCGTGTTAAGCACTATTTAAGCAGGAATTTGTAATCCTATTTCAATATCAATCACCTTGTTAAGCACTATTCAATTTGTAATCCTATTTCAATATCAATCACCATGTTAAGCACTATTCAATTTGTAATCCTATTTCAATATCAATCACCATGTTAAGCACTATTTAAGCAGGAATTTGTAATCCTATTTCAATATCAATCACCATGTTAAGCACTATTCAATTTGTAATCCTATTTCAATATCAATCACCATGTTAAGCACTATTCAATTTGTAATCCTATTTCAATATCAATCACCGTGTTAAGCACAATTTAAGCAGGAATTTGTACTCCTATTTTAATATCAATCACCATGTTAAGACCTTTAATTTGTTGATGTTGACTTCAGTTTTCCCCTTCACCAAATTTATACCAATTTTCATGTAACCATTTAGTCTGAATATCTTGTTATGTCAAAAAGGATATATAAAATGGTTCGAAATCCTTAAGAATATATGTAACATATATAATTTTATATAATTAGAATGCCAATGATGATGATGAAATATGACTAAAATTCTCAATGATCAGTTATGGACATACTGATTAGAATTAACAATTTCACCTTGAACATGCTGTCAAGAATAAAATTAAATGAAAACTGAATACTTCATATTAATCTGACATTGGATGCACAAATTCCCTAGCCATGGTCAACACAACACAATTCCCTAGCCATGGACAACACAACACAATTCCCTTGAGATGGACAACACACACCACAGTTCCCTAGCCATGGACAACACATGACACATTTCCCTAGCCATGGAAAAAACATGACACATTTCCCTGGTGCATTTATTGATGTTAAAACTTTTATAACTTTATAAAAATACCCAAAATTTTACTAAAATTTCAGTGACCCAATTTAGCATCAAATATATGACTTTTCAATCCTTTCTCCATGACTTTACCCAAAATTTCCAAAACACAGACTATTAAAAATTCACTGTAAACCTTCAATACATGTGTTTAATATCTGCTACTGAAAATAATTCAGACATTTACTTGGCGCATCACAGTCAGCACATTTCTTGTTGTGATGGTTTTCTGTTACTTTATTTAAGACTTTGTTGTCGCCAAGGGCATCAGCTATAGCTTCTTCAATTGCCATCCTCCACTTCAAAGCATCATGGGATCTCTCAAACTGCAACCTGAAATAAAAAGCATACAAAGAATATTGTGCCCTGCTAGTGCTTTTGTGGAAATGAAACACAAATTTAAAAACTTTTTACAAGATCCTCTCCATAAAAGACTCCTTTCTGTTAAATCTGCCTTTAATTACCTAGAAAGTAATAAAAAAATGTGATGTGATGTAATTTGATTATGATTTTTAATGTAGCTTTAAAAAAATTTTAGTTGTATCGCTATAATATCTGCAGTGTGTAACATTTAATTTAATAAAGGATTTGGACAGAAACATAGATGTAGTGACAGACATAATGAGGTATTATTATTATATTAAAAAAACTGTGGTCTTAAACTAAGTAAAAGAAAATAATAAATCCAACAAAAAATTTTAATTCAACAAATAATTTCCATTCAATAAAAAGTGAAAATTTAAAAAAGAACTTACAGCATTACCAATTAAATTCCAAATAGTCTAGAACATTTCATCACACATTTGAATGAACAAAGTTATGAATAAATTCCTTTTTAATTAAGATCTTGCGCTGAAGGCATAGATGTGACTGAAGTCTTTATTGCATTTGTGTACCAGTAGCCTAAAGTGTGATGATGTATTAAAGTCTTTCCACTAAGCAATATTCCAAGATGCCCTGGTCAGAATTCACTATAATTTCTGTCCAAGAATATTATTTATGAGCACTTTGTACTATAAGTGAACAATAATTTGAAAAAATAATATCAACCAAATCAAAACCTGAACATGAGAATATGAATAATTTCTGTTTTAGATAACATCACAAGAAAGTAATAAGATTATTAAAAAAACTGACTCAAAAGAAAAGCCAGGAAATACAAATCTGTCACTAAAATTACAGTAAAGAATGTGGCAAATGTCAGGTTCAACTCCATGGGGAGTAGCAATGTCCCAGACCCAGACCCAGACCCAAACAACTATGTTTACCTTTATTCATCTCAATATTTAATCCACACTCAAGGGGAAAATATTAGTTATGCAATATTGTTTACCAAGCTACTAGACAATCAGAAAATTGAACTTGATTTTGGACAAGGTAAAATACAAAATACAATCATACATAATATATATTCATGGAGGAAAAAACCCAAAAATCAAACATTACAAATCAAACACACATAACAGTATGTATGTATATATGTAGGTGTGTACATATATATGTTCAGAAGTATGTATTCAAATGCTTCTAATACTTACTGATTAATGTAGAGTGGAGATTTTAATTCTGACCAAAATATGACAAAATTACAATATTTTTGTAAAAGGTTTTATAAATATTTAAAGATTATAGAAGTTAGACATAACACATAAAATACATAAATGTATTGTCATAGGTGTCCATTTGTATCATGGGTGTGTATTTGTATACATGGGTGTGTATTTGTATACATGGGTGTCTATTTGTATGTATGGGTGTCCATTTTGTATGCATGGGTGTGTATTTGTATGCATGAGTGTCTATTTGTATGAATGTGTGTCCATCTGTAGGAATGGGATTCCATTTGTAGGCATGGGTATCAATTTGTATGCATGAATGTCTATTTGTATGTATGGATGTCCATTTGTATGAACAAGAGTCTATTTGTAAGCAATGATGGCCATTTGTATGCATGGGTGTCTATTTATATATATGTATATATGTATTCTGAATGCATGGACATGTAGATGTGATTTATGTTTGATTTTGCAACAGAATGACTCAAAATTAAACTTGCTTTGAAAATAACTGGCAGATAATTTTCTCATATATAAGTGTTATGACTCCATAATCATAAACCAAATAACAGAAAGAAGCAAAAAAAAAAAAATTTGGTAAAAAAAAAAAATTTACAATTTGATTATCAAAGTTACAAAGGAAAATGTGAGAGAAACATTATGAAGTGCATCCAAGCATCTAAAAAAAATCCAACATAAGTTATATTAAAAAAACAAAGAATGAAAAGTTACATACAAATTTTAGATCTAGAAATGCAATGGTCCACCAAGAATGTTAACATCAAAATGGTGTCCAAAACACCCTTGAATAATTTTCAATAGTTCCAAAATAATTTTATAGTCCAAAACATGTGCACTTTCTATTTCAATTAAACAGTCCTTATAAATATTTTTCCTTTCAAAAAAGTCTTAGTACATCCAAAAAACATGTCTGCAGACTTGACACGTTACCATAAGAGCAAAAAAAATGGGAAAGACTCCAAAAGCAGAATAAAATCTTATTATTTAGTTCTCCTTATATTCGTATGAGTCTATGCTCTTGAAATAAGTAAAAGAAAAGAGTGAAGACATCAAGCTTTATAAAATTTAACAAACAATTTATTTCCCCAGAACACAAAGTAAAAAATTAGAAAAAAAGAACTTATAGTATTGCAAATTAAATCCAAAAATAATCCAGGAATTAAAGACACAAATCCTAGTAATAAAAAGTCCTAAATAAAACTCAGTTCAAGTTCCAGAGAGATTTAAAATTCAAAATGATGTGTCTGTTATGGCCTGCACCATACTAATGTGTCAACAGTCTCTTCTTGAATCACAGAAATATTATTCCAGGTTTGAATTCAGTATAAATTCCAATGAATGTCTTTATCCAAGAATTTTATCAGAGCTTTTTTATTTGCAGAGAAAATAACCACTTGAATTCAAGAATTTGAAGAAAATAAAATTCACCCCAAATTAGTCACAACATAATACAACTTAAAAGTACCAGATGTTAAAGTACAACTGGTAAATTCTTGATAGTCACAAGATATTATTGTTCTCTGCTTGACACCAGGTCACAAATTAGCATTTCTAGAACTAACCATCACCTAGTGGAAAATAACCTTCTTGAATGATTTAATGAGCCATGTTTATTTAAATATAATACCCTATAAAATGCTCTTAGGAATTTGGAATGAAATAAGTCAGCATCTATTTATAGATCCTATATAAATTCCTTTTTTAATATCTTAATACAGGCCCTATTCACATACAAAATCCATCTACAGATAATCATTACAAATTACAGTCATTTAAAAATTACAAAAGTTTGACAAAATGATGTACCAAGAGACAAAAAATAAAGATATAGATAAGGAAAAGCAAATGGCTATAGTTGCTTTTGTGAAGACTTACATAAAGTGACAGTAATGAGTGGACAGCTGTAATTTAGTTTTGTCTATCTCCTTGACAGCGGCCAGTTTCATCTCAATGTCATGTACAGGGGTGCCAAGCTTGAAGTCCTGGATGAGGTATTTGATACAAAATTAATAATAACATTACAATACTATACAAAGGATATAATAGCACAAACACACATGCACATGCAGTATGTGAATGTGAAAAATGTCTGATATAACTTATGATAAGCATTGGTCTAACAAGCTTGATAATAAGCACCAATCTAACAAGCTTAATAACAAAAACTAGTCAAAAAAGCTCAATAACAAGCACTAGTCTAACAAACCCAATAACATGCACTAAATTCAATCAAGCTAACATTACTAACAAGCTTGACAACAAGCATTACTCTAAGAAACCTAATAACTAGCACTACCAGCTTGATAACAAGCATTACTCTAACAAACCTAATAACTAGCACTACCAGCTTGATAACAAGCATTACTCTAACAAACCTAATAACTAGCACTACCAGCTTGACAACAAGCATTACTCTAACAAACCCAATAACTTGCATTACCAGCTTAACAAGCATAACTCTAACAAACCTAATTACTAGCACTACCAGCTTGACAACAAGCATTACTCTAACAAACCTAATAACTAGCACTACCATCTTGATAACAAGCATTACTCTAACAAACCTAATAACTAGCACTACCAGCTTGACAACAAGCATTACTCTAACAAACCTAATAACTAGCACTACCAGCTTGACAACAAGCATTACTCACAAACCTAATAACTAGCACTACCAGCTTGACAACAAGCATTACTCACAAACCTAATAACTAGCATTACCAGCTTGACAACAAGCATTACTCTAACAAACCTAATAACTAGCATTACCAGCTTGATAACAAGCATTACTCTAACAAACCTAATAACTAGCACTACCAGCTTGACAACAAGCATTACTAACAAACCTAATAACTAGCACTACCAGCTTGACAACAAGCATTACTCACAAACCTAATAACTAGCATTACCAGCTTGATAACAAGCATTACTCTAACAAACCTAATAACTAGCATTACCCGTTTGATAACAACCATTAAACTATCAAGCTTATTCCCATGCTTGTCATATGCTACATAAAAGTAATTACCTTCTCTGAAAGAATCACAGTGATATATTTCTCTATAAAATAATTCTTAAATATGACAGGGAAGTTCAAATTAGTAAAATAATAACAGAGAAGTCAATAGTAAGTGAATAATACTCACTTCACCAGAGTTGTAGTAACATAGACGCTGATTCTTTATAGCCACTAGGTATTTGTTATTCTTCCCATCAAATTTAATCCACCCCTGAAAACATAATTAAATTGAAGGCATGCATATGCTTGTATATATTAATTTATGACATAGAATTTACTACTGTATTTATACATGTAAGGTCTCTATTTACTCAGATATACTTTGGATAAATGCCATGTTTAATAAATAACACTGGATACAAATGCAATACATGACTCTTGAAATCTCCATAGAATATTACTGTGGAATGCAACAAAGTCAACTCTATCTCCGAGACAAGAACTAACAAAAGATTTTTAATATTGCATTTATTAATATGTATCAAATAAATTAAAAACTGAATTTTTTGTGGTAATGGCAACTTATATCTTGAGAAAACAATCAAAGTCAAAAGATGATTTCAATATAATACTTAACACTAACTCATATTTAAATACTTAACTGTTAGATTTTCACCTTACCTGTAGGTCAGGGTCATGCATGTCCCCTCCCTCTTTTTCCCCACCAGGGGGCTGAAAATACAATAGTTTATAACAATCACAGGCTGATACTGTCAGCAAACTTTGGTAACATTGCATTTATTACACAAACATAAGAATTTTCAAATGCAAAGTATACCCAAGGAAATGTATTACTTACTGCATGCAGTTATAATTTAAGAAATAAAATACAATTTCTTATAAAATAATCTTGTCTTGATGACAGTTATGCACAGTCAATAATACAGTATTCATGTTAAACTAAGAAACCAATAACACTGAGTAGTGACTGACAAGAAAAGAGAACAGGTAATATGAAAAAATGACAGCATCATAGCTGATTAGCACAGAAAATTACACATGCTCTGAGATGACAAGAACAATGGCTATAATAACTTACAGGTTTATATTCAATAATGGCTTGCATTATAGTGTTTGTCCATAGCATACAATCATCTGAAATTAAATGTCTTATTGTTATCAAATCATCAACAATATATGATAAACAAGCAAAATGTGCTTACATCAAGTTCTCCACTTTCAATTACACACTTTATATAGATGAATGACCTGATTCATGAAAACATTTTAAATATTAACAAATAATCAAAATTAATAATAAAAGGAAAAACACAAAGACAAAAACTGCAATCTATGAGAAATGTTTAAATTTGTATGTACATATTTAAGCTTATGGAATGAGGTGTTTAAATGGATATATATATATATATATATATATATATATATATATATATATATATATATATATATATATATATATATATATATATATAAGAATAAGAATAAGAATAAGAATTCTTTATTCCAGACTGCATAGTCCATACATCTAAATTAAAATACTGATATAGAGTAAAACATTGTAAACATAAAAGAACATATATACATCATATATATATATATATATATATATATATATATATATATATATATATATTTATATATATATATATTTATAAACATATACATATATATATACATATACATATATATATATACATATACACACACAAACATACACATACACACATACATACATATATACACATACATACACACATACACATACATATATACATACACATATACATATATATACATATACACACACATACACATACACATACACACACACACACATATATATATATATATATATATATATATATATATATATATATATATATATATATATATATATATATATATATATATATATATACATACATATACATATACACTAAAACATATATACATATCATATGTACAAGTATTCAAATACATTTACAACAATTATTTGCACCATGCATTGTTAAAAATTGAAATTTAAGTGACACATTTAAATAGTAATTGGTTCCATCTACTAACAATGTGAGAATTTAAATTAATGTCATATTTCCAATGTGATTTCAATATACAGTTCTCACTATTAGAAAGTCTTGTTATCATTGAATATACATACTTTCTCATTACTTCCTCAAAACTTAATACATTATAATTAACAAACATGTTGGAGGCACTGTTCCATCTAGGAAGACCTAATAGAAAGCGAAGACTATTATTATAACCAATTACTAGTTTTCTTTTCACATTTTCACTAAAGTTTGTCCACAGTGGAGCACAATACATAGTGCAGCAATAAGATTTGAATAATCTAATTTTGATACTCAATGAACAAGGCTTAAATTTGCGTAGAAGCATGTTTGTTCGAGTACACAAATATCGATAATGTCTCATCATATCTTCATTAACTGACTGATTGGATTTCAAAATATGGCCCAAATACATATAACTGTCGACATATGTAAGAGCATTGCCGTTAAGATGTACAGAGGGAGGTGATGATAATTTAAAAGAAGTTGGCTGAAAGACCATGCATACAGATTTTTGTGAATTATAGATATCATTCTCTAATGCAAATTGTTCACATATCTTCAATAATTTTCTTAAACCTGCGACAGACGGACTTTTCAGTGACATATCATCAGCAAAGCTAAAATTGTTAAGAAACAGCCCATTAGAGAGAGAGAGAGAGAGAGAGAGAGAGAGAGAGAGAGAGAGAGAGAGAGAGAGAGAGAGAGAGAGAGAGAGAGAGAGAGAGAGAGAGAGAGAGAGAGAGAGAGAGAGAGAGAGAGAGAGAGAGAGAGAGAGAGAGAGAGAGAGAGAGAGGATATTTATGAATATATATCATTTTGCAAACAAGATTCTATTTTTCATTTAATTATATTTACAGTAGCCTTGCCTTACTGTCATTTTTTATTGATAAAACAAAGACACCTGCACAGCGCAAAGCTATTTATAAAACAAACATGCCCACATTGTGCAAAGATATTGGTAAAACAGACACCAGGACAGTACAAAGCTACTGATAAAACAAAGATGCACATATAGTGCAAAGCTATTGATAAAACAGAAACCCATACAGTGTAAAGCTATTGATAAAACAAAGACACCAGTTGTTGATAAAACAAGGACACCAACTCAGTTTGAAGCTATTGATAAAACAAAGACTCCAGTTGTTACAACAAAGACACATATTCAGTGCAAAATTATGAATAAAACAAAGACAAAAGTTTAATACAAAGCCAACTCAAAAATTATGTTACTTAAATTAAAAGCCTTCATATCAAAATTGGTTGTTTAGAGTAAATGTCATAAAAATTGGTGGCCAGAGTGAATTCAAATAAAAGAAGATCCTGAAGCTATATGATTCTGACTGCCCTGTGAACAATGTCATGATGTTATATGATTCTGACTGCCCTGTGAACAATGTCATGATGTTATATGATTTTGTCTGCCCTGTGAACAATGTCATGATGTTATATGATTATGACTGCCCTGTGAACAATGTCATGATGTTATATGATTTTGACTGCCCTGTGAACAATGTCATGATGTTATATGATTTTGACTGCCCTGTGAACAATGTCATGATGTTATATGATTTTGACTGCCCTGTGAACAATGTCATGATGTTATATGATTTTGACTGCCCTGTGAACAATGTCATGATGTTTATGACTTTGACTGCCCTGTAAACAATGTCATGATGTTATATGATTTTGACTGCCCTGTGAACAATGTCATGATGTTATATGATTTGACTGCCCTGTGAACAATGTCATGATGTTTATGACTTTGACTGCCCTGTAAACAATGTCATGATGTTATATGATTTTGACTGCTTTGTGAACAATGTCATGATGTTATATGATTTGACTGCCCTGTGAACAATGTCATGATGTTATATGATTTTGACTACCCTGTGAACAATGTCATGATGTTATATGAATTTGACTGTCCTGCGAACAATGTCATGATGTTATATGATTTGACTGCCCTGTGAACAATGTCATGATTTGATATGATTTGACTGCCCTGTGAACAATGTCATGATGTTATATAATTTTGACTGCCCTGTGAACAATGTCATGATGTTATATGATTTTGACTGCCCTGTGAACAATGTCATGATGTTATATGATTTTGACTGCCCTGTGAACAATGTCATGATGTTTATGACTTTGACTGCCCTGTGAACAATGTCATGATGTTATATGATTTTGACTGCCCTGTGAACAATGTCATGATGTTATATGATTTGACTGCCCTGTGAACAATGTCATGATGTTATATGATTTGACCGCCCTGTGAACAATGTCATGATGTTATATGATTTGACTGCCCTGTGAACAATGTCATGATGTTATATGATTTTGACTGCCCTGTAAACAATGTCATGATGTTATGATTTTGACTGCCCTGTGAACAATGTCATGTTATATGATTTTGACTGCCCTGTGAACAATATCATGATGTTATATGATTTTGACTGCCCTGTGAACAATGTCATGTTAAATGATTTTGACTGCTCTGTGAACAATGTCATGATGTTATATGATTTTGACTGCCCTGTGAACAATGTCATGATGTTATATGATTTTGACTACCCTGTGAACAATGTCATGATGTTATATGATTTTGACTGCCCTGTGAAAAATGTCATGATGTTATATAATTTTGACTGCCCTGTGAACAATGTCATGATGTTATATGATTTTGACTGCCCTGTGAACAATGTCATGTTATATGATTTGACTGCCCTGTGAACAATGTCATGATGTTATATAATTTTGACTGCCCTGTGAACAATGTCATGATGTTATATGATTTTGACTGCCCTGTGAACAATGTCATGAAGTTATATGATTTGACTGCCCTGTGAACAATGTCATGATGTTATATGATTTTGACTGCCCTGTGAACAATATCATGATGTTATATGATTTTGACTGCCCTGTAAACAATGTCATGATGTTATATGATTTTGACTGCCCTGTGAACAATGTCATGATGTTATGAGTATAAAGGGAATTTAGTCGAACAAACCAACACATGGGGATGCAGGGAATTAAGTCTGACAGACCAATAGATGGGTATGCAGGAATTCAGACTCAAAGACCACTACATGGGTATGCAGGGAATTAAGTCTGACATAACAAATAGGTACGCAGGAATTCATGGATATACAGGGAATTTTGTTTGACAGACCAATATGTGGGTATGCTGGGAATTCAGAGTGACAGTCCAACACATGGGTATGAAGAGAATTTAGTCTCAAAGACCACTACATATGTATGCAGGAATTCAGAGTGACAGTCCAACAAATGGATATACAGGGAATTTTGTTTGACAGACCAATATTTGGATGTGCTGGGAATTAAGCCTGACACGTCAACAAATGGGTACACAAGAATTCAGTCTTAAAGTCCAACACACAGATATACAGGAATTTTAGTCTCGCAGAACAAACAAATGGCAAAAGGCCTTTGTAGAACCTGTATTAAAAATCTGCAGCTTAAAATAGAAAAGGGCAAAACTAATAGCTATTCAGTGCCAACTAGTTACCAAAGTCTCTAAGAAGCTAACAAGTCTAATGCCTGTTCACTGTGATATTAATATTACCTAAGTGAAAGCCATATATGACCTCAGGTTTTTAAAAAATAAAATCCATTGAAAAGAATTGTAACATTCTTTACACTCTAGACTGTTAATCATTATACATATTATGAAGAAGTGTAAGCACTACTTTTTTCTACGGTAGCACATTCATATTGTTATCATAGGTAAAATATCACTGTTTCATAAATACACAGATTCAAGACACTGATTCAATATAATGGTTAGGAAAATATATATTTTTCTTATATCTCGATTTATTAATGAATTTGGCTAGGGAACAGAAATGGATTTTGGGTAATATGTTTATTAATTTCACCAGGCTGAAAACTTTAACAAACTTTCTATTTGTATTTCTTTCATTACCCCACATCGAATAAAACATACATAGCTAATATAATATTTAGGTGACTAATGTTGTTTTGTAGTTACATCATGCTAAGGCAGTGATAATCTTTACAATGAACTACAAATCTCATGTGATAGAAACTAGAATCTCTTGGAAACTTATATCTCCTGCATTTAAATTAAAATCTTCTGCACAGGAAATTCCTATTTCCTGGACTAAAAGCACCATGTCTCCTGGATTAAAAACTCTTGCATTGGAAACCACTATCTCCCGCAAAGGATTGTTAATTTCCTGCTTGGGAAAGCAAATATGTTAGTATGTTTCTCCACCCTTAATACCTACCTGATTACATTAATGATGGAAAGATAAGCTCTATTACCTCCTGATTCAAGCCTTCCTAAAGACAAAAATCTATCTTTGTCAACAAAATACAAAAAGCAATAACTCTTGCACATTATCTCCCATTGTCAACGACAGGTGGTGCTATTTTGAAGCTGAGCAGAACATCATGTAAAAGGATGCTTGCATTGCAGGGAGGTTAGGATGGTATCAAATAGGATATAATCGACTTTTGATCCAGAAATCGGATTCCACCGAATAGTATGAACTTCTGATTAATCAGAGTTGGACAAGGCAGGAATGACCGAATTAGGATTATAAAAAAATAAAGCTGAATTTCTATAGCACCGAGTCTAACATTGCATGTCATTCAATAGTGTGTTAATAAAGTTAAATAAATCAGAAAAGTCCAATATGGTCAACACAACAGGGGTGAAACGATAATATTTGAGTTAGACCAAAAGATTTAAATTTATTAAAATATTTTAGTGTGCATGGGCATGAACACACAGTTTAACAGATAATAAAGCAATTTAATAATCAAAATTTATAACTTCCAAGTTCTTTGCAAGAAATAGTAGCATCTCCATTTTTTTTAGCAGACATGTTGATCATTTGTCACTGCAAATAGCACCTGTGGTGCTAAAACTTTCTTTCACTATCAACGCTAGAGGGCCGTATAGAACAAAAATGTTTAGCAACAGCTGTCAGAAGTTGGAACGCTTTTTCCCTCGGTATATCCAGTATGTGTGTGTGTGTCTGTGTGTGTCTGTGTCTGTGTGTGTGTGTCTGTGTCTGTGTGTGTGTCTGTATCTCTGTGTGTGTCTGTGTCTGTGTGTGTGTCTGTGTCTGTGTGTGTCTATGTGTTTGTGATTTTTCTCAGCTAGATATGAATCCAATTCACGCTGGCATGTGAATTCAGATGACAGGGAAGCAGAGGCAAGATTTTGGTCAGAGGCAAATAACTCCTGGTAGTAGGCATTTCTGATTTATTGAATCATATCCAAAATTGGAAAAATTTCATGCCTAAAATCTGGAATCGGTAGAAAAATGCTAATCGGTTATGCCCTAGTATCAAAGTAATGTGATGCATTCAAGAAGAAACATAATTTACCAAAAACTTTTATTTCTCCTTTGAATATGTTCCCTGATCACATTAACATCAGGAGAATAGTTTCTTAGCAGAGAGAATCCTATACCCAAGGTAACCTCTGATCAGAGAATTTTGGGTTCACCATACAAAGGTTAACCTACTCATTTTATTTTCAGCAGCACAACCTGAGGCAACATGGATTACATACATAAAAGTTCCTGGTGAACCCAGTAAAAGCTGCACAGGTCATTTATTCCGAGTTTATGCTAATTTCAAATCGGTATGATAGCCACTTGTGCAACTGAGATTGGGTCTATCAGATTCAGAGTGTGTTGTTGTTAAGCAAAGTCTCAAGGATAAAAACTCAAGTAGGCTGAACGAACATGCCAATCAACTGCCTCAACAAAATCTTTAATAGAGACATGGATCGATGAATAAAAAATGCATTAAGGCTTGTGAAAATTGCTCTTACTTTGTGAGGAGAGATCACCATGGGAAAACTCTGATCTAGAGATGCTTTTCGTACGCTGTACAAAGTACAGCCATGATAAGAGGGACTGAGGGGTTAGGTCTTCCTTCTTAGGCTTAGCTAGGAGAAAAAGGCATGAACTGACAGTATGCTTTAGTTAAAGTCTTAGCACACATAATGGATCCTGTCTGAAAGCCTCTTGGGATAGATTCATACAGAAGAGAGGATTTATGATGATCTGTTGTTGTTGTGGGGCTTAACGCCATTTTTCAGCACATGATAGGCTATATATGGCAGCCAGTATTAATGGTGGAGGAAGAAACCTGGAAGTCTGCAGAAAGAACCACCAAATCATGAGAAGCTACTGGCAAGCTTTCTCACATATCCACATTCACTGAATCTTAGACTCAAACCCACAGAGGTGAGATGGCAGTGATCCGTAATGAAGAGCGCTTTAGTCCCATGAATGGCAACTTGTTCTTGGCAACAAAACCAGGTTGTGTCATAAGGACTATCTGATGGTAGGAAGGGTCAACTGAGACTGCATATAATTCACTGTCTCCGTGCCAACACTATCAGTAAACCGTATTAAAGGAGCTTAAGGCAAGAACTTGTTGGAATTCAGCAATCAGAACCATCTTTTTTTCTACAGTCATGATGATGGAACATGTTAAATATCACAGAATGGTAGTCCTTCATAGTAATCAAAGCCATCTTTTTTTCTACAGTCATGATGATGGAACATGTTAAATATCACAGAATGGTAGTCCTTAATAGTAATCAAAGCCATCTTTTTTTCTTTAAAAGAAAAAAGCCAGTTAATTATGTAACAAAGACACTCAAAGGAAATATGTTTCTGATTTTGCTCCAGTTTCTGAAAATGTGCCATTTCCCTCTGTAGGCCTTTAAAGTAGAGGGAATTCAGTTCATGATATTCTTTCCACTACAGAAGGATTTTGTTTTGACTCCTGACAAGAGCCAAACATGATGGAGAAGATGTTCCAGGCAAAGGTGGAACACCTGGGTCCTAGGTGATCTAAAACGATGTGGCATGGCTGGGATCTTCCTGGGTAGATCTATCACTTGATTAAGAATTCATTGATAAGCACCATGTGCCCAGACTTACAGGCCCTAAAAGCCATGCTCGGACTTGCAATTGGGGGGGGTACTTAAACATGCTGGGCTGCCAAGAATAGGTGAAAATTCTTCCTCCACAGTGCTGAAACTCTCAGCTAGGAGAGATGATGGAAAGATGGGAAAATGATTGCCAGAACTAATCAAATAAGTCTTCACTTGTTGTACCAGCATACACTTCAGAACTGTTATCCTCTGAAATAACAAAGGAATAAAGAAAGGAAAATAATAATACTAGTAATTAACAGCATCAACAATGTAAAACACCAGTTATGCTTGGGGATACTTAATGCATAAGCATTTTCAGTCCTTGATTTTCCCTATCATTCCACATCCTTTGAACTTTTCCTTAGTACAGCCAACCATGATGTACCTGACCAATTAGTGCATGTGCTGCATGTATCTGACAATGTACACTTGGTACAGGCAATGCATGAGTCATATGAATCCATGCTGGAATTGAATTTTCTCTTTTTTTAATTTGCTTTTGTTTCGCATTTCTTACATTTCGTTGTCATCATGATTTTCTGAAACAACAAAGGAATAAATAAAGAAAAGTAATAATAACAGCTAACAATGTTAACAATGTCAGAGACACCCAAGGAGTGTTAAATACATAGCATGTGTGAACACAAACTATGTATATTTAATTCTATTACAATGTATCCATAATAGCCATGTGGTCCGAAATGCAGAGACTAAGTAAATGGATATGAAGAAATTTTACACAAACATGATTAAAATAAAAAATTTAAATACACCACATGCAAAATAAGATGTAATAAGTCAAAATATAACATAGTCCTCAATAAATGGATGAATATAATATGAAATTCAACTGGTTTCTGGGAGGCAAAGTAACTACACATGTCCATTCAACAGCGAAAGCTTCAAATTAGTGCTACCTGTAGACAGCACAGGGAAGTGATTGGCAAGTGTTATTGCCCTTTGTTTTGTTTTTATTTGCATTTTTTAGCCACAAAAGCAAATTTTTGTCTTTGAGAGGGCTGGATTCCTGAGGCAGTGAGGCTTATATTCCTAACATTAATGTGATTGGGAAATGTATTCAAAGGAGAAATTAATATCTCCTGCTTTGGAACAACATATAATTTCCTTCATTTACAAAAAAAATGATTTAAAAAAATTCTTATCTAATATTAGGCTATAGGGTTTCTGTTGTTTTACTCTTTTAGGAAATACAGAATTCTGATAAAATGTTTTTAAATACTCCTATAATATTTATTACGTTAAATTCCTTGATTTCTCAAGTTCCTATCACAAGAAGAATATCATAATAGTAAATGATGGATAATCCTATCTCTGTAGCCATATTCACACTTTTGCACAGCTTTTCTTCAACTGAAGAAAATAACAATTTTCCATGGAACCCACCATCTCAATTGTATACATGTAAATCTCCTTTATCTGACTTAAAAAACATTGTAGAGCACAAAGTCATAAAAATTAATAACTATGTCTCATCAGGTGAGAAAAATACCTACTTGTTCTTACACAGTAAATAGGTATACAAATAGTAAATTCAAAGACATGGACATGGGTGAGGAATCTTGTACTTCATAAAAAAATAAACTGAATTACTTGGATCATCTGTGGCAAAGTGGAAGGTCCTGTTCTTTGTTTTCACAAGAAACTTGTACAGTTTTCCACCAGACTGCTGCAAATAATAATAAATCAATTACATTTGGTTAAAATGGCAAACTGCAGTAGTACACAAATGCTGTGATACACACAATACAAACACATTCATTTTTAATATGTATCCCAGCCATGATACATACAGTATAAATACATTCATATTTGTTATATATCACAGCCATGATACATACAGTATAAATATTTTCATATTTGCTATATATCACAGCCATGATACATACAGTATAAAAACATTCATATTTGCTATATATCACAGCCATGATACATACAGTATAAATACCTTCATATTTTTACTATATATCACAGCCATGATACATACAGTATAAACCCTAACCCTAACCCTATATCACAGCCATGATGAGTAGAGTACAAATGCTATATTATTTACTATATATTTCACCACCATGATATTCATACATCCATGCAAATGATTATATCAATGACTAGTACAGTTCAAATGCAATATTAGTAATTATATATCACAGCCATGAAAAGTACTGTACAAATACTATCATTCTTACTATATATCACAGTCATGACAAATACAGTACAAATGCTATCAATATAACTATATATCACAGTCATGACAATTATAGTATAAATACTATCAGTCCTGACAAGTACAGTACAAATGCTATCAATATAACTATATATCAAAGTCATGACAATTATAGTTTAAATATCAGTCCTGACAATTACAGTACAAATACTATCAATATAACTATATATCAGTCTTGACAATTAAAGTATAAATACTATCAGTCCTGACAAGTACAGTACAAATGCTATCAATATAACTATATATCACAGTCTTGACAATTATAGTTTAGATATCAGTCCTGACAATTACAGTACAAATACTATCAATATAACTATATATCAAAGTCTTGACAATTACAGTATAAATATAAGTCCTGACAAGTACAGTACAAATGCTATCAATATAACTATATATCACAGTCTTGACAATTATAGTATAAATACTATCAGTCCTGACAAGTACAGTACAAATGCTATCAATATAACTATATATCACAGTCTTGACAATTATAGTATAAATACTATCAGTCCTGACAAGTACAGTACAAATGCTATCAATATAACTATATATCACAGTCTTGACAATTATAGTATAAATACTATCAGTCCTGACAAGTACAGTACAAATGCTATCAATATAACTATATATCACAGTCTTGACAATTATAGTATAAATACTATCAGTCCTGACAAGTACAGTACAAATGCTATCAATATAACTCAGTCATGACAATTACAGTATAAATACTATCACTTTGACTATCAGTCAAGTACAGTACAAATACTATCAATTATAAGTATAGTAAAAATACTATCAACATAAATTATATATCACAGTCTGGACAAGTACAGTACAAATGCTATTAGTTATGATAAGTAGAGTAGGAATGCTGTTAGTCATGACAAGTACAGTACAAATTCTATTAGTGATGACAAGTACAGTACAAATGCTATTAGTCATGATAAACACAGTACAAATGCTATTAGTCATGATAAACACAGTACAAATGCTGTCAGTCATGGTAAACACAGTACAAATGCTGTTAGTCATGATAAACACAGTACAAATGCTGTCAGTCATGGTAAACACAGTACAAATGCTGTTAGTCATGACAAGTACAGTACAAAATGCTGTTAGTCATGACAAGTACAGTACAAATTCTATTAGTCATGACAAGTACAGTACGAATGCTGTTAGTCATGACAAGTACAGTACAAATTCTATTAGTCATGATAAGTACAGTACAAATTCTATTAGTCATGACAAGTACAGTACAAATGCTATTAGTCATGATAAACACAGTACAAATGCTATCAATATAACTGTATGTCAGGGTCATGACAAGTAAAGTACAAATACAATTAGTCAAGAGAGGTGAAGTTCAAATACTGTCAGTCAAACAATTATATCCAATCAAGTCATGCTGCATCAGCTATATGTGTTGGAAACGCAAATAGAAGGATGCACGATCAAGATCAATTAGGTCAGCCACCTAAAGCATCAGTTTTTTTTTTAAAGTTTTGTCCAAACACTAAACTACCTGACCCTGTCAGTAGAATGCAGGAAAAATTAACCTAAAATAATGCCAAACTGAACCAAGGTATGATGACAGACAAATGGGCAGAGAGACAGGCAGATAAGGTTATTACCATGTCAGTACCTAAAATTAATTTTCTTACTACTTGTATATTTTCAAGACATATAAAATATCAACTTGCAAAATCCAATTTATACTTGCAATTTGTCTTTATTAATCTATATTGCAACCATGGGTTCTGGGGTAAAAAGGACCTATGGTCTACTTCCATCAAAATCAACTCTAATTTTTATTATCATTTTGAATAAAACAAGAGTTGTTAAAAGGCACCCATGTTTTACTGGCCAAAACAAATTTCTAGGAACCCAACTCTTTCTTCTTTTTAACACCTGAGACTCAAAACCATATCCCATATTCTTGAGCAAAACATGATCTTCAAGATGGCTACCATGGCAGTCATACTTGATGTCAGATCAGTATATCTTTCATTTAGGATCAGTTAGACATTATAAAACAAATCTTTTCATGAAAACTGCATTATTTTGCATTTAGTAGTACCATTGACAATTGGCATTGTAATTTAGATCCAATCAAGTCTTCTGGTAAAACAACCATGTTGACATCTATTCAGAATTAGCAACAAGAAGATTTTCAAGATGGCTGCTGCAGCATCTATAATGGATGTCCAAGTGGCAACATTCTCATTTGGATGAACTATACCTTGCAATGAGAGTATGTGCAAAGTTTCATGACAATTCACCAAATAGTTTAAGAGTAGTGTCAATATTAAGCTTGTGTTAATATTTGAACAGACAACGGATGTACAGATTGATGATGATGGACAAATGACAACAGATTACTGACAACAGAACATTCTATCAGATCTGTGATCTTTTGGTCTATGACCAGTGAAACATAAAAATCCATGCAAAGCTGATGTTGTTTTGTTGACAACTAGTCTGATCTTTAATGGACTTGGAGTGGGATATGTGATTTTAACAATAAAAATGTAGTAAGATGCAAATGACATGGAAAAATATCTAATAAAATTAGTATATCATTTTCCATGAAAGAAACTTCTTTGGGAAATCTCCAGCAAATAAAATAGGTTTCACAATTACTAACATCCTGAAAGGAAACCTATGACTGACTCTAAACAACAACTCTGACCCGAAACTTCAAAATGAACAAACCTTATTCATACTTTATACAAGCATTCCACAAACTTCAATCAAAGTTTGCTGTCTGGATGACCTGCAAAGAACCATTTTTCTTCTTTCAGTTAGTGTACTTGACGTTTAATATTTTCACTGAAAGTCAACCACAATGTTAAGACCAGATCTGTGATGTACAAGTTATTATGCAGAAATAAGTT
This sequence comes from Potamilus streckersoni, assembly GCA_016746295.1. Lineage (NCBI taxonomy): Eukaryota > Metazoa > Mollusca > Bivalvia > Unionida > Unionidae > Potamilus > Potamilus streckersoni. Next base: position 537,840 of record JAEAOA010000868.1, on the reverse strand, counting down.
TGTTCTTCAGTCACAATGACCTTGACCAATGACTGTATGACCCCAAAATCAATAGGGTTCTTCCTTATCCCAAGTGAAACCAAGCCACAAACTTTGGTAACTGTAGATGATGGAAAACTCAAAGTACTGTACATAAATCATTTTTCTTCTTTCTGACATATAGAAACCACCAATGTACACAAATCAAACTTTGCAGGCATATATATGTCGCTGACATGCTTTTAAAATAATGTTATAACTTCTTAGACATTTTTATGGAAGCCTTAAATAAAGTCGTAAATATCAATGAAAATCACTTTGTGCAGGTAATTCAAATTCGCTCTCTCTCACACACACACACACATACATACATACAGAGGCAAAACAGGAGAGACAATAAACAAAAAGTAGATATACAAGAACAGCATCAGTTCATGTGTGATAAGTATTATAGAGCTATCTCAAAAATACATGGTAGTGTCAGTTTCTCTTTTAAATCCATGTGTGTGTGTGTGTGTGTGTGTGTGCATGTGTGTGTGTGTGTGTTTGTGTGTGTGTGAATAAGAGCTGTGTGCTGTAAATGTACATCACTATGTAAAAGAAAGAAATAACAGAAGAGAGGCAGACAACAGAGAAATCTGCTTTTCACACCAAAAAAGTATCAATTACATACTCAGCCTGATGTTGACCCTCCTCTACTTGGTTTTCAAACTTCCTAAACATTGCATAATAAATTGTGTCAGAGAATTTGGATTCAAAGATATACTCCAAATTGTGGAAGTAAATAGATATAGCTCTCTGAAAGACTTTGAAAATGGCAGTCAAAGCTAATGGATGACTTTGAAAATGGCACCCATAGCTGATGGATGACTTTGAAAATGGCAGCCAAAGCTAATGGATGACTTTGAAAATGGCACCCATAGCTGATGGATGACTTTGAAAATGGTAGCCAAGCTAATGGGGAACTCTGAAAATGGTAGAAAAAACTAATGATTCTCCAAGAAGTAAGCATGCAGCATGTAGAAACTACAGAAAAAAGTAAAGTGTAGCATATGGAAACAATAAAAGGAAATGGAATATCTTGGTTCAACAACTACATTTCTAATAACATATTAATGTGAATAAATTTTTGTATAGTAATAATGTGCCTCAATTTGCAGTTTTTTTTTTAAAGCATTAATTGACAGACCAATGCAAGAACTAGAAAGTTTAAAAACTGCTGAGTTAACAAAAGGCTAAATTGGGCCTGTTATTGCTCACATGGTTTAACAGTAAATTTTATTAAGCAACCCTATGCAGTCCTGATGATGTAAACCCATGTATACAACTCCCTCGATAACTCGCGGACATCGGGGTCCAAAAACATCGACCGCGATATAAGCGAGGGCGCGAGTTATCGAGGGACCTATAACAAACAACAAAACTAACAAACAGATCGACGTATTGGCAAAAGGTTGGGTGGGGGTGGCTTGGCATGTTACAGTGTTGAATACTCAATTAATAATCGTGCTAAGATTAACAGTGAATAAATATCTCTTCATATCGGTGTACTTTGTTTAATTTTTTCATCACAGAGTAACATTAATTTTAGGATAACTTGCAGTATATTGATCATCAAAACATTATTCCACGTGGTTTCCATTTGCTTAGCACATGTACGACTTCACGTTGTATACTACGTCACTAATTTTTGCTGTGAATGGTATACATTCTAGTTTTATTGTCCAATCCAAAGTAGACGTTTTGGTTTTTTTTAAATACGAAAGATCGACACATTTCAAAAAAACAAAGTCGATCGAACAATGTGTAGATATTTATAGCGGTAGACGTAAAATGGAAGACAAAAAAAAATAAATTCACAAGGTTTAACCATTACCAACATGAAATTAATGGGTCTAAAAATTTAAAATGACCTAAATTAGAACACAATAACACTTGCGGTTTGTAACACATTGTTGTGTGAACCATGTGTTATCGCTTGCAGTCCGTGCTCATTTTCATTTCATCACTTCATCTGAATGAACATCATGTGAGTAATTTGAAAGTTTCAGCTCATCCTTAAGCCAACCTCTAAATGTCGACTCAGCAATTTTCAGTTCATTGCAAATTTTTGATCTTGCTTCGTCATTATGAACACCATCTATGATGAACAGCCTTTCAGTCACTAAGTACGCCTTTTGCTTAATTCCTTTGCTCTCCATTCTCACATTTACAAATGATTATGATACATTACTGATATTATATACTTTAATGATATTAATACATAAAAGGTGAAAATATTTTTGATTGGTCAAGTAAAATGAAATTTGATGATGGTAAGGAATACAAGAACGTTTGCATCTATTGGCATGCCTTTGAACTTTATTTTATTTTACTTACATTGTTTGATTTGATATAAAAGACATTCAAAGTGATAAAACAACACCGGTCTTTTTTAATTGATTCTTTTATTGCAACAAACACTACCCCAAGCTGTTGATTGAAACAAAGCCAGCATGTAATTATGTTCTCACAGGAAGTTTCAATGTGACGGTCGACTGATTCTTTTCATGTTTTCATATATGAGAATATGTATCTTGTGATTATAGTGTTGAGACGAAATTAAAGGATTAGAATGTGAATTTCACCTAGCAAGACATATAATTGGCATTTATTTCATTCTCTGTTGCCGAATGTTAGCATTTACCAGAATTTTTCGTTGAGCGCTGTTTATTTACAGTGTATTGATAACTATTTTTCTATTTAAAAAAACTAACATAATATGTGATATCTTATTAGAAATTGCAAATTTCACAATACAGATTCTGTATTTATGGGCAGTAATCACCATTTTTGATGATAAAAACGAGCTATATATCAAGGTTTAATTTAACAATTTACCATTTCTAATCACAACTTTTTTCATGTTCAACACATTTTAAAATATATTTTCTTTGAAAAAAATCGGAAGCCATGCCTGATACTGCGTTATAAGCGGGTTCGCAAGTTATCAGGGCACGAGTTATCGAGGGAGTGGTGTACTAAGTTTTATAGACACTTTATTGGAAAAAGTTTCAAATTCTTGAGAGGATAATAAGCTCAATGAATCCAATGCCAAATATCTTAACTATTAATACCTATGTTACTATATACAAAGCCTATGATAGTAATATCAGCATTTGATAAAGAATTGGAATTAAGTCTTCAAACTTGTATCATCCAGACCCAATAGCCAATCAAATAAAAGATTCATCTCATTAATATGACCAGATTTTGTTCCTAATCCAACTCATCTGACTTAATGATAACTATATGAATATTAATAAATCAAATTTTGATTAGAAATAAGACACCTGACTTTTCAGGCAATCCAATATCATGGCATATTATTAACATGTGCAAAATTAACTTACAGTCATACACAACCAATATCTTGATGACAGCAGTCTATTTACCAAGTCAAAATCCTATTAAAAAAAAAACATCTTAAGAGTGATAAATATCTCAGCCAATCATATACAAAAAAATATAAAGCTCAGCCAATCAGATACAAAAACATCCCACAAATATGTATTGGTCTTATTCCTAATAAAAATTCAAACTCTTGATAGTATTATTCTATGTACCAAATATTAAAAATAATCAAGCTAGAGATACAACCTCTCATAAAACTCAACCAATTAAATGCAAAATCATCCTATTAATATGTAATGATCTTGATCATTGCAAACGTCCATTGCATATCTTGAAGACAGACACATATTTACCCATTTTTTAAACCACTATAATCAGAAAAAGAGTCAGTAAAGTGTTAACAAGATCAACCAAACTTATGCAGATATATTTCATTTAACATGCTCATCCAGGATCGACAATTGTAATAAATTTAAGCCTATATAACAAAGTTTTTCAAAACTGGTCTCTAAACAGCTATCAAGCTATCCAATTGTATAAAAGATAAAATATGGATCACATGAATAACAAATTTGTGCAAGACCCTAATCATATAAGCCTATATTTGAAGTTTGAGCAAACTCTGATTTTAAAGAAAGTATGGCCTTCTAAGCAATAACAAGCTCAACCAATCAGATAAAAAGCAATATCAAGCTCAGCCAATCAGATACAAAGAAATATAAAGCTCAGCCAATCAGACACAGAACCATCAGCCAATTAGATACAAAGCAATACCAAACTCAAACAATCTCAATAGAGAGCAATACCAAACTCAACCAATCTCGATATAGAGCCATAACAAGCTCAGCCAATTAGATACAAATCAACAAACTCAACCAATCTCAATAGAGAGCAATACCAAACTCAACCAATCTCGATATAGAGCCATAACAAGCTCAGCCAATTAGATACAAATCAACAAACTCAACCAATCTCAATAGAGAGCAATACCAAACTCAACCAATCTCGATATAGAGCCATAACAAGCTCAGGCAATCAGATACAAATCAATAACAAGCTTGGCCATCACATACAAGATGACCTGAAAAATATGAGCACTCTTGTTCATTATCAATCAAGACCTTGATGACACATGCATATATTCCAAGTCGGATCAAAATCTGTTCAGATACAGCTTCCATCATATATTTAAAGTCAGATCAAATTCTGTTCAGAGACAGCTTCCAACATATATTCCAAGTCGGATCAAAATCTGTTCAGAGACAGCTTCCAAAGTGTTAACTATCGGAGACAATTGGATGCAATATATATGTGAATCTTGCTCATTGTGGTACTTACCCAAGGTCTTGATGATAAAATTTCCATGTTTGATAAAAATTAAATGAGACATCTAGCCTCCTGAGTGGACTGGTTGGTAATGACAAAGGACTGATGATATACATTGCATGCAGGGTCTTACCATAAACTCACTTGACCTTATAAAACAAAACACATTGATTTAATATACTTTGACCTTATAAAACAAAGTACATTGATTTAATATACTTTGACGTTATAAAACAAAGTAAGTTGATTTAATACACTGACTAGAAAGTAATAGTTGCAACAGAGGAAGTGAAAATTATTGGCAGAAAAATAAAATTATCTCCATACCTGAAAGCTGTTCAAACCCTGAATAAGATATGTTTAACAGTGAAGCACAGTACATACAAGATTTGTTAGTTGCGAGACTATGAAAATGTTCACATTTTACATTATAAATAAATTTAATACAGACACCAATATTTATCATAACTTACTGTGAAAAATGCTGTTATTGAATCTCTTCTATCTGGTACACTTTGTGAATCCTTGGACTAAACAGATGGAAGGACTTGGTCAAAATAATAACTTTTCAAGAATCCAATGATGCAATTGTAGTACATAATAATGGAGACATGAAGGCAAGTTAAAAAGATATATTTCTACGATAGTCATCTGGAGAAAAAAAACTTCATTTTTAACATTATATACTAAAGCATTTGACATTACATGCATTAATAATGTTCAAATTTTTAACATTATATACTGAAGCATTTGACATTACATGCATTAATAATGTTCAAATTTTTAACATTATATACTGAAGCATTTGACATTGCATGCATTAATAATGTTCAAATTTTTAACTCCATCTACTGAAGCATTTGACATTACATGCATTAATAATGTTCAAATTTTTAACATTATTTACTGAAGCATTTGACATTGCATGCATTAATAATGTTCAAATTTTTAACATTATATACTGAAGCATTTGACATTACATGCATTAATAATGTTCAAATTTTTAACATTATATACTGAAGCATTTGACATTACATGCATTAATAATGTTCAAATTTTTAACATTATATACTGAAGCATTTGACATTACATGCATTAATAATGTTCAAAATCAGATATAAAGTAACTTCAATGGTATACAGAAAATTTGATTGTCAAAAACAGTTTAACCTCTCAAATGTGCTGAAACGAATTTTTGTGGTAAAATTTTTCTTTAATAATACTGATGCAATCATATTAAGTTATTAGAAAAAAAAACACTAACTTGCAAATCCAGCCTTACCAAAGGTAAGAAAAGAAAAGTCTTTTGCTTGCTTTGGAACTAAAAAGTGCTCAAATGTTATCTGCTTGCAGAAACGTAAATCTTGCTTAAAATAGAAGGAATGATTCCAATTCCTGGTAATTGTCATTTACTAATGGAAGGAATGTGCATGCTCTTCCAAATATTGTCAACTGTCATTTACTAATGGAAGAAATGTGCATGCTCTTCCAAATATTGTCAATTGTCATTTACTAATGGAAGGAATGTGCATGCTCTTCCAAATATTGTCAACTGTCATTTACTAATGGAAGGAATGTGCATGCTCTTCAAAATATTGTCAACTGTCATTTACTACTGGAAAGAATGTGCATGCTCTTCCAAATATTGTCAATTGTCATTTATTAATGGAAGGAATGTGCATGCTCTTCCAAATATTGTCAATTGACATTTACTAATGGAAGAAATGTGCATGCTCTTCCAAATATTGTCAATTGTCATTTACTAATGGAAGGAATGTGCATGCTCTTCCAAATATTGCCAACTGTCATTTACAAATGGAAGGAATGTGCATGCTCTTCCAAATATTGTCAATTGTCATTTACTAATGGAAGGAATGTGCATGCTCTTCCAAATATTGTCAATTGTCATTTACTAATGGAAGAAATGTGCATGCTCTTCCAATTATTGTCAATTGTCATTTACTAATGGAAGGAATGTGCATGATCTTCCAAATATTGTCATCTGTCATTTACTAATGGAAGGAATGTGCATGCTCTTCCAAATATTGTCAATTGTTATTTACTAATGGAAGGAATGTGCATGCTCTTCCAAATATTGTCAATATTGTCAATTGTCATTTACTAATGGAAGGAATGTGCATGCTCTTCCAAATATTGTCAACTGTCATTTACTAATGGAAGGAATGTGCATGCTCTTCCAAATATTGTCAATTGTCATTTACTAATGGAAGGAATGTGCATGCTCTTCCAAATATTGTCAATTGTTATTTACTAATGGAAGGAATGTGCATGCTCTTCCAAATATTGTCAATTGTCATTTACTAATGGAAGAAATGTGCATGATCTTCCAAATATTGTCAATTACTACTAAGAGGTATGCACATTCTCTTACAGCGATATAATTTAAAAGGGACCTTACAAGAGTGTTCCAATATTATGACCAGGTAAGCATTAATGTAGAAACCTATTTTACGCCTAAAACTGGTTTCTTCTTCCAAACCATTAGCAATTCATTTATACCTCATTTACATTTGAAATGAATTGGAAATAAATCTATTTTTTATGAATTCCAGTCATTATTGAATTCACTCACATTTACATTACAGTCATGTCTGCATCCCAGTCATGTTTACAATACAGTTATGTTTACATCATATTTATATTAGTCATGTTTAAATTAGTCATATTTATATTAGTCATGTTTACATTACAGTCATATTTATATAGCAGTCATATTTACATTACAGTCATATTTATATAACAGTCATGTTTACATTACAGTCATATTTATATTATAGTCATGTTTACATTACAGTCATGTCTGCATTCCAGTAATGCTTGCAATCCACTCATGTTTACATTAGGATTGTTTCCATTTCAGTCATGTTTACGTTACAGTCATGTCTGCACTCTAGTCATGTTTGCATTCCAGTGATGTCTACATTAAGAAAGAATGAGTATAGAGATGACCTGTAGTTACTGATAGATCATAACCCAGATGGCACTGATAAGAATTGGTCCTAAGATGAACTGTAATTACCTTTTAGATCATACAGCCAATGACACTGATAATGAGTTTTAAAATGAACTGTAATATTAATGATGAATTACAGATAGATCACTGAGCAGATATCACTGATAAGAATAAGTCTTAAGATGAACTGTAATTACCTACAGACCATAGTGCATATGGCACTGATAAGAATAAGTCCTAAGATGAACTATAATTACCTACAGACCATAGTGCATATGACACTGATAAGAATAAGTCCTAAGATGAACTGTAATTACCAACAGACCATAGTGCATATGGCACTGATAAGAATAAGTCCTAAGATGAACTAATTACCTACAGACCATAGTGCATATGGCACTGATAAGAATGAGTCCTAAGATGAACTGTAATTACCTAGACCATAGTGCATATGACAATGATAAGAATGTGTCCTAAGATGAACTAATTACCTACAGACCATAGTGCATATGGCACTGATAAGAATAAGTCCTAAGATGAACTGTAATTACCTACAGACCATAGTGCATATGGCACTGATAAGAATAAGTCCTAAGATGAACTGTAATTACCTACAGACCATAGTGCATATGGCACTGATAAGAATAAGTCCTAAGATGAACAGTAATTACTTACAGACCATAGTGCATATGGCACTGATAAGAATAAGTCCTAAGATGAACTGTAATTACCTACAGACCATAGTGCATATGGCACTGATAAGAATAAAACCTAAGATGAACTGTAATTACCTACAGACCATAGTGCATATGGCACTGATAAGAATAAGTCCTAAGATGAACAGTAATTACTTACAGACCATAGTGCATATGGCACTGATAAGAATAAAACCTAAGATGAACTGTAATTACCTACAGACCATAGTACATATGGCACTGATAAGAATAAGTCCTAAGATGATCTGTAATTACCTACAGACCATAGTGCATATGGCACTGATAAGAATAAGTCCTAAGATGATCTGTAATTAGTACAGACCATAGTGCATATGACAATGATAAGAATAAAACCTAAGATGAACTGTAATTACCTACAGACCATATTGCAAAGGGCACTGATAAGAATGAGTGCTGCTGTGCTAAATTACCCATATATCACGGGCAGATGGCCCTAATAAAACTTATACAATGAAGGTAGACATCTGAAATGCAACATATTTCTCTACAATAATAAAAAAATAAGAAAAAAAATGATTTGATATAGTTCCCTAAGTAGGAAAACTCAGTCTGGTGAAAAAGCAAAAGCTGGATAATAACTGCAAGGCAGGTAGAAACAGCCATGAGTGGACACAACACACCCCAGTCAGAAAAAAGGCAGGTGGAAACAGCCAAACAGCCATAAATGGACACAACATACCCCAGTCAGAAAAAAGGCTTGTAGAAACAGCCATGAGTGCACACAACACACCCCAGTCAGAAAAAAGGCAGGTAGAAACAGCCATGAATGCACACAACAAACCCCAGTCAAAAAAAGGCAGGTAGAAATAGCCATGAGTGGACATAACACACCCTAGTCAGAAAAAAGGCAGGTAGAAACAGCCATGAGTAGACATAACACACCCCAGTCAGAAAAAAGGCAGGTAGAAACAGCCATGAGTGCACACAACACACCCCAGTAAAAAAAAGGGCAGGTAGAAACAACCATAAGTGGACACAACACACCCCAGTCATAAAAAGGCAGTAGAAACAGCCATGAGTGGACACAACACACCACAGTCAGAAAAAGGCAGGTAGAAACAGCCAAACAGCCATGAGTGGACACAACATGCCCCAGTCAGAAAAAAAAGCTGGTAGAAACAGCCATGAGTGGACACAACATACTCCAGTCAGAAAAAAGGCAGGTAGAAACTGCCAAACAGCCATGAGTGGACACAACATACCCGTCAGAAAAAAGGTAAGTAGAAACAGCCATGAGTGGACACAACACACCCCAGTCAGAAAAAAGGCAGGTAAAAACAGCCATGAGTGCACACAACACACCCCAGTCAGAAAAAAATGGCAGATTTCAGATCATTGATACTTAGTGAAAGACACATTTTTACTTTGTTATGTTACTAGATGGATACCGAAATCTGCATCATCATTTCAACATAATTGTAGACAAGGAAAAATGTTCTCTCTCTCTCTTTTTCTCTCTCTCTCTCTCTCTCTCTCTCTCTCTCTCTCTCTCTCTCTCTCTCTCTCTCTCTCTCTCTCTCTCTCTCTCTCAAACTCAAAACCCTTTCTTTTCTTTTCTATATAGATGCAAATGTCTTTTTTTTGCTAATCTGCATTTAACTCTGTTTTATCTGCATATTTTACTTATGGAATACTTTAGTGACACATGACTCACTTTTATCTATGTTACTAGATGGATACTCAAAGCTGCAACATCATTTGGACTTAATTTGGAAAAGTACGCAAAGAAAAATCTTCTATATTAGAACTTGATTGAAATTTAATGAACATGGTACACATATTGGCATCTGTTGTTTCATTTCATAATTCATTCTCTCTCTCTCTCCTATCTCTCTCTGTTTCACTCTCTTTCTACCTACCTACCCATTTGTCTATATACATGTACATATCTGTTTATGCTCATCTGCATTTGACTCTGTTTCATCTGCCTATTTTATCACTTTGAGTATTGGCATACAGTTCTAAGATGCCAACAAAGATAAAAAGAATACAAAACTTATAAATAATGTGATTTCCTTAAGATATATTTAATCTTTGTTAAGTTGGAATATTATGCTTGGGACAACATGTTTTCAAAGCATGCTTAATTTTCCTGTCAGCTTGCTTTGGATAAGCTGACTTTTATAAAATTTGTAAATCCCTCATAGTATATATGTATGCACATAGCTGATTTTGTTTTCTTAACTTGGTTTCTTTTCTAGATGAGTGGCTATATATGAAGTGTGTACACATATGCTTGACTGAATGACTACATATGAAGGGTGTACACAGATGCTGGACTGAATGACTATATATGAAGTATGTACACATATGCTGGACTGAATGACTACATATGAAGGTGTACACATGCTGGACTGAATGACTATATATGAAGTGTGTACACATATGCTGGACTGAATGACTACATATGAAGGGTATACACAGACGCTGGACTGAATGACTACATATGAAGGGGGTACACATATGCTGGACTGATTGACTACATATGAAGGGTGCACACTTTGGATCGAAATTCTTATCCTGTTCAGTAGAATTTCTTTTGAAAAATATTAGTGTAGCTATATAAAGGAATTTTTAGGACACTGGAGAAAGAAAAAGACATTTCAAATACAAAGAATTCAAACATGTGAACTCAATGCTGAATATCAATTTAAATTGAATCTAAAATCACATGTATTAAGACCACCTTGTTGAGGAATTTCACATGAGGAAATCAATGTATATCATCAAAACTCTGACCCATTTGCCCTTTGATTCTGGATATCAACAGCTATTCATTTACTTCACAATTGAAACATTAATTTGCAATACATCATTCTAACTTATGGCTATTCTTTTTGTGACTGACCCCATCTTCCTTCACATTTTCTCACTAAAACTAATGAAACAGTTCAAAATCTCATAGTTGTTTATGAGAAAGCTGAAGAAGTAACAGATAAGAGAATGTGTGCAACAGACTCAAGAATATAGCTTGAGAAATCTGAAAAAAATGTTGCTTGAGAAATCTGACAATGCAGCAAATAAGTTTTTGACACAATGCAGCAAAGACCTTTTACACAGCAGCAAAGACTATTTTTACACAATGCAGAAAAGACCTTTTTTACACAATGCAGAAAAGACATTTCTTTTACACAATGCAGCAAAGACCTTTATTCACACTGCAGCATGACCATTTTACACTCCAGCAAAGACCTTAATTACACAACTCAAGCTATGATCGATTCTGGGTTTGCTACCAGAAAAAAACACTTTATTGATTATAGACAACAAGCATGAGGAAACGCTCAAAATTTAGTCTCACAGCTTATCAGTTACATTTGGAAAATATGGCTGCTGGTGGTCAAGTTTAGTTTGTATCAACACCTACACTATTCCAATTTAACTTTGAATCAAACACTTTATGCAGCCCTTCCTTCACTCACTCTTATCTCTCTGTTACCACACAAAGCATACAGCAGACTTCCTGCACTTCAACTCTTATCTCTCTGTAACCACACAAAGCATACAGCAGACTTCCTGCACCTCAACTCTTATCTCTCTGTTACCACACAAAGCATACAGCAGACTTCCTGCACTTCAACTCTTATCTCTGTTACCACACAAAGCATACAGCAGACTTCCTGCACTTCAATTCTTATCTCTCTGTTACACACAAAGCATACAGCAGACTTCCTACACTTCAACTCTTATCTCTCTGTAACCACACAAAGCATACAGCAGACTTCCTGGACTTCAACTCTTATCTCTCTGTAACCACACAAAGCATACAGCAGACTTCCTGCACCTCAACTCTTATCTCTCTGTTACCACACAAAGCATACAGCAGACTTCCTGCACTTCAACTCTTATCTCTGTTACCACACAAAGCATACAGCAGACTTCCTGAACTTCAATTCTTATCTCTCTGTTACCACACAAAACATACAGCAGACTTCCTGCACTTCAACTCTTATCTCTCTGTTACCACACAAAGCATACAGCAGACTTCCTTCACTTCAACTCTTATCTCTCTGTAACCACACAAAGCATACAGCAGACTTCCTGCACTTCAACTCTTATCTCTCTGTAACTACACAAAGCATACAGCAGACTTTGTGAGCAACTAAATGCAAATTTCACATTACCATAGGCACATTTGCCCAAGATATAAAATTTAAGTTGTTGTTACAGTATAAAATTTATTTCATTTGTTACCTTAATTTGGTATTGGATTACTTTATCATTTTAATATTTCTCCATTTTTCATGGATAAATTCCAAATTGCTGCTGTTCTGTTTTAAAACAAGAACTGCATATTCGTTATATCACAAGCTATTATCCCAATTCAAGGTCGTATGATGTTCAGCAAAGGATGTGACTAAAAATGAACAAGAGCAGTTTGGATTTTTATATGCAAACTGTGCAGAAAGCAAAGATAGAAAATCTTAAACATGTCAAGTATGAAGTTTTTCAATATTACATAACTGTGGTCATCATCGATCTCTAGCTGTGATTTTGTACTGGATTGGTATTCTGGGACAATGTAAAGGCTAGGTATTCTAGGATGATGCGAGGAGGTTAGTTACTTTGGGAAGATGTGAGGAGGCTAGATATTCTAAGCTGATGTGAGGAGGTTAGTTACTCTGGGAAGATGTGAGGAGGCTAGATATTTTAGGATGATGTGAGGAGGTTAGTTACTCTGGGAAGATGTGGAGGCTAGATATTCTAGGATGATGTGAAGAGGTTAGTTACTCTGGGAAGATGTGAAGAGGCTAGATATTCTAGGCTGATGTGAGGTTAGTTACTTTGGGAAGATGTGAGGAGGTTAGATATTCTAGGCTGATGTGAGGAGGTTAGTTACTCTGGGAAGATGTGAGGCTAGATATTCTAGGATGATGTGAGGAGGTTAGTTACTCTGGGAAGATGTGAAGAGGCTAGATATTCTAGGATGATGTGAGGAGGTTAGTTACTCTGGGAAGCTGTGAAGAGGCTAGATATTATAGGCTGATGTGAGGAGGTTAGTTACTCTGGGAAGATGTGAGGAGGCTAGATATTCTAGGATGATGTGAGGAGGTTAGTTACTCTGGGAAGCTGTGAAGAGGCTAGATATTATAGGCTGATGTGAGGAGGGTAGTTACTCTGGGAAGATGTGAGGAGGCTAGATATTCAAGAATGATGTGAGGAGGTTAGTTACTCTGTGAAGATATGAGGCTAGATTTTCTAGCACAATGTCAGGAGGTTGGATATTCTGAAACATCATGAAAATGTTCCATGAAAGGAATTTAATTTCTACATGAAAATCACACAAGGTGTTGGTGGAATCCACTGATTTGATGATAGAAAAAAGTAAAATTGGAAAATATAATTAATCATTGAATACAAGAGTGCTACTAACCTAATACACTCAGCTAATATATTTGAAAAAGGACACAACTCAAATGAATGTATCCTGTGGCTGGATTTACAAGTTAGTGGGTATAATCCTAACACATTACAATGGTGGATGTATTCCTAACACATTAAAATGGTGGGTGTGGTCCTAACATATTACAATAGTGGATTTATTCCTAATACATTGCAATGGTGGATGTACTCCTAACACATTACAATGGTGGATGTACTCCTAACACATAACAATGGTGGATGTACTCCTAACACATTGCAATGGTAAGTGTACTCCTAACACATTACAATGGTAAATGTTCTCCAAACACATTATATTGGGGAATGTACTAATCACACCTTGCAATGGTGAATGTACTCCTAATACATTACAATGGTTGGAGTACTTGTAACTCATTGCAATGGTGTATGTACTCCTAACACATTACAATGGTAAAAATGTACTCCTAATACATTACAATGGTGGATGTACTCCTAACACATTGCAATAGTGGATGTACTCCTAACACATTACAATGGTAAAAATGTACTTCTAACACAATACAATGGTGGATGTACTCCTAACACATTGCAATGGTGGATGTACTCCTAACACATTACAATGGTGGATGTACTCCTAGCACATTACAATGGTGGATGTACTACTAACACATTACAATAGTGGATGTACTCCAAACACATTACAATGGTTGTTGTACTCTAAACACACTGCAATAGTGGATGGACTCTTAACACACTACAATAGTGTATGGACTCTTAACACATTGCAATAGTGGATGGACTCTTAACACACTACAATAGTATATGGACTCTTAACACATTGCAATAGTGGATGGACTCTTAACACACTGCAATAGTGGATGGACTCTTAACTCATTGCAATGGTGGATGTATTCATAACATATTACAATGTTGGATGTACTCCTAACAGATTACAATGGTTGGAGTACTCTTGACTCATTGCAATGGTGTATGCACTCCTAACACATTACAATGGTAAAAATGTACTTCTAACACATTACAATGGTGGATGTAATCCTAACACATTGCAATGGTGGATGTACTCCTAACACATTACAATGGTGGATGTACTCCTAACACATTACAATGGTGAGTGTACTCCTAACATATTACAATGGTAAATGTTCTCCAAACACGTTATAATGGTGTACTCCTAACACATTACAATGGTAAATGTACTTCTAACACATTACAATGGTGGATGTACTCCTAACCCATTACAATCATTGGAGTACTCCTGACACACTGTAATGGTGTATGTACTCTTAACTCATTGTAATGGTGGATGTACTCCTAACACATTACAATGGTGGAAATTTTCCAAACACATTACAATGTTGGATGTACTCCTAACACATTACAATGGTTGGAGTACTCCTAACACACTGCAATGGTGATTGGACTCTTAACTCATTGCAATGGTGGATGTATTCCTAACATATTACAATGGTGGATGTACTCCTAACACATTACAATAGTGGATTTATTCCTGAAACATTGCAATGGTGGATGTACTCCTAACACATTACAATGGTAAAATGTACTCCTAACATATTACAATAGTGGATGTACTCCTAACACATTGCAATGATAAATGTACTCCTAACACATTACAATGGCGGATGTACTCCTAACACAACAAAAATGATGGGTGTGGTCCTAACATATTACAATAGTGGATTTATTCCAAAAACATTGCAATGGGGGATGTACTCCTAACACATTACAATGGTGGATGTACTCCTAACACATTACAATGGTGGATGTACTCCTAACACATTAAAATGATGGGTGTGGTCCTAACATATTACAATAGTGGATTTATTCCTAAAACATTACAATGGTGGATGTACTCCTAGCACATTGCAATGGTGGATGTACTCCTAACACATTACAATGGTGGATGTACTCCTAACACATTACAATGGTGGATGTACTCCTAACACATTGCAATGGTGGATGTACTCCTAACACATTACAATGATGGATGTACTCCTAACACATTGCAATGGTGGATGTACTCATATCACATTCTGACTTGGTAACATACTCAACAAAGAAATAGGGTAAAAAGTCATTTTAAAAATGGCCTACTACTGGCTACACATCATCCAATTAGTAAGTAGTATATATCACCTGTTATTACAAGCTTTAATATATTAACACACTCACATTAGTACTACACACAAAACAATCCTTTGATTAACAATTGAAATTTACTTGATAAGAACAAAGATAAATTAAAAAAATGTTAGTTTCTGTTGCCAATAATAGTACAGTGCTAATTTTTGCAAAGCATTTATATAGTTACAATAGCCTACACCAAACTTTTCTTTGTCTAAAAGTTCATGTTTTTACAAAGTACTGAAATAACTCAATTAGCTATAACATCCTACATCAAAGTTTTCTTTGTCTAAAAATTCATGTTTTTACAAAATACTGAAATAACTCAATTAGTTATAACATCCTACATTAAAATTAGGAGATCTTATTTGTGATAAAGAGACTTATTATACTCAAAATCATTAAATTAATTTACAACATTCAAATAAAGAAATATTAAATAAATACTTCGCTTCATGTATAAAAACACTGAGACAAGGAAATAAATGTATACATCTTAAGAAAATCGAAACTATTTTGTATGACAAGGCCCTGTAAATAAAAAATAAACTGACTCATTTACTCATATATACTTTATAATAAAGAGTGAAGTTCACTTATCACCAAGGATTAATGACTGACTGTATTTAAATGGATTTTTCCCACACACCAATAATTATTTCCACTTCACCACCCCAACACCTATTCTAGAGAACAAATAGAATGAATACAGAAAAGCAGGAAAGAAACAAAGAGGGTGGGCAAAAAGGGATGGAATGATGTAATCAAATTATGTACATATGTTGAAATAAATATTTTTTTAAAAAAGAAAAATAGATGTTTCTATGCACCTTTGAGACAGACTAAATTAAGATACAATTCTATTATAACACAGCAATTCACTGCCTGCATTAACATAACCTTGTACATCTCACATTTTGTCAAGTAAAAATATCTGTAATCAAATTCTTCTTCCTTAATGGCCTGACAAACATGACTACCTTACTGTAACTTGTAAACCACTGACGCCGCATTGCATTTGCGAAGCAGGAGGTAGTAGCCTACTTCCAAGATCTGTAGCATCAAGGTCATGTATGATATACTAAGGTGGGTGGTATTATAGAATAGAAAGGTAGAAAGATGTAGCTCTACAATGATATAAAATAATCTGGACAATCTAGTTGCACTACAAAATAAAGAAAAAAAAAACAATTTTTTAACCCAATTTTTTTCCACCCAAAATTCGCCTGTGGTCTAATTTTGTGTTCCACTGTATAGACTTTTTGGCCTCAGCTCTAACGCAGTCTGAACTGCACATAGACAGGTGAACCTTCGGAAAAATTGGGATAAGATGTACATTTGGAATAAAGTGTGGTCTTGATATAAAAACGATGAGTCCGTTAAGCAAAAAAAACCCAAAAACCTTGAACTTTTATCCTTCTGCTCATGTGTGAGTCAAACAGCCAATGAGAAATGATGTTTCTAACATAACTTGGCATTAGGTTAACTGGATATCTCCTGGAAGCCTATACATTAGGCTGTATTCAGAAATAGCCCCAAAAATGTGTTTCCTACTTGCATTTCAGGTGAAAACAATAAAAACCTCCAGGGGTTAATGAGTTAATGGGTGCATTTTGATGATGTCACCAAATTTGAATATTCCTCATGTATTTATAATCATTTGTGCATTGACAATGCACATACATTATAAATTAAGCCATTCTTTGAAAATGTTTTTGAAACTTGCCAAAATCCTTGTTAACTCATTAACCCATGGCGCCACACTTATGCGGCAGGAGGTAGAAGCCTACTTCCAAGCTCTGTAGCATCAAGGTTACACTAAAGTGGGTGGTATTATAGAAAGGTAGACAGATGTAATTCTACAATGGTACCAAATAATCTGGACATTTTAGTTGCACTACAAAATACAAACTGAGGCAAAACATTTTTTGGACCCGATTGATACCATCCAAAATGTGTCCATATCGGAATCAATTTTGTGTCCAATTTTAGACTTTTTGGCCTCAGCTCTAACGCAGACTGGTCTGAATTGCACACAGACAGGTGAACTTTTGCAAAAAGTGGGATAAGGTGTGCATTTGGAACGAAGAGTGGTCTTGATATGAAAATGATGAGTCTGTTAAGCAAAAAAACAAAAACTTGAACTTTTACCCTTCTGCTCATGTTTGAGTCAAATAGCCAATGAAAAACAATGTTTCTAACATAACTTGTCATTAGGTTAACTGGAAATCTCTAAGAAGTTAATGCATTAGGATGTATTCAGAAATAGCCCCAAAAATGTTTTTCCTACTTGCATTTCAGGCAAAAACTAAAAAAAAACATATAGGCGTTAATGAATTAATTAGACTGTACAACAAAAATCTTTACCTACCTAACCTACCTTAGACTGTACCACAAGTACAGACATTACCTACCCTACAATTATACTATACAACAAATAATATTACCTACCCTACCTTAATTACACTCAATGACAAACACTGACTTTACCTACCCTACCTTAATTACACTCAATTACAAACACTGACTTTACCTACCCTACCTTAATTATACTCAATTACAAACACTGACTTTACCTACCCTACCTTAAGTAGTATGTATTGAAAATACTGACTTTACCCTACCTCAATTAGTTTGTATTAAAAATACTGACTCTATTGTCAATGCATGGTTTTGGAATTACAGTTACACAAACATTTCTTTGCATAACTTTAAGTACCATAGTACTTACATAAATTTCCTGTGTAACTTCTTTCATTATGAACAGAGGGACAATTCTTTTGGAAACCTGAGTCTGTAAAAGAAAATAAAAATGGTGTACAACAATATTCATTAAAATTAGCAATTTTCTGAATAAAAAAGTTTTTTCACATATCCAATCATAACACTTGGTGACAATCCACCATGTAAAAAGTTATTCCAGTTTAATTATCAGATACATTACCCATTTATACGACTTTAAGAGAATATGTACAAGAGAGAGGGTGTTACACTCGCCTCAATCAGAAAAGACTGGAAATCTAAAATATATGGAGCAACTTCATGTGAGAAACATGTTAGAATTAGCACAGGTCAATCAACAGATATGGTCTTGAGAAAATAGTTTACACCAGTAAATCCAGCTTAAGTATAGAAACCGTCATTGCTAAGTAGCTGGTGAGAGACTTGGCAAGGTAGCCTATTAAAAATCTCACCAGGTCAAATCAAGTACATTTGGGATGAAAGTTGTCTCAGGCAAAAGCTGAAGAATGTCATCTTTAACCTTGCTTCATTTCCATGGTGACGCAAATGATGTTGATTGTCAGACAGTTCACAAATGCTGTTCTTTTGTCTAAGACATTGTACAGGTGTTGACTACCTTAACCTCAAAAGATAATAAGTGTAAGACATTGAACTGGTGCTGACCATCCATCCACATTCAGATACTGTGATTTCCAGGTGTTTACTTTGAGTGTTGTAAGAGGTTCACTGTGGACTATTGGTATAAAGGAACAAAACATTGCCACAGCTAGTGCTTCATCAACAGAGCTGAGACCCATGATGAATCTGTCTGCAATGCCTTCATAGTACCACTACTAGATATTATGGGATACTTGTTCACCAAATCGGTGATGTTTACAGTGGACGTCCATGACAAAATCTGGACTGGAACTAGCATGACTCAGTGCCAGTCATTGTCTGCAGTGAGGACTGGGATGATTGGTCACCATACTCAATCAGTGGGAATAGATCTAGACTGCCAGAACTAGATAGGAGAAACACCTGAGTGAACTGACATTTAGAGCTCAGGTCCTGTACAAGCTACAAGAACAACCTGGATGCCTAACATGTCAGCCCAGGTGTTTGTTCAGTGCCAATAAGCTTTGACTGCATTAATGTGAATGACAATGGGGGCTGTAACTGTTTGGAATGTCTGTGATGGCAAAGATTTGCAAAACATTCTTGAAATGCATCTTTCACCTCAAATGACTCATACATGAGGAAGGTGGCAAATGAGATGGCATCAGTAGCCATAATGATTGTGCCCACATCTTTATGGAGTCTATCTTGGCTTCTCATTATTTTTGGTTAACTGTGATCAGTAAGAACAATTTAATAATGATTTGAATGCCACCCTATGGGATCAGTAAGAACAATTTAATAATGATTTGAATGCCACCCTATGGGATCAGTAAGAACAATTTAATAATGATTTGAATGCCACCCTATGGGATCGGTAAGAATAATAACAGAAAGATCTATTGATGTACTGTTAGTTCAAATGACTTAAGTTGCTACTTCTCTGTGTGTAAACAATAGAATTCAACTAATATAACAGAAAGATCTATTGATGTACTATTAGATCAAATGACTTAAGTTGCTACTTCTCTGTGTGTAAACAATAGAATTCAACTAATATAACAGAAAGATCTATTGATGTACTGTTAGTCTAAATGACTTAAGTTGTTCAACTAATATAACTGGATTCTTGACAATACTGGTGCTTTTACAGGAACTGCTCTAAAGTAAGGCACTATTGTACTCCAATGGCACAGGAAACAGGAAAAAAGCAGGATAATAACAAAACATGGCCTTTAATAGAGATGTACAAAGGCATTGATAAACAAATGATGAACGCAACAAAGATAAATGTGAGTAGGTAGGCAAAAGAAAGGGACACTGAAAATGCAATGTATAGGTAGAACATATGCAGCATAATGAATAGTAACTTGGTTACATCATGAATAGTAACATGGTAACATAATGAATAGTAACTTGGTTACATTATGAATGGTAACTTGGTTACATCATGAATGGTAACATGGTTACATAATGAAAAATAACTTGGTTACATCATGAATGGTAACTTGGTTACATCATGAATGGTAACATGGTTACATCATGAATAGTAACTTGGTTACATCATGAATAGTAACTTGGCTACATCATGAATAGTAACTTTGTTACATCATGAATGGTTACATGGTTACATAATGAATAGTAACTTGGTTACATCATGAATGGTAACTTGGTTACATCATGAATGGTAACATGGTTACATCATGAATGGTAACTTGTTTACATCATGAATGGTAACTTGTTTACATCATGAATGGTAACTTGGTTACATCATGAATGGTAACATGGTTACATAATGAATGGTAACTTGGTTACATCATGAATGGTAACTTGATTACATCATGAATGGTAACTTGGTTACATCATGAATGGTAACATGGTTACATAATGAATAGTAACTTGGTTACATCATGAATAGTAACATGGTTACATAATGAATAGTAACTTGGTTACATTATGAATGGTAACTTGGTTACATCATGAATGTTAACATGGTTACATAATGAAAAATAACTTGGTTACATCATGAATGGTAACTTGGTTACATCATGAATGGTAACTTGGTTACATCATGAATGGTAACATGGTTACATCATGAATAGTAACTTGGTTACATCATGAATAGTAACTTGGCTACATCATGAATAGTAACTTTGTTACATCATGAATGGTTACATGGTTACATAATGAATAGTAACTTGGTTACATCATGAATGGTAACTTGGTTACATCATGAATGGTAACATGGTTACATCATGAATGGTAACTTGTTTACATCATGAATGGTAACTTGTTTACATCATGAATGGTAACTTGGTTACATCATGAATGGTAACATGGTTACATAATGAATGGTAACTTGGTTACATCATGAATGGTAACTTGATTACATCATGAATGGTAACTTGGTTACATCATGAATGGTAACATGGTTACATAATGAATGGGAACATGGTTACATCATGAATGGTAACTTGGTTACATAATGAATGGTAACATGGTTACATAATGGTAACTTGATTACATAATGAATGGTAACATTGTTACATTATAATGGTAACTTGGTTGCATTATAGATGGCAACTTGGTTGCATAATGACTTAACTTGGTTACATAAATAATGGTAACTTGGTACAGTGGTCCCTCTCTATAATGCCTCTCATTATAGTACTGTCTGTCATGTACTGTATGTAGAGTAATGGATCTAATTAAACTGGACTCATTTAATCTTTTTATAGTTCTTGTTATATGAGAGCCAACTATAATATGACTTCTGATCATTAAATATTCAGTCTTTGTTAATTACTCTACAGGCACAGCTTTTCTGTTAACAATGCTTACTTCAGAGTGCTGCCAACAAATTTGTTTGTGACAACCATACAACAGCATATTTCCATTATTCAGTGTATTTTACTGCTTGTAAATTTCTTCAATTTTCAATAAGGAAATATAACCCATAGTGATCCTAATTTTAAATTTTTACCAAAAACCTAGCACAGAAGGTTTCTTTAACATGAGGTCACCTGTCAATATGTAACAAACCAAAGATCTCCAAAATGAGGTGACTTGTCAATATGTAACTAGGTCTCTATAATATGAGGTAACTGGTCAATATGTAACATAGAAGGCCTCTATAACATGTTGTAAATTTTCAAAATGTAACATAAACCTGTATAACATGAATTATCCATTTATTCAAAATGTAAATGAGGCTGTAAAAGATGAATTACAATTCTATTCAAAATGTAACATGAGGCTGTATAAGATGAATTACAATTATATTTAAAATGTAATATGAGGCTGTATAACAAGAATTACACATTTATTCAAAATGTTATAATATGGGCCTCTATATCACAAGGTAACAAAAAACATGTAACGTATTTCTACAACATGAGGTACTTTTTCAAAATGTAACATATTTAATGTTATGTAATAATTACAAGGTCCACACACTGATAAAATGACAGACAGAAAGGCATTTTACATGTGAATGCATAAAGTTGTAACAGTGAAAACTACTTACTCTATTGTCAGCATAGTAACGCAGATCTCTTCCATTAAAAATTACCCATCTCTTTCTCCATCCCCTGTTTGCTTTCACACTGAAATTCAATTTATTTCTGTCAAATATGGTATTATAAAAGAATATGCAGAATGCCTAATCCTAACCTAATTAGCTAACCATAATTTTTTAAAGTAAATCACTACAACACATCCATTAAGAGGACTACTCTTTATATGCAACTGTTCAGGACATATGGTTTCAATTTAAAACATGACACTGATTTCTAAACCAAAACAACATCTCACTGGAACCAGAATGTAATCAATAATTCCAAAAGCACACCTGTAAGAAGCTTTGAGTCTCATCAGTGATCATTATAAACATTAACTATTATGTTTAAACTTTGACCTTATAATCTAAAACTGATAGGGTTCTGATGGAGAACATGAGTTATTTTGTGGAAAGAATATTTTTTGTCACAGTGACTCTGAGCTGTGACTTTATGACCCCAAAGTTTTTTAACAGCAGATGTTGAACTTCTAAAGTTATGGTGCAAAAGCCATTATTTTTCTCCCAGTCACAGTGGCCTTGACCCTTTGTGTTTGACCAAAAGGGAGAAAGTTCTTACCCTAATTGTAACCCACTCATCAAGTTTAGTAGCTGCTGAAAGTTATTATGCTAAAACCAAATTGGTCATAGACAGATGGCTGAAACAAAATGTGCAAAAATAGCTTAAACCTAATTGGTCACAGACAGATGCCTCAAACCAAATTGGTCACAAACAGACAGTTCAAACCAAATTGTTCAGAGATGCTTCAAACCAAAGGTCACAGATAGCACAAATCAAATTGGTCACTGACAGATGACTGAAACCAAATTGGTCACTGATAGATGGCTGAAACCAAACTTGTTGCAGTCAGATGACTGAAACCAAATTTGTTACAGACAGATAGTTCTAACAAAATTGGTCACTGACAGATGGCTGAAACCAAACCGGTCAGACAGCTGAAACCAAATTAGTCACAAACAGATGGCTGAAACCGAATTGGTCACAGATTGATAGCAAAAACCAAATTTGTCACAAACAGATGGCTGAAACTGAATTGGTCACAGATTGATAGCTAAAACCAAATTAGTCACAAACAGATGGCTGAAACCGAATTGGTCACAGATTGATAGCTAAAACCAAATTAGTCACAAACAGATGACTGAAACCGAATTGGTCACAGATTGATACCTAAAACCAAATTTGTCGCATGGCTGAAACCGAATCGGTCACAGATTGATAGCTAAAACCAAATTAGTCATAAACAGATGGCTGAAACCGAATTGGCCACAGATTGATAGCTAAAACCAAATTAGTCACAAACAGATGGCTGAAACCGAATTGGTCACAGATTGATACCTAAAACCAAATTAGTCACAAACAGATGGCTGAAACCGAATTGGTCACAGATTGATAGCTAAAACCAAATTAGTCACAAACAGATGGCTGAAACCGAATTGGTCACAGATTGATAGCTAAAACCAAATTAGTCACAAACAGATGGCTGAAACCGAATTGGTCACAGATTGATACCTAAAACCAAATTAGTCACAAACAGATGGCTGAAACCGAATTGGTCACAGATTGATAGCTAAAACCAAATTAGTCATAAACAGATGGCTGAAACCGAATTGGTCACAGATTGATAGCTAAAACCAAATTTGTCGCATGGCTGAAAGACATGGAAATATCACTACATTATATAAAATTTGGCACAAGTCAGCAAAATATGAAATATAGGTCACAGTGAACTTCTATTGCTGTAAGAATGTGGTACTAATGTACTACTCATCTTGTCTGATGATTCTAGCAAGAAAATGTTTAAGAAATAAACTTAAAATACAAAATTAAACCCAAGTCAGCTATGAGTGAAATAAGGTCTCAGTGACATACTTTATGAAGTGGATCTAGTATGACAATACTTGTATGATGTGGGTCTAGTATGCATCTGCTTGTACAATGTGGGTCTAGTATGACATAATCGTATGATGTGGGTCTAGTATGCATCTGCTTGTATGATGTGGGTCTAGTATGCATCTACTTGTATGATGTGGATCTAGTATGACATACTTGTATGAATGGATCTAGTATGATATACTTGCATGATGTGGATCTAGTATGACATACTTGTATGAAGTGGATCTAGTATGACATACTTGCATGATGTGGATCTAGTATGACATACTTGTATGAAGTGGATCTAGTATGACATACTTGTATGATGTGGATCTAGTATGATATACTTGCATGATGTGGATCTAGTATGACATACTTGTATGATGTGGATCTAGTATGCATCTCCTTTTATGATGTAGGTCAAGGATGTGTCTGCTTGTATGATGTGGGTCTAGTATGAATCTGCTTGCATAATATGGGTCAAGTATGCATCTGCTTGTATGATGCAGGTCTAATATGCACCTGCTTGAATGATTTGGGTCTAGTATTCATCAGCTTTTATCTGCTTGTATGATGTGGGTCTAATCTGCATCTACTTGTATGACTTAGGTTTAGTATGCATCTGCTTGTATGATGTGGGTCTAGTATGCATCTACAAGTATGATGTGGATCTAGTATTATTATTATTATTATTATTATTATTATTATTATTATTATTATTATTATTATTATTATTATTATTATTACGCCGACTTTATTTAAAAAGGGTAACTCAATTAGCTAAGAACTAATCTACCTTGAGGCCCTCAATGCATCTACTTGTATGACTTGGGTCTAGCATGCATCTGCTTGTATAATGTTTCTAGTATGCATCTGCTTGTATAATGTTGGTGTAGCATGCATCTACTTGTATGATGTGGTTCTAGTATTCATCTGCTTGTATCTCCTTGTGTGATGTGGGTCTAATCTGCATCTACGTGTATGATGTGGGTCTAGTATGCATCTGCTTGTATGATTGAGTCTAGTATGCATCTACTTGTATGATTGAGTCTAGTATGCATCTGCTTGTATGATTGAGTCTAGTATGCATCTGCTTGTATGATTGAGTCTAGTATGCATCTACTTGTATGATTGAGTCTAGTATGCATCTACTTGTATGATTGAGTCTAGTATGCATCTACTTGTATGATGTGGGTTTGGTATGCATCTACTTGTATGATGTGGGTCTAGTATGCATATACTTGTAAAACGTGACTCTAGTATGCATCTACTTGAATGATGTGGGTTTAGTATGCTTCTACTTGTAAAACGTGAATCTAGTATGCATCTACTTGTATGACTTAGGTTTAGTATGCATCTAATTGTATGATGTGGGGTTAGTATGCATCTACTTGCATGACTTAGGTTTAGTATGCATCTTCTTGTATGATGTGGGTCTAGTATGCATCTACTTGTATCATATGGGTCTAGTATGCATGTGCCTGTATGATGTGGGTCTAGTATGTATCTACTTGAATGATGTGGGTCTAGTATGCATCTACTTGTATCATGTGGGTCTAGTATGCATCGGCTTGTATCTGCTTGTATGATGTGGGTCTAATCTGCATCTACTTGTATGACTTAGGTTTAGTATGCATCTACTTGTATGATGTAGGTTTAGTATGCATCTACTTGTATGATGTGGGTTTAGTATGCATCTACTTGTATGATGTGGGTCTAGAATGCATCTACTTGTATGATATGGGTCTAGTATGCATCACTTGTATAATGTGGGTCTAGTATGCATCTACTTGTAAAAAGTGGGTCTAGTATGCATCTATTTGTATGATGTGGGTTTAGTATGCATCTACTTGTATCATGTGGGTCTAGTATGCATCTACTTGTATCATGTGGGTCTAGTATGCATCTACTTGTATAATGTGGGTCTAGTATGCATCTACTTGTATCATGTGGGTCTAGTATGCATCTACTTGTATCATGTGGGTCTAGTATGCATCTACTTGTATAATGTGGGTCTAGTATGACATATTTCTATGATGATGGTCTAGTATGCATCTGCTCATATGATGTGGGTCTAGTATGCATCTGCTTGCCAAATTTCCTAGTTCATTGTGTACAGTGTGCACAAAAACCAAAGTGATCATGAGTTCAACACAAACCAAAGTGATCATGAGCTCAACACAAAAACCAAAGTGATCATGAGTTCAACACAAACCAAAGTGATCATGAGCTCAACACAAACCAAAGTGATCATGAGCTCAACACAAAAACCAAAGTGATCATGAGCTCAACACAAAACCAAAGTGATCATGAGCTCAACACAAAACCAAAGTGATCATGAGCTTGATACAAAACCAATGTGATCATGAGCTCGACACAAAACCAAAGTGATCATGAGCTCAACACAAAAACCAAAGTGATCATGAGCTCGACACAAAACCAAAGTGATCATGAGCTTGATACAAAACCAAAGTGATCATGAGCTCAACACAAACCAAAGTGATCATGAGCTCAACACAAAACCAAAGTGATCATGAGCTTGATACAAAACCAAAGTGATCATGAGCTCAACACAAAACCAAAGTGATCATGAGCTCGACACAAAAACCAAAGTGATCATGAGCTCAACACAAAACCAAAGTGATCATGAGCTCAACACAAAACCAGTGATCATGAGCTCAACACAAAAACCAAAGTGATCATGAGCTCAACACAAAAACCAAAGTGATCATGAGCTTGACACAAACCAAAGTGATCATGAGTTTGAAACAAAAACCAAAGTGATCATGAGCTCAACACAAAACCAAAGTGATCATGAGCTCAACACAAACCAAAGTGATCATGAGCTCAACACAAATCAAAGTGATCATGAGCTTGACACAAAACCAAAGTGATCATGAGCTCAACACAAAACCAAAGTTATCATGAGCTTGAAACAAAACCAAAGTGATCATGAGCTCGATAAAGAAAACCAATGTGATCATGAGCTCAACACAAAACCAAAGTGATCATGAGCTTGACACAAACCAAAGTGATCATGAGCTTGACACAAAAACCAAAGTTATCATGAGCTTGAAACAAAACCAAAGTGATCATGAGCTCAACACAAAACCAAAGTGATCATGAGCTCAACACAAACCAAAGTGATCATGAACTTGACACAAAACCAAAGTGATCATGAGCTCAACACAAAAACCAAAGTGAATCATGAGCTCGACACAAAAACCAGTGATCATGAGCTCAACACAAAACCAAAGTGATCATGAGCTCAACATAAAAACCAAAGTGATCATGAGCTCGACACAAAAAGCAGTGATCATGAGCTCAACACAAAACCAAAGTGATCATGAGCTCAACACAAAAACCAGTGATCATGAGCTCGATAAAGAAAACCAATGTGATCATGAGCTTAACACAAAAACCAGTGATCATGAGCTTGATACAAAAAACCAATGTGATCATGAGCTCGACACAAAAACAAGTGATCATGAGCTCGATACAAAAACCAAAGTGATCATGAGCTCAATACAATGAGCTGAACACAAAAACTTCAGCCAGAACAAAAAAATGTTATACATGTATTTATAAAGTTAATCCCATTATTCCCCTCCCCTAAGGAGTAGGTAGTACTCCCAACTGTTTGCTAAAAACATGGGAAAAAAGAATGGCTGAAATAAACAGAGGATGTATATAGGTATATGCTTTTGATAATATGGATGAAATGCTACAAATATATATACATATGGATACCAATGCTTTATATGTCCATATGGATGCCAATGCTTTTATGTCCATATGAATGCCAATGCTTTATATGTCCATATGAATACCAATGCTTTATATGTCCATATGGATGTCAATGCTTTATATGTCCATATGGATGCCAATGCTTTAAATGTCCATATGAATATCAATGCTTTATATGTCTATATGGATTTCAATGCTTTATATGTCCATATGGATGCCAATGCTTTATATGTCCATATGAATACCAATGCTTTTATGCCCATATGAATACCAATGCTTTTATGTCCATATGAATACCAATGCTTTATATGTCCATATGGATGCCAATGCTTTATATGTCCATATGGATGCCAATGCTTTATATGTTCATATGAATGCCAACATTTTATATGTCCATATGGATGCCAATGCTTTATATGTCCATATGAATACCAATGCTTTTTATGTCCATATGAATACCAATGCTTTATATGTCCATATGGATGTCAATGCCTTATATGTCCATATGGATGCCAATGCTTTATATGACCATATGGATGCCAATGCTTTATATGTCCATATGAATGCCAATGCTTTTATATGACCATATGAATGCCAATGCTTTTATATGACCATATGAATGCCAATGCTTTCATATGACCATATGAATGCCAATGCTTTTACATGACCATATGAATGCCACTGCTTTTATATGACCATATGGATGCAATTGCTTTATATATCCATATGGATGCCAATGTTTTATATGTCCATATGGATGCCAATGCTTTATATGTCCCTATGGATGCCAATGCTTTATATGTCCATATGAATGCCAATGCTTTATATGTCCATATGGATGCCAATGCTTTATATGACCATATGGCTGTAATGCTTTATATGTCCATATAAATGCCAATGCTTTATATGACCATATGGATGCCAATGCTTTATATGTCCATATGAATGTCAATGCTTTATATGTCCATATGAATGTCAATGCTTTATTTGTCCTTATGGATGCCAATGCTTTATATTACCATATGAATGTCAATGCTTTATATGTCCATATGAATGCCAATGCTTTATATGTCCATATGAATGCCAATGCTTTATTTGTCCATATGAATGTCAATGCTTTCTAATTAACAAGATTAACTTCTAATCAGGTATGAGTTAATTTTAATTAAGAAGATTACCCTCTAATCAGGTATGAGTTCATTCTAATTAAGAAGATTAACCTCTAATCAGGTATGAGTTCATTCTAATTAAGAAGATTAACCTCTAATCAGGTATGAGGTCATTCTAATTAACAAGATTAACCTCTAATCAGTTACGAGTTCATTCTAATTAACAAGATTAACCTCTAATTAGGTATGAGTTCATTCTAATTAACAAGATTTACCTCTAATCAGTTACAAATTCATTCTCATTTAACAAGATTAACCTCTAATTAGGTACGAGTTCATTCGAATTAACAAGATAAAAGCTATTTAGGTAAAGATAAAACTCTAATTTCTTATAATTAATAAGATAAAATCTATAATTAGGTACAAGTTCAATATAATTATGATAACCATATCTCACCATATTTACAAAAGAACATGAAAATCAATAAGCATAGCACAAACAAAGTATAAGTCATTATAATGTTTTATTTATAACATGTTAGTACTTAAGAAATGTTTGATCCGGCCTCAAAATGTTTATTTAGTCACTCCTGGGTTATGGTTAGGATTATCTTTGATAATGTCCTCCATGAAGTTAGGATTAGGATTATCTTTGATCCTGCCCTCCATGAGGTTAGGATTAGGAAAATCTTTGAACTTCCCCTCTTTTGGGTTAGAGTTATCTTTGATCTTAACATCCCTGGGGTTAGGGTTATCTTTGAACTTAACCTCCTTCAGGTTATGCTTAGAGTTATCTTTGATTTTCCATCCCCTAGATTAGAGTTGGTATTATCTTTGATCTTAACCTCCCTGGGGTTTGGGTTAGTGTCATCATTGATCTCAACCTTCTTAGGTTTACAGTTAGGATTATCTTTGATCTTTGGCTCAATGGGGTCAGGGTTTTCATTGATTTTAAAATCCATTAGATTAGGGTTAGGGTTATCTTTGATCTTGCCCTACCTGGTGTTACAGCTAGGGTTACTTTTGATCTTTTCATCCTTGGGGTTAGGATTAAGATCATCTTTAATCTTACACTCCCTGGAATTATGGTTAGGGCTATCTTTAATGATGCCCTTCCCTGTGGTTAAGGTTAGGTCTTAACTTCTCTAGGATTATGGTTATTTTTATCTTTGATCTTACCCTCTGTGTGGTTATAGTTAGTGTTATGTATACATACTTGCATTATTTGTTAGCTTTTTCTTTATGATTATATGTTACATACATTTGTACTTTGTACCTGACCTCGTCCTAAATGAACTTCACTGTGCACCTGACTAGGGCCATTTATTTTGTAAACAACATAATAAATAGCTAATATTTCTCTGTGAGAATAGATTAAATATTAGGATCATTATCAATGGAAGCAAACATGTTTATCTTACTCTGAGTCAAAGTATTGGAATTAACATTAAAAAATCCTGTTGTACCTGATGTTTGCCATGTTCTTTATTAGAATTTTAGTATGTGATCTTTTTTACCTGACAACTTGAAATATTCTTGAAATGAACATCTGAACCTCATCCTGGTCCTGTATTTGTGTCTTTTTTATATAATGTTCACTTGAGAAATTAATCATTCTTTCATTAACATCTTTATCAGAATCAGTCTTGTTGTTGTGGTCTGTATGAGAGTTCAATTATTTATTCAAATTAGCATTCACAGGAAATACAAAAGGGGCTTATTAACAATATTCTTGGAATGGAACATCAATTTGAAATTGTAGTGAATTCAGACAAAAATATTTTTGGATTATATTACTTCGATATATCAAAAGACTTGTAGCATATCATCCCATTTCAGGCCATTGGCGTATTATCATGTCTGAGACTACAGGCACCTGAATACATTCAATATTGGAACTTATTTGGAACACCTATGGAATTCAATTGGAACTTCATACATTTGGACTTGTGATTATTTAGGATTTAATTCACAATACTGTCAGTTCCTTTTTAATTTTCACTTTGTGTTTTAGGGAAATAAATTATCTTTTGCATTTTACAAAACTAGTTGGTTTTCACTCTTTTCTGGAAATTATTTCAAGACCATAGAGTTGTAACATTAAAGTTTCTTTAATCTTTCCCTCCCTGGGGTTAGGTTATCTCTGATCTTACCCTACCTGGAGTTAAGGTTTGGATTATCTTTGAACTTACCCTTCCTGGGGTTATGGTAAGGATTATCATTAATCTTAACCCTGGAATCCAAACTGGAGTTATTTTTAATCTTACCCTCAATTAGGTTAAGTTTAGGGTTATCTTTAATCTTAGCATTCCTGGAGTTAAGATAAGGGCTATTTTTGATCTTACCATCCCTGGGGTTAGGGTTAGGGCTATCTTTGATCTTACCCTCCCTGGGGTTAGAGTTTATGCTATATTTGATCTTACCCTCCCTGCTTGTAAAGCCAGCCACTTCTTTCTTTCTTTCTGGGCTGAAAACAAACATTGGAACATTTTTAGAAAAATTGTAAAATACTTCCTACTGGATTAAATGGCTATTAGTTCTAATCTCTCATTTTCTTTACATGTTACATGACCCAAATAAATTGCTGATGTAAAAATGTTCTTGTCTGCAACTTCAGATAACTAAAAGCAACCAAAACATTAATTCCTCGCTATAAGTCCTACTGTGATGTACAGTATTCCCTCACTAAAGACTCTTACAATATACAGCACTCCTTCACTATATACTATACTGCAATGTAGAATACTCCTTCACTATGTTTTATTACAATGAAAAGTACTCCTTCACTATATACTATACTGCAATGTAGAATACTCCTTCACTATATGTTCTATTACAATGTACAGTACTCCTTCACTATATGTTATACTGCAATGTAGAATACTCCTTCACTATATGTTCTATTACAATGTACAGTACACCTTTACTATATACTATACTGCAATGTTGAATACTCCTTCCCTATATGCTATTCTGCAATGTATAATACTCCTTCACTATATGTTCTATTACAATGTACAGTACTCCTTCACTATATACTATACTGCAATGTAGAATACTCCTTCACTATATGCTATACTGCAATGTAGAATACTCCTTCACTATATGTTCTATTACAATGTACAACACTCCTATATGTTATACTGCAATGTAGAATACTCCTTCACTATATGTTCTATTACAATGTACAGTACTCCTTCACTATATACTATACTGCAATGTAGAATACTCCTTCCCTATATGCTATACTGCAATGTAGAATACTCCTTCACTATATGTTCTATTACAATGTACAGTACTCCTTCACTATATACTATACTGCAATGTAGAATACTCCTTCACAATATGCTATACTGCAATGTAGAATACTCCTTCACTATATGTTCTATTACAATATACAGTACTCCTTCACTATTATATTATACTGCAATGTAGAATACCCCATCACTTATATGTTATACTGCAATGTAGAATACCCCATCACTAGATGTTTTATTATAATGTACAATACTCCCTCACCAAGAGTAAACATTGTTCATTTGAGTCTAAAAAATGATAGAACTTATTGACAAGTTCACTTTGTACTGAGATCTTTTATATTTTTATACATACAAGTACTACTGAATGACCACTCAAGTGACCTTAGTGATTAAAGCATTAGCAGCGAATACAGGAGGTCATATCTTTGGACCCTGGTCATCATACCCAAAACTTGTAACAATTGTACTAGTAGCTGAGGGCATACTGTATATTGCTGTACACAATAGACCATTTCATGAAGACTTCGGCGAACTTCGTAATTTGCTCAGAATTTTGATCATGTGGCGGGTGGTCAACTGACCGCAATATCCAATCGATAGCTGGTAGGCAAATAGTATGGTCCCCTGCTTAGTATGCTCCCTAGTATAGTAGAGTGGAGTGCATCGCAGAGGGCATACTAAGCAGGGAACCAGACTAGGGGTCAAAACAAGGCGGACAATTCAGCATTAGCATCATATGTTCCAACTACTTCAGCTTCGTTTATAGAGGTAAAAAATGCCTATTCAACAGCGATGGTGTCACAGATATTGACGAAAATTAATATTGGAACCATCCTGTCTTGTTTTCTGGATTTTATAGCCATACAAGAGAGTAGGTATGAACTGTTTTACATGCGAGTATGGAAACGGTGTCGATCTTAAAAATTTAATCCCTTTTTTACCATAACACCGCATTTCATAAATCGACTTTCATTTACCAATAAAAAGAAATTTTTCGTAATAATCCACAGTATAACAAACCTGGGATATTTTTTGACAGTAAAGCTGCAAAAGTCACAGGCATTTAGCGGGAAGATAGCGGACATTTCTTAATTTGTTTTAATCTGATATGCCTAAACAACAATGTATGCCATTTTGTTATGTACAGATGCCTACCAGCGTTTGATTGGCTGGAGTATAAAGTGACTCGGGAGGTTTTTCGGATAATTACGGAGCAACTCGGTTAAATCCGGTATGAAATGGGCTATGATCCTGTCATAAATAAACAATGCATACATTAGCATTATCAGTATTCCTATCTTTCTAAAACTTGTACTCCATCATCAGTCTCATAAACCCTTAATGCTCTCATCAATCAACCATGGCTTTGAATCCATTAACATCACAAAATCACAGATCAGCAAATCTAAAAGCAAGCATTTTGTCTGCTGATATGTATGAGCTGAAGAGCTATAAAAAACTGAACACAAAAAGCAACCTGATCTAGAAGTGATCTTTTTATCATGGACACAGAACCAACACCTATAAACATAAGACTTTTTATCAAGAACACATTACTGCCACAATAACTGACCTACATGTGCCACTTATCACGGTCACAGTGATACCACAAATAACTGACTTAGAAGTCAGTGTTTCTCTTTTTTCCTTTTTTTAAATCATGAATACAGTAATAACTATAATTAATTAAGAAGTATTTTTATTACAAACAATCAGTAATGACACCTATAAAAGACACAGAAGTGTTTTTTATTATGAACACTGTCACACAGTAATGATACCAAGAACTGACACAAGTGTTTTTTATCACAAACACTGTCAAACATAAATGACACCAATAAATGACATAGAATTGTTTTTTGTCATGGATACTGTCACAGAATAAATGACACCTATAAACTGACATAGAAGAGGTTATTCTATCATGGACATAATACATGTCATGGGACCTATAACTGACCTAGAAGTGTTTATTTATCATAGACACAGTAATGTGACTGATCACTTACCTAGAGTGGGTTGTTTATCATGGACACAGTAATGCACTGATCACTTACCTATCTAGAGTAGGTTGTTTATCATGGACATAGTAATTAGACTGATCACTTACCTATAGTGAGTTGTTATCATGGACACTGTAAAGCCACTGATCACTTACCTAGAGTTGTTTATCATGGACACTGTAATGTCACTGATCACTTACCTAGAGTGGGTTGTTTATCATGGATACAGTAATGCACTGATCACTTATCTAGAGCAGCTAATTAATCATGGACATAGTAATTAGACTGATCACTTACCTAGAGTTGTTTATCATGGACACTGTAATGCCACTGATCACTTACCTAGAGTGGGTTGTTTATCATGGACACAGAACTGATCACTTACCTAGAGTGGGTTGTTTATCATGGACACAGTAATACCACTGATCACTTACCTAGAAATTGTTATTTATTATGAATGCAGTAATGTCACTTATATCAGAACTAAAAGTGCTTTCTTATCATGTACAGTAACACCACAGATAACTGAAAGGATGCAAAGCTGTAACTAAATCATTGAAGTTAAGTGATCATCAACAACAAATACATATTGACCAAGCTTATGAAATGGTCATCATCATCTTTATCTTCATCATTTCACTGCCACACTCAGCACAATAAAGTATCTATCAATGGTTGTGTTACTTACAGGAACTACTTGCTGTGTGGGCATGACAGGGACAGATCCATTTGAAATCCTCCCATCTGTAACCTCAACACTTTCATTACTCTCATCACTGTCAGCTGGATGGAAAGAAGATAAAAGAAATGAGTCACAAAGGAGATAAGAATAGCAAGTCACAAAGAAGATAAAACTAGTGAGTCACAAGTATAAATGAGTCACAAAGAAGATAAAACTAGTGAGTCACAAATATAAATGAGTCACAAAGAAGACAAAAACTCACTTACATAAATAGTCACAAAGAAGATAAATCTACTGAGTCAAAAGTCTAAATCCTATAACATTGAGTCATTCTTGAAAAGTCTCCCATAAAACAAGAGTCCTTCAAAGGGATTGATGCTCTACTGGGTGAAAAGAATTTCCAGGAATTTAAGATAAAATGATTTGTTCTTTTCACAGTCAAGTGTTTAAACTATCAATGACAATCTTCAGTGATAACAAGATTTTCAAATTCACTGATGTGGTACACATGTTAGATGCCAACATTTTTATTTAAGGCAAAGTAGACATTATTATTAGTACAACTGAAAAGGTTGCTTCCTTGCTCTGTGGATCATTACTAATTTTGCATACACTGAGTTTGAAATTTTCAACACTATCACAGTGACTAATGTTGATCATGTGACTTATAATGGAACAGTAAACCTCCCTGAATAATACAACAGAATATGGGACTTAGTGACAGAAGTATAGCCATCCTGTCACCACAGTATTACTCAACAACTTGATTCTGTCAAGAAAATGGAACTGTTTCTTAATGACAAGGACACATATCTGAAATTATGAAAAGAATGTACAACATTAATAAAAAGTTATTTGATTTACATGTTAAAACAATAGAAGAACAAATTATATCTGACACCATGTCTCTCCTACACTGCTGAAAACAAGCTATATGGGTTACCTAAAATTCACCAGAAGGATGTCTTACTCAGTTTCATATGATCTAGTTTGTATAGTGTACTGTATGCTTTGGGCAAATATCTAACTTATCACAGGGCCCCTAGATGAGTGAAATGGAACACCCTATTATCAACAGCCAACACTTTGTACAGAGACCTAAACATACTGCCATGTAGAAAACTGGTCTATTATGATGTATTGGCACTTTTTACCAGTATTCCAGTGGATAAAGCTACATGTGTGATCAGAGAAAAATTACAGGTAGGCAATACTCTGAAATCTAGATATGACCCTCTATTGGATGACACCTTATGGAGACTGTCTGGACAGCAATTATTTTGTTGTCTACAATGGACAGTTGTACCAATAGGAACTGAGCAGCAATTGTCCCCAGTCTCACAAATAGTTGCCAATTTATAGATGGAGTTATTTTTAACAAAAGGCCTTGGTTTAGATATGTGGACAACACCTTGAAAAACTACAGCAGTACTATGATCTCTTATCTCAACTCCATTTAACCTTAAATACAGTTCACTTCAAAACTAGAAGAAAATGGAATGCTACCATTCTTGGACATGTGCATATATGTAAATGATGATCAATCAACCAAAGTTAATCTGTTTAGAAGACCAACCAACACTGACCAGCACCTCAACATTTTTTTCAATCACCATTTGGAACACAAGAGGTCAGTAGTAAGACCTTTAAGGCAACAACTAACTCATTAGCCACTGATGAGACCATTTGAATGGAAGAAAAGCATGTAAAAGCTGCAATAAGAGTAAACAGCTTTCGAGAGTGGATTTTCAAACTTCCAGAAAAGACGGAAAGACAAAAAAGCCAAAACACAGTAGTGGTTCCAAAGTACATAAGAAGTCCTAAACAGAGTATTCAGTCAAGCTGTACATTTAATCAGCCATACTCATAACCAAGCCAATTATTGGAACAATCATTATAATCTGCATCAGCAGAAATAATCAATGTAAATTTCCAAAATATAAATTCAATCATAAGATTCATCTAACATGAATTTTAGATCAGAATCAAATAGTGGAAATTAAGGAAAATTAAGGCTGTTGAAGTTCCAGCATACATATCAGCAGACAGCTAGGCAGATTAGATAGCAAAATTTCCAACTACTGTGATACTATGACTGACTATAGTTAAACTGTTCTTTAGCCAGTTCTGCAATATTGCCAATCAATGAATAGCGGTCAGCTAAAGTAGCTGAATACTGAGCAATGTTACCACTGACACCCCAGATGCTGAGTTGCTTCAGCATGCTACTCACAGCATGGTGCATGTATCCATCCAACCACGTGGACAACTTAGTAGTAACTTACTCGATTTAAAACATTATTTCAAGAACGCAAATTGATTAGATTATTGACTAGCTATTGTACACTATTAAATATACTACCAAGCCTATGCATAATGTTGAACTCGAAACACTCAAGTTTAGTCTGGAATTACTTAATAATAATAATAATAATAATAATAATAATAATAATAATAATAATAATAATAATAATAATAATAATCATAATAATAATCATAATAATAATAATGATGATGACTTTATATAGCACCTAATCTCTAGAAGCTCTAAGCGCTTTACAACATTTGACAATGCTTAAAAAAGAACATGAAAAACAAGCCATATATAATGAAATGATTACAGAAATTAAAAACAAACACAAAATCTGAAACAGAAAACATGCTGTAAATTTTTAAGGTAAGGATACATTAAAAAGAATACATTATTAGGTCATTATGACTGTTCTTACAGTTGAAATTGATGGGTTTTAAGGGCACTCCTGAATGAGATCACTGTGTCTTTGTGTTTAAGTGCAGTGGGCAATTTGTTCCATGTTGCTGGGCCCTGGTATACAAAAGAAGTAGTCCATAAGATTTCAGCTTCATCTGGGAATATTGAGAATGCAAGTGTCAGAAGAGGATAGTCAGCATGTGCAGGTGTATCCACCTGGGTGAGGTCAGATAGATATATTGGACATAGTGAAACGTAGCACAGAGAACAAATTTTGTGTTTAATTCTAGATCATATGGATAGTCAATGCAGGGTACAGAGCAGCGGAGACGCATGCTCTGATCCTAGTACTCTAAGGATGATCCGAGCAGCAGTGTTTTGAATTTTTTGAAGTTTCTGAAGTAGATATTGAGATTAGCCAGACAGAATTGAATTACAATAGTCCACTCTTGAAAGTACTAAGAAACACACAAGTGTTTTTGAGGCATCAACTGACTGATACTTGTGAAGAACTACTTGTGACCAGATCCAAAGAATGGCTTAGAGCAGAATGCATAACAGTTGTGTCAGCTTATAAGTAGGAGAAACCCACGACCAAAAAAGAAAAACTGAAACAAACACCACTGGACCATCAAAGTCATGTCTCTGGAATTTGTTTTCTGTGGCCTGTGACAAACCTGTCCATACCATCAACAAAACAACCCACATCCATGATGCCGTTAATGCAATGCTTGAATAGTATCTGGCCAGCCCTCTGTTGCCACGCCAAGACCTATACAACTGGTGGAACACACAAGTTTCAGTTCCACTACATGGCCAAATTAGCTAGATGCTATTTGTCTACACCAACTTCAAGCATTCTGATCGAGCAGCTGTTTAGTGGCACATAGGCCAGATTTTTTCACATCGTCATAGATCATTCCTTGGCAAGAAGGGAGAAATGCTACAACTGCTTAAATACAACCAACCTCAACTAGGTTTTCAGCATTAGCTGCAGCCAGCATACAGTGATGTCTAATCTTAAAGCATGTGTATCACTAAAGCATGCATACTAATTTTATATTATCATTATTAACATTCTTTAGTCATTTACTGAAATCTAGTAATGGTGACCTACATCATTGAAAGTAAGTTAAAAGACTGGCTTAATACATTTTCATTAATTTAAATCTTGAATTGGCAAACCCTAAGTATCAGTGTTATGTTTTAAAGTTTTTCAAGTTTTATGTTTGTGTGATCATTGTTTTCTGTAAATAACAATGTACATCTTATCTGGTTTTGGGGTTATTTTGTACATAAGTTCAAATTCATTTGTAAAATGGACAACCTTGTTATAACTCACATGCCATAACCTGCTTGTATTACACTAATAAGTATATGTTTCTGAACCAGTCATTATCATAAAACAAATAATAATGAAATAATCAGTCTCATAATCTGTGCAAAAAGTGACATCAAGTGACATGGTACAGCTTAAGTATTAAGACACCATGAGATCTATATGCATCACCAACCATACAATTACTTAAGAGAACAATTTACATATGTGAAGAATAACAGAAAAAATTTTTAAAAATTTGGTGTGGTTTATAGTATCAAATGCAGTAATTGTGAAAATGACTATATTGATGAAACAGCCAGTGTTAGAAACAAGGCTGGAGGAACAAATCAGTAGAGTCATCTGCTATACATGAACATTGTAGCAATATGGGAATCATTCCCAATCTCCTATACATGAACATTGTAGCAATATGGGAATCATTCCCAATCTCCTATACATGAACATTGTAGCAATATGGAAATCATTCCCAATCTCCCATACATGAACATTGTAGCAATATGGGAATTATTCCCAATCTCCTATACATGAACAATGTAGCAAGATGGGAATCATTCCCAAGCTGCTATACATGAACATTGCAGCAATATAAGAATCATTTCCAATCAGACCAAGGTCATCACATCTGAGGACAACATATGGAAGATGGCGAAGGAGGTGATTGAAATATTACAGCGGAGGCCAACACTTAACCATATACCAGGAGCTTGAACTTCTACACAGGCCTCATCTTTTAAGTCACATGGTCAACATTAGCATCTGATGAAGGAAACATGATATTGCCAAAAATGTCTATAACATTCATGCTCTGAATATCGGGAAATCACTAATGATCATTAGAAGTGTTTTGCTGAAAAAAATAAACATATCATAATGATCGTCATTAAAATTGATTTGGTGGGAAGAAAAAATATGTAATATTCACCATTAAAAGTGTTCTAGTGAGGAAAAAAACATGTCATAATCATCATCATTAGAAGTGTTTTGGTGATGAAAAACATGTCATAATGACCAATCATAAAAGTGTTTTGGTGATGGAAAACATGTCATAATGACCATCATAAAAGTGTTTTGGTGATGAAAAACATGTCATAATGACCATCATAAAAGTGTTTTGGTGATGAAAAACATGTCATAATGACCATCATTAGAAGTGTTTTGGTGATGAAAAACATGTCATAATGACCATCATAAAAGTGTTTTGGTGATGAAAAACATGTCACAATGACCAATCATTAGAAGTGTTTTGGTGATGAAAAACATGTCCTAATGACCATCATAAAAGTGTTTTGGTGATGAAAAACATGTCATAATGACCATCATAAAAGTGTTTTGGTGATGAAAAACATGTCATAATGACCAATCATAAAAGTGT
The DNA here is from genome assembly GCA_016746295.1 of Potamilus streckersoni. NCBI lineage: Eukaryota > Metazoa > Mollusca > Bivalvia > Unionida > Unionidae > Potamilus > Potamilus streckersoni. Next base: position 496,890 of record JAEAOA010000868.1, on the reverse strand, counting down.
TTTGGTGATGAAAAACATGTCATAATGACCATCATAAAAGTGTTTTGGTGATGAAAAACATGTCATAATGACCATCATAAAAGTGTTTTGGTGATGAAAAACATGTCATAATGACCATCATTAGAAGTGTTTTAGTGATGAAAAACATGTCATAATGACCATCATAAAAGTGTTTTGGTGATGAAAAACATGTCATAATGACCATCATAAAAGTGTTTTGGTGATGAAAAACATGTCATAATGACCAATCATAAAAGTGTTTTGGTGATGAAAAACATGTCATAATGACCAATCATAAAAGTGTTTTGGTGATGAAAAACATGTCATAATGACCATCATAAAAGTGTTTTGGTGATGAAAAACATGTCATAATGACCATTATAAAAGTGTTTTGGTGATGAAAAACATGTCATAATGACCATCATAAAAGTGTTTTGGTGATGAAAAACATGTCATAATGACCATCATAAAAGTGTTTTGGTGATGAAAAACATGTCATAATGACCATCATAAAAGTGTTTTGGTCATGAAAAACATTTCATAATGACCATCATAAAAGTGTTTTGGTGATGAAAAACATGTCATAATGACCAATCATAAAAGTGTTTTGGTGATGAAAAACATGTCATAATGACCAATCATTAGAAGTGTTTTGGTGATGAAAAACATGTCATAATGACCAATCATAAAAGTGTTTTGGTGATGAAAAACATGTCATAATGACCAATCATTAAAAGTGTTTTGGTGATGAAAAACATGTCATAATGACCATCATAAAAGTGTTTTGGTGATGAAAAACATGTCATAATGACCATCATAAAAGTGTTTTGGTGATGAAAAATGTCATAATGACCAATCATTAGAAGTGTTTTGGTGATGAAAAACATGTCATAATGACCATCATAAAAGTGTTTTGGTGATGAAAAACATGTCATAATGACCATCATAAAAGTGTTTTGGTGATGAAAAATGTCATAATGACCAATCATTAGAAGTGTTTTGGTGATGAAAAACATGTCATAATGACCATCATAAAAGTGTTTTGGTGATGAAAAACATGTCACAATGACAAATCATTAGAAGTGTTTTGGTGATGAAAAACATGTCCTAATGACCATCATAAAAGTGTTTTGGTGATGAAAAACATGTCATAATGACCATCATAAAAGTGTTTTGGTGATGAAAAACATGTCATAATGACCATCATAAAAGTGTTTTGGTAATGAAAAACATGTCATAATGACCATCATAAAAGTGTTTTGGTGATGAAAAACATGTCATAATGACCATCATTAGAAGTGTTTTGGTGATGAAAAACATGTCATAATGACCATCATAAAAGTGTTTTGGTGATGAAAAACATGTCATAATGACCATCATAAAAGTGTTTTGGTGATGAAAAACATGTCATAATGACCAATCATAAAAGTGTTTTGGTGATGAAAAATATGTCATGATGACCAATCATAAAAGTGTTTTGGTGATGAAAAACATGTCATAATGACCATCATAAAAGTGTTTTGGTGATGAAAAACATGTCATAATGACCATTATAAAAGTGTTTTGGTGATGAAAAACATGTCATAATGACCATCATAAAAGTGTTTTGGTGATGAAAAACATGTCATAATGACCATCATAAAAGTGTTTTGGTCATGAAAAACATGTCATAATGACCATCATAAAAGTGTTTTGGTGATGAAAAACATGTCATAATGACCAATCATAAAAGTGTTTTGGTGATGAAAAACATGTCATAATGACCAATCATTAGAAGTGTTTTGGTGATGAAAAACATGTCATAATGACCAATCATAAAAGTGTTTTGGTGATGAAAAACATGTCATAATGACCAATCATTAAAAGTGTTTTGGTGATGAAAAACATGTCATAATGACCATCATAAAAGTGTTTTGGTGATGAAAAACATGTCATAATGACCATCATAAAAGTGTTTTGGTGATGAAAAATGTCATAATGACCAATCATTAGAAGTGTTTTGGTGATGAAAAACATGTCATAATGACCATCATAAAAGTGTTTTGGTGATGAAAAACGTCATAATGACCAATCATTAGAAGTGTTTTGGTGATAAAAAAACATGTCATAATGACCATCATTAGAAATGTTTTAGTGATGAAAAACATGTCATAATGATCATCATTAGAAATGTTTTAGTGATGTTTTAGTGTTTTAATGATCATTCATTTGAAGTGTTATTGGTGATGAAAAACATGTCATAATGATCATTCATTTTAAGTATTCAGGTGATGAAAAAACTTGTCATAATGATCATTCATTTGAAGTATTTAGGTGATGAAAAAACAGTCTTAATGACCATCATTAGAAGTGTTTTAGTGATGAAAAACATGCCATAATGATCATCCATATTGGGGAGTGGTAACAACATGATATTTAATATTTGGATTAAAAAAGTTCATATCTAAAAAAGTTCTGCAGCAGCAAAATCTCTAAGGAGGTAATTTTCTCTATCCCAACAGTATCAAAAAACTTTGTTAAGAAATATCTCAGTGAACTTGATACTAAGAAAGCTACAGGACTTGATCAGATTGGTCCACGCCTCATTAAATCTTCTGCATCTGCTATTGTAGATAGCTTAACATTCATAATCAATTTAAGTATTGCATCCTCATCTGTCCCCAAAAAATGGAAAACTGCAAAAGTAACTCCTATTCACAAATCTGGTCCTAAGGATGATGCTGATAACTATGCCAATCTCAATTCTACCAAACTTGTCAAAATTGATTAAAAAGCATGTCCATGATTCATTCCTATCATATTTAACCAAACACTTTCTGTTACATCCTAATCAAACAAGCTTTAAAGAGAAACAGTCATGTGAGACTGCCTTGATCTCCCTAACTGATAAATGGCTTCAAACACTTGATCGTGGTAGAATAATAGGTTCTGTATTTGTAGATTTTAGGAAAGCTTTTGACATGGTGAATCATGAAATCCTATTAAAGAAACTAAAAATCTACCAATGTGATGAAAACACAGTTTGATGGCTTACTTCATACTTTTGTGAGTGAACACAACATGTTTCTATAAATAATGTTCTGTCTGAACCTGGAACAATTAAATGTGGAGTACCACAAGGCTAAATTATAGGTCCATTACTGTTTATTTTATTATCAATGATCTCCCACTTCTACTAAGGTACTCAATATTCTCTACAGATCTCTATGCAGATGATACAATGCATGAAATCAAAATTTCTCTACAGAATGCCCTAAACGAACTGGACAACTGGTGCACATGCAATGGCATGGTCAAGTTAATACTGGTAAAACTAAAATATTACTTATCACAACAAAAAAAGAACAAAACTTGATAGTGATGAACTATGTCTGACATGGAAGGATAAAAGTTTGCAAATGGTCTGTCAGAATAGTCTACTTGGTGTTTTGGTAGAAAATAACCTATCATGGACTGAAGACATCAAACATATCAGAAAAAAATCTGGCTTCTCAGTTGGATAAGATACTTTTTCCCTGAAAGGCACAGAAAACTTTTTTATAACAGCTACATACAACCCTTTTTAGACTATTAAAATATAGTATCAGGTAATTCAAATGATAAAAACATAGCAAAGCTGGCACATCTCAAAACAAAAGTATTTAAGTTAATATCAATCCAGAAAGAAAGCAAGGAAAATTTAGCTGGTAAGTTAAAAATATTGCCTTTTAAAGATCAAATCAGTTTGAGAAAAGCCAATTAATGTAAAGGATATCCAATAATAGTGCTCCTGAATATTTATAATAACTATTCAAGTATAGGCTACCTTACAATACTATCCACCTGCATCCATGTCTACCAAACATCCTCTTTAAATAAAGTAATAATAATAATAATAATAATAATAATAATAATAATAATAATAATAATAATAATAATTCCCATATCTCTAATGTCCTTATCTCTAATGCCCCTATCTCTAATGCCCCTATCTCTAAATGCCCATATCTCTAATGCCCCTATCTCTAATGCCCCTATTTCTAATGCCCTTATCTCTAATGCCCCTATCTCTAATGCCCCTATTTCTAATGCCCTTATCTCTAATGCCCCTATTTCTAATGCCCTTATCTCCAATGCCCCTATCTCTAATGCCCCTATTTCTAATGCCCTTATCTCTACTTCTCCTATCTCTAATGCCCCTATCTCTAAATGCCCCTATCTCTAATGCCCCTATTACTAATGCCCTTATCTCTACTTCTTCTATCTTTAATGCCCCTATCTCTAATGCCCCTATTTTGAATGTGCTTATCTCTAATGCCCCTATCTCTAATGCCCCTATTTCTAATGCCCCTATTTCTAATGCCCTTATCTCTAATGCCCCTATCTCTAATGCCCTTATCTCTAATGCCCTTATCTCTAATGCCCCTATCTCTAATGCCCCTATCTCTAATGCCCCTATTTTTAATGCCCTTATCTCTACTTCTATCTCTAATGCCCCTATCTCTAAATGCCCCTATCTCTAATGCCCCTATTTCTAATGCCCTTATCTCTACTTCTTCTATCTCTAATACCCATATCTCTAATGCCCCTATCTCTAATGCCCTTATCTCTACTTCTCCTATCTCTAATGCCCCTTATCTCTAATGCCCCTATCTCTTATGCCCCTTTTTCTAATGCCCCTATCTCTCTAATGCCCCTATCTCTAATGCCCCTATCTCTAATTCTCCTATCTCTAATGCCCCTATCTCAAATGCTCCTATCTATAATGCCATTATCTCTGAAGCCCCTATCTCTAATGCCCTTATCTCATGGCAGTATCTTTAGTACACATCTGCTATTTTTGACACATGCCACCACTATCTCTGGTCAGCAGTTACATTACATATCAAAATATCAGTTACATTCCTCCATGAAAAAGTGGTTTGTTAAATAACTGCAGAGAAATAAATTTGTGCACACTAGTGTAAGACACCATGTTAAATAATAGCACAAAATTAACATTGTTTATGGTAGCATTTGACCCCATGTGATGATGAACAATAGTGTAATTCACTTAGTCATGTGTTGACTTGAAATGCACTCAGAATGCAATAAAACAAACAAAATCATCATATATCATCTAACCCTAATCTAGACTGCACACTTATATTTCTTATATTCCACTCATTTATTTCAATACATGTATTATGCACACACACAAAAACTGTCCTTTCAAAGCGTTGCTATTCCTACTCTCAGTGACATTAAGGAGTAAATTCACAAGACACAATAAAGAAACTAGTTCAAACAATATGTAAATTTAAATCAAGACATAAAGGAGGCAAAGAGATTTGGTTGCTATGGAGATGGACAGTCACAAGTGTAATATACTAAACAAGACATATTTCTACATGTACATTTACCACTTCCTTTCACCACTGGATAGGTAATAACACTACCAAAATATTCATTAATGTCTTTTGTTTCTAAATTTTTATGTTCCTAAAGTGTAATTTATACAGCCAATCAGGAGGTAATTATGCTCTGGAAAAGAGTGGATTTGTAGTATGTTATCATACACATAAAACTAAAATTCTGAATTTGTAAACATTTATCACCCCCATTTTGACCTTGAACACAAAGTCTGTAATATTATTGGTAAGAACTATCCCATAGGTAAATGCCAATTGGGTACTCCCATAGGCAAATTAAAATTGGGTACTTCCATAGATAAATGCCAATTGGGTACTCCCATAGGCAAATGCCAGCTGGGTACTTCCATAGGCAAAAGCCAATTGGGTACTCAATGGCAAATGCCAATTGGGTACTCAATGGCAAATGCCAATTGGGTACTCCCATTGGAAAATGCCAAATGGGTTCTCCCATAGGCAAATGCCAGATGGGTACTTCCATAGGCAAAAGCCAATTGGGTACTCCCATAGGCAAATGCCAATTGGGTACTTCTATAGGTAAATGCCAGCTGGGTACTCCCAAAATATCACCTAGGGCATTATGCTAGGTGTGGTAGTATTTACCCTGAGGCCAATGTCCGAATATCCCTGCTTACCTGCCCTGTAAGTTATTTATGTATATGCTTATATGGTAGTGACATGAACAGTTTATAAGTTATGAACCTGGAGCTTCAAGTTCACTGACATCAATGCCAGTCACATATATGTTTACATGCCCATTAGGTGTAATTTCCATTCTGCTCTGACCTGAAATGAATTAAAATCTTCTGTCTGATGAAAATTAATCAGCACTAGAAAATTTTAGAAAACAAAAAATACATTATACTCCCAATACATTTCAGCATGTTTTGCATTTTATGGACCAGTGGTATGTGTACCACTAGTAGAGTATGTTTCTGGCATAGCATATGTCCCTAGCAGAAGGTGAATCCCCAACAGAGTGCATGCCCCTAGAGTTGTTGTCCCCAGAAGAGTGCATGTCCCCAGCAGAGTGTAAGTCCATGTTCTTGGCTGAATTCATGTCCCCAGCAAAACAAATATGTCACAAGAAGAATGCTTGTCCCCAGCAGAGTCAAATGCATGTTATCAGCAAAGTACAATAAAACAATGACTATTTTAAGAAGAAGCATGTTTGGTCAATTGACCAATCTATCCTGAGGCCTTCAACAATTACATGGAGGGTGTATGCGCATGCACATGTGTGTGTGTGTGTGTGTGTTGCACAACTGTTACAAGATAAGGTCTCTTTAGACAACAACAGCTATTAAAAACTAGATAACTGATGTAATAAAATGTGCACAAGACTTTAGGGGTGCTGGATTCATACAAAGCATGAACACAAGTAAAACATGTAGATGAGTACATGATATAACAATGTTTTAAAGAGAAGCTGTACAAAATCATACAAATTATTGTTGTTGCAGATATTGACTAAGAAAAGTTTAAAAGGCTTGACATGAGAAACCTGCCTTTGTATAGGTTAGTATGAAATTCCAGTTTGATTTGTTAAAAAGCAAAACTCTTATAAAATTATGAATTTGGTTTAGGTAAATATGTTGTCTGAAATGGATACTAGTTGATACATATTTAAATTTTTAAATTTTTAACAAATTTAAGTTCTATTAAATATAAAAGGAGCGAATTCATGTAAGGATTGCAGATTAGTAAACCCTTTTGAAACAAAGTTCTCTGTGACCCAGTGGTGTAAATGTTCCAAGAAAAACAATGATATTTTTACATTACACATCAAGAAAACGGACCTGCATCCCTGAGTAACTTCTCACCTGTCTTTCTGTTAGCATTTCTAAAATAACTGTCATAAAAATGTTTCATTTTGTCTCTGATGACACAGCCATTCTATTCATATGCAGACTGTTGACAACACAGCATTATGTTTTGATTGGGTCATATTCCATGTAGTTATTATTATAGTACATAATGTTTTGCGACAACAGAACTTGCTTTTGTGATGTGAAATGAATAAACAACTGAGACTTAGAGTATATGTATACTGTAACAATGAACACCATACTAATAATTTCCTCTCTTGGGCATCCCAAGAGCTTTCACCAACACAGGATATTGTTCACATCCCTTTGTACATGATATTTATTTATAGTACCTATTTCAAAATGAAGGGCACAGATCTTAATTTCAACTTTCATCAACTCACTGCATTGAAAAAATTATTTTAAGCTCTACTGGGTAATGATTTTCAGCCTTGCAGAAAAGGTAGATACCCACCTGTCAACATTTTAACCCTGAATTACATAGGTTACTGACAGTGAGGCTAACAGTGTGAATGACATCCACATAAGACATGGGTTAGCATTAGGTGTTACTAGATAATAGGTTACTTACAATGGGGCTAACAGTGTGAATCCAGGCATCACACAAGACATGGGTTTAGTCAAAGACTTCAGATTGTGTCTCCACTTTATTGTTTAAATCAGCACAAACTGTATGATTTAAACAATAAAGTGGAGACACAATCTGAAGTCAAGTCTCAAACCAGTGAATGATTCAACCAGCTTTGAAAGGAAAGAATGAAGTCAGCATGCTACAGACATGGTTTTCAAAAGACTGAAATCAGTATGCTACAGACCTGGCACTCACAAACTTGACATCCTTCATGTCAGGAACCTCTTGGCAAAATTTATATGAAATCTGTCAAGTGAATTTTTAGAAGATTATAATAGCAGATGTGGACAGATGTTGACACATATCAGATGTGTACAGATGCTGACACATACTAGATGTGTACAGATGCTGACACATACCAGATGTGGACTGATGCTAACACATACCAGATGTGGACAGATGTTGACACATACTAGATGTGGACAGATGCTGACACATACCAAATGTGGACTGATGCTGACACATACCAGATGTGGACAGATGCTGACACATACCAGATGTGGACAGATGCTGACACATACCAGATGTGGGGCCATTCAATTAATATTAGCTCTTAGTATGACACATACCAGATGTGGGGCCATTCAATTAATATTAGCTATTATACTAAGATCACAATCTGGTCATTATTATATCACTACTTGTTACATATATCTACATGTTAAGTAAATCTATATATCTACTTGTCATGTAAATCTATATCACTACTTGTAATGTAAATCTATATCACTACTTGTCATGTATATCTATATCACTACTTGTCATTTAAATCTATATCACTACTTGTCATGTAAATCTATATCACTACTTGTCATGTAAATCTGTATCACTACTTGTCATGTAAATCTATATCACTACTTGTCATATAAATCTATATTACCACTTGTCATGTATATCTATATCACTACTTGTCATTTAAATCTATATCACCACTTGTCATGTATATCTATATCACTACTTGTCATGTATATCTATATCTCTACTTGTGATTTAAATCTATATCACTACTTGTCATGTATTTGTCCTGTAAATATATCACTACTTGTCATGTAAATCTATATCACCACTTGCCATGTAAATCTATATCACTACTTGTCATGTAAATCTATATCACTACTTGTCATGTATTTGTCATGTAAATATATCACTACTTGTCATGTAAATCTATATCACTACTTGTCATGTAAATCTATATCACTTAACTTGTCATATAAATCTATATCACTACTTGTCATGTATTTGTCATGTAAATATATCACTACTTGTCATGTAAATCTATATCACTACTTGTCATGTAAATCTATATCACTTAACTTGTCATATAAATCTATATCACTACTTGTCATGTATTTGTCATGTAAATATATCACTACTTGTCATGTAAATCTATATCACTACTTGTCATGTAAATCTATATCACTTAACTTGTCATGTAAATCTATATCACCACTTGTCATGCAAATCTATATCACCACTTGTCATGTAAATCTATATCACTACTTGTCATGTAAATCTATATCACTACTTGTCATGTAATCATATATATATATATATATATATATATATATATATATATATATATATATATATATATATATATATATATATATATATATATATTCATTCCTCTCCCATTTTCATTTATACCTTTGATAATCAAACTGTGTTAAATTGGTTGTGATTTTTTATGTTACTTACATGACTACTCCTCACAGTCCTTTGCTATTTCTGCAATATAGTGTGACAAGCCTGTCAATTATGATTTCTTTAGAAATGTTAGCCTACTCCGTTAGGTCTCAGCTGATATCAATTTAAGAATTGTTCTATGTAGAAACATGAGGCCATGTTACAGTGAATTGAGACCAAGTTCAGTGCATGGATGCAACAGAACTGATAATGAACCAAAATGCAAAAATAAGACCAACTCCAGTGCATCATGCCCTTGATGCTTAATGCAAGATGTATAATAAATGTATAGAAATGAAGAAACGAGATCATCTGCAGCTTACCATGATCCTGACACTGGATGCTAGATAAATCCAAACTGCATAATTGAGATCACTGCAATCACTATGGGAAACCAATATTGCTACAGCCGCTGCATGAGCTACTCTGCTTCTGCTGGGAGGAAGGAGCAGTCCTTCAAGACATGTGTTTTGTGACTCTATTAAAACAATGAAGACCGCAGTGACTGTAACAATTACAGAGGAATCTCACTTCTCAGTATCATCGCTGCAGCTGCTGTCAGCAGGAAGATTGACAACAGACAACTCCAAGAGAAAAGCAGAGAGCAAAGTCAACCACTCTAGATAATGTTCATCAACTTCACCAAGGCCTACGACCACCGGGTCAGCAGAAAGGCCTACGACCGGTCAGCAGAAAGGCCTTATTTGAACTTCTTGGGAAGATTGGTTGCTCCCCAAGTCTGCAGCATGATAAAGTCCTTCCATGCCAATATGAAGGGTATAGTTCTGTATGATGGATGCACTTCAAACCCCTTCCCCATTAACAGTGGCATGAAGCATGGCTGCGTGTTGGCACCAACACCTTTCGGGATTTTCTTCTTCCTGCTCCTGTCCCACACCTTCAACACATCCACTGATGGCATATATCTGGATACCAGGTGCAACCGGAAGCTGTTCAATCTGGCACAACTGCACTCAGAGACCAAAGTGAGGCAAGTACTCACCTGGGAGATACTCTTTGCAAGATGACATGGCTCTTGTGACCTGCACCAAGGATGCCCTCCAGAGACTGGGAGACCTTTTCGCTGATGCCTGCAAACAGTTCAGGCTCACCATCAACCTAAAAAATACAAATACCAGTGCTCAAGATGTCACCACTGCTCCTCCATCAAAATTGATGGTGATACCCTGGAATTAAACAACTTTATTCACCTGGGGTTCACCATCAGAACACTCTTTTGCTTGATGTGGAGCTGGAGAAAAGGCTTTGGAAAGCAAACACCATCATGGCCTGACTAACAAAGAGGGTGTGGGAAAACAGCACACTGACAGTGCACACCAAGACTCAAGTCTACCAAGCCTGTGTTCTGAGACCTGGAGCACCTACATGAGGCAAGAGCATCAACTCAACTCCTTCCATATACGGTGCCTACAACGCATACTGAAAATCAGATGGTAAGACCACATCCCACACAGCGAGATGCTTCAGCGTGCAAGAATCCCTAGCATGTACTCTCTATGGCTGGGACACATGAAGGCTGTGAAAGGAAATCCTATATGGCCAGTTGGCCACTGGCACTAGAAGAGTTGACTGCCTAGCACTCCGCTTCAAGGAGGTGTGTAAGAAGGACATTAAGGCATGCGGTATTTCACCAGACAGCTAAGAAGTGCAGGCAGAGGACCGAGGCACCAGACAGCTGGGAAGTGCAGGCAGAGGACCCGAGGCACCTGGAGACTGACAGTCAGCAGAGGCAAAGCAGTCACTGATGGGAGGTGAGTCACGCATTCCGAAGAGAAATGTGAGAGAAAGAAGAGTGCCGCAGCAACCCAAGCAACATTCGACTTGCACAGCCACAACAGACAATGACAAAACCCCAGAGACAGACAACACTCCAAGGGTGCTACTCACATGGTCTCCTCAGACTGAGCTGCCAATGATGATGATGAAGTAGGTATAACTTGGTAAGTACATAAGCCAGTTATTATTAATGCATAAGTAGGTCTAATTCTGTAAGTAAGTAAGCCTGTTATTATTAATGCAATTTTTAAAATTATGTAATATTAAGACATTCAAGCTTAACAAAAGAAAAAAGATTTAATTTACCTCTTAATCGGAAATCTGACAGACTATGAATGTCAGGCTCATCACTATCGCTATTGGAATAATATCCCGCAAGGAAAGTTGCATTCGGTGAGCCCCCAAGGCTTATGATGCATTGAGTAGGATCAAGTTTTTCACTTGCTGACTGGGAACTTGGGTCATTAAGTTCATCAGACATGTTCCAACTTCTTAGCTTAACAAATAATTTAAGCTTAAACAAAATGCCCAAGCTTATTAACTGTCTCCAGATGCTTTTCTGAATCCAACAACAGTACAACAGGCTTCTTTAATGTACAAGTTTTGTTGTATCCAATTAACAGTTCTGTTCTTGATATTTGAATGAATTTCAGGGTTAATAAAAATTACAAAGATGAAAGTCATCAGTGGAAATGGGAAAATTGCTGATAAATCAGTTGTCTCCAAATTTTCAATCAAGCAGTTTAAAGACTGTCTAAAGCAAAGAATTTCACTTCCTGTTCTGCCTCTTTCTTCTCAATCCTTTTCCATGCTAAATCCAAGATATGAAGCTAATACTATCTTTTACATTACAATACTTATCCACCATAACCTCTTCAATCCAATATTAAACACATTTCACAACTAATTAGTGAAGTTTAATAGTAAAGTGAAATGCTCCACAAAAAATTTACACTATATGACGTTTTGAAAAGCCAATCAACCCAAGTTATCTCTGCCCCACATATGTGGAACCTATATAATCTATTGAATGTACATCACTTCCTGGTTATTTATAGATATATATGTATTTATTGGTTGAGTAATCCACACTACCTAGTAGATGTACCTTTCCTGGGGCTTTGTTTACACAGCATATGTCAGCCCAAATTCATAATCTCAACCTATCACTCATCAATTCATACTCTCTGCCTCTAAAGCTATCATTGATCAGTACTGTCCCTTGTTCCAACTTGCACTGCCACTCTAGCTTTCCTCCTATTCAAGCATACCTACATATAACAGTACAACTTAACTTAAATTCAATTAATTTAAATTCAATTCATATGACAACTGTATGTACATGTATTGAATCAAGTATAATGCAGTTAACCAATCTGCAATAACAATATATTCAAGACAAGACCTCTAAATTTTCACTAAAAATTTTAATTTGTTTCCGCAAATTTTATCTTGCTTATGATATTTAAGACTAACTCAATATTTATGTCACAGGTAAAGATTGTAAAAAGAATACTAAATCAACTTTTTGTTTTCTCTAACATTCTGAATCCTATTTAATCTTGAAAAAAAGAGATGTATATTTCCTCAAATCTGAAGACATCAAAATTTCCTGGTAAGGTTCCTGAGCATAACATAGCACCCTATCATACAGGCCTGAGAATCACACATCATGTAAGCCTGGACAATGTATGTCATATAAACCCAGACATCATACAGGCCTGAGAATCACACATTATGTAAACCTGGACAATGTATGTCATACAAGCCCAGACATCATACAGGCACACATCATGTAGGCCTGGACAATGTATCTCATACAAGAACAGACATCAAACAGGCACACATCATGTAGGCCTGGACAATGTATGTCATACAAGCCAAGACATCAAACAGGCCTGAGAATCACACATCATGTAGGCCTGGACAATGTATCTCATACAAGAACAGACATCATACAGGCCTGAGAATCACACATCATGTAGGCCTGGACAATGTATCTCATACAAGCCCAGACATCAAACAGGCCTGAGAATCACACATCATGTAGGCCTGGACAATATATGTCATACAAGCCCAGACATCATAAAGGCCTGAGAATCACACATCATGTAGGCCTGGACAATGTATCTCATACAAGAATAGACATCAAACAGGCACACATCATGTAGGCCTGGACAATGTATGTCATACAAGCCAAGACATCAAACAGGCCTGAGAATCACACATCATGTAGGCCTGGACAATGTATCTCATACAAGAACAGACATCAAACAGGCACACATCATGTAGGCCTGGACAATGTATGTCATACAAGCCCAGACATCAAACAGGCCTGAGAATCACACATCATGTAAGCCTGGACAATGTATGTCATACAAGCCCAGACATCAAACAGGCACACATCATGTAGGCCTGGACAATGTATGTCATACAAGCCAAGACATCAAACAGGCCTGAGAATCACACATCATGTAGGCCTGGACAATGTATGTTATACAAGCACAGACATCAAACAGGCCTAAGAATTACACATCATGTAGGCCTGGACAATATATGTCATACAAGCCCAGACCTCAAACAGGCCTGAGAATCACACATCATGTAAGCCTGGACAATGTATGTCATACAAGCCCAGACATCAAACAGGCACACATCATGTAGGCCTGGACAATGTATGTCATACAAGCCCAGACCTCAAACAGGCCTGAGAATCACACATTATGTAGGCCTGGACAATGTATGTCATACAAGCACAGACATCAAACAGGCCTAAGAATTACACATCATGTAGGCCTGGACAATATATGTCATACAAGCCCAGACATCAAACAGGCCTAAGAATTACACATCATGTAGGCCTGGACAATATATGTCATACAAGCCCAGACCTCAAACAGGCCTAGGCTTACAACAACAAACAAGGATGAATATCATATATCACACAGACATCATACATCAAAAAAGGCCTCGGAATTATACATCATCCATACCTGTTTATTACACATCAAGTATCATACAGGCCTTGTACATTATACAGACCTTGACCTCACACATGGGAATTCCTCATCATGTATCATTCATCATATAGGCCTTGGCATGATACAACATACAGGCCTTGGCATTATGCATCACCAAGGCCTGGACCTAAGGTAATACACACCAAACTAGCCTCCAGAACATTATACATCATACTGGCCTTGGAATCCCACATCATATACATCTTACATGTCTAGAGAATCCAACATCATGTATCATGCATGTATCATACAGATCTTGGCATTATACATTATAGATCATACATGCCTGGGCATTGCATTATACATCATACATGTCTGGGCATAAAACTTGATGCAGGTTTGTAGTAATATTCTGTCCCTCACCTACCTTGGGGAGGTCATAAAAGTTGACAATAATGACCATGACCTTCAAGATAAAACTCTAAAGTTAATGGAAAGGCAATGAAAATAATAGTTACATTACTGTATCTTAAAATGCTTTTTACAAAAACAAAATCAAAAAAGTTCATTTTTAACAAATGGAATTTTATCTTAAAGACAAAATATTGAAGGTAATACACAAGATGCTTTCAATTTGAAAAGCACGAGTGTGCCATAGCTCATCCATGTACCTCATATGCAGCTTAAACTATATCAAACAAAACATTAGAAATTTTTAAAAATATTTACCATGACCTTGACCTTGTCAATGTGACCTAAAACATGCAATGCAACACTCTGGTAACAATATATAAGTACACCAAGCTTCATTAATTTATCCAAAGCTATGATGGGTACACGGGGATAGAGAAGTAAAAATTACTACATGCAACTTAACTCTGAAGATAGAATCACCAAAATGGCTCATGACCAGAGTTTTAGTGATAATATATAGTCATACTATGTTTGATTCATTCATCTCACACAGCTCAATAACAATAAAACAAAATTCAATATTATTACAGATATATGTATCATCTGTTAGATTTATAATATAGTTCTTATTGAAATTACTTGGCAACGTCATGTCAAGTATGCCATGCATTACTAGCACATGTTGACAAAAAACGTGAAGTACATTTGAACTGTAGATAAATCAGAGCATTGAGCCACTGATTGGTTAAAAATAATAAATGAAAACATTTTGTTGACAACCAATATATTTTGCAAGGGAAAATTGATTTAAACATTCTGGAATCTTTTAGTGATTCAGATTTTGTCGCCTTCTTGATTATAATGAGACTAGATACACAAATAAAAGTACAAAGTATGCTATTCTTCAGTCCATATAACAACCATTAAAAAAATTGTTGAAAGGAAGTAAGATTTATTTATAATCTTTTATTGAGTAGAAAAATAATCAATACCTACTGCATTTAGTGAATTTATTGAAGGACTTGAATATTTAAATAATTATGTTTGATTATGTGAAACTTTCCGGGACTTCACTGATACTCTACTTTCACAGGATTATCTTGAAGTAAAAACCTATGTACTCAGAAATGTGATTCTTGAGTGTGCTTGCATGTTATCACATACAAACATCATAACCTTCATTCAAAATACCTTTGGATAGTTTGTGGATAAATGTGAAATCAATAGTACAATTTAGGATATTATATGAACTAATACACTGTAAGTATTTTGTTATTCTTTCACTTTGATTTTATATTTTATGTAAATAATTTTACAATCTTGAATGCTTGCCAGGTTTTACATTGTTTTGGTACATAAATTGAAGTCCTCAGACATGAAAACATAAAACACCATGGCACTGGCTCTGAAGACCAGACCCCAAATATGGTATACAAAATATAATCACCATGGCACTGACTCTGAAGAGAGACCCCAAATATGGTATACAAAATATAATCACCATGGCACTGACTCTGAAGACGAGACCCCAAATATGGTATACAAAATATAATCACCATGGCACTGACTCTAAAAACAGACCCCAAATATGGTATACAAAATATAATGATGACATACATGAATAACATGTTGCATGTCTAAATCTCAAATAGAGCTGGAAGGAAAGCATCATGGCAAACATTAATATTCAGCTATGACCTTGACTCTGAACCAATGTCACATGAATGTGGTATGCAACGCATCTTCTTGTGTTGGTGTAAAAGTATACCAAATATTATCACGTAATCTCAGTTTTACAATTCTGGAGGGAAAATGAAATCAAAATGAAACAAGAAACTATGCTGTGACTTTGACCTTGAAAATATGAACCCCAAGTATTATGCAAGGTGGTACCCCCAAAATAGTATCAAAACACATTATAATTAGAATGTATAAGTAAACAAGTCCTTTCATCTTAAGTATCTTAAAATTACATAAAATATATCACCATGATCAATTGAAGTCTTAATCTTAAATGGGTCTAAAATTATACAATGGCTTGGTATTTAAGGGGAACAGACCAAAAGTTGACTTTAGTACCAATACAATTGAAGTAAAGTCTTTTGCCTAAGGTCAGGTCATCCAGGTTGAGCTACTTGTAAGATTCAAACCAGTACCCTCTTTCTCAATAGTGTATTATGCTAACCACTGTACCAGTGCAGCTCCAGCCTAATTTTTTTTTTTACATCTGGGAGGGAGCTTCAGGCCTACCTTTCAACCCTCAGCTTACAGGGTAATTAATGTTAAAGAGTGGAAAATATGATGGAAAAAGTGAAATGCTCAGCCATGACCTTGATATCTGCAATGCACCTTCTACTGGCTGTGTACATGTATAGCAAGTATCATCATCTACTATCAAAGAAGCTTTAAAGTCATATGGACTGATGAGAAAGTATGACGAACAAATAAAATATTAACTAGTAACTTTGACCTTAATAAAGGACCCCAATGTGGCCAGCAACAAACATTCTGTGAAAATACATCAAGTTGCATCACTTAATCTCAAACAACTATATAAAGTTTTAGAGCTGAATGGAAAGTGCACTCAAAACATAAGGAACAGTGACCTTGAACCTTGCAGATATCACCTCCAATGTGGTATGTGGCTCTGAAGGTTGGCCCCACTGTGAGGATTTGGTTATGGGGGATTGGGGGTCGGTTGCTCCCAATATTTTGTTTAACCTATTGTAGAATTTAAATTAGTGAAAGACAGATGTACAGCTCTAGTCCCCCAGTCAGTAATGAAGATGGTTACATTAGACATGTAAAAAGGGTAAAAGTCGATAAATAACAATTTAATAATAATTCAATAGTCAAATAATTCAAATTTGCCAAGTATACTCTTTCCACTCAACACTTTAATAGCCTATTACAACATCTGATTCACAGTGTTAAATAGATTTCCACCTGTCCTTTTGTTCTTCTACTTGTGTATTCTTCTCTTATGTCCAAATTCCTTTTCCTCCTCAACTTTTCTATATTTCTCCTCCTCAACTTCTCTATACTCCTTCTCCTCTTCATCTTTTTCATCAAGACTACTTTTCCAACTCCTCCACCTTCCATCCACCTTCTCTCCACTGACTAGACTTTTGTCAACTCCATCTATTCACTAGTCTCACTTCTGTCTCCCCTCTTGGAGACTTGGGACTCAACTGAATTGAAAGTTCTGTCCCCTTAAAATGCTTTCTTTTCAAAGCTTTTCTTCTCTTGGAATCTGTTTCTAAGTTTTACCAGCAAATTAAGAGTGGCTTTTCAGAGTAACCCTATTTGCACAGCGATCTGTCTAGTGATCTCCTAAACCTTCTGCATTCAAGGTACAAATTTATAATTCAGATCTAAATTGTAATCACACCCACTATCTCAATTCTGATTGGATGTTGCTGTGAACTGATCCAATCAAACTTAGCAGACAATGTCCTCTCACTGTCTGTCCATGTGGGGACAAATGAGAAGATGCTCTGCTCACCCTGCAGGCTTCCTTTGATCTCTGAAAAATACTTAACACCTTGGTGTGAATAATACAAGCATTTGTCAAATGACATGATCAGTCACTTACTACAACTCCAATTTTCAGGTCATAGTAACTTTGCATGGTGGACTAACACTAGCCCATGGCAATGTTTGGATATCAACACATGGGTTATAATAGTATCCTAATTTATACACAATTTGATAGTTGAGGTTGAGCAAACATGACAGTGGCATATCTTCTAGTCATGGTAAGTACACCAAGGTTCATCCCTCAATCTCCCTCAATCTCAAATTCATCCTACAATCTCAAATTTATGACTTAATCTTGAATTCATTTCTTAATCTCAAATTCCTTTCACCTGGCTGAGTGGTCCAGTGGTCTAAATTGATGTCTGTTACAGATCACTGCCATCTCACCTCTGTGTGGGTTTAGTCTTGGATTCAGCAAATGTGGATAGTGAGAAAGCCTGCCAGTAGCTTCTCATGGGTTGGTGGTTCTTTCCGGTTTTTTCCTGGTTTCTTCCTCCACCATTAATACTGGCTGCCATGAATAGCCTATCATGTGCTGAAAAATGGTGTTAAACCCAACAACAACAACAACAATCAAATTCCTTTCAAGTTATAGATCTTCCTCCACCATTAATACTGGCTGCCATGAATAGCCTATTATGTGCTGAAAAATGGCCTTAAACCCAACAACAACAACAACAATCAAATTCCTTTCAAGTTTGATGGATTCAAGATGGTTGCCATGTATGGATAGTTCTAACACAGCTCCACACAATTCAATGAACCTTTTGTAAAAACTGGTGTTAAATATGCTAATACCAATTGCCATAATTTATGCTGTGGATTATGATGATATTAAGGTAGTGTGAGTGAAATTTAATGTGCACACTTTCATATTTTTCAAGCAAATGTGGAATCCTGTTCAAAACAAAGGATTTAGGTCATCCAAGATGGCTAACAAAGTGGATTATTTTAAATTGAACTACATCTGCCAAATCTGAACTTCATATGATACCAACTAAAACACATAATGCAAGTTTCATTTTTTTCAAAAGTTTTTGGATATGTGCTAGTCATATATAAGGATTCCATATGATACTTTCTATCACTGTTATGAACAAGAGAAAGGAAAAAAATCAGAAGCATGGAAACATATTTAAATACCAGCCTTGTAGGTTCCTTTCTCAGCACACTCAGTTCAATATTTTCTGCATCATTTTATGGCTTTAATATGTCTGATATACTTGAAGATCAGAACAACA
Source organism: Potamilus streckersoni (assembly GCA_016746295.1). Taxonomy (NCBI): domain Eukaryota; kingdom Metazoa; phylum Mollusca; class Bivalvia; order Unionida; family Unionidae; genus Potamilus; species Potamilus streckersoni. The sequence continues at coordinate 477,402 of JAEAOA010000868.1, read as the reverse complement.
CAGATAATCCCATGCAAGAAAGTGATGTACAGAGTGAAAATGAAAACAATTGTGCAGGTGATGATCTGAAATTATCCAATATGGTTGACATGTATCCAGAATTCCTGAGGGTCAAACATAATAAGTACAGTATCACTGTGCATATAGATCCACAAAAGTTTGAGTTTGTAAAACATATTCTGGATTCAGAACTTTGCATGACTTCATGCAGTGCAAGGGTTCAAAATGGTATTATATATAGAATACAAGAGGAAAACACTGTGACAGCTACACTGTATAAAACAACATCTGTCTTACACATACAAGGGCTGAACTGTGTCAGATGGTTAGACTATATTGTCAATAAATGTAGACAGGATGAAAATACCCATGTTAAAGGCAGGTCTCTAATAATTGGCTCATCAATACTGAAAAGTATAATACCAAGGAGACTTTTTAAAACAGATGTACAGACTCTAAGAGGTGCAAAAATAAATAGTATCAGGGAAAGACTCATGAATACTGACCTAACTAAATACAACCAAATTATTATTTTAGTAGGTGGAAATGATGCCAGGGATGGAAGGTCACTAAGCCAAATCAGGACAGATTTTGAAAGTTTACTATATGCTGCTAACTAATGCAGTCCAGATACATGTAAAATAATCACATCAGGCCTACCACCTTGTGTGGACATCAGGGTAAAAGAAATCAATGATATGGTAATTGACCTATGCAAGACTTCAACCAACAGTACATTCCTCAATACACATCTTTCTTTCTTCAGAAACAGGATATCAACCTAAGACTCTACCACAGAGACAAAATTCATTTAAGCAGAAAAGGAACCTCTCAACTACTGAGAAATATCAACATGTATGCCCCCATTTTCAGACACTATAATGAAGAGTACTGCATCTACTGTGGGGAAACAGGGCATATGACATCAGTATGCCATCATGGCAAACAGATTGAGTGCTTCAGATGTCATAAATTTGGACACAAACAAAGACTCTGTGAATCAACTATTATACATACTAGGAAGTTGGCAAAGAGGAGAATGCCAATGCTTCATCCATAACAAATCAAAATTTACCTAGAGAGACTCTTGACTCTAAATATCCAATGGACACTGTTGTAAATGTAAATGTCAATGGATTATCAGATTCTGTATGTGACTTTAAAGATGCTAATATATATGAACATTTAAGTATGGAAATAGAATGTAAGAATGATAAAAGTAATATGGAGACAATCTACGGGGTAACCCATTGCATGACATACATATACTTGATATGAAACTAAATGCAAAAGGTTTTAACGTAGGTCACTTAAATGTACAGGGTATAGTTGGAAAAATAGACCAAATTAAGTTAATGTTATCTTCCAAGGAAAATAATATAGCTGTGTTAGGACTCACTGAAACCAAACTAAATGCTAACCACAATGATGATCTATTTCATTGTCAAGGCTACAATAAACCATTACGCAGGGACAGAGAGACAGCAGGGGGAGGTCTTGTTGTATACATTAGGGAAGAGGTAAATGCAGAAAGGCGACTTGACTTAGAGTCATAAGATATTAAGAGTATTTGGGTGGAAATTTATCAAAATAATGCAAAATCGTTTCTAGTTGGTTTCATTTATAGGCCACCTTCCTCCAAAGCAATTTTGAATGATAACTTTTTGAAACAAATTGAAAATGTTCTTGCACAGGATAAAGAAACATATATACTTGGTGATATAAATAAGGACCTTCTCAATACTCAAATAAGGAAGAACTGGACAGAATTTATTGAATCATTAGGCCTAGTACAGATGGTAAATGACCCCACTAGGGTAACAGAAACATCAAGCACTCTTATTGATCACATTTATACCAACCTACCAGACAATGTAACTTGTGTTAACATACCAAAAGTTGGTCTTAGTGACCACTATCCTACTTTTTTGACAAGGAATGTTAAATGCAAGAGGAATAAGAAAAATACACACAAAACTATCACTTACAGATCATTCAAAAATTTTAATGAAAAACAATTTCTCAAAGACCTATATAAAGCTCCATGGAAGATGATCCAAAATTTGGATGACATAGATGAAGCTCTGAGGGTATGGACTGACTTATTTATGGATGTAGTCTCTAAGCATGCACCACTGAAAGTACATCGCGTAAGGAATGAAATCCAACCTAATTGGCTTACAACTAAAATCCTTGATGCTATGAAAACAAGAGACCAATTTAAGGCTATGGGAAACCATGCACACTATAAAGTATGGAGAAACAAAATAACAAATATGATCAAAAAAGCTAAACAAAATTATTATCAATCATTGCTTGAAAACAAAAAGAGCAACAAAAACTGCATTTGGAAAGTCTTCAATGAACTCACTGGAGGAACACACAAAGATCAGATAAATAAAATCCACTCACTTCTGGTAACTGACACCATAGTCACTGATGACAATGACATTGCAAATGTTTTCAATGATTTTTTCACCAACATTACCACAAAGTTAAAAAAAACAGTGATTGAAAACAACTTTATTGAACTGAAAAAGTTCTGCAGCAGCAAAATCTCTATGGAGGTATGTTTCTCCATCCCACCAGTCTCAAAAAACTTTGTTAAGAAATATCTCAGTGAACTTGATACTAAGAAAGCTACAGAACTTGATCAGATTGGTCCATGTCTCATTAAATCTGCCTCTGCTATTGTAGATAGCTCAACATTCATAATCAATTTAAGTATTGCATCCTCATCTGTTCCCAAAATATGGAAAACTGCAAAAGTAACTCCTATTCACAAATCTGGCCCTAAGGATGATGCTGATAACTACCTGCCAATCTCAATACTACCAAACTTGTCAAAATTGATTGAAAAGCAGGTCCATGATTCATTCATATCATATTTAACCAAACACTTTCTGTTATACCTTAATCAATCAGGCTTTAGACAGAAACACTCATGTGAGACTGCCTTGATCTCCCTAACTGATAAATGGCTTCAAGCACTTGATCAAGGTAGAATAATAGGTTCTATATTTGTAGATTTCAGGAAAGCTTTTGACATGGTAGATCATGAAATCCTTTTGATGTGATGAAAGCAGTTAGATGGTTTACTTCATACTTAAGTGAGAGAACACAACATGTTTATATTAATAATTTTCTGTCTGAACCTGAAACAATTAGATGTGGAGTACCACAAGGCTCAATTCTGGATCCATTACTGTTTATTTTATTTATTAATGACCTACCACTTGTACTAAAGGACTCAGTATCATCTGCAGATCTCTATGCAGATGACACAACATTGTCAGACATCCAAAACTCAAAACAAGAACTCAAATTTCTTTACAGAATGCCTTAAACAAACTAGAATACTGGTGCACATGCAATGGCATGGTGGTTAATACTGGTAAAACTAAAATATTATTTATCTCAACACAGAAAAAAAGAACAAAACTTGATAGCTATGAACTATGTCTGACATGGAAGGATAAAAGGTTGCAAATGGTCTGTCATGATAGTCTACTTGGTGTTTTGGTAGATAATAACCTATCATGGACTGAACATATCAAACATATCAGTAAAAAAGTCAATTCAAGTTTATGGCTTCTTAGTAGGATAAGATACTTTCTTCCTTTCTTCCGGAAAAGCACAGAAAACTATTTTATAACAGTTACATACAACCCTATTTAGACTACTGTAATACAGTATGGGGTAATTCAAATGATAAAAACTTAGCAAAGCTCGCACATCTCCAAAAAAGAGCTTTTGAGTTAATATCAATCCAGAAAGAAAGCAAGGAAAATTTAGTTGGTAAGTTAAAAATACTACCTATTAAAGACGGAATCTGTTTAAGAAAAGCCAAATTAATGTACAGGATAGCCAATAATAATGCTCCTGAATATTTACAATCACTATTCAAGTATAGGCTACCTGGAAATACTCCCCACCTGCGATCAATGTCTACTAAACATTACAAAATTCCCAAACCAAATAAGGAATTATTAAAAAAAGTTTCCAATACTCTGGAACTTTGCTCTGGAATAATATTCCAATTGAGATTAGAAATGCCCACTCTATTTCCTCTTTCCAAATCCAGTATATACAATGGCTTCAGAGATGCAGCAAAAATAATTAAATTCCTTTGAATGAGGGCCTCAAGGTAGATTAGTTCTTAGCTAATTGAGTTACCCTCTTTAAATAAAGTAATAATAATAATAATAATAATAATAATAATAATAATAATAATAATAATAATAATAATAATAATAATAATAATAATATAGATCTGTAGTGTAAATATGAACAATGCCAATAAAGATGTGGAATAACAGATGGATGGAGAAATAAAAAGATGGACTGTGTTACAACTCAGTTATCACAAACTAAGTAACAGAAAGAATCAAAATGTTGTTCTGTTAAACTTAACATATAATTTTAAGTATCAAAGATATAAATGAAAGTGTGAGAAGAAAATACAATTATGAAGTGAATCCAAAAAAAGAATAAACATATTGGATGGAAACAAATGGAAGTAGCAGATTTCTTATGGTATCCTGAACGAAAATGTTAGCAGATTATTGTTTACTTTTTACTGTGTTTTGTCCATACTTGCATGGAAAATACCAGTGGTAGCATAATTATCTTTCAGTCCAAACAAGCACATAAGAAAAAACTGACAACAAAATATGCAGTGGGATTTGAACTAGGTACACCTACATGACAGGTGGTGATATAGTGGGATTTGACTGGAGTACACCTACATGACAGGTGGTGATATAGTGGGATTTGAACTGGGTATACCTACAGGAAAGGTGGTGATATAGTGGGATTTGACCTGGGTACACCTACATGACAGGTGGTGATATAGTGAGATTTGAACTGGGTACAGCTACATGACAGGTGGTGATATAGTGGGATTTGAACTGGGTACACCTACATGACAGGTAGTGATACAGTGGAATTTTAACTGGGTACACCTATATGACAGGTGATGATATAGTGGGATTTGAACTGGGTACACCTACATGACAGGTGGTGATATAGTGGGATTTGAACTGGGTACACCTACATGACAGGTGGTGACACAGTGGGATTTGAACTAGGTACACCCACATGACAGGTGGTGATACAGTGGAATTTGAACTGGGTACACCTACATGACAGGTGGTGATATAGTGGGATTTGAACTGGGTATGCCTACATGAAAGGTGGTGATATAGTGGGATTTGACCTGGATACACCTACATGACAGGTGGTGATATAGTGGGATTTGAAATGGGTATACCTACATGACAGGTGGTGATATAGTGGGATTTGAACTAGGTACACCTATATGACAGGTGGTGATATAGTGAGATTTGAACTGGCTACACCTACATGACAGGTGGTGACAGTGGAATTTGAACTGGGTACACCTACATGACAGGTGGTGATATAGTGGGATTTGAACTGTGTATACCTACATGAAAGGTGGTGATATAGTGGGATTTGACCTGGGTACACCTACATGACCGGTGGTGATATAGTGGGATTTGAAATGGGTATACCTACATGACAGGTGGTGATATAGTGGGATTTGAACTAGGTACACCTATATGACAGGTGGTGATATAGTGGGATTTGAACTGTGTACACCTACATGACAGGTGGTGATATAGTGGGATTTGAACTGGCTACACCTACATGACAGGTGGTGACAGTGGAATTTGAACTGGGTACACCTACATGACAGGTGGTGATATAGTGGGATTTTAACTGGGTACACCTATATGACAGGTAATGATATAGTGGGATTTGAACTGTGTACACCTACATGACAGGTGATGATATAGTGGGATTAGAACTGGGTACACCTACATGACAGATGGTGATATAGTGGGATTTGAACTGGGTACACCTACATGACAGGTAGTGATACAGTGGAATTTTAACTAGGTACACCTATATGACAGGTGATGATATAGTGGGATTTGAACTGGGTACACCTACATGACAGGTGGTGATATAGTGGGATTTGAACTGGGTACACCTACATGACAGGTGGTGACACAGTGGGATTTCAACTAGGTACACCCACATGACAGGTGGTGATATAGTGGGATTTGAAATGGGTATACCTACATGACAGGTGGTGATATAGTGGGATTTGAACTGGCTACACCTACATGACAGGTGGTGACAGTGGAATTTGAACTGGGTATACCTACATGAAAGGTGGTGATATAGTGGGATTTGACCTGGGTACACCTACATGACAGGTGGTGATATAGTGACTGGCTACACCTACATGACAGGTGGTGACAGTGGAATTTGAACTGGGTATACCTACATGAAAGGTGGTGATATAGTGGGATTTGACCTGGGTACACCTACATGACAGGTGGTGATATAGTGGGATTTGAAATGGGTATACCTACATGACAGGTGGTGATATAGTGGGATTTGAACTAGGTACACCTATATGACAGGTGGTGATATAGTGGGATTTGACCTGGGTACACCTACATGACAGGTGGTGATATAGTGAGATTTGAACTGAGTACACCTACATGACAGGTGGTGATATAGTGGGATTTGAACTGGCTACACCTACTTGACAGGTGGTGACAGTGGGATTTGAACTGGGTACACCTACATGACAGGTGGTGATATGGTGGGATTTGAACTGGCTACACCTACATGACAGGTGGTGACAGTGGAATTTGAACTGGGTACACCTACATGACAGGTGGTGATATAGTGGGATTTGACCTGGGTACACCTACATGACCGGTGGTGATATAGTGGGATTTGAAATGGGTATACCTACATGACAGGTGGTGATATAGTGGGATTTGAACTAGGTACACCTACATGACAGGTGGTGATATAGTGGGATTTGAACTGGGTATACCTACATGACAGGTGGTGATATAGTGGGATTTGAACTGGCTACACCTACATGACAGGTGGTGACAGTGGGATTTGAACTGGGTACACCTACATGACAGGTGGTGATATAGTGGAATTTTAACTGGGTACACCTACATGACAGGTGATGATATTGTGGGATTTGAACTGTGTACACCTACATGACAGGTGATGATATAGTGGGATTAGAACTGGGTACACCTACATGACAGGTGGTGATATAGTGGGATTTGAACTGGGTACACCTACATGATACAGACCATCAGACCAAGCAAGGAAGAAAATGGTAATTTAAGGGTTTTGATCATAATGTTATTGAAGTTTGCTGAGAATGGTGAAAAAAATTCTTTTGTAACTCACTCGTTAAATTATCAAAATTGATTCTGTTGGAAAATGCACCAATTTGCAGTTTTGTATAATAACAATAACAATAATAATAATAATAATAATAATAATAATAATAATAATAATAATAATAAATAATAATTATCATGACCAAAACATATAAGCAAGAGATTGATGTTATTTTAATGACTTCTTGTAGTTGGGTTTAATGCCATTTTTCATCACATTATAGGCACATTATATGGCATCAGCTTTCTCACATACCCACATTGGCCAAATCTGAGACTCAAACCTTAGACCACTTGTCCACTTGGGGCTTGTAATACTGATTTATCTTAAAAAGATCCAACATAAGGCTGACATTTTCCATGGAAAGAAATGTATGTAAGTGCAATATATGGTGGGAGCATCTTGCTAAAGACATTTTAGTCTTAAATTATGTTTTTGTTAAAGTTTATTATCTTATGTATTTCACAGTAATTTTTAGTTCATTTTAATGTTGATGTTCCAGGTGTAAGTTTACATTTCTTTAGCCTCTCTTCTTTATCCAACTTGTTGTTACATATTATGGAAATCCCTTCTCTGCCTACAGATGTGAATTACTTATATATAGATAATGGACAACAATATCTGATAATAATTACTAACACATGAATTACCAATATATGGATAATGGATAACAAACAATAACAAAAATCATTTTTACAAAAGATATAGTTTTTATAAACTTCTGTTTGTAGACGAAAAATATGACACCTTGTAAATTTTCCAAAGAAGGAAGTTTGGCATTAATTTTATAATGAAATTTTACACTGTGTTGCGATTTTGCCAAAAGGAAACTATTTGCATAACTTAATATTCCGACCAGTCTTTCCCACCCCAAGTTTTTTAAAAGTAATTTCTTTGTGCAAATCCATTACAAATGGATCATTGTAATTTCATTGCTTTCCTTGTGTTTATTTTTTTTAAATAGAGTATTTAAATGACTGAATTATTACATCCCCCTAGGGGTACAAGACATAGTAATAAATTTCATTGGTATCAAAATATGGAGGTTAATACTAAGCAAAAAACAAATTCCGGTATCAAAACGAGGAGTTAAATTAAAAATCTGGGTGTCTCTGAAGCACAAATGAGGAAAGCACTGTATGCACACTATTTTGTCGTTTATATGGAAATATAAAAACATCTCTGTCTTATTGAGGGACTTGTGATAAGGATTATCTCCCTTTGACCAGATCATATTTGTATCTATAAATCTTTGAAGCTTGTCAACTAGAAGCATTATCAATTTTTGATCTCATTATTTATTTACACACTTTTTCTACCTGGTGGGAAATACATATAGGGTAAAATCAAATAAAACTGATTAAAGTTCAATGCTTCTCATCTATAATGAACCACCCAATTGCAAGAAATGATTATCCAACTATTCAAGAGAATTGATTTTACTCTGGTTATTGTTGCTGATTTTTGCAACTATTTTAATATGTCATTTCCGATTCTGTCTGTATAATTCTGTTAAGCATATGTAATTTAAATACTTGTGTGTTAGTTTTAAATTCTCATTTATTTTATTTTTATTTCATTACATGTTATTCTAATGATAACTTTATTCACTGGATTTGGTATTTTTCCAGAATATTGAGTTCAATTCTGTTAAACCTGATAAATAGACAGTTTGTAGAAATATTGTATCTTTTAGTGACCTAGACTTTGGAACCAGTTTCAACTCTATTATAAACAACTATTCTTTAATTTTTTTTATTATTAAATCTCATAGCATGAATCGTTCAGTAAAGTTGAATTCGTCCATTGCAGATGTGATATCTGGCGTGTTGTTTTAATACACCACTTGAATTAGGTGACCACATAATCCCATCACATGATCAAAATTGCTTCATAGTTATTTTAGTCAGTCGTAATTCATACCCTCTGGCTCAAAGTTATTTTTTTGTTGTTGCCAGTTTGATTCACTTTTTTGTATTCTTCAGAATTAATAATTTATTTTCCCTGGAGACTTTACCTCATACACCATTAGAATTCTTGAACAAAGATATTTTCTGAAAATTATTTGGAATTCTAAAGTTGGAATATTAATTTTTTGTGAGTTAACAAGGAACTGTTTACATGACAACACAAAGTAGGTTATAGAAGACGTCATCACCTTTCATCTTGGAAATTAATCGAGTTTCGAACTGTGATTCACTTAGAATGTTTTAGTGATAGGACATATATTTTTAAATTCTAGGATTAATCTTTGTATTAGATTCACAAACCATAAGTCCTTTTTTGTATTCTTACCTTGTTTTCTAGGGAAATAAATTTTTGTATTTAATTTACAAAGCTTGTTGGCTTCTTGTTACTTTTGCATGAGCCTAGACACATAACAATTCAGTGATGGTCTGGGAAGAAGCAACAAATACAGAAGCTAAATATAAATGTCCACAACTGCCTTGTTGATAACTCATCATTTCAGTAGCAGCTCTAAACACAACACATGACCATGATTATACAGAAAAACAGTTTCTATACACAACACATGACCATGATCATACAGAAAAACAGTTTCTATACACAACACATGACCATGATCATACAGAAAAACAGTTTCTATACACAACACATGACCATGATCATACAGAAAAACAGTTTCTATACACAACACATGACCATGATCATACAGAAAAACAGTTTCTATACACAACACATGACCATCATTATACAGAAAAAGTTTCTATACATAACACATGACCATGATCATACAGAAAAACAGTTTCTATACACAACACATGACCATGATCATACAGAAAAACAGTTTCTATACACAACACATGACCAAGATCATACAGAAAAACAGTTTCTATACACAACACATGACCATGATCATACAGAAAAACAGTTTCTATACACAACACATGACCATGATCATACAGAAAAACAGTTTCTATACACAACACTTGACCATGATCATACAGAAAAAGTTTCTATACACAACACATGACCATGATCATACAGAAAAAGTTTCTATACACAACACATGACCATGATCATAAAGAAAAAGTTTCTATACACAACACATGACCATGATCATACAGAAAAACAGTTTCTATACACAACACATGACCATGATCATACAGAAAAAGTTTCCATACACAACACATGACCATGATCATACAGAAAAAGTTTCTATACACAACACATGACCATGATTATACAGAAAAAGTTTCTATACATAACACATGACCATGATCATACAGAAAAACAGTTTCTATACACAACACATGACCATGATCATACAGAAAAACAGTTTCTATACACAACACATGACCAAGATCATACAGAAAAACAGTTTCTATACACAACACATGACCATGATCATACAGAAAAACAGTTTCTATACACAACACATGACAATGATCATACAGAAAAACAGTTTCTATACACAACACATGACCATGATCATACAGAAAAACAGTTTCTATACACATCACATGACCATGATCATACAGAAAAACAGTTTCTATACACAACACATGACCATGATCATACAGAAAAAGTTTCTATACATAACACATGACCATGATCATACAGAAAAACAGTTTCTATACACAACACATGACCATGATCATACAGAAAAAGTTTCTATACACATCACATGACCATGATCATACAGAAAAACAGTTTCTCTACACATCACATGACCATGATCATACAGAAAAACAGTTTCTATACACAACACATGACCATGATCATACAGAAAAACAGTTTCTATACACAACACATGACCATGATCATACAGAAAAACAGTTTCTATACACAACACATGACCATGATCATACAGAAAAACAGTTTCTATACACAACACATGACCATAATCATACAGAAAAACAGTTTCTATACACAACACATGACCATGATCATACAGAAAAAGTTTCTATACACAACACATGACCATGATCATACAGAAAAAGTTTCTATACACAACACATGACCATGATCATACAGAAAAAGTTTCTATACACAACACATGACCATGATCATACAGAAAAACAGTTTCTATACACAACACATGACCATGATCATACAGAAAAACAGTTTCTATATACAACACATGACCATGATCATACAGAAAAACAGTTTCTATACACAACACATGACCATGATCATACAGAAAAATAGTTTCTATACACAACACATGACCATGATCATACAGAAAAACAGTTTCTCTACACATCACATGACCATGATCATACAGAAAAACAGTTTCTCTACACATCACATGACCATGATCATACAGAAAAACAGTTTCTCTACACAACACATGACCATGATCATACAGAAAAACAGTTTCTATATACAACACATGACCATGATCATACAGAAAAAGTTTCTATACACAACACATGACCATGATCATACAGAAAAACAGTTTCTATACACAACACAAGACCATGATCATACAGAAAAACAGTTTCTATACACAACACATGACCATGATCATACAGAAAAACAGTTTCTATACACAACACATGACCATGATCATACAGAAAAACAGTTTCTATATACATCACCTGCTTTGATTTCTCTAACTCCTGTGGTGATGTTACCAATGGTGATGATACCAGTGGTGATGACACCGGTGAAGGTGAGGGTTAGGGTGATACCGGTGGTGATGATACAAGTGTGGTAATGATACTGGTGTGGTGATGATACCATTGTGATGATGATACTGGTGGTGATGACACTGCTAATGATGATACCAATGCGGTGATGACACTGGTGAAGGTGATACAAGGTTTAACTAAATGATCATGAATTATTCTTTTTATATTCAATGACATGTAATACTGTAATCCAAGAAGAGAAACTTGATGTACAACCTATCCAATACACATCTTTCATACAACATTTTCCCAGGCTGAGTGTTTTGTTATGTGTCATCATTGCTTTGCCACTCATGAACATGGTATAGAGTCAGACTTGCAATCCAAGGGTGACAGGTTCAATGCCAGGCCAGGTCAGCTGCCCTAACGTGTCTTTGGGAAAGGTCTTCCAAATCATGAAAAAAGTTAATAATGTACTAAACATGTCATTACAAAAAACAACAGGAAAGGTCTTCCAGTCTTCCAAATCATGAAAAAAAGTTAATAATGTACTAAACATGTCATTACAAACTTGCATCTTGCTTAAATAAATCATCCCTTCTAAAGTTTCTCCATATTTTCCCATTTATTGACAGCCAGGTTACATCCATGGATGAGTCCCATCACAAGAAATAATACTGTTATCCAGATAGGAAAATATGCTTTATTAAAAATGTGTTTTATTTTACTGGTGTGAATCCATTTCCTGTGTTAAAAGGATGATTGATGACAATGAGAACTTAGTCTCTGACCACTTTCTTGTTTCTTGGAGATCCTAAATAATACATCAAACACTTCCATTTCACTTTGGGTGGTCCCTTATTCTGATACACATCTTTAACTCTAATGGTATTATTGTAAGCATTCATAACACACAGTGTAATAAGAAGTCAATTTTTTCAGTGAGTTTATAATGTATTTCCAGATACTGTACTTACAATGCTTTTTGTAAGCCATTATTTGAAAATCATTTTCAAAGCTCACACTAATTCAGAACCCATTTTAATGATCAAAGGACAACTGAATCAATTTTGAAAATGTCATACACCCAAAAAATACTTTTATGGGGCCAATTAGGAAAATTCAGCTTGCCATGGATCGATGACTAAAAACCTGATACCTTGGTATCACTTCTTTGAATTTTGTGGCAAAAGGGTTTGTGTAATGCGTATATTATTTAGTTTGTCTTTGGCAGCACAATATGAATTTTTTAATTCTTACTTAGCAAGCAGTGTGTGCAGGACAAATACTATCCAGTCTTCTATTTCCAGTAGTCTGTCCAGGATAAATGCTATCCAGTCTTCCATAGCCAGCAGTGTGTGCAGGATATATGCTATCCTGTCTACCATAGCCAGCAGTGTGTGCAGGATCATAAATGTTATCCAGTCTTCCATAGCCAGCAGTGTGTGCAGGACAAATGCTATCCAGTCTTCCATAGCCAGCAGTGTGTGCAGGATAAATGCAATCCAGTCTTCCATAGCCAGCAGTGTGTGCAGGATAAATGTTATCCAGTCTTCCATAGCCAGCAGTGTGTGCAGGATAATAAATGTTATCCAGTCTTCCATAGCCAGCAGTGTGTGCAGGATAAATGTTATATAGTCTTCCATAGCCAGCAGTGTATGCAGGATAAATGTTATCCAGTCTACCATAGCCAGCAGTGTGCAGGATAATTGTTATCCAGTCTACCATAGCCAGCAGTGTGTGCAGGATAATTGTTATCCAGTCTTCCATAGCCAGCAGTGTGTGCAGGATAATTGTTATCCAGTCTACCATAGCCAGCAGTGTGTGCAGGATAATAAATGTTATCCAGTCTTCCATAGCCAGCAGTGTGTGCAGGATAAATGCTATATAGTCTTCCATAGCCAGCAGTGTATGCAGGATAAATGTTATCCAGTCTACCATAGCCAGCAGTGTGTGCAGGATAATTGTTATCAAGTCTACCATAGCCAGCAGTGTGTGCAGGATAATTGTTATCCAGTCTTCCATAGCCAGCAGTGTGTGCAGGATAATAAATGTTATCCAGTCTTCCATAGCCAGCAGTGTGTGCAGGACAAATGCTATCCAGTCTTCCATAGCCAGCAGTGTGTGCAGGATAATTGTTTTCCAGTCTACCATAGCCAGCAGTGTGTGCAGGATAATTGTTTTCCAGTCTACCATAGCCAGCAGTGTGTGCAGGATAAATTGTTATCCAGTCTTCCATAGCCAACAGTGTGTGCAGGATAATTGTTATCCAGTCTACCATAGCCAGCAGTGTGTGCAGGATAAATGTTATCCAGTCTACCATAGCCAGCAGTGTGTGCAGGATAATTGTTATCCAGTCTACCATAGCCAGCAGTGTGTGCAGGATAATTGTTATCCAGTCTTCCATAGCCAGCAGTGTGTGCAGGATAATTGTTATCCAGTCTACCATAGCCAGCAGTGTGTGCAGGATAATTGTTATCCAGTTTTTCATAGCCAGCGGTGTGTGCAGGATAATTGTTTTCCAGTCTACCATAGCCAGCAGTGTGTGCAGGATAATTGTTATCCAGTCTTCCATAGCTAGCAGTGTATGCAGGATAATTGTTATCCAGTCTACCATAGCCAGCAGTGTGCAGGATAAATGTTATCCAGTCTTCCATAGCCAGCAGTGTGTGCAGGATAAATTGTTGTCCAGTCTTCCATAGCCAGCAGTGTGTGCAGGATAAATGTTATCCAGTCTACCATAGCCAGCAGTGTGTGCAGGATAAATATTATCCAGTCTTCCATAGCCAGCAGTGTATACAGGATAATTGTTATCCAGAAGTATATCCATCCTGTTAATAGCTTCCAAAATATTGGATACCTCAAGTTTGTTGTAAATGAGGTATTTGTTTCAACTATATTTCTTCAGGCATCCATGAACATTGCTGTAACAACTGGGGAGAGGGCAATCTTGCAATAATTTTGACACTCTTCTGATCTTTTCAGTTCTGACCAATCCATCAAAGTATGCAACTCCTTTTGTAAATGACCTACATATGTGTGATTATTAACATTTGGATATAAAAAATAAAAATTAAGGGACTAATCTCCAGGGCAAATTCTAAATTTTGATATCATAGATTCTATAGAAAATTCAACACTTCCTAGATAACCAGGAAGTGTAGTTGTACTGAACATCTGCTATCATTTTACATAATCAAGAATATCACTCAACTATCACAACAAAGCAATTATGTAGGTTTTATATAAAGCCACTCAGTAAATGATTATACCCTGCTTGAAGTATACACAAGTAGATTTAACTATATAATAACCAAACACAATCAATCAGTTTAGAAACAATGGTGCATATCAAAAAGAGAAGTCTTACCTTCATGATTCACCATATGTGTCACTGTTACAACCCTGGTAAAAAGTAAGTAATGTGATGTGATGTGATTATTATTTTTAAGTAGCTTTAACAATTTTTAAGTTATATGTCTATATGTCTGCAGTGTGGCAGTTTATAGTGATGTCTAGCACTGGGGCATCATGCCAGAGACATGTAGCATGATGTCCCACCCAGTCTCATTATCCTGACACCAGGCTGACCAGTCCTAACATTAACCTATTAATGATGATGTCAAGCGAGGCAGCTGTTAGTACCATTTTTGTAAGTCTTTGGTATGACTTGACCGGTATCGAACACATGACCTCCTGCATCGGAGATGGACGCTCTAACCACTAGGCCACCGGATCAGATGGTAAAAAGTAACAGAAAAGACCAAAAAACAAGTTTTGAAAATTTAACAAATAATTTATTTTCCTAAAATACAAAAGTGAAAATTAAATATGAACTTACCTTATTGTGAATTAAATTCCACAAGTCCTAAAAGTTTCATCACAAATCGAATTGCATAAAGTTTAAACTAAATTCTAGTGGTATTTTAAATGTGTTGATGTGCCTGTTGTTTCAAACATTGCTATGTGCCAATTCTAAATGTGTTGATGTGCCTGTTGTTTCAAAACATTGCAGTGTGCCAATTCTAAATGTGTTGATGTTTTCCTGTTATTTCAAACATTTCAATGTGCTAATTCTAAATGTGTTGATGTGCCTGTTGTTTCAAATATTGCAGTGTGCCAATTCTAAATGTGTTGATGTGCCTGTTGTTTCAAACATTGCAAAGTGCCAATTCTAAATGTGTTGATGTGCCTGTTATTTCAAACATTGCAAAGTGCCAATTCTAAATGTGTTGATGTGCCTGTTGTTTCAAATATTGCAGTGTGCCAATTCTAAATGTGTTGATGTGCCTGTTGTTTCAAACATTGCAATGTGCCAATTCTAAATGTATTAATGTGCCTGTTATTTTAAACATTGCAGTGTGCCAATTCTAAATGTGTTGATGTGCCTGTTGTTTCAAACATTGCAAAGTGCCAATTCTAAATGTGTTGATGTGCCTGTTATTTCAAACATTGCAATGTGCCAATTCTAAATGTATTAATGTGCCTGTTGTTTCAAACATTGCAGTGTGCCAATTCTAAATGTGTTGATGTGCCTGTTATTTTAAACATTGCAGTGTGCCAATTCTAAATGTGTTGATGTGCCTGTTATTTCAAACATTGCAAAGTGCCAATTCTAAATGTATTAATGTGCCTGTTGTTTCAAACATTGCAGTGTGCCAATTCTAAATGTGTTGATGTGCCTGTTATTTCAAACATTGCAATGTGCCAAAAGCCTGGTGCAATGTCGAAAGAATCTTTTTAAATATCACAATAATATAATACCAAAAATAATGTTCTTGTCTGAATTCACTATAATTCCAAATTAATGATTCTGTCCAAGAATATTATTGATGAATTCAACTTATATTTCCTGTTAAAAATTTCAATAAATAATACCACCCAAATGAAAAACTGAACACAACAGTAAATCTAATTCTGCTTCAATTACATTTGAGGCAAGAATGTGTAATGTTTCAAATAAACAATATTATATAAAAAGCAAATGCACAATAACAGAACCCAAATGTAGATCAGCCTCCTGTATAAAACACTCATAGTTGTCAACAAGTTATAGAATTTCCAAATATTTCCTAGACACAGACACAAATAAAAATGTTTACCTCCATTGATAATGATCAGAGTATGTAATCCGCATTAAACAAACATTAACTTTATTATGTTGTTTGCAAAATAAATGTCCCTGGTTAGAGCAGATGCTTCGGATGTTGGAGGTCGCAGGTTTGAATCCCTGTCATACCAAAGACATTTAAAAAAAGTAGTAACAGTTGCCATGCTTGGCGCTTAGCATTAAGAGGTTATTGTTAGGACTGTTTGGCCTGGTGTCAGGATAATGTGACTGGGTGGGACATCATGCCACATGTCTGCGGTTTGATGCCCCAGTGCTAGACATCACTATAAACTGTCACACTACACACACTGTAGTGATATTACTTAAAATATTTTAATGCTGTTAAAAATCTAAATCACACACTGGTCAGGTACAGTGAACTTGAATTTGGACAAAATCAAGTAAGAAATAAAAATGTGTATAACACATTAAGAAAGAAAACAAAGTCACTAAAACCAATCAATGAGTTTAGAGACAAGAGTGCATGCAAAAAAAGAACTGTCTTAGGTTGAATATGATTCATCTTCTGTGTAACCCAAATAAACAAACAAACAATGGTTAACCTTCTGTGTAACCCCCGAAAAACAATGGTTCATCTTCTGTGTAACTTAAAAAAACAATGATTCATTTTTTTATGTCACCCCCAAAAATACAATGGTTCATCTTCTGTGTAAACCCCAAAAAACAATGGTTCATCTTCTGTGTAACCAAAAAAAAAACAATGGTTAATTTTTTGTGTTACCCCAAAAATATAATGGGTCATCTTCTGTGTAACCCCAAAAAAACAATGGTTCATCTTCTGTGTAACCTCCAAAAAACAATGGTTCATCTTCTGTGTAACCCCCAAAAGTACAATGGTTCATCTTCTGTGTAACCCAAAAAAACAATGGTTCATTTTTTTGTGTCACACCCAAAAATACAATGGTTCATCTTCTGTGTAATGGTTCATCTTCTGTGTAACCCAAAAAAACAATGGTTCATTTTTTGTGTCACACCCAAAAATACAATGGTTCATCTTCTGTGTAACACCCAAAAAGCAATGGTTTAACTTCTGTATAACCCAAAAAATAATGAAGTTATGAACTAAGGTGCATGTCTTCCCTTTACAGTGATTGATATTAAAGTACAAAGAAATTCCATCAATGTGTTTAAGAAATATAAGCCAGTAAAACACTTTAATGAAAAACCTAAAGCAAATTTTCTATGACTGTGACCTTGACACCAAGGTCATAAGGCTGAGCAAACAAGTCACAGAATGAACTGTTATGTTCATGAATGATTATTACCAATAAAAAAAAATTTAAAATGTGGTTTAGAAAACATTACCAAAGAAAACGCCTTAAAGCTAAAACTGAGAATTTTCTACAACTGTGACCTTGACTCCAACTTTCAAGGTCAATGTAGCAAGTAAGAATGTTATAGAATGAACTTCCTTAACTTTATAATGAGTCCTGCCAAGTATGATGAGAATCCATTCTGCATTTTAGGAAATCTATGAGGGCCTCAAAGTAGATTAGTTCTTAGCTAATTGAGTTACCCTCTTTAAATAATAAAAATAATAAAAATAATAATAATAATAATAATAATAATAATAATAATAATAATAATAATAATAATAATAATAATAATAATAATAATAATAATAATAATAATAATAATAATAATAATAACAACAACAATAATAATGCAGATGAAAATCTTTAACCAAAACATTAACAACTGCAGACCATGACACCAACACCACCATTTGAAAACTGACTGCATTATCTAATATGGAATTAAAATCATACCAGAACAGCAAAATACCTATCAATAATGATAACACTAGAGGGTATTGGTGCTAACAGCAGAGGTGGGTAAATTTACAGGTAAAATAAGTAAAACTTCAAGGAGGATTTAGTATTAGTTTTTCTACAGAATTTTATTTGATTAGAAGTTTGTATATGTCTGTGTGTGTGTGTGTGTGTGTGTGTGTGTGTGTGTGTGTGTGTGTGTGTGTGTGTGTGTGTGTGTGTGTGTGTGTGTGTACGTACACTTTGGATTTTTAATTGTGACAATTTATAACCATGTCTAGCACTGGGGCAATTTTTTTATGTCTGTCTTCTTTTTATAAAATTTGAGTAGGTTAATTAGCATTAAATTTAGGCTTTATGTATACATCATTTTATAGATTGATTAGGATTCACATTTAGTCATATGTTTTATACATAATTATAAAGACTGACTAGGATTTTCATTTAGGTATTGTGTTTTATACTTAATTTTAAAGACTAATTAGGATTTTCATTGAGGTATTGTTTTTTATATATAATTTATATATAATTTGAGTAAATAAAGTATGTAATGATCATATTTTAATGATAACTGTACAGGGATTGTTCGGCTTCCCAAATTGCAATCTTTTTTCCACACTGGTAACAATACACATAACATCTGGTGATCTTCAAAGGCATCATGACTTGGATATAAATTGGTCACTATCAAATTATTTGTTCATATTGACAAACCAACCTAACACAACACAGTTATATCATAATCCACTTATGCTGATGTCTGCCTTAATACTGGTGCTACAACATAACCCAAATAGTCATGCATCCTGACCAGCTTCATTTGACCACCATGAAGACAGGAATGACTACAATCTATCAGATGGTGGCAGTTCTTTCCTTTTTGAAAAATGTACCAGAAACAATAGTTTTGCTGAAACTTCAAAGAAAACTGATTACAATTAAAAATTGATTGTTTTATGTATGTATGTATGTATGTATGTATGTATGTATGTATGTATGTATGTATGTATGTATGTATGTATGTATATATATATATATATATATATATATATATATATATATATATATATATATATATATATATATATATATATACACACACACACACACTAAACAAATGAAAAAATTCTGTCTCTGTCAATGCTTTACAATTTTTTATGTTGCCGCAGTCATTTGTTTGGTCCTTCAAAGTGCAAGCCAAAGACCTTTGATCAAAGAAAGTCATCAACAAACTTAAATAAAAGCATTGTTTCATTTTCTATAATGATTGGAACAGATTTATTGTGCAGTGAAAGTTTCATGTTGCAACAAAAAGTTAGGTACTCTAAGTCATTTCTGAAAAAAATCCCTGGCTTTCTAACAGCATGTGAATGGGTTACTGTCATTGGGTACTATAAATCATTTCTGAAAAGAACTATTGCTGTCTCAGGAGTACACCAGCTTTAAGCTGAGTGAACTACCAACAAGGATGCTAGCATAATCGGGTTGTTGGGGGAATATTCGATACCAACAAGGATGCTAGCATTATCGGGTTGTTGGGGGGATATTCGATACCAACAAGGATGCTAGCATAATCGGGTTGTTGGGGGAATATTCGATACCATTAAGGATGCTATCATAATCGGGTTGTTGGGGGAATATTCGATACCAACAAGGATGCTAGCATTATCGAGTTGTTGGGGGGATATTCGATACTAACAAGAATGCTATCATAATCGGGTTGTTGGGGGAATATTCGATACCAACAAGGATGCTAGCATAATCGGGTTGTTGGGGGGAATATTCGATACCAACAAGAATGCTAGCATTATCGGGTTGTTGGGGAGGATATTCGATACCAACAAAAATGCTAGCATAATCGGGTTGTTGGGGGAATATTCGATACCAACAAGGATGCTAGCATTATCGGGTTGTTGGGGGATATTCGATACCAACAAGGATGCTAGTATAATCAGGTTTTGGGGGGAATATTCGATACCAACAAGAATGCTATCATAATCGGGTTGTTGGGGGAATATTCGATACTAACAAGGATGCTAGCATAATCGGGTTGTTGGGGGGGATATTCGATACCAACAAGAATGCTAGCATATTCGGGTTGTTGGGGGAATATTCGATACTAACAAGGATGCTAGCATTATCGGGTTGTTGGGGGAGATATTCGATACCAACAAAAATGCTAGCATAATCAGGTTGTTGGGGGAATATTCGATACCAACAAGGATGCTAGCATTATCGGGTTGTTGGGGGGATATTCGATACCAACAAGGATGCTAGCATAATCAGGTTTTGGGGGGAATATTCGATACTAACAAGGATGCTAGCATAATCGGGTTTTGGTGGAATATTCGATACCAACAAGGATGATAGCATAATCAGGTTGTTGGGGGAATATTTGATACCAACAAAGATGCTTGCATAATCAGGTTGTTGGGGGAATATTCGATACCAACAAGAATGCTAACATTATCGGGTTGTTGGGGAAATATTCGATACCAACAAAGATGCTAGCATTATCGGGTTGTTGGGGGGATATTCGATACCAACAAAGACACTAGCATAATCGGGTGGTTGGGGGGATATTCTATACCAACAAGGATGCTAGCATAATCAGATGGCTGGGGGGGATATTCAAGCAATGGTAATGGTTAAGAATTGTTGGAGAAACTTAATTTACTACAAACTTTGCTTTTCCTTTAAATATTTTTACCTATCACATTAGCATTAGTAACATTAGGAGAATATGTAATAAAAATCCAACATCTGATCTATCCTTCTAGGGAAGAAAGATTGGATTCCTTATTTGAACAATAACCCATTCTCCTATTTAAAGCAACACGGGCTATGGTCACATGATCCATGACCATTCTATCAGATGATTATTCAAATCTTCTTACAGTCAAAATTCACTGGTGAAGCTAAGAGTCTGTATTGGATTATTTAATCTGGTGGTCTTCTGGGCCGCAACCAAAAAACCCACCAGATTCAAATTTTGTCTCAGTGAAACTGAATCTCTAAGATAAAAGCTCAGAAAGTTGAGTTAGCATGCCAGCCAACAGCTTCTATGATGTTTCTGATTGAAACCTTGTTTTCAAATGAAATCCTCATGTAGAGTATTATAATTTATGAGCTGAATTCCTCATGTGGCAACTGTGATCTTTTGAGACATCAGAGTATGCCAAGCATATAGACAGGTCTTGAGACATCAGAGTAAGCCAAGCATATAGACAGGTCTTGAGAGGTAATATCTGGTTATGCAGCATTTGTGTGGAGAAAGAGTCCTTTGCGGTTGCCACAACTTGTCTCTGTGTGCATGAGATTGATTGTAACTGGCATGGCTGATGCTCCCCATTATCTATAGATACAATGAAGTGTAAGATGTATCTCTGACAGCCCACTGATTGTAACAAGTTCTCAATCATAAGGTTGAAAGTCATTTGTAATGGAGACATAGAAAGTCATTTGTAATGGAATCATAGAAAGTCATTGGTAATGGCCACATATAAAGTCATTTGTAATGGAGACATAGAAAGTCATTTGTAATGGAGACATAGAAAGTCATTTGTAATGGAAACTTAGAAAGTCATTTGTAATTGAGACATAGAAAGTCATTGGGAATGGCCACATAGAAAGTCCTCTGTAATGGAGAAACAAAGTCATTTGTAATGGCCACATAGAAAGTCATCTGTGATGGACAAATAGAAAATCATCTGTAATGGAGATAGTCATTTGTAATGGCCTCATGGAAAGTCATCCGTAACTACCACATATAAAGTCATTTGTAATGGCCACATAGAAAGTCATTTGTAATGGATACATAGAAAGTCATTTGTAATGAAGACCTAGAAAGTCATTTTTAATGGCCACATATAAAGGCATTTGTAATGGCTACATACAAAGTCATTTGTAATGGAGGCATAGAAAGTCATTTGTAATGGAGACATAGAAAGTCATTGTAATGGAGACATAGAAAGTCATTTGTAATGGAGACAGAAAATTATTCGTAACGGCCACATAGAAAGTCATTTGTAATGGAGACATTGAAAGTCATTGTAATGGAGACATAGAAAATCTTTGTAATGGATACATAGAAATTCATTTGTAATGGAGACATAGAAAGTCATTTGTAATAGAGACATAGTAATGGAGACATAGAAAGTCATTGTAATGGAGACATAGAAAGTCATTGTAATGCAGACATAGAAAGTTATTTGTAATGGAGACATAGAAAGTCATTTGTAATGGGGACATTGAAAGGCATTTGTAATGGAGACATAGAAAGTCATTTGTAATGGCCACATATAAAGTCATTTGTAATGGAGACATTGAAAGTCATTTGTAATGGAGACATAGAAAGTCATTTGTAATGGAGACATAGAAAGTCATTGGTAATGGCCACATATAAAGTCATTTATAATAGAGACATATAAAGTCATTTGTAATGGCCACATAGAAAGTCATTTGTAATGGCCACATATAAAGTCATTTGTAATGGAGACATTGAAAGTCATTTTTAATGGAGGCATAGAAGGTCATTTGTAATGGCTACATATAAAGCCATTGGTAATGGCCACATAGAAAGTCATTTGTAATGGAGACATTGAAAGTCATTTGTAATGGAGACATAGAAAGTCATTTGTAATGGAGACATAAAAAGTCATTTGTAATGGAGACATAGAAAGTCATTTGTAATGGTCACATATAAAGTCATTTGTAATGGAGACATTGAAAGTCATTTGTAATGGAGACATAGAAATTCATTTGTAATGGCCACATAGAAAGTCATTTGAAATGGTGACATAGAAAGTCATTTGTAATGGAAACATTGAAAGTCATTTGTAATGGAGACATAGAAAGTCATTTGTAATGGCCACATATAAAGTCATTTGTAATGGAGACATAGAAAGTCATTTGTAATGGATACATAGAAAGTCATTTGTAATGGAGACATTGAAAGTCATTGTACTGGAGACATAGAAAGTCATTTGTAATTGAGACATTGAAAGTCATTTGTAATGGCCACATATAAAGTCATTTGTAATGGCCACATAGAAAGTCATTTGTAATTGATACATAGAAATTCATTGGTAATGGCCACATATAAAGTCATTTGTAATGGAGACATAGAAAGTCATTTGTAATGGCCACATAGAAAGTCATTTGTAATGGCCACATATAAAGTCATTTGTAATGGAGACATAGAAATTCATTTGTAATGGCCACATAGAAAGTCATTTGAAATGGTGACATAGAAAGTCATTTGTAATGGAAACATAGAAAGTCATTTGTAATGGAGACATAGAAAGTCATTTGTAATGGAGACATAGAAAGTCATTTGTAATGGAGACATAGAAATTCATTTTTAATGGAGGCATAGAAGGTCATTTGTAATGGCTACATATAAAGCCATTGGTAATGGCCACATATAAAGTCATTTGTAATGGAGACATAGAAAGTCATTTGTAATGGCCACATAGAAAGTCATTTGTAATGGAGACATTGAAAGTCATTGTAATGGAGACATAGAAAGTCTTTTGTAATGGCCACATAGAAAGTCATTTGTAATGGCCACATATAAAGTCATTGGTAATGGCCACATATAAAGTCATTTGTAATGGCCACATAGAAAGTCATTTGTAATGGAGACATTGAAAGTCATTTGTAATGGAGACATAGAAAGTCATTTGTAATGGAGACAAAGAAAGTCATTTGTAATGGAGACTTAGAAAGTCATTTGTAATGGAGACATAGAAAGTCATTTGTATTGGAGACATAGAAAGTCATTTGTAATGGAGACATAGAAAGTCATTTGTAATGGAGACATAGAAAGTCATTTGTAATGGAGACAAAGAAAGTCATTTGTAATGGAGACATAGAAAGTCATTTGTAATGGAGACATAGAAAGTCATTTGTATTGGAGACATAGAAAGTCATTTGTAATGGAGACATAGAAAGTCATTTGTAATGGAGACATAGAAAGTCATTTGTAATGGCCACATAGAAAGTCATTTGTAATGGAAACATTGAAAGTCATTTGTAATGGAGACATAGAAAGTCATTTGTAATGGAGACATAGAAAGTCATTTGTAATGGAGACAAAGAAAGTCATTTGTAATGGAGACATAGAAAGTCATTTGTAATGGAGACATAGAAAGTCATTTGTAATGGAGACATAGAAAGTCATTTGTAATGGAGACATAGAAAGTCATTTGTAATGGAGACATAGAGAGTCATTTGTAATGGAGACATAGAGAGTCATTTGTAATGGCCACATAGAAAGTCATTTGTAATGGAAACATTGAAAGTCATTTGTAATGGAGACATAGAAAGTCATTGGTAATGGCCACATATAAAGTCATTTGTAATGGAGACATAGAAAGTCATTTGTAATGGAGACATAGAAAGTCATTTGTAATGACCACATAGAAAGTCATTTGTAATGGAGACATAGAAAGTCATTTGTAATGGAGACAGAAAATCATTTGTAATGGAGACATAGAAAGTCATTTGTAATGGAGACATATAAAGTCATTTTGTATTGGAGACACAAAGTCATTTGTAATAACCACATAGAAAGTCATTTGTAATGGAGACATAGAAAGTCATTTGTAATGGCCACATAGAAAGTCATTTGTAATGGCCACATAGAAAGTCATTTGTAATGGCCACATAGAAAGTCATTTGTAATGGCCACATAGAAAGTCATTTGTAATGACCACATAGAAAGTCATTTGTAATGGAGACATAGAAAGTCATTTGTAATGGCCACATAGAAAGTCATTTATAATGGCCACATAGAAAGTCATTTGTAATGGCCGCATAAAAAGTCATTTGTAATGGAAACATATAAAGTAAATCAAGTGGAATCAGATTCACTGCCACTATAACATAAGGATTTGCAAGAACTCTCTCACTCAAATTTTTGTCCTGTTTGACTCTAAAAGATTACTGATCCATAGAACAATTACATGACAGAGATGTACATGACTGAAGCTGGTAAAAAAAAACTACATACCATGGTGGACAAAACATTGGAATGGGTTAAGGTTAGATTTTTCCCAGTTCACTTGAAAACTGAGACAACAAAAGATCATTTCTACTCTTGTGGAGAATTATACTCACATACATTTTTTGGAGATCATCCAGATATGCCAATATTGCTTTAGAGGAGTTCACTGACAACACAATCCATAATTGTGGTGAAAACCAAGGACTGATATGTAGACTGAAGGAAAGTGCTCAAAGTGTTAATGTCAGCAAACAAAAACAATTCATTATGATGAGTAAATAAGGACATGAATGATGGCACCTGTGTCATCAACAACTAAGATCAGTTTCAATATACAACCATATAAAACTTGAGTAAACTTAAGTGTACAACCATATAGAATGGGGTAAACTAAATTGGATAACCATGTAGAGGTGAGGTCAATTTCAGCATACAACCATGTAACAATGAGTTGTATTTTGGTGTTTATTTAAAACTGAGGTCAATTTCAGTCTCATACCATCTAGTACTAGTGTATGACTTACCTAGTTCTCCTGCAATAGAATACACTCCACTCCTGTCCTCAAATGAGACAGTCACTCTGAAATCTGGTGCTGGCACAACATCACTCAGCCATATGCTTTGACTACTGTTACTGGATGATGCAGATCGTTTGTCAAGAGAATGTGAATTGGTAAACTTCTTCAACCCGACAAGGTCAGTGCCTTTTTCTGTAATTGGATCCGAGTCTTCATAAATAGGATCCTCAGAGTGGCTCTTCTGAAGGGGCTGTGGCTGGTGGCTCTTCTGAAGGGGCTGTGGCTGGTGGCTCTTCTGTGGCTGGTGGTCTGCTGTTTTATGGGATAAAGAATTCTTAACCTTTATTTCAAAATCCTGGTAGTCATCTGCTTTGAAAGACCCAAACGGGTCACGTCTGTGAAAGGGGTCACTACTTTGAAAGGGGTCAATGTTTTGGAAAGGGTCAAGACTCAATGAAAGTTCACAATTTTGGAAGGCATTATTTTGAAATGGATCCTTGGAAACATCAGCGATGCCTCGAATACTGGAACTCATCTCCCTGAAAAATATATCTTCATCCATCCCAGGTTCCTCATTAATGGTGGGTGGCAAGGTCTGAGATTCAGCTTGAGCAAAATGGCTTGGGTTGAAACTGAAATTTTCGTATTTTTGTACAGTCTTCTTTGGTTGGTTATCGGGCCTTGGGGGTATTGGTGGACAACTAAAGGGATCAAAGTCTGCCAGCACATCAGCTCTGGATACATCACTGGGTAAAGGAGGAGGAGGAAATTCAGGAGGGGGTATGTCAAAGGACATAGATGAATATCTATTTTGACCTACATTATCTTCTAGATTAACACTTAATGAAATCACAGAGTCAACACGATTGGGTGTGAGAGGAGACAAATCTCTAATATTAAGTGCTCCAGTAATTTTTCCCCGGAAAGCTGGAGATGAGGAAGAATTCTCATCCCAGATAGGTTCATATATGCTACATTCCCTGTCCTGAGGGATTTCATCAGTATTATCTGTAGCATTTTCTTCCTCAACAAAGACTGCCTGACTGTTAGAGCCTTTGACTACATTAACATAGGGTGGATCGTTTTTCAGCAGTTTTGAAATTCCCATCCATTTAGTCTCATTTGATTGTAAAGCTTTTGTGTCCCCTGAATATTCAATTTGGAAAGTCTGACTGCTTTCTTCTCCACCACAGAAATCTTGAGTGTCATCTGTTGTTGATGCTGATTTTGTGGCTTTGGTAATCTTTACAGACTCTTTAACAAGCATGGAACTGGTTCTGGGTTTGGGTGTAGGGCGTTTAACCTTCTGACGAGGTTTGGGAATAGGTCGCACCTGACCATCAGAGTTTGTCTGGGAAGCTATCGGTGATGTTTCTCTACTGCTCTGACTGTGGATAACACCTTCTATGGATGACAAAGATGTATCAGAATTACTAAGAGAATCTCCAATTCTAGACTGCAGACCTCGTGGTGATATGGAAGGTATATTTATCAACTTGTCAGCCACAAGATTCTCATTAACATAAACATCCTCATCAACAGTTGGTAGGTGGTTAAGGATTCGCTTGCGGTGCCCAACCAAACTGACCCCCACTTCCTGCAGCATCTGGTCATCTAAGACACTACATTGTTCCAGTGTGTCAATGTTGTGCTCCAAAAACTGACCAACATATTGACCCAGATTCAGGCTCTCCAGCCATGCTCGGACCATCCCACTGGACATCACTGCAGGCTGGACATTACAATAACCTCAAAGTCAACCTGTAATAAAACAATTGAACATTTATTTATTCCATTACATGTCACATTAATTTTTCTGCAATATTAATTATAGATCTTGAAGTCAACCTGTAATAAAACAATTTAACTTTAATTTATTCAATTACATGACACATGACTCTTTCTGCCATATAATTATAGATAGTATAGTATTTCTATGATGAACTTTGTAGGCCAGAAAATACATTACTAACAAGAAAATACGAGCCTGTATGGTGAGCCCACAATCAAAATACTGCCATCAAATGGCTGCAAGAGCAATCCATGTGATGAATCATCCAAGTTTCATAACAAACATAATGAGTTTAGAAAATATAAGCAATTAATAGCTTTAAATAAAATCATAATGCATATTTTTATAATTCTGACTACAAGGCAAGAGAGACAAGCTAGCTTTCTAATGATTTCATCCCATGTACATTATTAACAAAATCTGTCATTGGGCTTAGGAAATACAAGTAAATGAAACAACTTTAAACAAAAACCTTATACAAATCATACACAATTATGGTGTTAACCACAAGATCTTCTAAGTCTCCATTTTGAAGAAAATCTATCATGGTTTTATGAAATATAAACACAGAAAATGCATCAACAAAATCTCCAATGCAAACTTTCTATAACTTTGACATATTTCCCAATGTCAATGCAAAAATTCTATAACTTTGACATATTTCCCAATGTCAATGCAAACTTTCTATAACTTTGACATAGATCTCAATGTCAATACTGACTTTCTATAACTCTTATATATTTCCCAATGTCAATGCAAATTTTCTATAACTTTGACATAGATCCCAATGTCAATACTGACTTTCTATAACTCTTACATATTTCCTAATGTCAATGCAAACTTTCTATAACTTTGACATAGATCCCAATGTCTATGCAAACTTTCTATAACTTTGACATATTTCCCAATGTCAATGCAAACTTTCTATAACTTTGATATATATATCCCAATGTCAATGCAAACTTTCTATAACTTTGACATATTTCCCAATGTCAATGCAAACTTTCTATAACTTTGATATAGATCCCAATGTCAATGCAAACTTTCTATAACTTTGACATATTTCCCAATGTCAATGCAAAATTTTTATAACTTTGACATAGATCTCAATGTCAATACTGACTTTCTATAACTCTTATATATTTCCCAATGTCAATGCAAATTTTTCTATAACTTTGACATAGATCCCAATGTCAATACTGACTTTCTATAACTCTTACATATTTCCCAATGTCAATGCAAACTTTCTATAACTTTGACATATTTCCCAATGTCAAGGCAAACTTTCTATAACTTTGACATAGATCCCAATGTCAATACTGACTTTCTATAACTCTTACATATTTCCTAATGTCAATGCAAACTTTCTATAACTTTTACATATTTCCCAATGTCAATGCAAACTTTCTATAACTTTGACATATTTCCCAATGTCAATGCAAACTTTCTATAACTTTGACATATTTTCCAATGTCAATTCAAACTTTCTATAACTTTGACATAGATCCCAATGTCTATGCAAACTTTCTATAACTTTGACATATTTCCCAATGTCAATACTGACTTTCTATAACTTTGACATATTTCCCAATGTCATTGCAAACTTTCTATAACTTTGACATATTTCCCAATGTCAATACTGACTTTCTATAAATCTTTCATATTTCCTAATGTCAATCATCAAGCACACAATAAAATCAAGTTAGCTTCATAATCATACTCCTTCACGAATGATGAGAATCAATCAGGGACTTAAAGAAATATAACAAGATCATTACCGGTAAGGTAACAACCAACAAGCTAACTTTGACCAAAACCTAAATATAAATATTCTAGGATTAAGATAAAGCAAAATAGGCAAGTCAACATATTAAAGAATGAACTGCCATTGTTTCATAATGATTCAAACCATGTATTGTGAAAATCTACAAAAACATTTAGTAAACGGGTTCAAATAACATGAGTATTGTAAAGAACTGATAGTACTAGTCAGAAAATGTTGGGGAATTAAAGCTAAGTCCATTTATTCCTTGTAACTTCCAAGTGTTGAAACCATCTCTGATATTCAAATGTTTAAAAATTAGCTGCTATGGTGCACATACCAGATTTTAGATTTACACAAATGTTATATAGGACCAACAAAATACCTGGTGGAAACCTTGACTTTGAAGGAGTAATATTATACAAGAGTATTATTATGGCCATTATGGTGGCCATACTGGACATCAGAATGGCATCATTTCCATAGTGGACATCAGAATGGCATCATTTCCATACTGGACATTAGAATGGCACTATTTCCATACTGGACATCTATTGGCACCATTTCCATACTGGACATTAGAATGGCACTATTTCCATACTGGACATCACATTGGCACCATTTCCATACTGGACATCATATTGGCACCATTTCCATACTGGACATCATATTGGCACCATTTCCGTACTGGACATCAGATTGGCACCATTTCCATACTGGACATCTATTGGCACCATTTCCATACTGGACATCAGAATGGCATCATTTCCATACTGGACATCAGAATGGCATCATTTCCATACTGGACATCAGAATGGCATCATTTCCATACTGGACATCAGAATGGCATCAGTTCCATACTGGATATCAGAATGGCATCATTTCCATACTGGACATCTGAATGGCATCATTTCCATACTGGACATCATATTAGCACCATTTTCATACTGGACATCAGAATGGCACCATTTCCATACTGGACATTAGAATGGTACCATTTCCATACTGGACATCTGAATGGCACCATTTCCATACTGAACATTAGAATGGCATCATTTCCATACTTAACATCAGAATGGCATCATTTCCATACTGGACATCAGAATGGCATCATTTCCATACTGGACATCTGAATGGCACCATTTCCATACTGAACATCAGAATGGCATCATTTCCATACTTAACATCAGAATGGCATCATTTCCATACTGGACATCAGAATGGCATCATTACCAATACTGGACATCACATTGGCACCATTTCCATACTAGACATCACACTGGCACCATTTCCATAACGGACATCACATTGGCACCATTTCCATACTTAACATCAGAATGGCACCATTTCCATACTGGACATTAGAATGGAATCATTTCCATACTGGATATCAGAATGGCATCATTTCCATAGTGGACATCATATTGGCACCATTTCCATACTGGATGTCAGAATGGCACCATTTCCATACTGGACATTAGAATGGTACCATTTCCATACTGGACATCAGATTGGTATCATTTTCATACTGGACATCTGAATGGCACCATTTCCATACTTAACATCAGAATGACATCATTTCCATACTGGACATCATAATGGCACCATTTCTATTCTGGACATTAGAATGGCACCATTTCCATACTGAACATCATATTGGCATCATTTCCATACTTAATATCAGAATAGCATTCATTTCCATACTGGACATCAGAATGGCACCATTTCCATACTGGACATCAGAATGGCATCATTTTCGTTTAAAACCAAACATACAAGGTACAAAGTCTTTGGGTGAAAACACAATACTGATATGACAAGACATCTAGTATAAGTGGTAAAAACAAAATTTGTGTTGTGACAAATGTGGCAACAAGATTGGATGACAGAGAAGCACCATTTCCATTTACAAGCAACCTAATATTATAAGAAGCCTTTCTATTAAAACCCCATTCAGATATGAATATTATTTAAGGAGAAATACTGATATAAGCATTTTCAAGATGATCACTGGTTGTGATTGTCTAGTTAAAACTGTATTCATTTGGGATGAAGTATACATCATATGAAGTTTTTCAGCAAAAAACAAATGTTGATACATTCATCCATCCAAAAAGATAACAAGATTTTCAAGAGTAGTAATATAATAGCCATATTAGAGAAGTCTTCAGGTGAAAACCACTGGCAATAAGTCTTCAGGTGAAAACCACTGGCAATAAGTCTTCAGGTGAAAACCACTGGCAATATACTTTTAGGGTTCAGGTGGAATAATAATCACAGGATTTGCTTTTGCATCAAATCATGACCAAAAAAAACATCCTAAGTATTTTTTTCAAAAATCCCATTTTCCCATTTATTCATCATAAGTATCAATAACAAAGTCATCCATTCACCACAAGTAGCCATAACAAAGTCATCCATTCACCACAAGTAGCCATAACAAAGTCATCCATTCACCACAAGTAGCCATAACAAAGTCATCCATTCACCACAAGTAGCCATAACAAAGTCATCCATTCACCACAAGTAGCCATAACAAAGTCATCCATTCACCACAAGTAGCCATAACAAAGCCATCCATTCACCACAAGTAGCCATAACAAAGTCATCCATTAATCACAAACAGCCATAACAAATCCATCCATTTATTACAACCATAACAAAGTCATCCATTCACCACAAGTAGCCATACAAAACCATCTATTAATCACAAACAGCCATAACAAATCCATCCATTTTTTACAACCATAACAAAGTCATCCATTCATTACAAACAGCCATAACAAAGCCATCCATTAATCACAGCCATAACAAGGCCATCATTTCTTCTGTCATAACAAAGCTATCCATTCATAACAGTCATAACAAAGTCATCCATTCATCACAAACAGCCATAACAAAGCCATCCATTCATCACAGCCATAACAAGGCCATCATTTCTGTCATAACAAAGCTATCCATTCATCACAGCCATAACAAAGCCATCCATTCATCACAAACAGCCATAACAAGCCATCCATTCATCACAGCCTTAACAAAGCCATCCATCCAACACAGCCATAACAAATCCATCCATTCATCACAGCCATAACAAGTCATCCATTCATCAAAGCCATAACAAAGCCATCCATTCATCACAGCCATAACAAGTCATCCATTCATCACAGCCATAACAAAGCCATCCATTCATCACAGCCATAACAAGTCATCCATTCATCAAAGCCATAACAAAGCCATCCATTCATCACAGCCATAACAAGCCATCCATTCATCACAGCCATAACAAAGCCATCCATTCATCACAAACAGCCATAACAAAACCATCCATTCATCACAGCCATAACAAAGCCATTCATTCATCACAAACAGCCATAACAAAGCCATCCATTCATCACAAACAACAATAACAAAGCCATCCATTCATCAAAGCCATAACAAAACCATCCATTCATCACAGCCATAACAAAGCCATCCATTCATCACACACAATGGAGGCCGGAGAGAGAGGCCGAGTCGTCTAAAGCTCTGTCCGTTACATCTCACCTCTGTCTGTGTGGGTTTGAGTCTAGGATTCAGTGAATGTAGATATGTGAGAAAGCTTGCCAGTAGCTTCTCGTGGGGCAGTGGTTCTTTCCGGTGATTTCCCAGTTTCTTCCTCCACCATTAATACTGGCCGCCATGAATAGCCTATCGTGTGCTGAAACATGGCGTCAAGTACAACAACAACATCACAAACAACAATAAGAAAGCCATCTATTCAACACAGTCAAAACAAAGCCATCCATTTATCACAGCCATAACAAAGCCATCCATTCATCACAAACAGACATAACAAAGCCATCTATTCATCACAAACAGCCAGAACAAGTGATCCTTTCATCACAAACAGCTTTAACAAACCATTTTTTTATAACAGCCATAACAAGCCATCCATTTATCACAACCTTCCATAACAAGCCATCCATTTATCACAATGCCATAACAAAGCCATCCATTCATCACAAACAGCCAGAACAAGTGATCCTTTCATCACAAACAGCTATAACAAGCCATCTTTTTATAAAAAAACAGCCATAACAAGCCATCCATTTATCACAAACAGCCATAACAAGCCATCCATTTATCACAAACAGCCATAACAAGCCATCCATTCATCACAAACAACAATAACAAAGCCATCCATTCATAACAGTCATAACAAAGCCGTCTATTCAAAGCCAAAAAAAGCCACACCATTCATAGCCATAATAAAGCCATCCATTGACCACATGTAGTCATAACAGTAATCCATTGTAGCCATGACACAGTCATCCATTCAAAAGCATTCATAGCCATAACAAAATCATACATTCATAACTATAAGAAAGCCTTCTACTCATTACAAGAAGCCAAACCAAAGTCATCCATTTCTAGCCATAACAAAGCCATCCATTCATAGCCATAACAAAGCCATCCATTCATAGTCATAAAGCCATCCATTCATAGTAATAAAGCCATCCATTCATAGCCATAACAAAGCTATCCATTCATAGTAATAACAAAGTCATCCATTCCTAGCCATAACAAAGTCATCCATTCATAGCCATAACAAAGCTATCCATTCATAGTCATAACAAAGCCATCCATTCATAGTCATAACAAAGTCATCCATTCCTAGCCATAACAAAGTCATCCATTCATAGCCATAACAAAGTCATCCATTCATAGCCATAACAAAGCTATCCATTCATAGTCATAACAAAGTCATCCATTCCTAGCCATAACAAAGTCATCCATTCCTAGCCATAACAAAGTCATCCATTCATCACAGCCATAACAAATCCATCCATTCATCAGAGCCATAACAAAAGTCATCCATTCATCATTGCCATAACAAAGCCATCCATTCATCATAAACAGCCATAACAAAGCCATACATTCATCATTGCCATAACAAAGCCATCCATTCATCAGAGCCATAACAAAAGCCATCCAGTTATAGCCTTAACAAAACCATCCATTCATACCCATAACAAAACCATCCAATCATAGCCATAACAAAGCCATCCATTCATACCCATAACAAAGCCATCCAATCATAACCATAACAAAGCCATCCATTCATAGTCATAAAGCCATCCATTCATAGTGATAAAGCCATCCATTCATAGCCATAACAAAGCCATCTATTCCTAGCCATAACAAAGTCATCCATTCATAGCCATAACAAAGCCATCCATTCATAGCCATAACAAAGCCATCCATTCATAGCCATAACAAAGCCATCCATTCATCATTGCCATAACAAAGCCATCCATTCATCACTGCCATAACAAAGCCATCCATTCGTCAGAGCCATAACAAAGTCATCCATTCCTAGCCATAACAAAGTCATCCATTCCTAGCCATAACAAAGACATCCATTCCTAGTCATAATAAAGCCATCCATTCATCCCCATAACAAAGCCATCCATTCATACCCATAACAAAGCCATCCATTCATACCCATAACAAAGCCATCCATTCATAGCCATAACAAAGCCATACATTCATCAAAAGTAGCCATAACAAAGCCATCCATTCATAGTCATAAAGCCATCCATTCATAGTGATAAAGCCATCCATTCATAGTCATAACAAAGTCATCCATTCCTAGCCATAACAAAGTCATCCATTCATAGTCATAACAAAGCCATCCATTCATAGCCATAACAAAGCCATCCATAGCCATAACAAAGTCATAATAAAGCCATCCATTCCTAGTCATAATAAAGCCATCCATTCATCACAGCCAAAACAAAGCCATCCATTCATCATTGCCATAACAAAGCCATCCATTCATCAGAGTCATAACAAAAGCCATCCAGTTATTGCCTTAACAAAACCATCCATTCATACCCATAACAAAGCCATCCATTCATAGCCATAACAAAGCCATCCATTCATAGTCATAAAGCCATCCATTCATAGTGATAAAGCCATCCCTTCATAGTCATAACAAAGCCATCCATTCATAGTCATAACAAAGTCATCCATTCCTAGCCATAACAAAGTCATCCATTCCTAGCCATAACAAAGTCATCCATTCATCACAGCCAAAACAAAGCCATGCATTCATCATTGCCATAACAAAGCCATCCATTCATAGTGACAAAGCCATCCCTTCATAGTCATAACAAAGTCATCCTTTCATAGTCATAACAAAGCCATCCATTCATAGCCATAATAAAACCATCCATTCATAGCCATAACAAAGTCATCCATTCATAGTCATAACAAAGCCATCCATTCATAGCCATAACAAAGCCATCCATTCATAGCCATAACAAAGCCATCCATTCATAGCCATAACAAAGCCATCCATTCCTAGTCATAATAAAGCCATCCATTCATCACAGCCAAAACAAAGCCATCCATTCATCATTGCCATAACAAAGCCATCCATTCATCAGAGCCATAACAAAAGCCATCCAGTTATAGCCTTAACAAAACCATCCATTCATACCCATAACAAAACCATCCATTCATACCCATAACAAAGCCATCCATTCATAGCCAAAACAAAGCCATACATTCATCAAAAGTAGCCATAACAAGCTCAGTGAGTGTCCTGGGCTTTGCCAAGCCAATTGCAATTGTTTTCCCTTATTGGCAAAAAATATATCTGTTGATTTATTGGGGACAGCAGTTTTGGCTGTTTACTTTGTACATACAGTCATGGATTTGGAGTAGAAAAATTTTAAGGGACCTTGAAAGGAAGCCACACATTTGCATACACAAATCACTGGAATCTGTTACATAAACATATCCTTTGTTCATATTTACAAACCTATCTTTACAGTGCATTGTTACATCATAATCCGCTTATGCTGACATCTAGCTGACTACGGTATGCTGCATACACTCAATAATGCTTACAGACTATATCTACAATCAAACGACCTGTGAAGACATGAACAGAAACAGCTGTGCAGAGAGAATGGTGCAGAGAGATGCAGGACACATGGCTGAGTAAGAAGTCTGAAGATATACAATTACATGCAGACAGCAATGACATGAAGAAGTTCTACAAGGCACTCAACGCAATCTATGGTCCCATTAAATCAGGATCTTCCACCATCCTCAGTGCAGATGGGAACACGCTGATCACTGATAAGGAAGATATTCTCAAGCGCTGGTCAGTACAGTTTGACAGTCTTCAACTGACCTTCTTCCATAAATGTTGAAGCAATCGCTTGCCTGCCCCAGGTCCCAACCAATGCTTCTCTCTCGGATTCACAAAGTCTCACAGAAGGGAGACGATTAAAAGCCTATCCATTGGTAAATCCCCGCGCTCTGACTACATCTCACCAAAAGTCTATGCAAATTGTGGTCCCAAACTGACGCAGAAGCTTATTGACCTCTTTGAGTCCATGTGGAACCAACCAGGAAAGGATTCCACAGGAGTTCAAAGACACCTCTATTGTCCACCTCTAAAAGTGGAAGGGAAATCGGCAAGTATGCGACAACCACAGTTGTATCTCCCTATTATCCATTGCAGGGAAAATACTGGCCAGATTTCTGCTAAATTGACTAACTGTCCACCTGGAAGAAGGCTTGCTACCAGAGAGACAGTGCGGCTTTATTCAGAATTGAGGCACTCTGGACATGATTTTTGCAGCCAGACAATTCCAAGATAAATGCCAAGAGCAGAACGTCAGCCTCTTCACCACTTTTATAGAACTCACTAAGGCTTTTGATACTGTGAGTCGTGAAGGTCTGTGGAGGATCATGGCAAAGTTTGGATGCCATGAGAAGTTAATCACCTTGGTCAGACTATTCCACAATGGCATGCTCGCTAGAGTATGGGATGATAGAGAGTTCTCCCTGCCCTTCCCAGGGACAAACAGTGTCAAAGAGGGCTGTCTTCTAGCTCCAACCCTGTTCAGCATGATGTTCACAGCGATGCTGACCAATGCTTTCCATGATGGTGACATTTGCATCGATATCCAGTTTAGGACTGATGGAAATATCTTCAAACTGAGAAGACTGCAGGCTAAGACCAAAGTCCAGGAATACACCATCTGCGACTTCCTCTTTGCTGACGACTGTGCTTTGAATGCTTGTACTCCGTCTGACATGCAAGAAAGTATGGATCGGTTCGCCAAAGCCTGCACAGACTTTAGACTTGCAATAAGTATGATGAAGATGGAAATAATGTACCAGCCTCTATCTTCAATCCCCAACAATGAACCCAGCATTACTGTCAATGGCCAGAAGCCTGCTGTTGCTGACAAGTTTATCTACCTTGGCAGCACCTTGTCACGCACAGTCTCCATTGATGAAGAGGTCACCCTGAGGATTGCTCATGCAAGTGTAGCCTTTGGCAGATTTCACAGTTCTGTGTGGAACAGAAGATGAATCAGCCTGCAAACCAAAATCAAGGTGTATCGCGAAAATAGTACTGCATTCCCTCTTAGACATGGATGGTATACAGTCGCCATGAAAGACAGCTAAACTCCTTCCACATGTATTGCCTCAGAAAACTGCTCCACATCAAATGGCAGGACAAGACTCCCAACACAGAAGTCCTTTAGGGAGCTGAGATGACAAGCATCCATGCCATGTTCAGAAGGGCACAACTCTAATGGGCTGGCCATGTCTGCCATATGCACCAGATCAACTCAGGTTCTACTACTTTTGAAGAGCGCTGGATCAATGAGGCCAAAGAAAAATGTCAGCAGAGAAAGAACAGAACCAGCACAAACCCTCAATCAATCCAGGCCAATGGGAATTCCCTGCCCTCATTGCCCTTGAATCTTCAGAGTGCATATTAGCTTCACAAGCCATCTGTGCACTCAAGAGACCAGCAAAGATTTGAAGTCATGGTCTTCTTCGAGAATGAATGATGAACAACAACAATTGACTAACCTGTGAAAATGTGAACAGAAACAGCCACAATTAATTGAATGACAGTTAATCATTCAGTTGTTTATTTTAAATATACCAATAAAATAGTTTTTCTGAATCTTCAGAGAAAACTAATTACCTTTGAAGTACTGACTGCTATGTATAAATACAAAGCAAATGGAAAAAATCTCAATCAGAATTATATACTGACAAAAGTGCAACTTTATCATGGGTAAACTTAAGTTAGACATTGGGTGTTTATCGTCTCATCCTAAGAGTAAGTTAACAAAATTAAGAGCATTTTAGATTCTGTGCAAATTCATCAGACAAAAGTTACCAAAAACTTCTTGACAGCTGGAAACTTGAATGTCCATGGCTGAGATATGATACAAAATAAAAGATGTTCTGTGACATATGTATCAAGGCACAAGTCATCATTCATTTACAACTGGCTGTGATTCTGTTAAGTTTGTTCATTCATCTTTTACTTTTGCCAAATCCTGAGTTATGACTGCAGGGACTTAAAATACACAACCAGACATAGCAAAACAAACAAGTTTTATGTAATTGAAAATAATTTTTTTCTCAAAATACAGGAGTAAAAGAATTAAATCCACTTACAGCATGGTGAATGAATTCCTATTTCCTAAAAGTTTTTTTCAATTCCAATAATTACAACAAATCTTAATACATTCCAACAAAAAATCCCCACCTGTGTTTAAGTTTCCAATGTACCAAAAGATTTCAAAAGAATTCAAATAGTCGCTGAATAAATTTATTTAAAATCATAAAGCTATTCTAGTGTGTCATACAAAAGATAAATCTTTTCATGAACCAAGCTGGGAATTTAAATCTGAAAACATGCAGATGAGGACCTAATATCGGGAATTTTTTGAGGCATATTTAGGCATCATCTTCACTAAATATTAACTGATTTTTCGGCTCCAATACATATGAAATTCTCAAAGGACATGCCATTTATCCCTGCAGAGTGCATTTTCACACACACACACAGTTATATATCGGCTCATTCAAAGTAACACAAAGAAAGAGTAAAGAAAACAAGCTTTATAAATTTTAAGAAAATCAATTTATTTCCATAAAAATCATGGAGAAAAGATAAATATATGAAACAAGACTTACAATTTATTAAAGAGATCCAAATTGTTTGTTCTAAAGACAGGGTTCCTGCACTCTTAACAAAAACAAATTCCATGACTTTTCCAAAACTTTGCAAGGTTTTGACAAATTCCATAACTTTTCAAGGCCCCTGAAATTTATTTTTTAAATTCCAAAACTTTTCCAGGATTCCATGACCTGCAGGAACCCTGTAAAGATATGTAAACACAGAAGTCCTGTGAACAGTTCTAAATTGACATTCTGAAGTTCAGTTCTGGTCAAAGATGGGGATGATTCTGTCAGACGAAGACTAACACAAAAATCCAAGAATCTTGACAATGAAGCACAGTTTATATTGTGCCGTTCTAATTTTTAAGACTTTCAGAAAATGTCTTTATTCAAACCAGTAGTGTTGTTCTCCAGGGAAAATAATTATTTAGAAAGTAGACAAGTACAATTATCTCTACTAACAAAATGTCGTTCTACATAGACACATGAACAGAAACAATAGAAGCAGTGTGACTATCTAAGATGTTGAAATCGGCTATGACTCTGACTCTTACAGATAACCAAGCATATAAACCAAAATAATATGTCATATTTCAAGTACACGGAGGACACATGTAATTTTGCAATGAATCTGGACATTAGGAATGCCTAACCAAGTATCAGCCAATCATTTTCATAGCTAATCCTGAATGTTTACTTGCAATGAATTTATTATCATACACAGCTAAGTCGACATGAGTCAAATTTATGATTCAAGTAAACATGTTTCTAACAAAACATTAGACCCATACTAACACAATAATAATAATAATAATAATAATAATAATAATAATAATAATAATAATAATAATAATAATAATTACATTTAATAATATAAAAATAAATAAAATGAAATAAAAAGACTTCATTCCTTAACACATACAATTCAACTACAGGGTAATAACACGCACACACACATGCCCCATTTGATAGTCTGGTCTGCTGTGCAGAAACTGCACATAAATAAAAAGGTTAGACTCAAGCCTCTTTGACATACTTCAAAGAAACTGCCTGTTCTACAGTGAATAAAAGCACTAGCAATTGATTGACAAATAAACAATGCTAATTTTGTTATAAGTAACAATGCCTAAAAATTGGCGTAAATTTATGTTAAAAAGTTCAAATTTGGTCTCAAGCTACCATACATGTAATAACAATTTCCCCCATTTTATATCCCACCTTTTTTCCTTATTGTTAACTCATATGCATACAACACT
The DNA here is from genome assembly GCA_016746295.1 of Potamilus streckersoni. NCBI lineage: Eukaryota > Metazoa > Mollusca > Bivalvia > Unionida > Unionidae > Potamilus > Potamilus streckersoni. Next base: position 436,317 of record JAEAOA010000868.1, on the reverse strand, counting down.
GCTTACTAAATAACATTTATTCTGAATTAGGTTTTTGAGGGCACATATGCTCCGTGATATGTTTCTTCATTCCTTCTTTTGATTTCATGATGGTAATTAATGCCTATATATGCCCGGTATTAACTCACATAGATTTCATTAGTGGGAATGAGATCTTAGGTTGCTTGTCTAGAAAAAATCTACAGCATTAGTAATCACTCTTGGGATATAAGAAGCAATTCACTAAAAGCAAAACATGTAAATCGTGGCAAAAATAAATTTCTGAACTGCTAGTTGACAGAGATGTACATTGTGAAGCTAGCCATAAATGGGAGGAGGCATTTAATTTCTAAATGCATGAAATCTACATTCACATTATATGTCACTTATCTTACATTTCAAAGTATGATCATAAGCTTTTGGTATTAAAATGTCATCAACTAAAGTTCCTTACAAAACAATCATGTAATGACTTATTTTGTAATATTATGGCTGTAATGTTCTGTATTACTTGTTGTCAATAAATAATAACTATCTGATCTTTTTCAAATTTCATTGCCTTTTATATTAATAGACGTGGAAAATATTCACTGTTTGTTTTGACCACATTTTTCAAAATTGGTGACAAAATAATGAGGTTGGCGATTTTTTGCCAAAAAACTTTTTGAAAGCTAGGACCATCCCTGCAAGCCATCCATTCATCACAAGTAGTCATAACTAAGCTATCCATTCATCAGAAAGACATAAATTACAAAGAGTGTGACTATTTTTCCATGTGCACTTTGAGCACTGCATGCAGTCTGCATGAATATCCCACACTTTTGGACACACTGTCCCCCATATTATCCTGACATTATCCTGTGATTACTGCATGTCATGTCAATTTACTTGTAACCACAAAACATACTGGCTGTATAGTGTGTCATGCCATATACACACCTGTGTATGCATTAGTACACTATATGCATGAACACATGATGCAATCAAGAGAATTGACCTGGTGGACATTACCTGTAATTTTCTTCTATAAAAAAATTTACACATTTTACTTAAAACTTATTAAAGAAACATGCAAATACCTAATGCAACATCAATACAAGCATGTGCAAACAATAAAAGGATGCAATGTGAAAATAAAGACAGAGGAAACAATATCTTCAACGTTACATAGGACTTAACCACACCATACTGTACCCATGTGCCCATCCCAAATGAATGGAAAACAAAGTAGCCATGGAAGCTCTTTTTAAAGAACCAAGTACTAAAGAGAAAACATTATCTAATGGTTTTTCTTCTTAAAATGGAATGGATGGACAGTCAGGCTAATTAAAACTGCAATGATGTCTTACTGATCTGAAAGATGCTTTACTGGCCACCCCTGATGTCTTATTGGCTTCCCTGATGTCTCATTGACCCCACTGATGTTTAACCATTATCCTATTCTTTTATCAGCTCACCTAATGTATTGATGGTAAACCTCTTGCAACAATAAATCCACCATTAAGAACATCAAATCTTCAAACATGACCATATGAATATGTCTTTATTCATCACCTTGGTTATTTCAAACAATTTTATATTTAAGATTTTGGTCAACTTAAACCTGATGCACAATGACTGACTCTATCATTTTTGTTGACAGTAAACATGTAAGCACAAGACACCAGGTATTGTTAATCTGTGTAATGCTTAAGTTGCATAAATGTGCATCATTTAATTGAAAGTAATGAATAAATGTGCATCAATTAATTAAAAGTAACGCATAACTGATAAAATCAAAATGAACAAAACTGAGTGTTATTAGGAAGACAGGTTTCAAAATATCAGTGGCCTAAAAACCTAGTAATCTATAGTAATCAGGAACTACTGATAATTCTTTTGGTTAGAAAATGGGTACAGACCAAATTTTCCATCAAAGAAAGGTTTCTTTGAGTAGATACCATTCTTCAGTTGATTAGAAATATGTTACATCACATGTTTTTTTCTTTTTGCCCATATATTTCAAGAAATTATACAAATACAAAATAATATCCTATACAAAGTATACAAATACAACCTAATATTCCAAACTCCAACTGAAACTTCAAGATCCACTAATACTATATGTTTGATGTCTAGATTCAAATTTTTTATGTTTCATATACATATATAACAAAATAAAACTTTAATGATTTCGGTAATAAACATATAGTTTTTATTTTCAAGCAAAAATGATTCATAATTTAACATTTGCAGCCTCTGTTTTACTGCCATGGCTCACATTTATTCAATTTGCCCCCTCTCCCCACCCCACACCGCCTAATCCCATTATGCAGATCTATTCATGTTTCTTAAGTCTCATTTTTAAAAACATAAATTTTCAACTTTGTGTAAATTAATTTCATAAAACTGGTTGTATCTGACTATATCTGATCAATAACTAGATCATATATGCAAATATGTGAACAATAATTGTTTTGGGGTTTTTTTTGGTATGTTCTGGTGTATTTGAATTAATTCCACCCACCCACTTCGCTCGAAAACCTTCATTTGACTCAAGATATCAGTATAAGATTTTAAACTCTGGTCCTCCTATCTAAAGAGGTCAAAAGATAAAGTAAGCTTAAGATATAAAAACGGACAAGCCCTCTGCCGTGTCTGCACTATCACAACCAAAGAAACCTACGTCAACATAACTCTAGCACTTAACAGTAGTACTTAAACTTTTACGCACGGAAGCACTTACTGTATTAGTTTTCAAGTTCTACACGACGATATGACAGTCTACACAGGTGCACTGATTAATTACAATTTATCTCCTGTATCAGAAGAACGTATAAATTTTCATTTTAATTTCCGTTTTGGTTGGATAACTAAAAACGAGTCAACTTTTTGTCTTCCTGATCTGAAAGTAGCGAACTTGTCGTTATAAACTTCCTGTCTTCTTAATGTCATAATTTACGGAGTGAAAGTGTTGCTGTATGTGATTGGTTAAATTAATTGGCCTTATTATCATATAAAAGCTTCTGCAATAAATGCTTAAGGTAAAATAATATTTTTAAATTCTACGCAAAAAGTCATAGGCCATCTAACTTCATTGTATGTGCAGTTTATGATTTAATGTTTATCAACCGTCACCGCCAAAATGAAATATATCACAGGGACTCTTATCACGGGTGCTCGACGCGAGCTTCATGTTAAGAAAACAAAACATATCCTAAAGGGGAAAAAAAGGTCATACAAGGACAAAAATACCTCAGATTACCCCCCCCCTCCGTGACCTGTTCTGACATTAGACCCTCTCTATCATACTTATATAGTAGGTATTTTTGTCACTCTGTATGACTTCTTTCCTTCAGATTATTGTTTTGTTTTTTCTAAACATCAAGCTAGCTTCGAGCACCTGTTGCTCTTATCGTCACTTACATGATATCTATCAGTTATACATGTATATATTATAATGTATTTATTTATTATATTGGTACATGCATGACATGGAAAAACTGTAAGCAACGATACGATCCCCTGTAACGAATATAATATGAAATGAAATGATTTTACTCAGCACAAGCTACGATAAATTCATGTTCCAAATGACAGGGATTCAAATGACATGATTTACAAAGCGAGTTTGGAATTCTGAAGCCAAATGAAGGGGTGTTAAATGAAATGATGTAGTATTAAATCATACGTTTTAACGACTAAGAAGCTAAATTCAGATTCCAAATGACGTGGTATTAAATAAAATGATATAGCACGAAGTAAAGATGATTTAACAAAACAAACAAAATGATGAAATCAGATCTCATTTCACGTGGTATTAGATAAAATGATTTATCGACAGTTCCTCATCTTATGAGCCATTTAATTTCCCGCTCGAACTCAGAAATCGGGCCATTTGTCATAACCGTACGAATTAATCCCATATAGCATCAGGGAGGGTTATCAAACCAATTTTGTTGGAGGATTTATTTAAAAAAATAAACCTTACTACAGAAATGCAATCTCAAAGTCAATAACGTTAAACCATGCAGCTATAATTAAATCATTTTTATATCAAATAATGCAATCTAAAACAGCTAAACTAGCTCCGGAGCGACTAGAGACAATTAAAAATATTTCCCATTCCGTGATTCTGCAAAACAACAACTACAAGCGCGTCTGGTGTCTCGGGTGTCTTTTGCAGAAGTTGCAAAACAGTTATTTTAACCTGTTACAAAGACTACTAGTGGTCACCTTTCCGCGTTGGTTACCAAATCAAATTATGTAATCTGCTGACAAAACACGTGCTGAAATTCAAGATGTTTTAAATATTGTCGAGGATCTTTCTAAACCAGAATTAAAAACTCTGTATGTTAATCAACAAGACTTTATGCGAGTTATGAAAGATCCAGTTAAGAGTGATGCGGTGGGATATCAGATTCGGCGTCAGCTTCTAAAAACAGAGTTTTATAACACATTTCCCCACCCACCTGCCCACCCCCAAATAAAAAGCAAAAACAAAAAACGAGTGGGTTGCTAGGGCAATTTTGTGAGCATAAGGGTATTCCACAAATCAGTATAAAAAATATAAATTAAAATATGGTGATTTTGTTAATAAACTTTATGAAAAAAAAGTGTTGGAACACTAGTTGTATCATTAAAAAAAAAACCATAGATCTTGATGGCGGAGACAATCATCACCTCATCGAGTTGTAGCTGAAAGAGAAGGCCCAGTACAACTATTACAACAAAGTGAGGAAGAATATCAAGATCTTCCCCCACCCCCGTGCAACTGGAAGTGGTCTTACTCGAGGAAATGGCCTTATTACTTGTCCTAATAACATCCTTACCGATGTTGAAAGACTAGAAATTACTCTCAATGGAGGAAAAAGAGCTGGTAATAAGTCGCAAGAACTCATTCATGAAGCAGCTGATATTTCTCAATGATTATTTACAGGTGGTGTTATGGATATTAATGTATATCGGTCCAATTAATAATGAAATCGCTGATGATTATCACAGTGATTGAGTAAGTAATCAGATGCAATGACTATAATAAGATGGTCATACATAATACTCAACGCAGACCAACCATGGGTATAAAACGATGTACGGAGATGGACTAGGTGACGTAAGTAGTATAGTGGGATAGTATAACGTCAATGGGAAAATACAATAAAGAAACACGACCTCCCGGGACCAGATGGCGTCACGATTTATAGCGTCAAATGGCAGACCCTGGGACCGTATAGCGTGAATGGGAATTTGTATTAGCACACGCTGAGACTGTATGAAGACAAAAGGAATGAAACAGATAGGGTGATGTCACGGCGCTGGACGTCTGCAACAATGTGGCAAGTGGTTGGCCTAAATGCGCTCAGCTACCAATCTAGGTAGGGACAAATATAATAGAGAGACATAGACAAAGATAAATACATAGATAACACATATATGGCAAAGTGAAAATTAATATATTTTCGAGGCATAGGAAGTGGCTCTGAAAAGGATGATTGTTTCTTGGGTTAACATCGTTCCGTTAACATACAAGACATTGCATATGGTCTTCTTTTCCTCAAATTCCTCAAACTTTGTCTCAAACTGTGTCTCACTTCTGGACCATAGATGAGGACTCTTTTCATACAACCTTGTTTTTCCACACAGCATCTTCTTTTCCAAACAGTTCCGAATAATGGTCCATGTTGCTTTCACATACATTGGTAAGTTTCCAAGGAACAGCATCAATGATACGAGAGTAGAGGATTCAACGTCTCTCCACATCTTTGTGACTAGAACAGGTGAATAGAATGAAATGAATCGCATTTATTTATAGTCGAAGAGTGGATCGAAATGGATTGAAATTGTTCACCAATCTCAATACGAGTTGCAAAACTCAGTCACTTTGCGGAGTCTGTCTTCCAATTCGAAAACAGCTATTTGTGACATAACATTCCCTATAGACGTGCACTAGCGACTGTCATCAGTGAATGGATGCGGTAGTGTTTTGTGAAACATGACGAAACCTAAGAAGATGATGAAGCGGGGTGCACCGGCTGTGGAGAGGAAAAGTGATGGCATATCAGCGGCTACTAAAGTGAACACATAGCTACTTTCCGATGATGTTAATTTCAGTTGGAATTAATTAGATTTTCTCTCCTCTGAAGAATTTGTTCCGATACCAGTAACTTCGCCACTTTATCCTTCTTTACTGCACGTCGATGATTGTAAACAACGACAAAAAGAAGAATTGGAGAAATGTTTACAGCAGCAGAAAGAAGCAGAACAAGCATTTATCCTTGAACAGCAACAGCGAAAAGAAGATGCATAAAGGAAACAACAGGAAGAAGAAGCAGTAGAGACCAAAACAAAGACTAGAAGAGAAGGCGAACAGTGAGATTGAAACGGTCACGGTACTCTTGCACATTTTGGCTGAATTAGGACGTCTGTAACTTTCGTCAAGAGAACTATATGGAACATTTTGATTTTTATGAAATACCCTCTTTGGAAGACAATATCATTGACTTTACGAGTAAAAATGCCCAGTGAACACGATACAATAATATGAACTTGCATTGCAACGATTCCATGGTGTGTGGAATTTCGTGTGTATTTTCTTCATCAAATTAGTCTGGGAAGTTGTTTAGAACATTTAGCAAATTATCTTGCTGGTCACTACTCTAGAAACGATGAGAAGGTAGATTGATGGTTTTGTGACCGTTATATATATCTTATCTTTAGTTAGGAAATGTTAGTTACATCAATGGCCTCATGACTTCTATCAGTGGATTTCACAACGTTGTCAACCTTGTAAAAAAATAGTTTGTTTCATAGTATTGTTCCTTGTTCCTTGTGACTTGTTGAATAAAATATGTTGTATTTTGAAACGTGTCTATCTTTTGTTTTAAAACAAAACACACTGTGAATATATGCTCTTTAATTTTATCTCTATCCCTCAACATGATATGAGCTATCATAATGTTCTGACACTAAAACCCGATAGGGACGTTTTCTATTGCGTACGCGATTGATCAATATAAAGCATGTGGGTCTTTTCAGTCTGACCATCCACTGTTGACTCGTCAACCTATGAACATGCCTTCCAGACTAGCTAAACTGAACGAAGCTTGTGTTAATATACATCATATCTGGCTAAACCTGATACCTAAACCTGAATAAAGAGATAATGTCAAGATGTTTTATAAAGTCCAAGACGTCATAAAAGAGGTCTTTTGAGAGGAAATTAAGAAATAGCAAGAAGAATTGAATGAAACGTACAGACTTCAAAAGCAGAAAAAGGAACAACAGCAACAGCAACATCAGCAGAAGCAACAATATTTCTCTGTTTCCCATGTTCCCCACTGCTCTTTATGACTTTGCAACGTTGACGCCTGTCCACTCTTTCGTGTTATATCCAGAGATCATTTTCTCTATGGCTCGTTTTCTTTCTCTCACTGTGCCATGAAGGACCTTCTTTGAGAGGCCAGATGATAGTATGAGGTAAACATGCCATCATAATCTTCATTTATTTACCGTGGAGAGTAGAATTCAAATTTAAATAAATGTAAATTTCAATCGGTTACAACTAATAAGAATACTACATCTGAAAGTAGTACATCAGTAGTAGAGGGAAATGAGGGTTTCGGCCCACTTTATCTTTTTACCCTCCAAACAAGTATAAATTATAGTCCTAAATTATCCCCCACCCCTTTTTCCAAAATAGTGAAATGAGGGTTTTGGCCCACCGCCACCCTCCCCCTCCCCCACCCCCGCCAAACCCTCATTTCACTATTTTGGAAAAAGGGTAGTAGGGGATAATTTAGGACTATAATTTATACTCGTTTGGAGGGTAAAAAGATAAAGTGTGATGAAACCCTCATTTCCCTCTACTACTACTATGTAGACAGGTATTTTGTAACCAGACAAAACAACAGGTGTTGGAATGCGATAAGCTCTGTCAACAGAAGTGACGAATATGTTAGAACAGCGCATGCGTGCAATACGATTATTCTAAAGACGGCAAATAGATTTTACCACAAATTTTTTATCAGATAACAGGATGAAAATTAAACTGTGCATTAGAACGTTTCAGTTAACAAGGTGGAAATTAAACTAGCATTAGAATGAAAATGATATTATTTTAGTTATATTATATCTTAAGTTTAGATAAAATTTTATGTTACTCATACTTCTTTTGATAATCTTTCTCATATTTGCTGATCCTCATGGGTATAATATCTGTTAACATGTTGTCAATAATACGAAATTCACGTATTAAATCGTCCATACTATATTTTACTCCTCGTAGGTAAGATCTTATTTGATCAAGTAGTTTTTTGTAAGTTATAATTGATGTTAAGCAGCCGTGCTTTTTTATCAAAATTTTAGGTTCAACTTTTTTACAAGCTGTTGTAAGAGAAACACCAACACCGGATATGATTAACAAAAACGGGTTTAATGATATACCACTTGAAATTATGCCAGAACTAGTCATTAACAAGGGTAGATATGATATTACTCGAAGTATTTTGTTATAATATTTGTAACATTTTTTTACGCACCAAAGTTTTTTGTGATAATATTTGTAGTATTGTATTAGTGCGTCAACATTCTGTCCTGGAATATCTTTTGAAATATGATTGAAATCAACTATACTTTTTTTCATTATAATATTTGTTCACATAATCTCAGGCTTGATTAAGTAACTAGTTGAGGTGTTTCAGCCACAAATTCCAGACAATACCAATATGACGCAGCAGTTAATTTTTTGTCATCTGCTATTAGCATAAAAGTTTCTTCAACATCTTTGTTTAACACAATAGACACGGTTCCAGAGAAATTATCAGTCGAGTGACGCCATGGAAATAAGGTAAATATATTAAACTTTGCACTGCTCAACACGGACAATCTATACACACCAGTGACCTCTGCAGTATGTTTGAGAGTGTTATTTTGCGGCGACCAAGTAGACATTCCAGAAGCAACAGTATAGACAATATTTTTAATCTGCTTGTGAGGAATTTTAATCATACTTGTTTTCTCAACAATACTAGGAATTCCACTAATAATATCGTTGAGTTTTGTGTTAATATTATCGAGTGTAATATCAACAGATGGCGGACTTCCAAAAAATTCGTTATTGGTTTTGTTTATGTTTTTGCGAAAATTTAAAAACGTGGTGATGTGATTAGTAAAATCAGTTTTGAACTTGGTGATTTCATTGTTGATATCATCAACATATTTCTTTGTTACAGCATCAAAATCAGATTCTGGTGTTCTAAGATTATTGATGCCATTATTGTTCATGTTGAGAAATGCACGCATTATACCGCCATGCATCGACACGTACTTTGATTCCTGATCATCAACATATTTCTTAGTAGCAGCGTCATTGTCCTCAGTTGGGTTTCCAAGGTATGTGATCTTGTTCTGGTTCATAGCAATGTTTCCCGTAAATAAATCACCTGCTTTTCTAACATAATCGTTAACTGACCTACCCGAATCTTCTATCTTGCCTTGATTATTAAAAGTAACAATATTATTAGCAACTGCAGTAGGATTTCGTACTAGTACATCTGATAGTTGTACATTACTCGTCTTTAATCGTCCTTGTTTGTCCTGGAAAACTACAACTTCATTTGGATCTACACTTGCAACGTTTAACAAATTGTTGATTTCATTTTTGAGCTTATCAAGAGTTGCATACTTGGATAAGTCACCCTGGTAACCTTCTGTTAATAAATCTACTGCTAATGTTCCAAATTTTGTATAGTAGCTCATTATACATACCGTTCTACACAAAATTGTTGGATTAATATAACATAAAATTATACGATGGCGAAGATAATAAACTTTGACACCGAGCGATTGGTGAAGCATAAACATAACAATGAACTTCCAGACTGTCATTATCTTATTGTTGGGCGAACTGGATCTGGTAAAACAAATTTGTTATTAAATCTTTTACTCAATAATAACTTTAACTATGATAAGGTGTATATTTACACCATCAACCCCCAACAAGACAAATACGAGTTACTAAGTGAGTATAATGATAAACTTCGTGATGAACTTGGCATTGGTGATGATATATTTTTGATAAAACAAGCAGAAGAACTTGTTCCAGTGAATGAACTCGATTCGTCAGAGCATAAGATAATCGTCTTTGATGATATTCCGCTAAACAATGAGGAAATGAACAAGATTAGATCATATTTTTCACTATCACGTAATAAAAGATGCAATTCTGTTTATCTTGCCCAAGGTTTTTATAATGTTGATAGGTTTATTAGGCGAAATACGGGTTGTTTCATATTATTTCCCGGACTAGATAATGTGGATGTGAGAAATATTGCAAACGAACAATGTGGTGATGTTACAAAAGATAAATTTATCGAATTATATCATCGAGCAATTAAAGATAGATATAGTTTCTTTTTATTTGACAAGCTAGCGCGTGATCCAACCAAGATGTTTCGTTGTTGCCTTGAGACGTTTCTATGATATAATTTTGTAAAGCGTATAAAAATAATGGACAAACATCAACAGAAAATCGAATTACTAAAAAAGTTTCTCGAAACTCGAGCGGCTTTTAAGAAAAAGGTGGAAGAAGCTCGACGTGGACAAGTTCAAGCAGAAGAAGAAAGAACCAAATTTTTCAAACCTGTTACTGAGGCGATGCTTGGCAAGCAGCCAGAAATACCAACATTGTCTCCGGAAGAACTAGCAAAAATGAAAGAAAAAGGATTGTTAGGTTTACTAGGAGAAAGATCGAAAGAAGAAAATAAAAAATTGCAGAAGAACTTGTAAGAGACATTGTTGATCCTATTGCAAGACAGGTTGAATTTGATAGATTAATAAACAACCCTCTTGCACTTCAGCAAGCTATAACAACAAAGGCTGTTAATCCCGACGAGTTAAGAAGTATGATGGAAAAATTGTCAGAACAAACTGAAGAATTAACTGAGAAACAAAAAATATTACAAGAAAGTGTGATAAAAATGGTACCTTTTGAAGAAACTATAAAAATTTACAGAAGACAAGCTAGGTTTAAAATAGAAATTGATGAGTATGAAGAGTTTATGAAAAAATATAATATCACTAATATTAATAGTATTCGAGATTGGTCAAAAGGAAACTATGATAATTTGATAGAAAAATTAGAAAGAATTGTAGAAGATGGCTCACGTGCTGATGATGATATTAAAGATATTAAAGATAAAAAAGATGAAGGAAATATTCCAACATTACTCAATTATATTAGAGAAGGAATTATTGCTGAGATTTTTCTTAAAACATCAGAACGATATCGAAATAAACTAAGAGGTTATAAGAAAGGTTGGGATTTTAAAAGATTGTTTGATAGATATGAAAACAAGCGAGATAAAAGATTACCGGAAGAAAGAACTGGAGGTGGAGTTAAAGTTTTTACATCAAACGCAGACATAGTCGATCGGCTAATGCTGTTGATATCCTCTAAAGAAGCTGGTAATGAAAGTGTAGAGATTGATAACGAAATTATTGATATACTTGATCATCTAAGATCGAGTGGATTACTAACATCATCCGAGTACGAAATTTTACACCGCGATCTTATCTAAAATATTAGTATAATGCAAACAGCATTATTGCTCGATTCATCACAAATAACAGGAAACAGCGCGAATTTTACAGTAAATTACAACCCACCAATAGAACTAGATCCTGCAAAACAGTACGAGATTGGATTAATTTCTTGTACTTGTTGGAACGCCATGCCGAATATTAAAACTGGGATTAATGATGAAATTTTAATCGTTAATGTTAAACAATCTCCAACATCACAAAAAGAGTTTATTGATATACAATACAAACTACAGATTCCACAAGGAGCTTATAACATTACTGATCTAAACAGAACAATAAAAGAGCTTCTAACAAAAGCTGGTGGGAATGCTGATAATTTCGAATTAGCGGCGAATTATAACACCTTACGAGCTAGGATAACAGTGAAAAGAAATATGAAAGTCATCTTTGAAGAAAGAAGTTTTGGAAAGATGTTAGGTTTTACTAGAGTTTTATACTATACCACCGGTGAAGATAAATCTTTGACATTTGATGGAGAACTACCAGTAGATATCACAGAAGTAAATACAATACTCATCAATTGCTCTATCGCATCTGGATCTTATACGTCAAAAGGCAACCGTGGGCAAACGATCTACAGTTTCTCACCAGAAGTCCCACCAGGTTCTCTCATGCAAATCAATCCGCGACAGATTATCTACTATCCAATAACACCTGAGAATCAAATTACAAGCATTACAATGCAACTCACAGACCAATCTGGACGACAAATAGACGTGAACAACGAGATAGTCACGTATTACTTACATCTACGCACTGCCTAGGAATGTGATTTTGTGTACATAATTTTATAAAATGAGACGAAGAAAAGTTTATCGAAGAAAAATCGTAGGTGGATTTTTTGGAAATATATTTACAACAATTGCAGAGAATATTCCAGGAATCGCGCGTAAAGTAGCGCCCATTGCACTTGACGCCGGTAAAGCTTTCGCTACAGGGGCGGCATCTTCAGCAGGCACTGCAGTAGGGCAAAAGATTGCTGATAAGATTAAAGGACCTTCCCCATCAGAAATAAAACGAGTAATATCAGATATTGCGCTAACAGAAGAAACAAAACGAGCTATGATAGCTACAACAAAAAAATTATTGTCGCCGAGTGGTGAAGAAATAGTACGTAAACTTGTAAAGAAAACAAAACCGATGACCCCTGCTGCCTTTTAATTTTGTGTAACGATTATAAAATAAATGTCAGCTAAAAACTATCTCGACTTTGCAGAAGAAATTGATACTGACGATGCTGTAACAGAATTAGAGTATGTCGAGTATCTCGATGAGAACTCGAACGAACCGAATAAAACTGGGGTTAGAACTTTTAACACAAGAGACGAGGACGTGTTTCTACTACCCCATAAGGCAATGTTAGAAGTGCGTGGTCGAATATTAACTGTGATAGGTGGTGATATTGCAGCTGATGCAGAAATCGCTCTCGTCAATAATGGTTGGAGCTTGTTTAAGAGTGCACAATACCAACTGGCCAATCAAACCGTAGAAGATATTTCGATGCATTTACCCATAGCGAGTACAATACTAAACATCGTTTCGTTTAGCGATGACTATTCCAGATCAATAGCCACAAACATGATGTGGTTCAAAGATACCTCATTAGGTACAGCTGTTTCGAGTGAGTTTCGTACTGGTGCTGGTAATCCTGCTGCAAATAACAATAATCTCATCGCCAATCCTGCTGCTGATGATGCCGCTGCGATAGGTAATTCGATAAGATTAGCCGTTACAAATATAAGACCTCGCCAAAAAACGATGATTTTTCCTTAAGACAATCTTTGGATTTTGCCGTGATTATAACAAGTGTTCGAGGAAAAACATACGCTTATTTAATCGAGCTGATCAAAACGTTTGTATAATGCACCCGGGGGTGGCGAGGACTTTTTTCAATTAAAAGATTAGCCGGGGTTCCCCGGGGTTTCCCTTATTCAAAAGAGGACCAAATCTTTATAGCCCCTTTACAAAAAAGATACACTTCCAACAAAAAGGATTTATCAAACAGCCTTCCCAACGCGCTGATTACACAGGCGTAACATCCGCCCAGCGAAAAACCCCCGCGACACTTTTCGTCGATTTCAACGACAAGTAGCGTAACAATCGGGAAATAAACAACCCCGTATTCATAACCCAACGTTAACAAATATTTGTGAAGTAAATTCCAAAAATTTCCGAACTCAATCAAGAATTTTCCGAACGCCACCAAAACATCCTCGGCCGTAAATGACTTAGGAAGCAATGCAAAAATATCAGAACGCGGACAGTGGATCTCAGATATCAATAGAAGAGTTTCGATCGCTCTATCCCATCTTTTACTTTGATGTATCAAAACATTTGGAGCGTGTTGTGGGATCGACTGCAGATATTGAGGTCACGTGGACACTGGGCGATGTGCCAGGTGAACAGTATAACGTATACGCGCTATTGGTTAGTGATCGATTTCTGACCATCGATTCAATCAAAGGAAGAATGACAGTACAAGTTTAATCTAACAACTTGGATATAACATTATGAAAACCAAATACACAACTCGAGAAATATACCTAACATCTGGTCAAGTTGAAAAATTATCAGCAGCTGTTGCAAAACGCAGCTCTGTTTCTTTGATGATCTCTCCGGAAACTTTAAATAAAATTGCAGTAAAAGTCATGCTAACGCAACAACAAATCAATAAACTCGATCGCAACAAACCTTTTGTGCTGAAATTATCTGTTTCTCAGGTAACTGCAATGTCAAAAGAAGGTGGACACTTGGACTTGCGGCTGCGTCAGGAGCAGTCTCTGGCGCAACGAAGAAAGCAGTCGAAGGTCGTGGTATCAAACAAATCTATCGTTAATTTTATGTAACAGTATAAAATAAAATGCCAACGAAAAAGTCGCCGAAAAAAACAAAATCATCGAAAAAAAAGAAAACAACAAAACGCAAACAAACAAAACAAGGAGGAATTATTCCTTTCGCTCCACTTTTAGCGGGACTAGCGGGAAGTCTGCTGCCAAACTTACTAGGAATCGGACGCGGATTAACTCTACCAGGGACCAAACGTTATTGAGCAATTTTGACATCATTGAAAAATTGAAGGACGTTGTTGGATTTCGAGGAGTATTTTCCAAGGATGAACTTGATGACGTACCAACAGGCGGTTCTTGTGTTGTAAATATTGAAAACTTCAATGATGGCTCTGGCACCCACTGGGTTGCTGTCCACGATAACAATTATTTTGATTCGTCTAATCAACTACAGCCGATTGGAACATCAGCTTGTGGTTATTATTGTATCATGTTTGTCAGACAAATGCACCAGAGTAAAAGCTCTGGGAGTAAAAACTTTTTAAAGTTTATTTTACAATTTGATGAGCTTCCTTCTCATGCGAATGATAATATTGCAATCAATTTTATCTAAACTCCTTGATATAATAATGTCAACATACTGTCTCAAATGCAAAACTAAACAGAGAACAAGGATGAGATGACGGAAAAAACGAAAAATAATAGAATGATGTTAAAAAGTATTTGTGCAATCTGTGGTAGAAAGAAAAGTATGTTTTTGAAAAAACAAGTAGGATCTAGCGTTGATAGAGTTATCTTGATCGACGATTAATCTTATGAAACAAATAAAATAAAATGAAATGCAATTGTGATTGTGACAAAGATCTTTGCATAGAACAAGATAAAATCATTACGTACTGTCAACGTTGTAACAACAGAGCCAAAAAGGCGGTAGGACTTTGCAGGTCATCGGTATCTGGTCCTTACAATCCGCTAGACCAACAACTAGCTGAAAACCACACTCCAGTGCCAGGCCAAGAGCCTTATAATCCTGTGGATGCCAAAGCTCTGCGTCATTATATCTGTTATCGTTATCATTAAAACTCTAAAGCTTTTTGTTATAAAGTAATGTTAGACGAATTACATGATATGGAGCCAACAAATCTACGAGAACGTTTTGATAGAAGATTTGTTCAAGGAATGATAGGAGCAAAATATAAACTTGGACTCGGAGAGTCTCGACAATCGCCTCGCGATCGGGGAAAAGAATTATACGATGATCTTGCAGTCGAACTACACAGACCTAAAAAAAAAAGTTTCCGAAACGTAAAGTTGGTGCCACCGCTGTAGATGATATCTGGGCAATAGAGTTGGTAGATGTATCCAATCTGGCTCAGTTTAACGTTGGCGCTGATGGCGCTCCAAAGAAGTATTTGTTTAATGTACAGGAACGTCAATCACTGATGCGCTAAAACAAATAATAACGAGTACTGAAAGAAAACCAAACAAAATCTGGACTGATCATGGAGCCGAGTTTTTTAACAAAAAGTTTGAACAGTTTCTAGAACAAAATAATATTAAAAAATACGTTACAGGAAACGAAGGCAAAAGCGTTGTTGTCGAGAGATTTAATCGCACGCTAAACGAAAAATTACACAAACATATGACAGCTAAAAACACCAACAGGTACATCGATGACCTTTCTCAAATCGTAGGCGAATATAATAACACGAAACATCGAACCATCAAAATGTCACCCAATGACGCTATCAAAAATCCAATATTAGCAAACGAAAACATGTACCGCAGACATAAATTTAAGGTCGGTGATAAAGTTAGAATCTCTTTGACTAAAAAGATATTTGAAAAAGGATTTACTCCAAACTGGAGCGAAGAAGTATTTGTTGTTGATAAAGTACTCTTAACAATACCTGTAACGTACGGTACGAACAAGAACTACAAAAAACTGAACAAGATGTTTTCCTTATCGAAAAAGTGATTAGGAAAAAAGGAAATAAAAGTTTAGTCAAATGGCGTGGGTATAGCGATAAATTTAACAGCTGGATTCCAACCCGGTCGATTTTATCGACTGCGAAATAATGCTATTATAAATTTCCTCATACTTTCGTTTGATAGATTTGCATTTTACTGGTTTACATAATGATATTAGATATTGTCTGCGATCGTCAGAGATCGTCATTAGATCGAAAATCTTGACAAAGATGAAATCAAATTTTATATTTTTCTGTCGGTCTGGAATTTTAATGTTTAAAAAAGGTCTGATTAACTGCAAAAATACCTGCTGTTCGGTAACGGTAAAATTAAATTTTATAATTTTTTTAGCAATGTGATACTTGACATTATATTTTCCAGTGGTTGGTCTGCGGTAATTAGATCTGTCAGTAACAGTGACTATTTCACCATCATCAGAAGATTTGTCTATCATATCATTAGAGATTGTGGAGACCTTATCTTCTTCGTATAGTTGAACGAGTCGTTTCATCATATCCATATTATAATATACTTTTTATCTAATTTGTTGTTATAAGATGACTGACAAAGTAAAATATCACCAAAAAGTTAATATAATAAACTACCACGAACTGACCGAAGCGGTAAGAAAATGCCTGTCAGGTTATAGTTCATATTCCGTTGAGATTTTTGTAATGCAAGGTGATTCTCATAAAATATTACTAACAGAAGCAGAAAAAAATAAAATTAATGAAAGTGCAGTAACGACGCTAAAATTTGATTGCGATGATATTATAGCATTTGCTCATCATTGTTTGACTAAAACCGAATTACAAAATATTATTAATCACCATATCTAAAAATAATACTAGCATCATATTTGTTTGAAAAAGCTGATTTTGTTGCTCCATCAGCTACAAATTTTACTGCTCTGGGATTTATATTATAATATTTCGCCGCAGCTGTAATTGATTTGAATTTAATCTCCTCATCCGTTTCAAGGTTTAACGAAATAACAGGTTTTATGGGGCATCTAAAATTAATACCATTACTATTTTGTCCTTTACTCACATTTTCCTGTTGGGTCACTAGCTCCAGATTTTCCAATCGATTGTCTGTTTTTACATTATTGATATGATTAATAACCAGACCATTGGGTATAGATCCGTTGAACACCTCGTAAACAAACCTATGACCAGTATAACAAACTCGATCTGTCGATGTTCCTCTAACAGTCACACTGATATATCCCATATTGCTCATATTATTAAGAACTTTTTTAGTTTTTCTGTTTCTAACAATACCGCGATCGTTAGCCTCGTATAAATCAAAGACCAGATGCGGCTGAAACTCGTCTTGTAAGGATAAATTTTCAATATTATCATCAGTGACTTTACCGTTATAATGATATACTCGTTTCCCCTCTGGAATGTCATTGCAAAATAACGTGTAAATAAAATCTTTTCTAAACATCGTAATTCTTTCAGTATTATCTCCCTTTACACTAATCGTATAACCCGCTGGCGTTGCTTTACCAACAGATATTCCAGTAATGATATTAATAACCGAACCAAGTGCATTTCCAGCGTACAGGTTGTACTTTTGGTAAACGTAATATTCCTCTTGCTCACGTGCGCTTGTCAGATTTACTGTCTTTATATTATAGGTGATATTTTTTATCTCTAATTGTTGTTTAGCGCATGCGCAGTGTGAGGTAAATTATCAATTAGAGATTATATTATAATATAATAATGTTGAAATTGCGTGATATAGCCAAGTGAAGTCTTATGGGAGAACCTGTTAAAATAGCGACTGCTTTTGCAGGTTTTGATAATAGTTATCAGTTTGATAATCAAAACGTTTTAGTAAATTTTTCTGAAACAAATCTCTTTCATCTGCTACAGACGACTGTAAAACGTGAGCTTGAAAAACACAAGGGTCTAAGATTGTTAGTGCAATATCACGTTATATTTTCAAAACTACTTGTGACGGAAGAATCTACTAACAAGGAAATTGCAGACCCTTACATCAACGCAAAATCTAGACGTGTTTTGCTTGGGACTGATCACTATCTAATGAAATACACCAAGAAATTTGGAAAAAATAGAAGAATTTACCGAATTAGGTTCGGGTTGGAAGTTTGAAATGATCAAGGAAATTTTGTTTCATACGATGAAATATGACGCATTACGCGGTAGTTCGTATATCGACCTGCCACCAAAAATAAAAAGTAAAAGATGTTGTATAAACATCAAAAACGTAGATAACAAATGTTTCCAATGGGCTGTTCTTTCCGCACTATTTCCAGCAGAAAAACACGCTGATCGCGTTGAAAAATATATCAGTCACGTGTCAAGATTAAATTGTGCCGGTATTGACTTTCCAGTGGCAGAAAATCAAATACCAAAGTTTGAAAAGCAAAATAATATTTCGATTAACGTTTTCGGATTAGATGAAAAAGAAAATGTCTATCCGAGGTATATTTCAGAAAAAGCTTCACAATCGACTATCAATTTACTGTTTTATAAAAATCATTACATTTGGATTAAAAACTTTAACGGACTAGTTGGTAAACAGTACAATAAAAATAGGAACAAAAAGTTCTTTTGTTATCGCTGCTTGCACGGTTGTAGAGACAATGAAACATTACAAAAGCATTTACAGTACTGTAGTGACGTACAAAGAATAACAATGCCATCTAAAAAAGATAGCGTGTTACAGTTTGTCCATCATAATCATAAACTAAAAATTCCTTTCGTCATATACGTCGATTTCGAATGCTTACTTCACCCTGTACTTGGCGTAGAAAATGATCCTAACCAATCGAGTACAAGAAAAATTCAAAATCATGTTCCGTGCGGAGTAGCGTACAAGGTAGTTTGTTGCGCTGATTCGAGATTATCTAAACCAATCCAACTCTATCGTGGTAAAAATCCAGCTGTCTGGCTTCTCAAGCAGTTGATTAATGAAGTTGATAATATTACTTATCGTTTGAAAAAAGTAACGCCAATGTTAAAATTAACACCTCAACAAGAATCTGATCACGAGCAAGCGAAAATTTGTTATATTTGTGAAAAAGCTTTTGATGATAACAAAAAAGTACGTGACCATTGCCATTTGACCGGACAGTATCGTGGAGCGGCTCATGACCAGTGTAATTTAAAATTTCACGCTCCAGATTTTATTCCAGTTATTCTTCACAATTTTCGAGGATATGATAGCCACATCATCGTAGAAGCTTTTGGTGATCCTGATATAAAATCTCGTCTAAAACTCGATAACATCATCAAATGCATCCCAAATAATTTTGAAAAGTATATGTCAGTTACGCTAGGTAAATTACGTTTTATTGACAGCCTGCAGTTTATGGCAGCATCGTTAGATGAGCTAGTAAAAGGTTGTAGTAAATTTAATAACCTAAGAGACTGTTTTGGAGATAAATTTAATCTATTAGCTAAAAAAGGAGTTTTTCCATACGAATATCTCAACGATTGGAGTAAATTTGATGAAACATCTTTACCTAGCAAAGACAAATTTTACTCACAACTTAAAAATGAAAATATAACTGATGACGAGTACAAGTATGCACAAGATATCTGGAAAGAGTTTGATTGTGAGACTTTTGGTGATTATCACGATTTGTATTTGAAAACTGACGTGTTATTATTAGCAGATGTTTTTGAAAGTTTTCGAGAAGTGAGTTATAATAATTACGGACTAGATCCTTGCTGGTATTATTCTGCCCCCGGACTGTCATGGGATGCTCTGTTAAAGTTTAGTAAGGTAAGGTTGGAATTACTAACTGATGTTGATATGTTCAATTTATCGAAAAAGGTATCCGAGACGGTATTAGCGTGATAACGAAGAAGTATGCTGAAGCAAACAACAAATATTTAAAAGAGTATAATCCTGACCTTCCTTCGAAGTATATAGTTTATCTAGATTGCAATAACTTGTACGGGTATTCGATGGCAGAACCAATGCCTCTTGGTGGCTTTCATTGGATCACGGCTGATCAATTTCTATCAGAGACAGAAATAAAGATACCCGACGATGTTTCATATTTCGTTGAAGTTGATCTCGATTATCCAACTTCGCTACACAAATTACATAACGATTACCCTTTCTGCGCGGAATCGATGGTCATAGATTATAGTTTGTTATCAGAAGAACAACAAGCGTCAGCATTACCAAGACAACATTCCATGGTCAAGAAACTAGTACCAAATTTGCTTCATAAACGTAATTATGTTTTGCATTACAAAGTTTTAAAGCATGCAGTCGATGCTGGTCTCGTGTTGAGAAAAGTTCATCGCGTACTAAAATTTAATCAGTCGCCGTGGATGAGAGGTTATATTAACTCGAACACTACAAGAAGAGCTGCGGCAAAAACTGATTTTGAGAAAAACTTTTTCAAACTGATGAACAATTCTGTTTTTGGTAAGACGATGGAGAATATTAGGAAACGCGTAAATATCGAACTAGTCAATGATGTCAATCGCAGAAACAAACTTGTGTCAGACGATGATTTTGTGAGCATGATAATATTTAATGAGAATCTTGTTGCGATACAAAAAAGAAAAACAAATCTAAAACTAAACAAGCCGATCTATGTTGGAGCTTCAGTGTTAGATTTATCAAAGTGGCTGATGTACGATTTTCATTATAATTTTGTTAAAAATCAATGGCCGGCTAGTAGATTATTATTTACTGATACTGATTCGCTCGTATATGAAATTGAATGCGAGGACGTCTATCAGGACATGCATGATAATAGATATCTGTTTGATCTTTCTGATTACCCACGTGACAGTAAATTTCATGACGACACAAAAAAAAAGGTTATTGGTAAGTTCAAAGATGAAATGAACTCGAGCGCTATCAAATACTTTATCGGATTACGTAGTAAAATGTATGCCGTATTGTTAGACAATAATAAAATAACAAAAAAAGCAAAAGGTCTGCCTCGTGACTTTGTTAAAAAGTTTATAAAATTTGATGACTACAAGTATGCGCTTGATGGCGGTGTTAGTTTTATAAGAGCTATGTCAATTCGGACAAATCATCATAAGCTCGAAACAGATGTCCTTATCAAACGCGGTTTGAGCAATTTTGATGATAAACGTTATTGCGAAAATGGGGTAGATACATTTGCACTTGGGTATTGTCATGATGATAGAGATATATTTGACATTATCTTTGCAAACTAAAATTTTATCTAAACTTAAGAAATAATGTTTGAAAATTTGACAGTGACAAATAGCTACAGTAGCAAAATCAAATATCTAATGATGGACGGCAAACCATTGACAGTTGAAATTAATAATGAAACATCAGGCATATGCTTTAGTGGTACCCGTGACAAGTTAAAACTTTCGCTCATCAGATCTGATGACAGCGAGTATTTTAATTATCTCGAACAATTGTATCAAAAGTTGCTAGCGGAATTTAAAAACTTTCACTGTCCGATTAGTCAGCAAAAATACACCAAACTTACAATTGATCTTGATCGGTCAAAAGTGTATTTTATCGACAAAAAATACCCTCTTAACAAATCACAAATAAAAGATTTGTTTGAGTCCCGTCGTTATGTGAGCGGTAAAATAAAGTTTAGCCTCTATTACCATGATAATGAAATATTTTTGATATCTACAGTTGAGACATTAACAGTTGGTAATGAGGTATAAAATAATGTCATTTTCATTCTAATGCTAGTTTAATTTCCGTCTTGTTAACTGAAACGTTCTAATGCACAGTTTAATTTTCATCCTGTTATCTGATAAAAAATTTGTGGTAAAACCTATTTGCCGTCTTTAGAATAATCGTATTGCACGCATGCGCTGTTCTAACATATTCGTCACTTCTGTTGACAGAGCTTATCGCATTCCAACACCTGTTGTTTTGTCTGGTTACAAAATACCTGTCTACATAGTAGTAGTAGAGGGAAATGAGGGTTTCATCACACTTTATCTTTTTACCCTCCAAACGAGTATAAATTATAGTCCTAAATTATCCCCTACTACCCTTTTTCCAAAATAGTGAAATGAGGGTTTGGCGGGGGTGGGGGAGGGGGAGGGTGGCGGTGGGCCAAAACCCTCATTTCACTATTTTGGAAAAAGGGGTGGGGGATAATTTAGGACTATAATTTATGCTTGTTTGGAGGGTAAAAAGATAAAGTGGGCCGAAATTCTCATTTCCCTCTACTACTACATCTTCCTACGTGCACTCGTTTCAATAAATTGGTGCACGTTATTTCTGATTGCTTTAGGATAAAAATAAACATACTAAACACAGAGATTTTTAAATACACATGTATTGGTCAAGCTTTTGATGAGGTCACTTTAGCTTCTGTTATTGATTTATCAAAAAGTATCGACTATTGTGATACTCATGCATCTACTCTTTCTCTTATTTTTGAACAGTGTGAGAAACAAAAATCACTTGTCAACGAACAGGAAAAATATCCTCAAATCTCCTATTCGTTTCAGAGAGCTATTAGCAAAACAAACTCTGCAGATGTACCAAAATCATACTTTTGCAACCGTTGGGTGTTTTGAGACTATTGAAACCATCTGAGGTACCCGGTGATGACGAGTAGCCAGTGGGCTATCAACTTGTTGAACCTAAGTCATATAGGGAGGTAATTCTTCAAATAGCCCATGAAATTCTTTTGGTTCTTCATTTGGGAGTGTAGATCTTGTTTTATTTGTCGATTGGTAGTTTTAGTTATTTTAACTATCTTTTGGACACAGGCAAATGTTGTTCAAAGAAAAACTTCTTTTTACAGAGAGATCCGACATTAATCTATTAGATTATGTCTTTCTGAAGGAGCAAGATACAGTCATCTGTCTTATCACTTTAAAATACAATTAAGGCAGATCAAAATCACAAAGGTTAAAACATTCCAGCTTGGTGATAAAATTCTGGCTCACGCGCCAATACTTCAAAATTTTCTTTAGGTTAGATATTATGGTTCTTATAAGGTTAAAAAGGAAAGTGATTAAATTTATATCAGCACTTGAGAGAGGCGGAAACAGAAATAGCATCGTCATTAGACATGAAAAATGTTAAAGGGGTATAGTGATCAAGGTTGCACACAAAATCATTCAATACATTTAGTTCTTCCTGTCTCATACAGTAAAAATAGAACCAGAATTATATGACTTGCAAACAGTCTAAAATATTAGAAATTTTAAGGAATCAGTACAACAAACCTTCACATCTATAACCTAATGACAAAAATGAGGTAACGAAATTAATATATGAATATGAGCACTTGCTCCCAGATATACAAACTAGAACAAACACACTCTATCATGATGATGAAATCGAAGATTCTAAGTCTGAAAGCAGCACCCTTACATGATGAATCATCTCAATTTGTGAAAAAGTAGACTGAATATTTCATGCAGAATAACATTTTTGAACAAGCAAAAGTAACTGGATTGTGCCATATATTCTTGTGCTGAAATCAATTCTTTATGTATGTGCACTAAAAACAAAACTGTTAACAGTGTCACAAAAACAGACCCTTTTCCAATTAAAAGAAATAACAGAATTGGAAATGCAAAAGATGAATAAGTTTGACCAGTTAAAAGGATTCTTGCAGATTCCAATAACGGATAGAGCAAAAACGACATTTCGTTTTCGTAATGGTCAACTCCAAATGACTCTACCAATACTAAGTGATTACCTTTTGTATGAACAATTCTCCCTCTCAATTCCAGCGCTAAATGAACATCATATCATCTGGTATAGATGGTTTTGATGCATTCATCGACGACGTCAATATTTAAGTGATACCAATTCCAGGAAAAATAATCTGGAAAATGTCCTAAGTTTCTCACTCGCTTGAATAAGGTAAAATTCGATAAATAATAATGTGTCACATATTAGGACATTTTATAGGACATGGTAAAGTCAATCCTGTAGAAGCTAAGGTTAGAGATATATCTCAATTCCCTGTGCCTATCAATAAAAGCAACTGATGCGATTTCAGGGTACGGATGGATATTGTCGTAAATTTTTGCAAAATCAATTGCTGAGCTCCTGGCCAATTGTTTTGAGTAAGAAGACCAAATTTTAGTAGAGTGACAAATGTCAGGAGGAGTTCGATAAATGAAAGTCCATACCTAAAACTGTGCCAATTATTTCAGCTCAAAATTTCAACCAATCTTTTAAGATGTATGTTGATATAAGTATATTGATATCGGTGGTGTATTGATTCAGGGAGATAAAACTTGTGGGAATCATCCAGTGTACTATTTAACAAAATAAAATCAGATAAGCTATAACGAAATTATTCCGATATAGTGAAGGAGTGTTTTGGTTTTAATTTTGACTTTACAACACTTTGCAATGTGTATTAAATCTGTTCCTTATCCGATTAGTGCATTCAGTGATCACAACTCCCTTACAAAATGAAAAAAAAAATCAAAGATTATTGAGACAGAAATTGATGCTGCAATAATACAACATTGATATTCAGCGCATCATGGGAAATGAAACTTTTATCGGAGAAAGGTAACTAAAGTGATTAATTCCAAATCTGAGAAGTCCTGTATTCCATTTGTAAGCCTGCATACATGTTTTGTGTTGTACTTAGATATTATTCACGAGAAAAATCAATTCCTTAGACGATTCAGTAGAAATAGAGAGTGCTCATTACTTGGACTATATTATTATTATGGAACTGCTATAAATTTGTCCAAGAACATTCGCGGAACCTTGTCAGAATTATTCTGGATTCATGTCACAATTTATAAGGGAATTGTCGTTCGTTTTGGACTTTCATAGACGTTCACAAGGACTAATTTGGATTTACTTCATTATTCTGTAAGTTCCTTTCACATCTCCTTTATGACTGATAATTAAATTCCTTGTTTACGTTTTACAAAACTTTTGTTTAACGTCTTTTTGTAAATTTAGTTTGCAGCCATAGAATCGTAACACAACAATTTGTTTTATTCCGTGGATTGCCTGAACAACTCTAACTGTTAAATTGGATACAGTGTCATGAAGCCATCTTGGAAATCTGGAGACCAGTCTCGATGTTTTGATACCGGTCCATATTCGACCAGAGTATGTGATATGCACGTGCAGTATGTTTGGTTGTAAAATTAAAACGAACTTATTCACAATATTCCTGAATATAGTTGGATTATCTGTGACAAACAAAAAGGAAGCCTCAGTCGCTTCTAAGTCGTCAAAAATCCTTTTACTACGAGATTGGACATTATCTCGATTTGTAAGTTGACACGCCACAAACACATGTTCTCTCCGTATTTGCCAAGTAAATTATCCCACAACAGCAGTTGGTGGGTGTTCATCTGAGGTATGCGCGATAAATGACAATGCTTAACTAGTTCCAGACTGCATAAATGGCACCAAGCATGATTCTGTAGAAAGTGAAGTGGATAACACATAGTATCCACAATTTTAGTATTTCTAGTACAACTTTACCATCAGAAAAAAGCTGCACAATGCCAAAATGGTGGACTTACTTTTGCGAGTTCAATGAACTGTTTGTTAGCTCCCAAAACAACAAAACAAAATCTCTGCAAAACCCAAATATGTTATTGAGACAAATTCCGATTAATATAACATTGGGAGAACGAATCGCAAGATGGGTCGTCAAAGCAGGTGTGAAAGACATTGCATTCTGTCACCAATGGTACTTATAAAAAAAAGTAAAAATTATTCCAATATAAACAAATACACAAACAATGGAAACAAAAAGCCGTATATTATCAAAAATCGTATTACAGTCCTCTTGAGCATTGGAGAGGTGAATCCACCGCAGAATTGTGAGCAGGTGCAGCCAAGTTCACTCACGGTATTTCTCGAACATAGTTAGCCAAACAAGTGCTGTGCCAAATTTATTTACTAGTGGCCAAACATAATTTCAATGGGTTGGTTCGATGTCCAATCAGTCGATTTAAGAAACACCTTCCACTGTGACAAGAGCAAAAAGTGCCCTGAGAGTAGTGAATAAAGACACATTAGGGACAATGTAAATCTCAGTCAAAAAGTTCCACGGGCACTTTCGGGACAATTGGAAATTAAGATGGAGAATTTTATAGGCACTATAGGGACAATAGGAATTTGAAATAAGTTGGCTTTGTATAGGGACAATAGCAATGGAACAGGTGTGGTGACGTCACGGTACTGAATATTGGCAACAATGTTGCAAGTAGCTGACCACAATCGTGCCAAATAGTTACATCGTTAACAAAAACTATGATGCTTGGCGGATCGGGACATGTAACATGATATAACGCTTGGCGGGCAACGCGAGACTTGATAGATTCAGAAAAAAAAACAAACACATATACAAATATAACACAAACACAAAACAAATACATACAAATATAGCAAAGAGAGTATATCTTTTTGAAGCAATGGAGTGGCCCTGAAAGGGACGCTTGTATTTTTTGAGACAAAACTATTCTGTTAACTTAGAGGTCATTGCACGGATTTTCTTCTCTTCCTCAACATTCGTCTGACCTCTGAATTAAGATTAAGAATCGCTTCAGACAGCCTTGTATTTCCGCAAAGATCCTTCGTTTCCAAAAGGTCATTTCGGCGATCTCAATGATAGTCCATGATGGTTTGACATACATGGAATAGTCCAAGTTAAATAGCATCGACAATATGAGGGTAGACAATTCTATGTTAGTCCACCTCTCGTCACGAGAATAGGTGAAAGGTATGAGGTGAAAAGCGTTGTTTATAATGGAAAAGTGCATCGAAAAGGCTCGAGTTATTTCACCAATCCTAAAACGCGTTACAAAATTTAGTCACAGTGTGGAGTCTGTCCTACAATCCGAAGATAGCTGCCTATGATGTAACATTATATAGGTGCGCTGGCGTTGGTGCACAGTGAATCCACCCAAAAGAGTTAAAAAATGACGGAAACTACAAAGACGATGAATTTCGGTGCACTGGCCATGGAGACAAAAAATGTTGTTATAGCAACAGCTCCAGAAAAAGACCGATTTTAATTTGGATTTAGTGAATCTTTTATTCTTCTTCGCAAGAATTTCTTCCAGTAATAGCGTCTGTCACCTTCTAACTGGAGAATTGTTTGCAACAGTAGAAAAAAGTATAACATGCTATTTTGATTCAACAGCATGAGCGAGAAGAAGAGGGAAGAAGAAAACAAGAAGACGAAGAAGCAGAGAAGAAAAAGGTCTAGCAGAGAAAGATGACGGTGAAAGTCAAATGGTGGTGATTGTAATCTTGGACATTATGGCAGAGCTAAGTAGACTGAAACAAATTCATCAGACTTCTTTATTACGACTGAAGAGAAAAATACCTTCCCCAGTCAAGTAATCCAACCCTGTTGACACACCTACTATGCCCGAGATACCAACACGTCGTTTCTACTAAATCATCTTCATGAGCAGATCCAGAAGTAGGACTTGGTTGTGGCAAAGGGATAAGGTAGAAGCTCGTTATTTCCCATTCCTAAGTTTGTTTTAAGAACGCAAACATCTAACGGTCCTTTTTATGAGGAGTTGGCATTAGGAAGATATTTCTCAGCCTAAGTAATCAACCAATTTCTACAACCCGATATAATATATGGTCCGATGTCATATAGTATGGTCTGATGTCATATTGTATGGTGTCATATAGTATGGTCCAAAGTCATATTGTATGGTCCAATGTCATATTGTATGGTGTCATATAGTATGGTCTGAAGTCATATAGTATGATGTAATATTGTATGGTCTGAAGTCATATAGTATGGTGTCATATTGTATGGTCCAAAGTCATATAGTATGGTGTCATATTGTATGGTCTGATGTCATATTGTATGGTCTGATGTCATATTGTATGGTGTCATATAGTATGGTCCAAAGTCATATAGTATGGTGTCATATTGTATGGTCCAATGTCATATTGTATGGCATCATATAGTATGTTACAAAGTCATATAGTATGGTGTCATATTGTATGGTCCGAAGTTTTATTGTATGGTCCATTGTCATATTGCGTGACATTCATGAAACTTTATGATAGCATTGATTAGTTTCATAAAATAGACTTTTCCCAATTTTTCAACATTTGGAATTATGAGGATATTTTAATGTGTGTGTAATTCAAGACAGGAATAGGAGTAATTCTTTGTATTGTGTGTTTGTAATTCAAGACAGGAATAGGAGTAATTCTTTGTATTGTGTGTTTGTAATTCAAGACAGGAATAGGAGTAATTCTTTGTATTGTGTGTTTGTAATTCAAGACAGGAATAATTCTTTGTACAGCATATGTCTTTCGTTTTTGGATTGCTCTGTGGGCAGTAATAATATTATTCAGCTTGAAAAGACATACTGGTGAATCATACAAAATGAAGCAAGATAAATCATTCAAGTGTAAAATTAGTTTTATGTGTAGTCATAAGAGAAAAATTACTCATAATGTTCATGCCGTTAAGAACCTTTCAGTTGACAATGACTGTGGTCTTGAGGTACTTGAAAATAAGCGAAACAATTGACATTAAGCCACTCACACGTCTTTAATTTGCTCAGCCGAGACTCCTTGCTTGTAAAAATATTATGTATATTGAATTTGCATTATTTGTTAGATTTTTTTTTAAATTAATTTTATTTCACTATATGCTGTTGTAATGTAGCACTATATGTGGGACTTAACCTCATCCAAAATCAAGTTTATTTACTACTTGACCTGAATTATTGATTTTTTAATTCTGTAAACAACTAACAAATGGCTAAAAAAGTCTCAGTATGTGTTGGTTTATTATCTTGATCATTGTTAACAGAAGTGTTTATTTGGGTCAGGGTCTATGTTACTGAAATTCCACTACAAATTACCCAATGTACTTTACATAGTTCAGGTTTTAATTTTTCATAACAGACTTTCTAATTATTGCCAACAGGCACATCAATGGAAAATACAATAGTAGATGCACTTTCACATATATAAAAACTGTTTAATGTATATTTTGTGTCATTTATAAGACTGTTTTCCCATGTAAACTTTTATAACGTATATTTTGTGTCATTTATAAGACTGTTTTCCCATGTAAACTTTTATAATATGTATATTTTGTGTTATTCATAAGACTGTTTTCCCATGTAAACTTTTATAATATGTATGTTTTGTGTTATTCATAAGACTGTTTTCCCATGTAAACTTTTATAATATGTATGTTTTGTGTTATTCATAAAAACTTTTATAATATGTATATTTTGTGTTATTCATAAGACTGTTTTCCCATGTAAACTTTTATAATATGTATGTTTTGTGTTATTCATAAGACTGTTTTCCCATGTAAACTTTTATAATATGTATGTTTTGTGTTATTCATAAAAACTTTTATAATATGTATATTTTGTGTTATTCATAAGACTGTTTTCCCATGTAAACTTTTATAATATGTATGTTTTGTGTTATTCATAAGACTGTTTTCCCATGTAAACTTTTATAATATGTATGTTTTGTGTTATTCATAAAAATTTTATAATATGTATATTTTGTGTTATTCATAAGACTGTTTTCCCATGTAAACTTTTATAATATGTATGTTTTGTGTTATTCATAAGACTGTTTTCCCATGTAAACTTTTATAATATGTATGTTTTGTGTTATTCATAAAAACTTTTATATGTATATTTTGTGTTATTCATAAGACTGTTTTCCTATGAAAATTTTTATTACATGTATATTTTAGTCATAGTAAAAATGAAAGCTTAATTGCATAAATCTTGTTCTTTATGAGCGTAGGTGTTATGAATAAATTTGCATTGTTTGTAGATTTTTTCATTATATGCTGTGGATAACTAATTTTCTAGCTGATGTCCAAATGCGCTCACACACACACACATTACATAAATACATACAAAATTAAAAAGATCTAAAACGCTTAAAATGTTAAAATTTTAATCTTTTATCTCTTGTATAATGCAACATCAACCCATCCAACCCTTTCTGTAATTGCACAAAATTTGAAATCATAAAACCTATCCATATAACATAGGAAATAGAAACAATGCTGTATAAAACCTACCTGTGGTATTGTTAAGGTAGCAAAACATAATGAAGAAGTATAAACTCTCTAGGAAATCTCAAGGGAAACTGGGAAGATAATTATTTATTAAAATACCAATTAGTGAGTTAGGTGTCAGCCCAAGCAGCTTAAAAATAATCCTTAGGCTAGAAAATTACAATTATGATCAATATTTTTATTTACTCACTTGTCCCCACCCACCCTTGCAACTTGTTATCCCTCTTGAGAGCCTCTTTTATTCCTGAATTGCACATGACTTTTCATTTTTAAAAAAGGTTGGTCACTCACAGCCAGGAAAATTATCTCTTCATTAAAAATGTTGACCACTCACAGCCAGAAAAACTCTTTCTTTATTAACAAAATTTTGCCATTCACAGCCAGGAAAAGTATCTCTTCATTAAAAATGTTGACCACTCACAGCCAGGAAAATTATTTCTTCATTAAAAATAGCTCATCATTCATAGCCAGGATAATTATCTCGTCATTAAAAATAGTTGGCTACTTGCAGCCAGGATAATTATCTCGTCATTAAAAAAAGTTGGCTACTTGCAGCCAGGTAACTTATCTCTTCATTAAAAATAGTTGGCCACTCATAGCCAGTAAATAATCTCGTCATTAAAAAATGCTGACCACTCACAGCCAGAAAACTTGTCTCTTCACTTAAACATTTGGCCATTCATTGATAGGAAACTTGTCTTTCATAAAAAAAGTTGGTCTCTCATAGCCAGGAAATTTTTAAAAACTTACATATTGCACAAATATACCATCAACCATAATTCAGAGATCACAAGTAAATTTCTTTCCAAAATAGATAATGAAAAGAATGGTGTTCTTAAATTTCATAAAATGAATTCAAGACATAAGCAAGACATGGTAACATTAAATTGCAGAAGTTGCTCTGTGGATTCCAAATTGGGGAAACACTGCATTAAAACTTTTCTTGACATCTCATGGTCATGTATCTTCGTAAATCTTGATACAGATTTATCCCATCTTATGAACTTATCTGGAATAATAGCACAAACTCCATGGAATCTTGGCAGCCATCTTAAATAGAGGTAGGAATACAATCAAAATACTTTTCCAGAGTCTAACTTGATACATGCTCAGACTAGAGCTGCCACCTGAAAAGCTCCAAAATATAGAACAATGTTAAGCCCTTATGAAATGGACATATTTCAGTGCTATAATTTGCTATTCAAAATGGACATATTTTAATACAATAATTTACTATTCTAAATTGACACATTTCAACATGTATTATACTATTCAAAATGGAATGATTTCTTAAAACATTTAACATGTGTCAATCCTAACTATCAATATTGGTCAACAGTAGAATAAAACATGAACTAAATGATATAAAATGTCATAAAAAAAGATTTCAAAAATGTGGCAACAGCTTGTAGCAGTGACCATAATTACATAATAATTACACTATCATGTCTATTAGCAACATGTGACAACTGCATATAGCAGTGACCATGTGTTACAAGAATGACACTGTCATGTCTAGTAGCACTGTGGCAACAGCTTATAGCAGTGACCATGTGTTATAACAATGACATTGTCATGTCTAGTAGCAACAGCATATAGAAGTAACCATGTGTTACAACAATGACATTGTCATCTCTAGTAACAACAGCATATAGCAGTGACCATGTGTTATAACAATGACATTGTCATGTCTAGTAGCAACAGCATATAGCAGTGACCATGTGTTATAACAATGACATTGTCATGTCTAGTAGCAACAGCATATAGAAGTAACCATGTGTTACAACAATGACATTGTCATGTCTAGTAACAACAGCATATAGCAGTGACCATGTGTTATAACAATGACATTGTCATGTCTAGTAGCAACAGTATATAGAAGTAACCATGTGTTACAACAATGACATTGTCATGTCTAGTAACAACAGCATATAGCAGTGACCATGTGTTATAACAATGACATTGTCATGTCTAGTAGCAACAGTATATAGAAGTAACCATGTGTTATAACAATGACATTGTCATGTCTAGTAACAACAGCATATAGCAGTGACCATGTGTTACAAGAATGACACTGTCATGTCTATTAGGATTGTGGCAACAGCTAGTAGCAGTGACTATGTGCTGGAAAAATGACACTGTCAATGTTTATTATGATTGTGACAACAACTTTTGGCAGTGACCATGTGTTACAACAATGTCATGTCTATTAGGATTGTGAACATTACCAACAAACAGCAAATATTATATGTCTGCCATTCTATAAACTTGCCAGTTACTAAAATGCTTTTAAGATCTAGACAATGAAAGTGTCTCACTAAATTGCAAAAAGCCAATAAGTGCTAGATTATGTTATTTTATCTACATGTTGAGTACTTATTTGATCAAACAAAGCATCTTTGAAGAGTGTTATTGTTTTGTTATACTGATGACATCAACTGTGTGCAATTTTCACTCACACTTTACTTTATAATGGGGTGAACATTCTTTCAGTTTATTTTATATACAACACAGCCATTGTACATATTGTGTCAACAAATGGAATATCCTTTCTTTTTATTTATTAAATTCCTGCAACCATTTTGACCAAAAAACAATCTTAAGTATTTTTTTATCAAGAATTGTGTACCCTTTAATGCCCATTGACAATCAAATAGTTTGTTCTCTACATTCTGCTTTTTTACACTGAGAAACTAGTGTATCATATTTATACATAAGTGCTTTTCTTTTCTTGCTTACATAAAGAAAGAAAAATCAAATTTTCATTTATTTGAATTTCTTCAGATAAATACTAAGTCCAGAATGGTTGGCATGTCCAAATTATGTGGATGCCAATGTAGAAGTAGATCAGATACAAATGTCATGCATGTAATGTTGGTATTACCTGCATCCTTAAATTATGTATATGCCAAAATAATCACAGGATATACAAGTGTCATGCATGTAATGTTGGTATTACCTGCATCCTTACATTAAGTATATGCCAAAACAGGATATACAAGTGTCATGCATGTAATGTTGGTATTACCTGCATCCTTACATTATGTATATGCCAAAATAATCACAGGATATACAAGTGTCATGCATGTAATGTTGGTATTACCTGCATCCTTACATTAAGTATATGCCAAAACAGGATATACAAGTGTCATGGCTGAATGTAGTATTTACCAACAAAATGATCTGAACGTTTTATCTGTTAGTTTTAAATTCAACAATGTTGATTTGAAGATGAACAAAAATAATTAAAAGAAGGATCATGGAAGATTTCACACATGCATTTAAGATCAGTGCCTCAAATCTTAATGTATGGTTCAGAAATCAATTAGTTGAATTATCCTAAGAATCACTGTGTTTAATTATGACCTATGAGTCATGGGTTTAAGTATGGACCAAGAATCAATGGGTTTAATTATGGCCTACAAAAAAAAAAATCACTTGGTTTAATTATGGTATATGAATCACACGATTTAATTATGACCTATGAATTATTGGGTCTAAGCATGACCTATGAATCATTGGGTCTACATATGACCTATGAATCATTGGGTCTAAGTATGACCTATGAATCATTGGGTCTAAGTGTGATCTATGAATCATTGGGTCTAAGTATGACCTATGAATCATTGGGTTTAATTATGACCTATGAATATTTGGGTCTAATGATGACTTATGAATCATTGGGTCTAAGTGTGATCTATGAATCATTGGGTCTAAGTATGACCTATGAATCATTGGGTTTAATTATGACCTATGAATCATTGGGTCTAATTATGACTTATGAATCATTGGATCTAAGTGTGATCTATGAATCATTGGGTCTAAGTGTGATCTATGAATCATTGGGTCTAAGTATGACCTATGAATCATTGGGTTTAATTATGACCTATGAATCATTGGGTCTAATTATGACTTATGAATCATTGGGTCTAAGTATTATATAGGGGATTCCTGTTAACTGGGGCTCATAAGGACTTTGTTGCAATTAAGAGGCTGCCCCAATTATGTGGAAGACTTAAAAGGCATACATGTAATTTGTCCTTAAAGATTTGTCCCAAATAAACATGCACCAATTAAAAGATGAGAAAATTAACTGGAATCTACACACACATACACATGCTGAGTGGCTAGAAAGGACCAAATCAAGATTCCCCAGATCAAATAAAGAATGGCTGAACAAGATTAAATCAAGATTCCTCCAAATCAAATGAAATATGTATAGACAAGAATAAATCAAGATACCCCAATCAGATGAAAAATAAGGCTTGACATAACAAAATCAAGATTCCCCCAATCAGATGAAATATGGCTTGACATAATTAAATCAAGATTCACCCAATGTAAGCAGAAGGAGCATTTAAATGCCAACATGACTTCCATGGAAATATAAAAAATAAAATCCTTAACCCCTTGCAAACTCAATAAAATGGATTCTCAAATTTAAAATCTATCTGTCTCTGTCTGTCTCTCTCTTGTATATTTGCACATTCCTTAGATTTTATTCTGAAACTAATTATGTCCCAAGTTATTTTAGTAACTGGTCTGCACTTGACAAAATTAAAAGAAAAATACATTATGTGTTAGCACTGTAGTCATACATATGATAACACTAGTCATACACACATGAACACTAGTAATACACATAATGCTTTAGTCATATATATGATAACAATGCAGTCATACGTGTGATAACACTATAGTCATTCATATGATAACAATGTAGCCATAAATATGATAACAATGTAGTCATAAATATGATAACAATGTAGTCATTCATATGATAACAATGTAGTCATTCATGATAACAATGTAGCCATAAATATGATAACAATGTAGCCATAAATATGATAACAATGTAGTCATTCATGATAACAATGTAGCCATAAATATGATAACAATGTAGCCATAAATATGATAACAATGTAGTCATAAATATGATAACAATGTAGCCATAAATATGATAACAATGTAGCCATAAATATGATAACAATGTAGTCATTCATGATAACAATGTAGCCATAAATATGATAACAATGTAGCCATAAATATGATAACAATGTAGTCATAAATATGATAACAATGTAGTCATTCATATGATAACAATGTAGTCATTCATGATAACAATGTAGCCATAAATATGATAACAATGTAGCCATAAATATGATAACAATGTAGTCATTCATGATAACAATGTAGCCATAAATATGATAACAATGTAGCCATAAATATGATAACAATGTAGTCATAAATATGATAACAATGTAGCCATAAATATGATAACAATGTAGCCATAAATATGATAACAATGTAGTCATTCATGATAACAATGTAGCCATAAATATGATAACAATGTAGCCATAAATATGATAACAATGTAGTCATAAATATGATAACAATGTAGTCATAAATATGATATTAGTCATAATACAGTCATGATATTTTCATTAATGCTTTTCATGTGATGCTTGTTTACACTGCTAAACACCAGAGTTCAATTTTAGTTAATATTATCTCCTTCATCTTGCAACAAGTAACAAACAACAAAACTTCTTTTTAAAAAAAAAGACACAGGTAGAAAATAAAACTAAGAAAAATTTCCATTATATAAGAAACAAATGAAAAAAAAAAGAATATACACAACCAAGAATAAAATAATTTTATACAAATATTTCATAAACACAAAACACAAGCAGTATGATGATGTATTAGTGCAAAACAAAAGCAGTCTTATTTATGTATCACTGCACATCTGCACGCTTTTTCAATACTTTATTGATTATATAGGTACAATTTCAGAAAAATAATTCTGACAGCATTATCCACAAAACTAGATGTGTCAGAAAGAGGGCACTGAGATTCAAGCTTATTCTTGAGATAATAACATGCATGACAGGCGTAAATATTAAAATGCATCTAACACAAGATATTCTCAGTACATCTGAGGTTACACTGAATGCATTGGACTTAATTAAATGTAGAAACATGAGTGTGATATTTAGTATTCCTGGTTGCTGGTTACTACCAACCCCATTGAGTACAACTGTAGAAACATGAGTGTGATATTCTTGGTTACTGATTATTACCTATCCCATTGAGCACAGGGTCAATATATTTGATTATCTGATATATCAACTTATGAACTCCATTGCCAATAATGTTCAAGATGTATATTAATATAGAACTCCACTGACACTCATGTTCAAGATGTATATTAATATAGAACTCCATTGCCAATAATGTTCAAGATGTATATTAATATAGAACTCCATTGCCAATAATGTTCAAGATGTATATTAATATAGAACTCCATTGCCAATAATGTTCAAGATGTATATTAATATAGAACTCCACAGTCTCTCATGTTTAAGATTTATATTAATATAGAAGACACTCACGTTCAAGATGAATATTAATATAGAACTCCACTGACACTCATGCTCAAGATGTATATTAATAAAGAACTCCACAGTCTCTCATGTTTAAGATTTATATTAATATAGAAGACACTCACGTTCAAGATGAATATTAATATAGAACTCCACTGACACTCATGTTCAAGATGTATATTAATATAAAACTCCATTGCCAATAATGTTCAAGATGTATATTAATATAGAAATCCATTGCCAATAATGTTCAAGATGTATATTAATATAGAACTCCATTGCCAATAATGTTCAAGATGTATATTAATATAAAACTCCACTGACACTCATGTTCAAGATGTATATTTACATAGGAGAACTGAAAAAACTCAAAACACCATGACCCAAAAGTATGCCACGAGTTTTTACTGGTTGCAAGTTTTCCCTTGTATCAGATATTAGAATGAGCTACACCAGGACTGAGAGAATGATGCTGAATATCGGACTTATCCAAGTTTGACTGTGTACGGTGTATTACCATAGTACTGGGAGTGTAACATGACTTATTTAGATCCAAGTTTGACTGTGTACGGTGTATTGCCATAGTACTGGGAGTGTAACATGACTTATTTAGATCCAAGTTTGACTGTGTACAGTGTATTACCATAGTACTGGGAGTGTAAAATGACTTTCACTAATCATCTAACTTTTCTGTAACATAAAATAAATATCAACAGAATCAAGAATATGTGTTAAACACAATTAAAATAGTCCACTTCCACCTATAATCAGAGACACAAATCTGTATGTGCATTATGTGACTTGTCATACAAAGCATAAAAGATGCATATCACAGACTGATAAACAAATCATTAGATCTACATTTAATTTAGCAACAAATGCAGATTACTAGTGGAAGCTATCAAATCTGGCCCATGATTACTGGTAATTGGTACATATGTCTGTCCTATTTAGATGCAAAATTAAGCGCATATCATTTTTTAAAATTTAAGCAAATGATCAATAAATTGAATGCAAGCACCTTCTAGACTTGATTTTGGAGTAGGCAGTGAGATATTTAATTGATGATTTCATCATACCGACTACAAGTCTGAATTACCCAAGTAAAGAAGAATATATAGTGACCAGATCTATAACCATCATGAAATCTGTATGGCATATAATGTCAACAAATTTAAACAAGTCTGTGACTCCTTACCTGGCTGAAAAGCAGGAACACCTGTCCAAAAAATTCTGGACCAGGAAATTCTGTAGAAATTTCTTCCAATACTTTTTATTGCTATGGAAACAGCTGTATAAAAAAGTTTCTCAATATTCTGCTATCTTCATTCATATTTGAAAAAGAAAATGACATCCGATTCCAGAAAGCCTTCATTATACCAAGATTCATTCCAGAGAAGCTGACAATAGGCTTTCTGTACCATGCAAGCCACAGCACTGCTTTGGAACCATTATGGACAAATTTATTCTGTGTACAGCACAGGATTATTGCTACCAAGTTTGATCCAAGCTGCCAATGCAGAAAAGTGAGCTGTTCCAGACTATTACATGGGAAGCTACCAAGGACAAAAATATAGCATGGATTGTACCAAAAGTTATTCTTACCAAATTTAATAAACACTGCATAGTGGTTTTGATGAAGAGGCTTTGCAATGCAAGGCACAATGTTGCAAAGTGAGTCACCTCTCATATATATTGAAAGAACGTGTCCTAAGAAACATTCCTGCCAAGTCTGAACAACATTGGCTCAGCTCTTTATAAGTGAAAAACAGCAAGGACATTTGATACATTAATAATAATGTGTTATGTTAAAGGTCTTCAGCCTAAAACCTATCTTAAAAGCTCACTATCAATCAATGCTATTTCATTCTGATTTTCCCAATTAGATTTGAAAATTACTTATCAGTATTACATGCCATTGCATTAAACACAAGAGATATCAAATCAAACCTGTTTATAAACTTCTCCCTATAGAGCCAAGGTAGGTCATCTTGTATAGCGCCACACTCCTAATCCAAAGATATTTGGTTCTAGACCTGTCAGCCTGGGTTATGTGATTTGGTATCTTTGAGAAATGTACATAACTTCCATTCTTTAAACATAATATAGCCAATAATGTATTACAAGTGGCATCAAATCTAACAAATAAATAAATAAATCCCAAAATTGTTAATAAAAAACTTAATTTAAAGCATTCATTAGTTTCTTCATTTGTTTTCATATATCATACATAAAACAATTCTTCATCATTCATAGCTTATCATACTTATGTACTTAGAGCAATGGAAACATTAAAATACAAAGATTTTTAAAAATTAAAATATAATTTTAAGATTAGAGTACAAGAAACATTAAAATACAAAGACTTTAAAAATAAAAATATCACTTTAAAATTAGAGCAATGCAGGTAACTGCACATAGGAATTAAACATCAGTTATAATCACTATGTTATCAAAAGATTTAGGAATCCTTATCATATTCCATAAAATCCCCCATGTCTATATCCTCCTCCTGAACTCCACTCTCGTCAATTGACTCACAGGATACTCCAGCATACAGTGGCTTGATCTGGGACATATTCAATCGTGGTAGGGTCATCTGCTCTGGATAAATCCAGGGTTTGAGGTGAGGGTTGTGTTTACCTTTCCACTTTGGATAATTCTTGCAGGCTTTGTGTATTCGAGACATGATCTACAAATGAAGTAAAAATCATTTCATCAGCCGCTGAACTTGTCCTACACCCATAAATAACTTTCAAAATTATATATCTATCATATATCCATCAATAACACTCACAAAATATCAATCATATATCCATCGATAACACTCACAAAATTACATACCTATCAAACATCCATCAATATCTCAAATACAATTATATTCATATGATACATCCATTGTTCGCACTCCCAAAATTATATATCTATAAAACATCCATCACATCACTAGCACTC
Organism: Potamilus streckersoni; assembly: GCA_016746295.1. NCBI lineage: Eukaryota > Metazoa > Mollusca > Bivalvia > Unionida > Unionidae > Potamilus > Potamilus streckersoni. The sequence goes on along the minus strand of JAEAOA010000868.1, from coordinate 396,655 downwards.
CCAAAATTAAATATCATACATTCATCAATAACACTCTCAAAAGTACATATATCTATCATACATCCATGAATAACACTCACATAATTACCTATCTATCATACATCCATCAATAGCACTCACACAATTACATATCTATCATACATCCATCAATAGCACTCATACAATTACCTATCATACATCCATCAATAACACACACACACACACACACACACACACATATATATATATATATATATATATATATATCATATATCCATCAATAACACTCACACAATTAAATATATATCATATATCATCAAAAGCACTCACACAATTACATATCTATCATCCATCAATAGCACTCACACAATTACAAATCTATCACATATCGATCAATAGCACTCAATTACATATCTATCATACATCCAGCAATAGCACTCACACAATTACATATCTATCATACATCCATCAATAACACTCACACAATTACATATCTATCATACATCCATCAATAACACTCACACAATTACATATGTATCACATATCGATCAATAGCACTCAATTACATATCTATCACATATCTATCAATACTACCCAAAATACTGCATATCCATCATACAGCCATCAATAACACTACCAAAATTACATACCTATCATAAATCTATCAATAGCACTCACACAATTACACATCTATCATAAATCTATCAATAGCACTCCAAATATTACATATCTACCATATATTCATCAATAGCACTCACACAATTACATATCTATCATACATCCATCAATAACACCCACAATTACATATCTATCATATATCCATCAAAAGCAGTCACACAATTACATATCTATCATACATCCATCAATAACACCCAAACAATTACATATCTACCATATATTCATCAATAGCACTCACACAATTACATATCTATCATACATCCATCAATAACACCCAAACAATTACATATCTATCATATATTCATCAATAGCACTCACACAATTACATATCTATCATACATCCATCAATAACACCCACAATTATATATCTATCATACATCCATCAAAAGCACTCACACAATTACAAATCTATCATACATCCATCAATAACACCCAAACAATTACATATCTACCATATATTCATCAATAGCACTCACACAATTACATATCTATCATACATCCATCAATAACACCCTCAATTACATATCTATCATACATCCACCAAAAGCACTCACACAATTACATATCTATCATACATCCATCAATAACACCCAAACAATTACATATCTACCATATATTCATCAATAGCACTAACACAATTACATATCTATCATATATTCATCAATAACACCCAAACAATTACATATCTATCATATATTCATCAATAGCACTAACACAATTACATATCTATCACATATTCATCAATAACACTCACACAATTACATATCTATCATACATCCATCAAAAGCACTCACACAATTACATATCTATCATACATCCATCAATAACACCCAAACAATTACATATCTATCATATATTCATCAATAACACTCACACAATTACATATCTATCATATATTCATCAATAACACTCACACAATTACATATCTATCATATATTCATCAATAACACTCACACAATTACATATCTATCATATATTCATCAATAACACTCACACAATTACATATCTATCATATATTCATCAATAACACTCACACAATTACATATCTATCATATATTCATCAATAACACTCACACAATTACATATCTATCATATATCCATCAAAAGCACTCACACAATTACATATCTATCATACATACATCAATAACACTCACACAATTACATATCTATCATATATTCATCAATAACACTCACACAATTACATATCTATCATACATCCATCAATAACACTCACACAATTACATATCTATCATACATCCATCAATAACACTCACACAATTACATATCTATCATACATCCATCAATAACACTCACACAATTACATATCTATCATACATCCATCAATAACACTCACACAATTACATATCTATCATATATTCATCAATAACACTCACACAATTACATATCTATCATACATCCATCAATAACACTCACACAATTACATATCTATCATACATCCATCAATAACACTCACACAATTACATATCTATCATATATTCATCAATAACACTCACACAATTACATATCTATCATACATCCATCAAAAGAACTCACACAATTACATATCTATCATATATTCATCAATAACACTCACACAATTACATATCTATCATACATCCATCAATAACACCCACACAATTACATATCTATCATACATCCAACAATAACACTCACACAATTACATATCTATCATACATCCATCAATAACACTCACACAATTACATATCTATCATACATCCATCAATAACACTCACACAATTACATATCTATCATATATTCATCAATAACACTCACACAATTACATATCTATCATACATCCATCAATAACACTCACACAATTACATATCTATCATACATCCATCAATAACACCCACACAATTGCATATCTATCATACATCCATCAATAACACTCACACAATCACATATCTATCATACATCCATCAATAACACTCACACAATTACATATCTATCATACATCCATCAATAACACCCACACAATTACATATCTATCATACATCCATCAATAACACTCACACAATTACATATCTATCATACATCCATCAATAACACTCACACAATTACATATCTATCATACATCCATCAATAACACACACAATAACATATCTACCATATATCCATCAATAACACTCACACAATTACATATCTACCATATATCCATCAATAACACTAACACAATTACATATCTATCATATATCCATCAATAACACTCACACAATTACATATCTATCATACATCCATCAATAACACTCACACAATTACATATCTATCATATATCCATCAATAACACTCACACAATTACATATCTATCATCCATCAATAACACTCACACAATTACATATCTATCATCCATCAATAACACTCACACAATTACATATGTTCCTTACATCCATCAATAACACCCACACAATTACATATGTTCCTTACATCCATCAATAACACTCACACAATTACATATCTATCATAAATCCATCAATAACACTCACACAATTACATATCTATCATATATCCATCAATAACACTCACACAATTACATATCTATCATCCATCAATAACACTTACATAATTACATATGTTCCTTACATCCATCAATAACACCCACACAATTACATATGTTCCTTACATCTATAAGTAACACTCACACAATTACATATCTATCATACATACATCAATAACACTCACACAATTACATATCTATCATCCATCAATAACACTCACACAATTACATATCTATCATACATCCATCAATAACACTCACACAATTACATATCTATCATATATTCATCAATAACACCCACACAATTACATATCTATCATATATTCATCAATAACACCCACACAATTACATATCTATCATATATTCATCAATAACACCCACACAATTACATATCTATCATACATCAATAACACTCACACAATTACATATCTATCATACATCCATCAAAAGCACTCACACAATTACATATCTATCATACATCCATCAATAACACTAACACAATTACATATCTATCATACATCCATCAATAACACTCACACAATTACATTTCTATCATACATTCATCAATAACACTCACACAATTACATATCTATCATACATCCATCAATAACACTCACACAATTACATATCATACATCCATCAATAACACTCACACAATTACATATCTATCATACATCAATAACACTCACACAATTACATATCTATCATACATCCATCAATAACACTCACACAATTACATATCTATCATCCATCAATAACACTCACACAATTACATATCTATCATACATCCATCAATAACACTCACACAATTACATATCTATCATACATCCATCAATAACACTCACACAATTACATATCTATCATACATCCATCAATAACACTCACACAATTACATATCTATCATACATCCATCAATAACACTCACACAATTACATATCTATCATACATCCATCAATAACACTCACACAATTACATATCTATCATCCATCAATAACACTCACACAATTACATATCTATCATCCATCAATAACACTCACACAATTACATATCTATCATCCATCAATAACACTCACACAATTACATATCTATCATCCATCAATAACACTCACACAATTACATATCTATCATCCATCAATAACACTCACACAATTACATATCTATCATACATCCATCAATAACACTCACACAATTACATATCATACATCAATAACACTCACACAATTACATATCTATCATCCATCAATAACACTCACACAATTACATATCTATCATACATCCATCAATAACACTCACACAATTACATATCTATCATACATCAATAACACTCACACAATTACATATCTATCATACATCCATCAATAACACTCACACAATTACATATCATACATCAATAACACTCACACAATTACATATCTATCATACATCCATCAATAACACTCACACAATTACATATCTATCATACATCCATCAATAACACTCACACAATTACATATCTATCATACATCCATCAATAACACTCACACAATTACATATCTATCATACATCAATAACACTCACACAATTACATGTCTATTGTACATCCATCAATAACACTCACACAATTACATATCTATCATACATCCATCAATAACACTCACACAATTACATATCTACCATACATTCATCAATAACACTCACACAATTACATATCTATCATACATCCATCAATAACACTCACACAATTACATATCTATCATACATCCATCAATAACACTCACACAATTACATATCTACCATACATTCATCAATAACACTCACACAATTACATATCTATCATACATCCATCAATAACACTCACACAATTACATATCTATCATACATCCATCAATAACACTCACACAATTACATATGCATCATACATCCATCAATAACACTCACACAATTACATATCTATCATACATCCATCAATAACACCCACACAATTACATATCTATCATACATCCATCAATAACACTCACACAATTACATATCTATCATACATCCATCAATAACACTCACACAATTACATATCTATCATACATCCATCAATAACACTCACACAATTACATATCTATCATACATCCATCAATAACACTCACACAATTACATATCTATCATACATCCATCAATAACACTCACACAATTACATATGTTCCTTACATACATCAATAACACTCACACAATTACATATGTTCCTTACATACATCAATAACACTCACACAATTACATATCTATCATACATCAATAACACTCACACAATTACATATCTATCATACATCCATCAATAACACTCACACAATTACATATGTATCATACATCCATCAATAACACCCAAACAATTACATATCTATCATACATCCATCAATAACACCCACACAATTACATATCTATCATACATCCATCAATAACACTCACACAATTACATATCTATCATACATCCATCAATAACACTCACACAATTACATATCTATCATACATCCATCAATAACACTCACACAATTACATATGTTCCTTACATACATCAATAACACTCACACAATTACATATGTTCCTTACATACATCAATAACACTCACAGAATTACATATCTATCATACATCAATAACACTCACACAATTACATATCTATCATACATCAATAACACTCACACAATTACATATCTATCATACATCCATCAATAACACCCACACAATTACATATCATACAGCCATCAATAACACTCACACAATTACATATGTTCCTTACATCCATGAAAAATACTTGCAGAATTGCATGTGTGAACCTAATGAACAAAAAAAAAAAAAACCACAAATAAAACAAGGGACATAACTCAGATATTGTACAGGTTTAGAGACCTTAATTTCAGATTAATGGTGTTCAGGTGACAGAAACCAAAACTCTGGTAAATATTTCTTCATTTTTGACAGATAAAAATAAACTAACAATAAAATATGTGAGTGATCAACACTGAAAAGCATAATCTCGTGACTCAAAACTGGGTGCATAATCTAAAAATTAGGAATGTCACAGGTAATCACGTATCTCATTCCAACCATGAAGGTCCTAATAAATGATTGAATTTTTATTTCCTGACCATGATAATAAACTTTATGCAGCAATTGCTGTACTCAAGGTTTTTAAATAAATTTTCTCTATTTCACTGTTCTCTTTTCTCTTTTCAAAATATTGACAGAAACTTAAAATTATTGTCATGTTTGATATCATCATATAGTTCATGACATAATTTTGATATAAAACTTTTGCTACAGGCTGCAAATATGACATTGTTCTATAAAAAGTGAATTGGCTTAGCCATTACTGAAATACTATGCAAAAGAAAAGACAAAATTTATGCAAAATGTATCAGCGAAATAATTCCTGGTATCAGCAACATAATTCCTGGTATCAGAGATACAATTCCTGGTATCAGAGATATAATTCCTGACCCCACAGCCCTACCCAGGAGCAGAAGTGGTTAAAGTAGCTGGAGGCAATATTTGATGATATATTCCAAATATGAAGTGATACAGGAAAGGAGTTATGAAAATGAAAGTGCTGAAAGAAGTTTTAATCCAATCACTTAAGCTATAACGTGGTAGCTGGGAGCCATAGACCCTGACCGTATTCTGAACCGAACCATGCTATAAACAACTATGTATGTTACCAATAAATCTGCAGGGATAAGGGGGATGGGTAATAAAAGCAGGTGCAAAACGAGTACTTCATTGGTACATTGGTACCAAGATTTTTAAGATGACTGCAATGGCACTCATTTTGTATGCATAACTGGTACCATTTTCATTTAAGGGCAATAAGTCTTCTGGTGGAATCCAATGTTAATATTGCCATTCATTTGTGAAGAATAGAAAAAAACATTTTTCAGATGGTTACCATGATGGTTGTATTGAGGGTCATTCTTGTAAAATTTTCTTTTAGGCAATTTAACACCATAAGAACCATGTTAAAATAACTTTCCATTTAAAGGAGTTGCTCAGTAACATTATTTTCAAGATGGCCACCTTGAAGGTAATACTGGATGTCAGATTGGCACTATTTTGATTTAGGTACCAAAAAATGCTTCTGGTAGAATACTATGTTGATATGACCATTCAAATGGGAGGAATAGATATAACAATATTTTTATAATGACCATAAAGATGGCCATACTGATGGTCAGTTTTTGTATCGTTTTCATTTTGGACCAAATGACAACAAAAGATCACTCCTGATGAAAACCCAATGACAAAATGATTCTCCATTTAAGGGAAGTTACTATAGCTACAACAAAATTTTCAAGATGGGCACCATTTTAGTAATACATATTGGGTGTCAGATTGGCACCAGCTGAATTCAGGACCAAACAAGACATCATATTAGTAATACATATTGGGTGTCAGATTGGCACCAGTTTAATTCAGGACCAAACAAGACAATATAAGAAGTCTCTTGGTGAAACCGTATGCTGATATGAGTTTCTGTTTATGAGGTGTAGCCATGGAACAATTTTCAAGAAGACTGCCATGGTGGCTAAATAAGACATCAGACTGGCATCATTAGAGTCAAGCAGACATCATAAGTAGTGAAAGCACTGATATGACCAGTCATCTATAATCATAACAAGATTTTCAAGCTAACCATTGTGGTATCCACTGCTGAGATATAGTAGTTCAGGTTGTCACCATTTTCGTTTAGGATCAATTACCAGAGATCATCCTGGGCTTCGCCAATGTTACAAATTGTGATTTTTTTTTCCATATTGGCGACAACAAATACCAATTGGTGATTTTTTTGGCAACAGTCTTTTTGGCAGTTTAACTTGTACAGTCATGGATTTGGAGTGGAGAAATTCAATGGGACCATGAAAGGAAGTCGTTGACTTATATTCAGACTTATACACAGACATATTCCCACATAAATCCTTTGTTCGTATTGACAAACCCGTTTGTACATTGCAATGTTGCATCATAATCCACTAATGTTTACATCATTTATGTTGTGATAACACTCAATCATTCTACCACTGGCTATACCTACAAATGACTGACCTATGAAGATGCGAACAGAAACAGCTACAAGTAATTGAACGACAGCTAATCCTTCCTTATGTTTTGTTTTTTTAATATTTTTTTTACCAATAAATAGTTTTGCCAACATTTGAAAGAAAATTGATTACCTTTGAAGTACCAATTGCTGTGTATAAATACCAAGCAAATGGAAAAATTTCTATCAGAATTATATACGGTCATATGTGCAACATAATCATGGGTAAACGCAAATTAGACGTTGCATGTTCATCATCTCAGCCTAAGAGCAAATTAACAAAATTAACAGCATTAAGATTTAATACAAATTCATCGGACAACACAATCACTGAACCTGATGTTATTTCTGGCAGTCAAACATCATCTACATGTGGTGATGCTTCAAGTGCAACAACACATCATGATGAATGGGTAAAATCTTCTAGAAAATTTCTCAAAAGCTGAAAACTTGGGTATCCATGGCTGAGATATGATACAAACATAAAGCAGATGTTCTGTGATATATGTATCAAGACACAAGTTGTCAATTCTTTTACAACTGGCTTTGATAATTTGAAGGCGTGTGTCACCAAACATGAATACAGGCATGGTATCCAACTTGTATATGGATATCTTCCAATGGTTGATTATGGCTTTTGCAAAATTTCACAATGAGAGCATGCTTCTTAGCAATAGTAGTATTCATGGGATTTGGCACCAATCCCTGTACCAAGGGGAGATCACTCTGTCAGAGGTCCACCAAGATGGGCAGATAATTTTAGCTTTTCATCTAAATGTATTAACCTGGGAGGGTTGGATTTGTGAGGTCCTAATTTAGGTATTAAGATTGGGTAACATTCAAAGAAAAAACTCTATACTGACACGACCATTCATTGATGAGATTAAAAGATTTTCAACATGGTCACAATGAATGTCTGAGCATCAACAGTTTTATTAAAGATCAACCGGACAACATAAGAAGGCATTCAGTCAAAACCCCATGCTGATATTAGCTTCTATTCAGGAGGATCTGATTTTCAAGATGGTTGCATGGTGGCCATACTGGATATCTGTACAAACAATTTTTCACTAGACCAACTAGGCATCATGTCTTTCAATATACCCCATGTTGATATGAGCATAAATTCTGGTGGTATAGTGATATGATTGTTAAGATGGCCCCTGTTGTGGTATAACTGGCTGTGCAAGCAACATTATTTTCATTCAGTACCAACTAGTCAACATAAGTCGTCTTGGTTTTAGTCTGGTACTCTTTCATACATATTTCATAATCTTTATAGATGAGCCACAACAGCTAACATACCAGTCACCAGATTACATGCTGATCTGAACTGAACAACACTTACTTTCTCATGTTACTTTTATCATTTTGATACTATTCAGTGTTAAAACAGCCAGTAATTTCTAAAGTAACATAACCCTATACCTAAGGATAATCAGATTACTTACCTTTTGGTAAAGTTACTTGACTGACATATTAAAATGAACAAATATTTGTGAGATTTCTATTTGTAAACCTCATTCTGTGGCAGTAAGATGTGGCTGCTCACATGGGGTAAATAAGATTTTCATACTAATATCGTAGCTGCTGCCTGCATAAAGATGGGTGGCCGTCCAAGAGAGGTACTTTTGAATACAAGTTAGTTAGTACCATGGGATTCTGGTCATATAATGCAGGTGGCTAATGACTTTGGCTGTGGAGTAAATGTGTGGTGGTGGTGGTGGCTGTGGAGTATGGGTGTGGTGGTGTTAGCTGTGGTGGGTTTCAGGAAGACGACCACTGCAGAATAATTGGCATAGTATTAAATAGAACACTTGCCATTTATCTTCAGTATTTAGTCTCTCAATGTCCACCATCCACAATGACTTAATGGATGGACAGATGTCAGAGACTGACTAAATTAAACTGTCAAGTGAGACATTGGAATGCTATATCACCCTCCCATACACAAAAGGTTGACTAAACTGTCTAGTGAGACACTGGAATGCTACATTCCATACATACATGATTGACTAAACTGTCTAGTGAGACACTAGAATGCTACAACAGAATCCCATACACACAAGGTTGACTAAACTGTCTAGAGAGACACTGGAATACTACATTCCATACACACAAGGATGACTAAACTGTCTAGTGAGACACTGGAATACTACATTCCATACACACAAGGATGACTAAACTGTCTAGTGAAACACTGGAATACTACATTCCATACACACAAGGATGACTAAACTGTCTAGTGAGACACTGGAATGCTAAATTCCATACACACAAGGATGACTAAACTGTCTAGAGAGACACTAGAATGCTACATTCCATACATACAAGGATGACTAAACTCTCTAGTGAGACACTGGAATGCTACATTCCATACACACAAGGATGACTAAACTGTCTAGTGAGACACTGGAATGCTACATACACACAAGGATGACTAAACTGTCTAATGAGACACTGGAATGCTACATTCCACACACACAAGGATGACTAAACTGTCTAGTGAGACTTTGGAATGCTACATTCCATAAAAAACAAGGATTCTATGAAATTTTAACATAAACAGCTACCGATTTAACAAGGTAAAAATAAGCAGTAAAATAACAATATATGTTATCACAGAAAACCAGCAATCAGAAAACAATATTTGTTGTCACATATAGCACCAACAAGCATATATGTTATTACATGGACTAACAGCAATCAGAAAACAATATTTGTTGTCACATATAGCACCAACAAGCATATATGTTATTACATGGACTAACAGCAATCAGAAAACAATATTTGTTGTCACATATAGCACCAACAAGCATATATATGTTATTACACAGAATACCAGCAATCATATAATAATATTTGTTGTCACATATAGCACCAACAAGCATATATGTTATTACATGGACTAACAGCAATCAGATAACAATATTTGTTGTCACATATAGCACCAACAAGCATATATGTTATTACATGGACTAACAGCAATCAGAAAACAATATTTGTTGTCACATATAGCACCAACAAGCATATATATGTTATTACACAGAATACCAGCAATCATATAATAATATTTGTTGTCACATATAACACCAAGAATCATATCTCTGTTATCATACAGTTCCAAGAATCATAAAACTACCTGTTATCACAGACTGTCTTTACATACAAGGGAAAAGACAATTCTATTTAGTGGTTTTTTAAAGTGAAACAGAAAGTGTACCTTTGCTCCTAGCATCTTCGTTGCCTTGTTCACAGCCCAAGATGGTAGTTTGCCTGTAAAAGTTTTTAAGTTATTCAGTGGTGCAGCAATGACTGACAAACATACAGGGGTAAAACCATGACTGTGAGACATGAAGACATATAACTAGGACTAACAGACACATTTAAAAACTTGTTTACCAGAACTCTTATTGGATCTAAATCAAGATCAGCAACTAGATACAGTGTTTCTACTACTGGTTGTTTATCAGTAAAATATAAAAAGTCTGGTCAAACAGAACTGAATTAATTTTTAGAACAATTTTAAATCCAGTAAATAAAGTTACATTACAATAACATGCAATGAATAAAAAAATATTTTAAACTAACAAATAAATAATTAAATTACATATTCATAACAATGCTGATATATATTCATCCGATCAGAAGGCATGATAACAAAACTTTCAAAATGACTACTGAATGGCAGCCATGTACACTGTCAGATCAGCACCATTTTCATTTAAGACCAACTTGACCTCATAAGAAGTCATCTGGTGAAAACCGTAACAAACAGAACTTTCTGTTCAGGTGTGACATGACTTTTAAGATGGCTGAAATGGTGTCAATATTAAATTTCAGAAAAACATTATTTTAAGTAAGGACCAGATAGACATCATAAGATATATTTTTGTGTGAAAACCCATGTTAATATGACAATCCAAGTTTTTATGGGGTATTATATTGTCTCACATACTTTCTCAATCTGCTACTTTATCAATTATATTGTCTCACATACTTTCTCAATCTGCTACTTTATCAATTATATTGTCTCACATACTTTCTCAATCTGCTACTTTATCAACTATCAGTCTTGTGCAGTTTGTTCTATTTTATTCATTAGATTTTGGATAATACATAAATCGGCTAAAAAAGAACACCATACATATTAGAGATTTTTTTATACATATTCACTTGCAACTTAGCTATTTGCAACTTGGATGGATAGAAAATATACCTTACGGAAAGAAAAAAAATTGATGGATAGAAAATATATAATTGATGGGAAGAAAATATAACTGATGGAAAGAAAATATATAACTGATGGAAAGAAAATATATCTGATGGATAGAAAATATATAACTGATGGAAAGAAATATAACTGATAGAAAGAAAATATAACTAGTGGATAGAAAATATATAACTGATGGAAAGAAAATATATAACGGATGGAAAAAATATAACTGGTGGATAGAAAATATATAACGGATGGAATGAAAATATATAACTGATGGAAAGAAAATATAACTGGTGGATAGAAAATATATAACTGATGGAAAGAAAATATAACTGGTGGATAGAAAATATATAACTGATGGAACAAAAATATAACTGGTGGATAGAAAATATATAACGGATGGAAAGAAAATATATAACTGATGGAAAGAAAATATAACTGGTGGATAGAAAATATATAACTGATGGAAAGAAAATATATAACTGATGGAAAGAAAATATAACTGATGGATAGAAAATATAACTGATGGATAGAAAATATATCTGATGGATAGAAAATATAACTGATGGAAAGAAAATATAACTGATGGAAAGAAAATATAACTGGTGGATAGAAAATATAACTGATGAATAAAAATATACCTGATGGATAGAAAATATAACTGGATAGAAAATATAACTGGGAGATAGAAATAATTCCTGATGGATTGAAAATATACCTGATGGAAGAAAATATAACTGGTGGATAGAAAATATATCTGATGGATAGAAAATATAACTGATGGAAAGAAAATATAAATGATGGAAAGAAAATATAACTGGTGGATAGAAAATATATAACTGATGGATAGAAAATATAACTGGTGGATAGAAAATATATAACTGATGGATAGAAAATATAACTGGTCGATAGAAAATATATAACTGATGGATAGAAAATATATAACTGATGGATAGAAAATATAACTGATGAATAAAAATATACCTGATGGATAGAAAATATAACTGGATAGAAAATATAACTGGGAGATAGAAATAATTCCTGATGGATTGAAAATATACCTGATGGAAGAAAATATAACTGATGGATAGAAAATATATCTGATGAATAGAAAATATAACTGATGGATAGAAAAAATATCTGATGGATAGAAAATATAACTGATGGATAGAAAATATATCTGATGGATAGAAAATATAACTGATGGATAGAAAATATACCTGATGGAAGAAAATATAACTGATGGATAGAAAATATACCTGATGGAAGAAAATATAACTGATGGATAGAAAATATATCTGATGGATAGAAAATATAACTGATGGATAGAAAATATATCTGATGGATAGAAAATATAACTGATGGATAGAAAATATACCTGATGGAAGAAAATATAACTGATGGATAGAAAATATACCTGATGGAAGAAAATATAACTGATGGATAGAAAATATATCTGATGGATAGAAAATATAACTGATGGATAGAAAATATATCTGAAGATATAACTGATGGATAGAAAATATATCTGATGGATAGAAAATATAACTGATAGTTTAAAATTCAGTATTGGCATTATATACACAGTGCACTACAACACAAATACCTTTGGGGTCAGACTGGGAGACATATGTTAGCTGTGTTTTAGCACCATCAAGCTTCCTGATCAAATAGCCAGTAAAGTATGATATACCACGAATAAAACCCTTTCTTGGTGGACATTCCTGAAACAAATAAAAGTGCAAACTTCTGATGTAATACTTGCCATCTGCACTTAACCCTTTACTGCATGTAGTTTGGTTGCTGAACTGCCTATTTTGTAAAGAATTTATTCAAAAGTCAGTATCTAACATCCCTTCAGGCCCCAAGATGTTATAGTCTGAACTCAAAAAAAGACTTGGGGTCAGCATATTATTTCATATTTCACACTTAAAATTTCAACAGGTATACAGGTATGTAATTCTGTATGCATATAGGTATGTAATTCTTTATGTATATAGGTATGTAATTCCGTATGTATATAGGTAATTCTGTATGTATATAGGTATGTAATTCTGTATGTATATAGGTATGTAATTCTGTAGGTATACAGATATGTTGATGACCTGCCAATTAATAAACAAGAGTGCCTTGAAGGAAAAAGATGCTTTACATGATAAGACTATTTAATCTGGGTTTTTTCATTTTCTTTTTCTTTTTTTACTAAAGAGTACTGAATATACTTCAGAAATTTTTGGAAAACCCGATACATGCCAAATTTGGAAATAATTATATTTTTTGACAAATTAACATGTGTACAAGACACAAGACACCTTTAAGTGCAGTACAAATTACCATGTGTTTTGACAACAGCTTTAAATACAATACAAATTAACATGAGTACAAGATACATGACACCTTTAAGTGCAATACAAATTAATAATTGTACAAGACACAAGACACCTTTAAGTGCAGTACAAATTTATCTTGTCATGAACTTTTAACCTTAAACATTACATAGTAGTGTTAATCTTAAAAGACCACAAGAGATGTCAAAATGTTCAGAAACTTCTACTGGATACCTGTCAATCTTAAGATTTGATTACCCAGGTATCCAATCAAAATGAAATTGTATTAAATGTGAACCTGAATTGCACTTTGTAGATTCATACATGCCAACCCCCAAAACAGTTATCAGTGTATATTTCTTTTACTAACATATGTGTCAAAAAGCATAATCTGAGCATAAAAAGAGCAATCTATATATTACCTGCCATAATTACAGAAAACTGCAGTTAAAATTTTTGTCACAAATCAGCTAAATCCATATGGATTAGTAGTTAATACAAGAATATGGACAAAAAAATGGATAAATTATTCATGAATAACAATCACTTTAACTAGTCTACATTTCTACAGTAACTTTCGTGAACAGTCATAAAGTCCACAATTGCTGACTCTCCTCAATCTTCCTCGTTCATCCCTTAATTACGGTCTGGTGCAACAAAATCCCTCTAACATTTTTCAATCATATAACATCCAACAGTCACATTAATACAGTCTGTTTTTTTTATATCTGGTGCCGTTTATTTTAAAATTTTAGACTGGTGCACTACATATGTAGTATCAAAATTGAATGAATTTATGACAAGTGGTTTCCAGTTTGTTTTCTTGGAACTGTTTTAAGTAAAATTAGTACAAAAATGGTAAATTTGTATTAGATCTATTTTTCAGTGTTACTAAATAACAAACAATTCTTTTATATTTAAATATTTCAGTGAAAAATATAAGTCTCTATATTTGTCCAGTTCATTCATTTTTTCCTAATATGTTATAAAAAGTACATGTTACAATAAACAAGTTATTGTGATGCCTTTGAAATTATAAAAATATCTGTCTTTGGTTTCCCACTATTAACAAATTGATTCCAGTAAACAAACATGTGAACAGCAGCCATGACTTGAACAGCTCTTACTCACTCCAGGACCACAAATTTAAGGCAAAAATGGCATTAGTCAAATCAGGCAATGAAACTGTGCTTACTTTAATTTGAAATGCAGTAGGTATTTAAATTTCACTTCATTTCTTAATAAAAACTTACTATTGCTGTTGACCTAGTTAATGTCATAAGGATCTCAAAACAAAAGTGCATTTAAGTTGTGAGAAAAATGGAGCATGGCAGGCACAAATTTAGGATGGTTAATTATAAGCAACTATTGACAGGCACAAAGTTAGGATGGTCAATTCTAAGCAACATTTGACAGGCACAAAGTTAGGATAGTCAATTATGAGCAACCATTGACAGGCACAAAATTAGGATTGTCAATTGTAAGCAACCATTGACAGGCACAAAGTTAGGATGGTCAATTGTAAGCATCCATTGACAGGCACAAAGTTAGGATGGTCAATTGTAAGCATTCAAATGAGCCCCTCTGATGATGAATAAATACACACATGACATGTAACCCATTATTCTTTGTCTCAATCTGAACTTGAAATACCTTTTTTAACCCTCAACAGGTACCTGGCTGTTCATTTTATTACCAGGGTTCTTATTAACTGCAGGGTACATGAGTAACCATTGATATCTTTAACGACCACTCATTCTGCCAAAATCATTGTATCCAAAGACAGGTTGTTTCCCAATGCTGTTCATAACACACTGTAATCAATAAACATGTGCAATCTGGTTCTTCAAGATAGTTGTCAATCAAGACATTATTGTTGTATCATGTTCAGAAAATAATTGAGTTTGTTACAGACAGTATAAAGATAAACCAACATGCTATGTTTGATTAAATCTCTAATTATAGTATGGGTGGGGGTGGGGCTATATGAGAGATGATGGACAAAATGCTTAAATATAAGCTCTTTTGGTCTGAGCTGAGCTGGGGGCCCTGAGTGGCTGAGTGGTCTAAAGCACTCACCATTACAGATGACTGCTGTCTCACCTCTGTCTGTATGGGTTTGAGTCTCAGGCTTAACCAGTGTGGGTACATAAAAAAGCTTGCCAGTAGCTTCTCATAGGTTGGTGCTTCTTTCTATTTTTTTTTGTTTCTTCCTCCAACACTGACAATAGCCACCAGGTATAACCTATCTTGTGCTGAAATTCCATTAAACTCTATAACAACAAGCTGAGCTAATATGATTGTGTAATTTGTCAATTTTTACTGTTTTTGAGATGTTATAAGTAGTAAAGAGATCATTTATGCTGGCCTTTTTTTAGTCTTTCATTAAAGCTAGCTCACCTTTTTTGGAAGACAGATAAAAAGGAGAAACTAACCCAAAAGTGAATTCAGTAATAACACTTAAATATTTATAATTTTTTAAGGAGTAATTAAGGGTATATCTTCTATTGGCAGATCAATACTTGTCAAAATGCCAAAATGTGAGCTTTCTCCCTAAAAAAAACCCATAACACAAGCTAAGAAATGTACAAGTTCAGCTAGCGCATGGAAATCAGAATGTGTGTAGGCAAGTAGCAAAGATTCCAAGTTTGTACTGTACTCTTGCAGATACTAGATGGAGGAAGAAATTATTCATTCAAACAACATTGCATAGTAGCAATAATACAACCCACTTTGAAGGCCTTGCTTCCAACTAGTTGAAGGCCTTGTTTCCAACTAGTTGAAGGCTTTGTTTCCAACTAGTTGAAGGCTTTGTTTCCAACTAGTTAAAAAGTGGATACAGTGGAACCTGCAGATATGTCATTTTCAAATTTTGTGGTGGAACACAATTTACCATTGCTCACAGCAGATCATTTTACTAAACTGGTTAAGGTTATGTTTCCAGATCGAAAGACTGCACAGAAACTAACATGACAGTGTAAAAAGACAACACAAAGTCACTCAGGTCCTAGTAGTGCAGAAATGTTGAAAATATAATGAGTAAGAAGTTCAGTGTCAGATTAGGAATACACTTTAAGGCAAATAATTTTCCTATTTTCTTTTTAATCCCTTTAAAACAAACTTCACATCAATAACAAATCTACTGGTTTAGAAGCCAATTCACTGATAAAAATTGTTAAATCAACTGATTTGATGTGTCACATGTATGTGACCCTATACAATAGCATATTTTTAAAGCTCACTTTTACACAATAAGTAATGCAAATTCCACTGTCATCTCAAATATACCAATTAAATCCATTCTAATTGATCATTTTCAAATGTTTCCAAACATTCCATTTTGTAAATTAAGTAAGATGAGCAAAAGAGTAAATCAACTTGTCACTGTCACCACTAAACATTAAAGTAGGAATGATTATTGCCCTTTAATCATGTACCTAACCAACTTCTTACTGTCAACTTTTTAAATTAAAGTATGAGTAATTATTACATTTTAACAAACTTTAAAGAACAATTTTCAAACTGAAAATCATGATTGAAAATGGAAGAAATTGTACTTACCTAATTGTAACATCAAATCAGATGACACCAAAAAACCATGCTTTGATGATACATGCTAAATCAAATGACATTAACAACAGCAAGCATTGATGATACATGCCAAATTAAATGATAACAACAACAGCAAGCATTGATGATACATGCCAAATTAAATGATAACAACAGCAAGCATTGATGATACATGCCAAATTAAATGATAACAACAGCAAGCATTGATGATACATGCCAAATTAAATGATAACAACAGCGAGCATTGATGATACATGCCAAATTAAATGATATCAACAACTGCAAGCATTGATGATACATGCCAAATTAAATGATAACAACAACAGCAAGCATTGATGATACATGCCAAATTAAATGATAACAACAGCAAGCATTGATGATACATGCCAAATTAAATGATATCAACAACAGCAAGCATTGATGATACATGCCAAATTAAATGATAACAACAACAGCAAGCATTGATGATACATGCCAAATTAAATGATAACAACAGCAAGCATTGATGATACATGCCAAATTAAATGATATTAACAACAGCAAGCATTGATGATACATGCCAAATTAAATGATAACAGCAAGCATTGATGATACATGCTAAATTAAATGATATAACAACAGCAAGCATTGATGATACATGCCAAATTAAATGATATAACAACAGCAAGCATTGATGATACATGCCAAATTAAATGATATCAACAACAGCAAGCATTGATGATACATGCCAAATTAAATGATATCAACAACAGCAAGCATTGATGATACATGCCAAATTAAATGATAACAACAACAGCAAGCATTGATGATACATGCCAAATCAAATGATATCAACAACAGCAAGCTTTGATGATACATGCCAAATTAAATGATATCAACAACAGCATGCTTTGATGATACATGCTAAATTAAATGATATCAACAACACCATGCCTGATGATCTATTATACTTTTGTTTCATTAAGTAGTTAATTAGTCATACTGTAAAGGTACATGCTTTCTATTTTTATCCTAAGCATCCAGTTAATTAGTCATATTGTAAAGTAACTCTCACTATTCAGACAAATCAGGGATCAAATTTTATTCAGGGTTAACCCTTTACCTCATACAGGTGCCTTTTGGCACTCTACCACAATTGCAAACAGGTGTCGTTTGGCACTTTACCTGATTCCTATACAAGTGCCTTTGGCAATTCTGTAAACAGCAACTATTCTGAGCGGGTTTTCATAGCACCATCTTCATGGACACTCCCCCCATTAGATACTACATTCATTGGTGAGAATAACCATTGCGTCAGATCATGTGGTCCCTGTTTATGCTCTGGTCAAGAACTGTTATTTAAAGTATGTAGGTTGTAACTGTCTACTATTCTCCATTCGACAAAATGGTGGTTGCTGATATTGTGCCGATATCGTTTAGTACTTGCTCGAGTAGAATCACAACTACAAAAGCTTCAATGACTTAGGTAAAGAGTCTGAGACTGATATAGGAAACCATTAGTTATAATAAATTATCAAATAAAAACTGATTTAGTGACATAGATGCAAACAAAGAACTTATAAATTTCGAGTATGAAAAATTTCAACTACAGTTGATCATGTAGCTTCACTGACATGATGGTGAACAAGTTCTCTCAAAATTTTAAAACACATACAAAATTCTTTTGTGAAAAATAATTATACAGCTAATAATGACTGTATTTTACTCTTAAATCTTTCCATACATAAAAACATAATATACATGTAACAAAAACATAAAATGGTTAAAATTGCCATTAAATGTAACATACACTTCACTGCTTAACAGGCCTATGCATAGTGTACTGCACTGGGTAACTTTGCTACATGAGTATAGAAGGGCTAAAAAAAGCCATACATGCTGAGGGAAAGGGTTAAGACACAAACAGAAGTGTGGACTTATTTAGACAAGAAAACAATCAGAAACCAAAAAAGATACAGTGGTCATTTCCTTAAAACAGGACAGAATAAATATATCTCTAGTTTTGTACCTCATGGTTAACAGAATGATTGATGATGTACTTCTCATTCCCCATGTCTAGCCAAGACCTCTGAGTGACAAAATCACGGTTACGCAGTGGAGACGGGCACTTCACTGGTATGAATAAAATCATGTATAAAAGATAAAGAAAAATGTAAAAATATACTTACAAAAAAAGCATATATATATATATATAATTTTTTTCTACATGTGTATTTATGCAGAATTTACTAACCCATTTATAACTTCTGAGCCTTCAAGCATACATATATACATTAAGAATTAGAATTCAAAATGCTTCAACTTAATTACAAAGTTGAACTAGAAATGGACAATCTGAAAATTTTTCATGCTATGGCAAATTCATGTTATAATTTACATAAACTATCTACATTGCCATTACTAGTCAGACAAGTTAATCTGACACCAATTTTAAACTACATACTTTAAACTGTCTGCATGACCTAAACCATAATTAGGCATAGTTAATCTGACACAATTTTTAAACTGTCTTCGTGAACTAAACTGCAATTAGGCAAGGTTAATCTGACACCATTTGTAAACTACATTATAAGAACTGTCCACATTATCTTCAGTTTGAAGGTTAATATGACCCAATCTGTACACTGCATTATATGAACTGTACACATGATCTAGACTACAGAAGACTAGACTACAGAAGATAAAGGTTAATACGACTCCAACTGTATGCTGCATTATATGAACTGTACACTTGATTTAGACGACAGTAAGACTGATTAATAGGATAATGATACGAATCTATGCTCTTAAAATAAATAACAGAAAAGAGTGAAGACAACAAGCTTTTTGCAAAATTTAACAAATAATTTATTTCCCTAAAATACAAAGTGAAAAATGAGAAAAAGGATCCTAATGGTATTGCAAATTAAATCCAAAAATAATCCAAGATATAAAGATACAAGTTTTAGGAATAAAAAGTCTTGAATAAAGTTCAGTTCAAGTTGCAAAAAGTTTTAAAATTGAATGCAATAACGTGTCTGTTATGGCCAATGAAGTACTGATTTGTCAACCATCTTTTGTTGCATAGTAGAAATATTATTACAGGTTTGAATTCAGTATAAATTCCAATGAATTTCTTTATCCAAGAATTTTATCATAGCACTTTTGTATTTCCAGAGAAAATAATCACTTGAATTCAATAATTAATTGGAAGAAAATAAAATTCATCCCAAACTGCTCACAACACAATACAACTTGAAGTTCTAGAAGTTAATGCACAACTGGTAAAATCCTCAAACAAAATAATATAGTTCTCTGCTTGACCTCAGGGTTACAATTAACATTTTCTAAAAACAACAATTACTTAATGGAAAATAACCTTTTAGAATGATCTAATGAACCTTGTTTATTTACAACATAATAACCTATTCAATTCACTTGGGCATCCTTTATTTACCTGAATAATAATTTTGTTAATAAGCTCATATGCATAGAGAATAATAAATTATTATTAGTTGTTTACATAAATAAAATAAAGAATTTTTTTTAAAAGTCAATCAGGACAAGCAGAAATGAACTCAGTTTTGGACAAGGTCAAATCCTGCAATGTTACATAACAATAACATGTAATGAAATTTAAAAAAATTAAAACAGACAAACAATTAAATATACATAACAATACCATCTGTACACAACATTACATGATCTAGATTACAGTAAGAGAGGTAAAGAAATAAACATTCTAAAACTCAAACTTACAAGCATAATAACCAATGTCATTGTTTGGATTGAGAGCACAAATTTCATATCCCTCCAACATGGATTGATCCCAGGTTTTCCTGTAGTCTGGGTCATGAAGAACATCGTACAGTGTCTCTGCCTCCACATCATCAAACACTGTCCTTACCTAAAGTGAAAAAAATTACTCATAATTATCACAATGTCACAACATTTGCACAGTTGGAGAAATTTTGTACCCAGTATATCCCAAATTATGACTACAATATATGTCTATGCATGCATATCTATTTTCATCAAGAACCAACTAGACATCATAAGTCTTCTTCTGAAAACTATGTAGATATAACTATCCATTCAAATGGGATAGCAATAACAAGATTTTCAAGATGGCCTCCATGGTGGCTATATCTGATGTCAGATTAGCACCAGTTCCATTTAGGACCAGCCAGGCATCATATGACATAGTTTAGTGAAAACTGCATGTTGATTAGTGAAAACTGCATGTTAATTAGTGAAAACTGCATGTTGATTAGTGAAAACTGCATGTTGATTAGTTAAAACTGCATGTTGATTAGTGAAAACTGCATGTTGATTAGTAAAAACTGCATGTTGGTATAATTGTCCATTTAGGGGGAATAATGATTTTCAAGACTGATGCTTTAGCAGCTGTGCAAGTAAAACCATTTTAATTCAAGACCAACTAGACATTGGTATGAATGTGTGTGTATGTGTAAAGTTTCATGGTAATCCTCCAAGTAGTTTTTAGGAGGAACATGCTAATCAATGGATGAATAAAAGGTCATACTGTAAGCCCTCATGGTCTGTTACAAGTAAATCGAAAAGAGTAGTCTTGTCACTCACTGAATAGAAGGACAAATTCAATCATTTACCATGACTATCACATTAGAGGGACAGCCTATTTTTTTCCTTTAGATTTTAAGTACAGTTTATATAAATTTGTCAGTCATAAGGAATTTGCTATTAGTTATACCTGTTTTGACAGTTAAATTTTCCAGACATATTCTCCATTTCATTTGATTTTTTTTCTGCCACCAACTGTTTAAAATTTTTCCAGGGATTATCTAATACCTGTAATTTTTTTTTCTACCACTAATTCACACATTTTGCTACTGGTAAAACAACAAGAAAGCAGCATAATACACCATGCTTTGAGAGTATATATATAAATGGTGCAGACATTTTGAACAATGATTGAATACCAGGACTGTTGTCAAGTACACAACAGTTTCACATGTAGTTTAAATTTACTTAAAACATGGAATTAAAGATCAGAAAATGAAACAATATTTCATGAACACTTACATTGGAGACAGCCATTTATGTAATTGATTATCATCAATAAAGAGAAATATATAATTTGCATTTATTTTTATTGAATGAATACAGTATTGATGAATGTTTCTTGATTATAACTTTCTTTTTCATTTGGGCCAAATATGTCCCAAATTTATCATGTTGAAACTAAGCAAGTGACATATGCTGTAACTAAACATGCAACAAATAGTTCATAACTTTTAAAAACAGGCAAGGAAATACCAAAGTCTTTATCCAAGGAAACACCAAAGTCTTTAGCCCTTTACTTAGTTAATGTCATTACGTTTCACAGCATGTAACAACTGTAGGTGTATTTTCTGTGTATCTGTCATTAAATATAATTTAAATAGTATCAGCAAACTTCCACAATATTATTTCTCTTGGTGAGTGGAAGTTAATTCATCTATTGAACATATGTCAAAGTTCCAAGACCTTGATGTTAGCTGTGTTTTCTATAAAATGATTTACAACATCATTTACCCATTTAGCATGCAATTTGTCTTCTGAAAAACTTTCTTATTTTCCAGTTGCAGAAATCTATCCATTTAATTTTATTAATTAAACTGTAAACAAGTTTCCAATCATGGCTGTGGGCATTTTTAATGACATTCATATTACAAAGATACTTAATTAGTTCTACTTGATAAATAAGTTAAACTTGTTGCTCTATTTTGTTGTAAATTTATTCATACTTAATACAATATGTAATCTCTCTTTGTTCACAGTTTTGTACATAGAATCACATAGACAATGGACACTATGTCCCTCACCCACCACATCTCAGGGACATAAAACATTTTAGAGAAACAAAGGAAAATAATCTCACATAATGCACCACTAATAGTGTTATAAAAATGAGATAATCTCATTTACTTTGAGTTTTGTAACCATAACATTGTTGTGTGCCTCATATATCATATTTTCTTTGGATGCTTACATTATTGTAGTAAGTTTTATGTTCAAAAGTAACTTATGGAAACACTAACACATTTGAATATGAGGTTAATGTTGTTGTTGTTGTTGGGCTTAACGCCATTTTCAGCACATGATAGGCTATTCATGGCAGCCAGTATTATTGGTGGAGGAAGGAAGAAACCGGGAAATCACCGGAAAGAACCACTGTCCCACGAGAAGCTACTGGCAAGCTTTCTCACATATCAACATTCGCTGAATCCTAGACAGAGGTGAGATGGCAGTGATCCGTAATGTACATTGCTTTAGACCACTTGGCCCCCCTAATCAGGAATGTGTTGCACCATAGTCTCCATTCCAAGTCTTGCTCTCATTTAATGTTAGCGTACACTAATATGTATATTTAATTTGCATTCTTTGTTAGTTTCTTTTATTTTTTAAATACTTTATTATATACTACAGATAACTGTATTTTTGACTTGACCTATTACAAAAATCAAGTTAATTTTCCACCTGACCTTAATCGCTGATATTTTAAATTCTGTAAACAAATAATATACAGCAAATATTTTAACTATGAGTATAGATTAACTATTAGGATTATTTTCTTTGCCTGAGTCAAAGACATTGTGTTTACCAGATTGTTACATTCAGGCTCCTACAAAAGTAACAAAAGAAAATGGTGAAGTTAACAAGCTTTGTAAATTTTTACAAACTAATTTATTTCCCTAGAAAACAAGGTAAAAATATGAAATAAGACATAAGGTTTGTGAATATAATCCAAAAATTAATCCTAGAATCTAAAACTGTAAGTCCTATCACTAAACATTCAAATTTGAATTTAAGTTTGAATCTCGATGAAATTCCAATATGGAAAGCAATGATGTCATATGAGGTCGTTGTAGTAATGGCAACATCTCCTCATTGAAACACACACTGTTCCTGAGTCACAGTGCTACTTTCACTTGTTTGGGCCATTGCCAAGTTTTCATACAGTCAAAGCTTTGCTTTTGAACTCCAATCTGTGTCAATACTTAAATGCAATCAACTATTATGCCCATATACTTTGTTTCAATACTAACCAATCAATCATAAAACGACAAAAAGTTTTGCTGAATTTAGTCTATTTTGTCTTTAGTCTACTTCAAAAAAGATCTTCTTTGCCATAAGGGTGACTTGAAAATACATTATGGTAACTGCTGTCAAATACTTTACATTGAAACTCAACCAACCATCACAAACCTTTAAAGTTTTCATTGCCAAATCCATTGTTTTAAAATGGATATTTATTTTTCATCTTACAGTTTTTGTCACTCTTCATTACTTTTTAGTTATTCCTAGTATCAACTGAGACAATGATGGAAATCCACTAATGAAAAAGTAGTATTGATTTTTTTTTGTTGTTAATTCAGATGAAAAAGAGTACCCTGTGTCAAGCTCTGGGATTGGAGACAAACAACTGTCAAAAATGCACAAATTTGTTTAAAGTATATAAAGACATACATTTAAATACTGACTGACATTACTAATGAGAGACTGGGAACAAAAAAAAAACATTTCTTATATGAAGTTTATAAAGGTATCTTCTGAAGCAGACATGTATGCAATTTACAAAAAAAAAAAACCAAAACAAAAAACAAAAAAAAAAACATTAAAATTTGTTTGTTGTTTGTTTGTTGTTGTGCTTAACGCCATTTTTCAGCACATGATAGGCTATTCATGGCGACCAGTATTAATGGTGGAGGAAGAAACCGGGAAATCACCGGAAAGAACCACCGACCCACGAGAAGCTACTGGCAAGCTTTCTCACATATCCACATTCGCCGAATCCTAGACTCGAACCCACGCAGACAGAGGTGAGATGGCAGTGATCCGTAACGGACAGCGCTTTAGACCACTAGGCCACTCGGGGCCCCATTAAAATTAAAATTTGTGGCAGACACGATATTTGCTGTTAAGAATGAATAAGAATGAATATTTTTTAACATGCATGCAATTTACGAAAAAATTAAAATGTGTTCTTTTCTTTCTATAAGAGACAGGAAGTATTAATGGATAGATACGGGTGAAAAACAAATTATACGTATAAGAAAGAATTTTTACTTTATATTTTTTTTTGTGCTACAATTATATAAAATAATGAATATAAAATAAATCATTTTTAATCTAATAAAGTTATGCTTTAATGTATAAATTTTGTACATAAGTACGAATCACAACGATTATGCAGCGTTTAAACAAACCTTGACCATTTTGAAGTCTGACACGTCGTTATTTTTGGTCCACACAGTGGTGTTGTTCTTGCTGTATTCCTGCTTCCATTCCTTGTGCTCATCACTCAGGTTTTTTAGCTTTCGGAAATCTGCATCCTCTGCGACTCTCACCTCGCCAGCTTGAACTACAGACAACATTAGTAAAATAATGCTAATATTTCATGTACACTAGATCCAATTGACTACTTGTATCATAAGGAAATAAAATTTGTCGTAAAGTGACACAAATTTGAAGTGTCGTAAATAGGAGCAAAGTTATCTAGACGCTCTACATCAAAGTAACTGAAAATCGTCACGGAAATTGGGCAATACGCGAGGAAACCCCCACACCACACAATGATTTATATAAATTAGTAAAGTGTTTCATGTATTTTTTAAAATAAAAAACAATCATATTATAATATTTTATTCTTAAATTGAAGAACTTAGAGTTAAATAAAATAAGAGCTATGCAATAGCTACTGAAATTTTGAGATCGCATTATCAGCTTACGACCACCAGTGGATATCCGTTAAAAAAATGAAAAAGAAAAAAGGAAAAGGTTAGCACTTAATATTACTGTGCTTTTATATATAAGTTAAAGGAATATATTATGAAGAGAAAAAATATATTGGTTCAGTTAATTTCGTTCCATTCTATTTTTTTATTGTTGTTGTTGTTATTGTTGTTGTGTTGTTCGTCCGTCGAGTCGACAAAGACCACTCTAGTCATCCGGAAGTTGGAGGGGCTGGTTCTGTTCTGTGTGTGCGTAGGTGGCTGATAAGGCCAAGCCTTGCACGGAAGGTTCGGTTGCAAAAGGGACACGGGTTGAGTGGGACAACTCCAGGAGGGTTGCTGGCGTGTGCTTTTCTAACTTACCTCTTTATATCTGCAGCTGCTATCCTGCTAGATTCGCACTGCTGGCTGTTTGCCCCCATGAGTCATGGTTTATGTTAAATGTTTTCAATACAGATTTCAAATTGTCTTTGAAGCGTCTATTCTGACTTCCGTGAGATCCCTGTTCATGCTGGAGCTCGCCATAAAAAACAGTCTCTTAGGCAGCCGGTGATCTGGCATGCAAACAACATGTCCCGCCCAGCCTAGCTGGGACTGCATCAGAATGGTATTAATGCTGGGGAGACCTGCTTGGGCGAGTACCTCGGTGTCTGGGACTTTGTCCTGTCATTTGATGTTGATTATTTTCCTGAGGTTTGTGGTGTGAAAGTTGTTAAGCTTCCTGTTATGGCGTTGATACACCGTCCACGATTCGCATGGGTAGAGTAATGTGGGGAGTACAATTGCCCTGTAGACCTTTAGTTTGGTCGTGACGCTGATGCCTCTTCTATTCCAGCCGTTCGCGTACAATCTGCCAAAAGTTGCGCTGGCTCTAGCAATGCGGAAGTTCATCTCATCGTCAATGCACAAACGTAAATGAAACCGACAGGCCTGCGACATCCATCAGGGTATTTCCTTGCTCTCAATCGCAGGAAAGATACTTCCAAAAATCCTACTGAACCGCCTTACTATGCACCTTGATCAGGGACTCGTGCTAGAAAGCCAGTGTGGATTCTGGAAAAAAGTGGGACTATTGACATGGTGTTTGCTGCAGTACAGCTACAAGAGAAATGTCAATAGCAAATCGACGACCTTTTCTCCATCTACATCGACTTGACAAAAGCTTTTGATACTGTCAGCAGATAAGGATTATAGAAGGTAATGGCCAAGTATGGATGTTAAACATATTTTTATATCCATGGTTCAGCAATTCCACGACGGCATGCAGACACATGTCCTGGAAAATGGGGAGTCATCTGAACCATTCCCAGTAATCAATGGTGTCAGAAAGATGTTCTGGTACCAACACTGTTCAATATTTTTTTCCCCTCTGCCATGCCGACTAATGCTTTCAGAGAGACGAAGTTGTTGGAGTCTGCATCAGGTACCTTACAGATGGAAAACTGTTCAACCACAGGAGGCTACAAGCTAAAACCAAGGTTATAACATACAACATCAAGGAGTTCTTATTTGCTGATGATTGCACCCTCAGTGCTGGCTCAGAAGCAGATCTGCAGTGCAGCGTTGACAAGTTCTCCAGTTCCTGCACAAGATTTTGTCTCACCATCAATGCTAAGAAGACTGAAGTAATGTATCAGCCAGCCCTGGGAAACCCATATGCTAAGCCAAATATCAGTCAACAGCCAAAAATATCAACATAATGAACCACTTCACATACCTTGGCAGCACACTTTCACAGTGTCAACAGAGTAGGGTAGTAATGTAGGGGGTGTGTCAGTTTTATTTATGTCCGAACCATTCTTCCACGGTAACTTAGAATCATGTGCTTAATTCAAATGCGTGCTTAACAGTATCATGTTATAGTGTACATTGTGTAACCTAGACGATATTTGTTTGTAACTGTCTAAAAAGAGAGTGTGTACTATATGCTTGTCTTTGTCTTTCTTTCCTACACTATATTTATTTTCCTTGAACTATATCAGATATAAGGTGACCTTGGGATGGTTCCCGACCAAATGGTTTAACCTACAATAAAGATATTGCATTAACATCACTGCCTTCCGTCCCCCATGCCTTTTCCTCACTGATCATAAAACCCACATACACTGCGCAACCAGTAACGTATTAATGCGGGAGCAGATGAGGCGTCAAAGGTCTTGCGGCATAAAAACCACAGTGCTAGAGGTTTTAGGGCGACCAAAATCCCATTGAGCCATCGTCGTCGCTCTGGGCCATTTACATTTGATATGGCACTGTGTACAACATATGGATTTAGTAGTCAACGAAAATGAAGTGGCCAAACAGTGACCAGAGTCATGCAAGATAAAAGCAGTGACCTATATAAAAATTATTAGTAACCGGTAGTAGTATAGGGGGATAGTTTAGCGTCAATGGAAAAATACATTACAAACACCCCTGGGATACTTTGGCGTCAATGGGAATTTAACATGGGGAAATTTAACGTGAAGTGAATGGGGAAATGAACACAGAGACAAGAGATGGTGCTAATTTAGCGTCAATGGGACTTTAACGTTAAAATGGGTATATCAAAATTGGTGTCAATGGGAATTTAACAATGGAATGTCGTCTTGAGGTCAAAGGTAATTGAACATGGGTGGCATCATAGGGTTTATAGGGTCAAACTATTTAAGGGTGAAATGTATTTATAGGACAAAGGGTTGATAGGTACACATACCGATGTACAGAAATAAATAAATGTACATCCAGTCACACAAAAAGAGGACAAAGATGTTCCGAAGAAAGATTCTGAGACAGAATAATAATAAGAACAATAAGAAATAACAAGAAATAAGAAACAATAAGAAAAGTCTATTGTATGGGTACAAAACATTTATTCAATTATATACATGGGCTCTCTGGCCTGTGCTATGGTCTAAGCACGATCCATTTAATACATAAAAGTATTAGACATGGAACAAACCTATTGAAAAGTTATTTAGTTCTTGGTTCTAATAAACTACTTTTTAAAATTAAAAGTTTATGCCTTTACGAGAAACATGCAACGTATATACATTTCATTAAAGAATGACATTTTCATACTACAATTAATGTCGATTTTTGAAAAAGCTAAATCAAGATATGTAACAAATAATCAAATAGGACAAAGTTCATGTTTCTCTCTATTTCATTCACACACGTTGTTTAAATCTAGTCAGCTATCACTTGTGTGGTCTGTGTAGATGTTTCCCATCACATACTCTCTTTTATTCTTAAATCTGCTGTTATCTCCATTGTGCTAGGTACGCGTATCGGCAATCAGATCAATGGTGATTATTGTCTTCTTCCCATGGAGGTACAACGTATGCCATATGAATGGTCACTTTTCCATCGGTGATGTCAAATGTTTCTCTCATCGTCTGCATCGTCGAAGCAATAGCCATCAATAGTTTCGAAGAAGTTAATTCTGCAGGTGCACTAAACCCGAGACATACAGGAGAGTTCAAACTGTCATGATACATAGGCTCAAACGACCTCGATCTTTGACTTCACACAGACGTTTGAGCTCCTCTAATAGCGAGTCAAATAAGTCCGTAATAAAACCTTCTGCTTCATCATCAGGCGCAAAGTCTTTAAATTTCACCGTGAATGTGCAAGTTGTCGTCTTAAATTTTATCGAATTCGACGTCTGAATCATTTGGATGCTAAAATATTCTTTTAGCTCTGATGAGTCTTTTCCCTTCTTGGACGTACTTTGATGTGACGGTTTGGTGGTGAAAGAAGTCAATGATGTTTGTTCCTTCTTTTCTTTCATCTGCTTTAGAGTGATTCATCTTTCTCGACGTTTGTCCTCGCAATAAAGTGTCGTTCTTGGAAATTGTCCCTTTTTATGCTGGGTGATAACAGCATGTCCACAAGGTAAAGTCTTGTAGTCTGGAAGTCACACTGGTTGCACGTAGTTTGCCATGGCGTTAGTAAATAAACAACTAAGATGTGTCACTGCATTGGTGGTAAGATTGTGAGGTACAGCATCGCACTCGGGTTTCTCTTACGTTCGATACTTTCTTTTTGAAAGTATTCATCTTCTCTCTTGGACTTGCAGTGACAATGAATTATTGGTCTTGGAAGTTGTCCCTTTTTATATGCTGAGCAATATCAGCGTGTCCGTACGGTAAAGTGGAGTGATTAGGAAGCCGTACTCGCTTCTGGTACACGATTTGATAGACTTTTTCCAAGGGTCGACTGACGATTTGATGTGTGGGTAAACGTACAATCGTGTTTGGTTGGTAAGTGGTCACTTTAAAGTTTCCATCCTGTCCAGACTGCAAGGCTTCTTTGAGTACGCCAAAGTTTACCACTTGACTGGTGCGATAATTGAGAATCAATCCTTTCACTTTACACTCCGTGTGCACTTCTCCTTGTGGGTCACGGTATTCGTATCCGTAATTTTTAGGACCGCCACTGGCAAAACTTAGAATCTTGTCCTCGGGATGCTCGTCTGTCCAGGCTCCTAAACGGTCTCCTTCGATTTTAGGTTGATGTTGACCCAAACGACTGATGTAGATGCAACTGTCCGTGTCAAAATACAACACACGATCTCCTAACAGTTCTAAAGCTTCATACAGTTTTAAGCGAGCATGAGCTGTCACGTAAGCTGCAATGATGACATTTCCAAATTCGTCGGCTTCTACAAAGTCCAGTTCTTCTTCGTAATTAACTAAGAGTAAGTCCTCACGAACGACGTCTACATGTTTCATGTATTTGGTTTTGTCGTGAATCATCTGGAAGTAGCGGGAAGGTTCTGACAAATACTCCGTCTTGGGTAAACACGGTCGTTGTGCCATTTTGCCCCACAAACAATTTAACATCACATTGGCAAACGATCGCCTTCCTTCGTTTTTTTTTCCACGTGGTCTAAAGTGATACTTTCCTGTTCCCAGTATTTCTCTTTGAATTTTGTTTGGTCTTCGGAAGTGTGACACCAGGTTGCTTCAGTTTCAAAAAAGCATTCACGTACTCTGAGAAAATGCCTTTTTGATTCTCGTCGCCCTTATGGTACTTTTCTGTCTTGGGAAAGTGGTAAATTTCGTACACTTCTAACAGTTGGTATCCCAGGTCCAAAGCTTTAAACAATTCTACACTAACCCACGTACCCGTCAAGGCACGTTCTTCCTGAGTGTGCTGACAAGGATGTTCTTGGTTACACGTTTTAGTACAAGTACGACACAAAGGAAACATCAGTTTTCCTTGGCAATGATGTGGTAAAACGGGATGGTACAAATTCGTGGGAGGCAAGACTTTGCACTTGATCAATCCTTCGTATTGTCGAATATTGTCTACGTCGATGTGTTCGGTCAGCAATTGTGGGTGCCCTGAGGGAAAATGACAATATTTACACACGTACGGATACAAAGAACACACGTCCAAATATTTGATTTCTTCTCCTTTCTCCTCGTTGGCTTGGCACAGCAAACAGGTGGCATTCGTCCGTCCTCCGTACAAACTGTCCCTTGGGTTCAGAGGGTCCACCAGCTTGTAACTTTCCACGATACGCTTAAACTCGGGATCGGTTTTCAATTGCTGATCGTATTCGTGTTCCCACATTTCTATCACTTGGTATCCTTGCTCTTCTAACTTCAAGCGACGTTGACAAGTAACCTGGTACAATTCTTCCATGGTCCGTTGTAAAAACTGCATTTTAGTGTGATGTTGAGGGAAACAGGTGGGACATCCGTGAAATAAGCAACCGTTAAACTCGTACACGATCTGTGGGTTATCTAAGTCCCAACCATCCACCGAATACCTTCCGATGGTCTTTTCACCTCCTCCGTTGCGGGCATGTTGAATCCATTTGTCTTCCATGTCGCACAAGTAATGTAACCAGCGTAGTGCTTTGACCGAGTATTGACGTTTGACAAAATGGGTCGTTTGAGGACTGATGACAGCTAGTGTGTCTTCGGGCATAAATCGTTGGCGGTACACTAAGGAGCACGCTTTGGCAATAGTGCAGGCTTCTTTCAAAGGATCGATCCCTCCGTGCTCCATGAACAGCTGTCGAAATTTTCCACAGCAACGCCGTAAAATGTCCACGTCGGAACGACAATATTTTAACATTTCTTCCTGAAAGTCGAAAGGGTCCAAAGCTTGAGTCTGGTACCATGAGTAGGAAGCTTCTCGTTGTTCGCTATGCATATTGTCGGGGTCGTAGTAGTGAGCCTCAGGCAAATGGGGTAGAACAGCATGTTGATTGGCTTCGGTATTGAAATAGTGAGGAAAATAGCCTTTGGCCATTTCCGTCATGCCAAACGTTTTAGGCATGCGACTCAAAGGCATGGCCAAGTAACTCATCGAATCTTTAAACTTCACTTGTCCCACTTGCATGGAAATGATTTTGGCTCCGTTTAAAGTCACTTTAGGACGTTCGGTACTTTGTTCTCAACAAAAACTGTCCATCGTATCCCGAGAAATTGTGAGCCATGACTGTGGCATAACGATGACAATCTCCGTAACGTTCGATATCTTCTTGGCTCCACGTTTCGTCGAAAGGGTCTAAGACCCATTGGGCAAAATCGGTCAATGTGTTCGGTCCCCTAAAGATTTTTTCACGTCCTCCAGGAATCTTGCTACAGTGAGGACAATGGGTCAAGATAGGCTCTTGGATGCATTTTTCGCACGCTCTGTGAGCCATGCAGAAATTAGGAATGTGAATGCCAGTCTCTTGCATGCATTCGAAATCGAAAAAGATGAAATTACCTTTCTTCTTCTTGTCCTCTTCTTTTTCTTTTTTTTTCATGTTTAGAATGGTATTTTTGAATGTAGCATTGGTGTTCCAAGTCCACGATTTGGTGACAAATGTGACATCTTTTCTTTCCTGAACAGACGTGTGCCTTGGCATTATTGGTACGTATGGCTTGTCCACAAGTAGGGCACAATCTCAGGAGTTGACATGCACATTTCCGCTGTGAACCTTGCGTCTTCAAATGTTGTTGGTAACAGGCAGGACTGACAAACGTTCGCCGACAAGCAGAGCAATGCACTCGTTCTTGTCCTTCGTCCAAACAGGGTTTAGAGGCTAAACATCCCTCACATTTCGATCCACATTGTTTGTGTTGCTCTCGATTGTTATAGCCATAGTCACATTTCTCACAATAATAACCGTATGACAGGAATGCAGTGATACTGGTAATGGCATCAAAATGTTCATTATGATGATAGATGTGAATGTATTTTCCGTCTTTGAAATCTTTGCCTCGAAACAACAGAGGTCCGCGCACTTCTTGAGGGTGCACTTTTAAGGTGTAACGTGGAGCCAAGACGTCTTGCAACTTTTGCATTTCAGTAATGCCACAGGGTGTATCTTTAGATAGTCCCGCTCGCTGTAACAGAAATTCTGCCTCTCTTTGTTGTTTGGCTCGGTCCGATTGTTGAATAGTTTTCCATGCTCTTTTCCATTCTGCCGTGTTGTTCTTGTCGGCATACGTTCGTCCCACCACGATGGCACGGGCTAAACACATCTTGTCTTGAGGGTTGTTAATTTGGACGAGGCTCTTTTTTGTACTGCGAAGGTTGTCTACTAAGAACACTCTTTTGCCATGTCCCGTCCCTTGGGGAAGAGAAACGTGGGTCATGAACAGTGTCGCTTTTCCGTCGGTGATGTGAAACTTGTCGTTGGATTGTTGCACGTGTTGAATCTTGTCGATGATTTTGGAAGGTGTCAATTCTGATGGACTGCTAAACTCAATCCATACGGGAGACTTCAAATTGTCGTGATGAATGGAAAGTCTCAAGCGATCGTCTTCTTTGGCTTGACATTGCTGTTTCAGTGTGGTTAACAAAGAATCCCACACATCGGTAATGAACTCTTCTGTTTTCTCTATCGGTACGTCGGACTTGAAATCTTTAACTTCACCCTGTACGTGTAGGCCGTGGTTCTAAATTTTCTAGAGGAACATTTGTCCGCTTCTCGAATGTGGTAATATTTTTCGGGTGATACTGGAGGCCTTTGGTTTGGAATAGACTCTCTCGGTCTGGTCGCAGACGTGGAAGGTGTTGGTTCAGGTTCACTCATGTCTTCGATTTGAGTGAACACTTCATTTCGTGTGTGAGGCAATAAGTCACGCCGCTGCCTCTTACCTTCTTTTTCTCTCTCACTGAAATCGTGCGATCGTTTCATCTCGATTGCTGATTCAGAAATGATTTAACCAAATTCGTTCTTTCTGTTTATATACCCCTCTCTTCCTCTTGTTTTGACAATGACATGGTATATTTCACAAGACAATTGAAAGTCTAACAGTTAGAAACCGTCGGAGGACTTATACGAACGACAATGGTACATCTTAAATGCCTCATGCATCTTGACGACCCTTTGATTCAAACCCTACCGTGAAATAAAAATGTTGCAAGATAAAACCCAGAGTTGGTGTCATCAAGAGAACTATAAACGATACTGTGCTGTTCACTCTGTAGTGGACGCAAATGCTGTTGAAGATGAGATAAGTATATCATCGCTGAGATAGCTTGCACAAACGTCTATCAACACATTTTGAGAAGTAATGTCAATAATTTGGAAGTGTTTTTGCATCTCTGATGTGACAGTCATTTTAGGGACGCACGATATGTGTGTAAGCGAAAGCACGCACACAATTGGCACTGCTCTGGGTGACAGTAGAACGGACGGTACTTTAGTCTGAAGTGTTTTGAGAGATGGGCAGAGAGAATTAGCATTACTGGAAGAAAGAAAGAAAGAATGGTTTAAAAATCATCCCAAAAAGTAGGACACCATTTTTGGGCCTGCTTTTTTGCGGTATAATAGGACAAAGGTAATGAAGACAACCACACATTCTATGTGAAAATGTTCATTGTTTTCATTCATTCATTCATCAATTTTATAAATAAAAAAAATTGTGTGATATTTATTGTCGACTGACTGCTTAACATTTTGCTGTATAGCCTAAATTTAAGAGATGTCCTGTGTTTCGCAGCGCAGGCTACCAACAATGTTGCAAAGTTTTCACAAATTTAAGGGCGGGGTGGAAAGCAGCACCAAAACGCGCCTTGTTCTATCGACAGTCTCAACCGAGAGAAGATAGGTCGAACATTGTTACATTTTTTCTGAACGCATGTTTTGGTTTTAGAATTCAGAGTTAGCCATAGGTAGGGTTTATACAGTGCAATGTCACTCGCGTCATTCCTGAAAAAAGCCATGTTTGTTGCCTTTCTGAAGAAAAATAAAGGTAGATCTAATGTTAGAAA
The DNA here is from genome assembly GCA_016746295.1 of Potamilus streckersoni. Classification (NCBI taxonomy): domain Eukaryota; kingdom Metazoa; phylum Mollusca; class Bivalvia; order Unionida; family Unionidae; genus Potamilus; species Potamilus streckersoni. The sequence continues at coordinate 360,365 of JAEAOA010000868.1, read as the reverse complement.
TTTTTTCCGTGACAAAATGCATTGCCAAAATAGGATAATGCTAAAATAGCTGAATTGTACAAGCTTAAGTCAGCTTATGATTTTATTTCATCCAACGATTTCCTGATGGAAGGAGAAAAAAAATCGTTCTAAAGTTTTAGGGTGTTCAGTTTTGGAAAATAAAATTACATGACAAAATGGAACAGTTCACGTAATTATGGTGACTACTGATCACAACTTTAAAGAGGTATCTTCAAACAAAAAAGATGCCATTTGATTTCAATCAAAATTGAGAGAGAGAGAGAGAGAGAGAGAGAGAGAGAGAGAGAGAGAGAGAGAGAGAGAGAGAGAGAGAGAGAGAGAGAGAGAGATTTTATTCCTACTTTTAAAAATATCACGACTCTTACGTTTGTATGGTATATTTTCCTTACGAAATTTCAAAAACACACATCTCAATGAAATAATTACTCCTATAGGAAAAAAATCCACTATTGTAAAATATCGCAAGAGTGAATTGGAGACATAGCCTACTAAAATTCTGTCAAAAACGTCGGTGTAAAGTTCTCACAGAGTAGTACATCCAAACATGCTGTGCTTTATTTCGCAGTAAGACTTTACTTTCCACGAGTCACACCCATGGTACGATTGTTTGTGCATTTGTTTTATTATTTGTAAAGTGACTAGTGGACAGGTACAGAAAAAACACGTCTGATCTTCACGCTGTGCGAATAACAACTGAAACCGATTTGAAGCTAAGGCGGTGGAAAATATCGGTTAGCCAATGAAGTCACTTACAATGAGTGACGCATTTGTTTGGTTCTAAATTCAAGGCAGGTAGTGTAGTGGTCAGGGGAAGAATAGCACGTCTGATCTTGTCACTGTGCGAAGCGCGACTGAAGCAGATTCGAAGCTAAGGTGGTAGAAAATAAGTGTAGCCAATAAAATTACTTCTAACGACTGACGCATTGCTTTTGCCTAAGCTCTTACATGTTTACCATTGCAGTACAAACGGACTGGAGTGTAAACTTACAATCCTGTATTGTGTACCGTAGCTTTTTTCTTGCCACATCAATTGCTTAACTGTACCATTATTATTCGCATTTTGAAACTAGTCCCAAAAATATTTTCTCACTTGGACATATTGACATACACACGTTCGCATAGGTAGAAAGAAATGATATAGTACTGAGTGGTATTGTTTTTTTGTTTTTTTTTTTAAACTAGTGAAATGGGGTTTATGTGAAGTAAATAAACTAAAGTACAAAGAACCTCAAGGATTATAACCCAAGCTGTCTTGTCCATTGATGAATGAAATTTAAATCAGATGAAATAAAATCTCTAAAACACAAAGATGTAAGGCAAGCATGACTAGAATGAGTACAAAGTCGGCAAACTTTACTAAGAAAGTTATGTTTTGCTTCACGTCCGCGTAACTTAAAGTTTCAATCCCCTTGCAAGACAAAATTTGTACCTTTTGCAGAGCCTGAAATAAAACTGAACCAACTTAAGTACTTTACTACAGATATTTCTTTTGCAGCAAGAGACTAAACAACATAAATTCCTTTACAACAATTAACAATTTTACATCTTCTATTAAACAAAATACATAAAAAAATAGAATTAAAGAATAGCGATGACTAACCAATAAAACCGAATGTATCAAAGGCAATGTTATGTGTAGAAATGCCTCCCACTTTGAGAAGGTATTTGGATGTAATTTACCATGTACCATCAGCTCGAAAAAAATGAATAAACAGAGAGAAACCTTAATTCAGAATAAAGTTTGTTCAAAATTGTGTCTTTAGGGAACATACCTAAACGCTAATAATGGGTGAACAGAGACAATACACATAAAACCTTTGATATTTATATATTAAAAAATTTAAGGGGATATTCCTACAGTTCTTAATCAGCTCTATCAGCGGCGATGAATCTGTGGGATATCCACAATTTTTTTTTTTTTTTTACAGATTTTCAGGTCAAGTTGCAAGTGTGTGCGTGTTTTTAAAAATGGTAAAAATCCGATAGATATTTTTTCTCGTGACACTTGTATACTGGAGAGTGTGCAAGTGTCAAAAGCTAAAGCCACATAACTTTTGTACGGCTTGTAAACATTTTCACGTTAGAAAATGTAGAAGTATCACAAGTTATTATGACAAACAACTGGAATATAGGGGCTTGACAGTTGTTGTTTAGACAATTTCACTCAACTTCACAACTTACTTGCTGTCTCATACTTTGGTCTTAAGATCGCCGTTGTAGGTGTAGTAACAGTGGTAAGGGCAATAGGAGACATCGTCGCTGATGTCAAAAAGGGTAGATCTGTTAAAAATGGGTTTAGTATTTAAAAAAAAACATATCAAAATAAAGAAAAACGTGTGTTAAACCAGGGTTAGTAGACATCGTGGTCAACAACAAAGTAGAAGAGACTGGAGTACGTACGTGTCCTAACGGCACAGTATCGTTTATAGTTCTCTTGATGACACCAACTCTGGGTTTTATCTTGCAACATTTTTATTTCACGGTAGGGTTTGAATCAAAGGGTCGTCAAGATGCATGAGGCATTTAAGATGTACCATTGTCGTTCGCATAAGTCCTCCGACGGTTTCTAACTGTTAGACTTTCAATTGTCTTGTGAAATATACCATGTCATTGTCAAAACAAGAGGAAGAGAGGGGTATATAAACAGAAAGAACGAATTTGGTTAAATCATTTCTGAATCAGCAATCGAGATGAAACGATCGCACGATTTCAGTGAGAGAGAAAAAGAAGGTAAGAGGCAGCGGCGTGACTTATTGCCTCACACACGAAATGAAGTGTTCACTCAAATCGAAGACATGAGTGAACCTGAACCAACACCTTCCACGTCTGCGACCAGACCGAGAGAGTCTATTCCAAACCAAAGGCCTCCAGTATCACCCGAAAAATATTACCACATTCGAGAAGCGGACAAACGTTCCTCTAGAAAATTTAGAACCACGGCCTACACGTACAGGGTGAAGTTTAAAGATTTCAAGTCCGACGTACCGATAGAGAAAGCAGAAGAGTTCATTACCGATGTGTGAGATTCTTTGTTAACCACACTGAAACAGCAATGTCAAGCCAAAGAAGACGATCGCTTGAGACTTTCCATTCATCACGACAATTTGAAGTCTCCCGTATGGATTGAGTTTAGCAGTCCATCAGAATTGACACCTTCCAAAATCATCGACAAGATTCAACACGTGCAACAATCCAACGACAAGTTTCACATCACCGACGGAAAAGCGACACTGTTCATGACCCACGTTTCTCTTCCCCAAGGGACGGGACATGGCAAAAGAGTGTTCTTAGTAGACAACCTTCGCAGCAGCAAAAAGAGGCTCGTAAAAATTAAGAACCCTTAAGACAAGATGTGTTTATTCCGTGCCATCGTGGTGGGACGAACTTATGGCAACAAGAACGAAAAGGTAGAATGGAAAAGAGCCTGGAAATCTATTAAACGATAGGACCGAGCCAAACAGAAAAGAGGGGCAGAACTCCTGTTACAGCAAGTAGGACTATCCTAAAGAACCCCTGTGGCATTCCTGAAATGCAAGAAGTTGCAAGACGTCCTTGGCTCCACGTTACACTTGAAGACCACCCTCAAGAAGTGCTCGGACCTCTGTTGTTTCGAGGCAAAGATTTCCAAAGACGGAAAATACATTCACATCTTCTCATAATGAACATATTGATGCCATTACCAGTATCACTGCATTCCTATCATACGGTTATTATAGTGAGAAATGTGACTATGGCTATAACCATCGAGAGGCAACACATTGTGGATCGAAAGTGAGGGATGTTTAGCCTCTAAACCCTGTTTGGACCTGTTACCAACAACATTTGAAGACGCAAGGTTCACAGCGGAAATGTGCATGTCAACTCCTGAGATTGTGCCCTACTTGTGGACAAGCCATACGTACCAATAATGCCAAGGCACACGTCTGTTCAGGAAAGAAAAGATGTCACATTTGTCACCAAATCGTGGACTTGGAACACCAATGCTACATTCAAAAATACCATTCTAAACATGAAAAAAAAGAAAAAGAAGAGGACAAGAAGAAGAAAGGTAATTTCATCTTTTTCGATTTCGAATGCATGCAAGAGACTGGCATTCACATTCCTAATTTCTGCATGGCTCACAGAGCGTGCGAAAAATGCATCCAAGAGCCTATCTTGACCCATTGCCCTCCCTGTAGCAAGATTCCTGGAGGACGTGAAAAAATCTTTAGGGGACCGAACACATTGACCGATTTTGCCCAATGGGTCTTAGACCCTTTCGACGAAACGTGGAGCCAAGAAGATATCGAACGTTACGGAGATTGTCATCGTTATGCCACAGTCATGGCTCACAATTTCTCGGGATACGATGGACAGTTTTTGTTGAGAACAAAGTACCGAACGTCCTAAAGTGACTTTAAACGGAGCCAAAATCATTTCCATGCAAGTGGGACAAGTGAAGTTTAAAGATTCGATGAGTTACTGGCCATGCCTTCGAGTCGCATGCCTAAAACGTTTGGCATGACGGAAATGGCCAAAGGCTATTTTCCTCACTATTTCAATACCGAAGCCAATCAACATGCTGTTCTACCCCATTTGCCTGAGGCTCACTACTACGACCCCGACAATATGCATAGCGAACAACGAGAAGCTTTCTACTCATGGTACCAGACTCACGCTTTGGACCCTTTCGACTTTCAGGAAGAAATGTTAAAATATTGTCGTTCGGACATGGACATTTTACGGCGTTGCTGTGGAAAATTTCGACAGCTGTTCATGGAGCACGGAGGGATCGATCCTTTGAAAGAAGCCTGCACTATTGCCAAAGCGTGCTCCTTAGTGTACCGCCAACGATTTATGCCCGAAGACACACTAGCTGTCATCAGTCCTCAAACGACCCATTTTGTCAAACGTCAATACTCGGTCAAAGCACTACGCTGGTTACATTACTTGTGCGACATGGAAGACAAATGGATTCAACATGCCCGCAACGGAGGAGGTGAAAAGACCATCGGAAGGTATTCGGTGGATGGTTGGGACTTAGATAACCCACAGATCGTGTACGAGTTTAACGGTTGCTTATTTCACGGATGTCCCACCTGTTACCCTCAACATCACACTAAAAACCAGTTTTTACAACGGACCATGGAAGAATTGTACCAGGTTACTTGTCAACGTCGCTTGAAGTTAGAAGAGCAAGGATACCAAGTGATAGAAATGTGGGAACACGAATACGATCAGCGATTGAAAACCGATCCCGAGTTTAAGCGTATCGTGGAAAGTTACAAGCTGGTGGACCCTCTGAACCCAAGGGACAGTTTGTACGGAGGACGGACGAATGCCACCTGTTTGCTGTGCCAAGCCAACGAGGAGAAAGGAGAAGAAATCAAATATTTGGACGTGTGTTCTTTGTATCCGTACGTGTGTAAATATTGTCATTTTCCCTCAGGGCACCCACAATTGCTGACCGAACACATCGACGTAGACAATATTCGACAATACGAAGGATTGATCAAGTGCAAAGTCTTGCCTCCCACGAATTTGTACCATCCCGTTTTACCACATCATTGCCAAGGAAAACTGATGTTTCCTTTGTGTCGTACTTGTACTAAAACGTGTAACCAAGAACATCCTTGTCAGCACACTCAGGAAGAACGTGCCTTGACGGGTACGTGGGTTAGTGTAGAATTGTTTAAAGCTTTGGACCTGGGATACCAACTGTTAGAAGTGTACGAAATTTACCACTTTCCCAAGACAGAAAAGTACCATAAGGGCGACGAGAATCAAAAAGGCATTTTCTCAGAGTACGTGAATGCTTTTTTGAAACTGAAGCAACCTGGTGTCACACTTCCGAAGACCAAACAAAATTCAAAGAGAAATACTGGGAACAGGAAAGTATCACTTTAGACCACGTGGAAAAAAACGAAGGAAGGCGATCGTTTGCCAAAGTGATGTTAAATTGTTTGTGGGGCAAAATGGCACAACGACCGTGTTTACCCAAGACGGAGTATTTGTCAGAACCTTCCCGCTACTTCCAGATGATTCACGACAAAACCAAATACATGAAACATGTAGACGTCGTTCGTGAGGACTTGCTCTTAGTTAATTACGAAGAAGAACTGGACTTTGTAGAAGCCGACGAATTTGGAAATGTCATCATTGCAGCTTACGTGACAGCTCATGCTCGCTTAAAACTGTATGAAGCTTTAGAACTGTTAGGAGATCGTGTGTTGTATTTTGACACGGACAGTTGCATCTACATCAGTCGTTTGGGTCAACATCAACCTAAAATCGAAGGAGACCGTTTAGGAGCCTGGACAGACGAGCATCCCGAGGACAAGATTCTAAGTTTACCGTGACCAACAAGGAGAAGTGCACACGGAGTGTAAAGTAAAAGGATTGACTCTCAATTATCGCACCAGTCAAGTGGTAAACTTTGGCGTACTCAAAGAAGCCTTGCAGTCTGGACAGGATGGAAACTTTAAAGTGACCACTTACCAACCAAACACGATTGTACGTTTACCCATACATCAAATCGTCAGTCGACCCTTGGAAAAAGTCTATCAAATCGTGTACCAGAAGCGAGTACGGCTTTCTAATCACTTCACTTTACCGTACGGACATGCTGATATTGCTCAGCATATAAAAAGGGACAACTTCCAAGACCAATAATTCATTGTCACTGCAAGTCCAAGAGAGAAGATGAATACTTTCAAAAAGAAAGTATCGAACGTAAGAGAAACCCGAGTGCGATGCTGTACCTCACAATCTTACCACCAATGCAGTGACACATCTTAGTTGTTTATTTACTAACGCCATGGCAAACTACGTGCAACCAGTGTGACTTCCAGACTACAAGACTTTACCTTGTGAACATGCTGTTATCACCCAGCATAAAAAGGGACAATTTCCAAGAACGACACTTTATTGCGAGGACAAACGTCGAGAAAGATGAATCACTCTAAAGCAGATGAAAGAAAAGAAGGAACAAACATCATTGACTTCTTTCACCACCAAACCGTCACATCAAAGTACGTCCAAGAAGGGAAAAGACTCATTAGACCTAAAAGAATATTTTAGCATCCAAATGATTCAGACGTCGAATTCGATAAAATTTAAGACGACAACTTACACATTCACGGTGAAATTTAAAGACTTTGCGCCTGATGATGAAGCAGAAGGTTTTATTACGGACTTATTTGACTCGCTATTAGAGGAGCTCAAACGTCTGTGTGAAGTCAAAGATCGAGGTCGTTTGAGCCTATGTATCATGACAGTTTGAACTCTCCTGTATGTCTCGGGTTTAGTGCACCTGCAGAATTAACTTCTTCGAAACTATTGATGGCTATTGCTTCGACGATGCAGACGATGAGAGAAACATTTGACATCACCGATGGAAAAGTGACCATTCATATGGCATACGTTGTACCTCCATGGGAAGAAGACAATAATCACCATTGATCTGATTGCCGATACGCGTACCTAGCACAATGGAGATAACAGCAGATTTAAGAATAAAAGAGAGTATGTGATGGGAAACATCTACACAGACCACACAAGTGATAGCTGACTAGATTTAAACAACGTGTGTGAATGAAATAGAGAGAAACATGAACTTTGTCCTATTTGATTATTTGTTACATATCTTGATTTAGCTTTTTCAAAAATCGACATTAATTGTAGTATGAAAATGTCATTCTTTAATGAAATGTATATACGTTGCATGTTTCTCGTGAAGGCATAAACTTTTAATTTTAAAAAGTAGTTTATTAGAACCAAGAACTAAATAACTTTTCAATAGGTTTGTTCCATGTCTAATACTTTTATGTATTAAATGGATCGTGCTTAGACCATAGCACAGGCCAGAGAGCCCATGTATATAATTGAATAAATGTTTTGTACCCATACAATAGACTTTTCTTATTGTTTCTTATTTCTTGTTATTTCTTATTGTTCTTATTATTATTCTGTCTCTGAATCTTTCTTCGGAACATCTTTGTCCTCTTTTTGTGTGACTGGATGTACATTTATTTATTTCTGTACATCGGTATGTGTACCTATCAACCCTTTGTCCTATAAATACATTTCACCCTTAAATAGTTTGACCCTATAAACCCTATGATGCCACCCATGTTCAATTACCTTTGACCTCAAGACGACATTCCATTGTTAAATTCCCATTGACACCAATTTTGATATACCCATTTTAACGTTAAAGTCCCATTGACGCTAAATTAGCACCATCTCTTGTCTCTGTGTTCATTTCCCCATTCACTTCACGTTAAATTTCCCCATGTTAAATTCCCATTGACGCCATAGTATCCCAGGGGTGTTTGTAATGTATTTTTCCATTGACGCTAAACTATCCCCCTATACTACTACCGGTAAAACAAGTATGACACTACTTTTGGCAGACGCGGTTGTTTATTATGATAATGATCTTCATGGTCGATTTTTCAGTTAGACCTATATTATTGAGTGCAACTATACAGGTTCTCAATGATGTAGAAACCAGGTTATTAATTTTACTATTTAGTGTGGCACAGAATATTTTGTAATGGCAGAGGAAAATATAGCGGAGAAGATTATCCTGTTTTCTTATACAGAACTAATTCTCTCACCTATTGAAATCATTGATTTTAATATATACTGTGACAGAGAATATGTTTTGCACTAGCAGATGAAAACTATAATATAGAAAATACATTACATTACAGAATAATCTTATAATTTATAAGGTAGACAAATTCTCAGATCGATGCTCATGTTGTGTTGAAAGAAGTTATAGAGATCTCAAATACTTGTTTCGTTTTAATGCATCATACAGACGTATCAAAGAGGCTTGATTGATGTTATCTACGTTTTCAGACATATTGATGGAACATAATAATAAAAATAAATTAACTTGAAATGATTTTAGAACAGAACGATGCAGGTTTGGTCCCGCTTATTCGCAGATAAAGGTAAAGACTTTAATATTGTGCAAGAAAAAAATGAAGCCCCTGACCTTGAATAAATAGCTCAATACATTTGAAGCTATCAAATTCTCTGATGATAGGAGTGAATATTTTAACAGTAACGATGACCCCCAATAACAAATCAATTGGTATCAATATAACAATGGCATTCAAACTCACCAATATTTAGTGGATATAAGAATTTAAATTCAACAAGCAGAGGAGAGGTAAAGCAAGAATAACAAGCAATTTTCAGATGCTATTACTGAAAGAAATGAAGCGAAAACTATTTAGGAAGTCTCCCAAGAATCCAAGACACTTGTACAAAGTCTGTTCATATTCATATTCATGTATGTAGATGACATTGTTCTCGGGAACCAAAGTCGCTCATTTGCTGACCTTGATGGGTTACTGAATAAGGACACCCAACAAAGACAGTCTCCGGTATCTTCCACCTTAACAATTCAAATGCGAACTGTGAGCTTTGCATCCACTTCAATGGGCAGCAAATAAAACATGACCCGAAACCAACATACCTTGGTGTGACTCTGGACAGATCACTGACATTCTACAACCATCTAAGGAAAACTGCAGCAAAACTTAGCACTCGAAACAACCTATTCCACAAACTGTCTGGCACGACCTAGTGTTCAGACGCTCAAGACATGAGCAGTGGCCCTCTATTATTCGACAGCCTAGTATTGCGGTCCTGTTTGGGCTCCATCATCCCATACTAAGCTAATTGTCCAGCTCAATACAACAATCCGCATAATCTCTGGAACACTACATCCTACTCCTTTACAATGGCTGCCAGTACTCAGCAATATTCCTGCTCCATATCTGCGTCTCCAGGAAACAACCACAAAAGTGTTGGTTAAGGCCTATGCCAGTGAGAAACTTCCACTGCACATGGACATCACTTCACATAAAGCATACCGCTTGACTTCAAGACGCCCAATCTGGTTAGGTCAGTTACTGGAGGATATGACAGCTATTTAAACATTGAGCGTTAAATGGTCTTCAACACATGCTGTAAACCACTCACTCGTAGCTGATCCGTCTCTCTGCCTCAGTGCTTCAACCTCCCACGTTATATGTGGCCCAAACTGAAGCGCTTTCGGACAGAACAAGGTCGTTGTGCAGTCAGTATTGTCCAATGGAACCAGGCCACTAATTCTTCCTGTTGCTGTGGAGCTCTTCAAACCATGTCACACATTTGAACAACCGTCCACTGACGAAATTCCCCGGAGGACTGAAGGCTCTGTATGTTGTAAATGGCTGAGCAATCAATGCACGCGATAATAATAATAATAATAATAATAATAATAATAATAATAATAATAATAATAATAAGTCGAGTTGATGTAGTACTCTACCGTGATGATGTGCTGCTCTGGGCAAGAGTAAGATGGAATTTATGTTATCCAGGTATGCATGGGAATGTTTCTGATGATTCTAAAAAGAACAAGCCTGTATATTTGGGGAAAAAATGGTTTGGAATTTTGATTTACAATAAAATTACGTAATGGACTCTGTGTAAAGTTCTCTAACCGCCAAGCTTTGCAATGGGTGTACCATTTGATGCAGTGGAAGAAATAAAATACCGGCGACAGGTATCTATACTTGTGACTTTGCATTATTTAGATGAACTTTTACATGCATAAAAGATTATTGGCATCAGAAAGTAGTAACTGAAAATGTATATGCATGAAAACATATGAACAGTACGGAAGAATATGCTATTGTAAATACTGTAAATCACATTTGCTTGAGCATGTCTTAAATGTAGTATCGGAGTAAAATCAGACATCAACTTTGCCTGCCACGTGGATGCTAGTGAATATGATCGCAGTAGTAAGAGAAAATGAGAGTTCAAGCGCAAAGACCCCTCCCCACCCTCCTAACAAATACAAATTACCCCCCTCAAATCCCACCCCAAACAGTTTACACAAAACCAAAACAAGGTTTTGAGCGCAAATATAATTCTATAACTTTAGGTAACTACCTTTGTCATGCGGAGACGTGTTAAACTCAATTATGTGCCGCACTTTCAAGGGAGAGGATGTATTATACTGGGCTAGATCAAGTGAGTGGTATTATTTTATACCTCATCACCAATGATTAATGTTTCAACTATTGATATTAGATATACTTCATTATCACGATAATAGACTAAACTTTACTTTACCGCTCACACAGCGACGAGATTCCAACAAATATTTTATTTGTGGTTTGCGTAGAGGATATTTTTTGTTGATAAAATATATTTTTGACCGATCAAGATCAATTGTAAGTTTAGTATATTTTTGTTGACTGATCGGATTGTGAAAGTTTTTAAATTCCGCTAGCAACCTTTGATACAATTGTTCGATATAATTGAAATACTCGCTGTTATCAGATCTGATAAGTGAAAGTTTTAGCTTGTTACAAGTTCCACTAAAACATATGCCTGATGTTTCATTATTAATTTCAACTGTCAATTGTTTTCCATATACCATTAGATATTTGAACTTCCTATTGTAGCTATTTGTCACTGTCAAATTTTCAAACATTATTTCTTTAGTTTAGATAAAATTTCAGTTGAAAAAGATAATATCGAGTTTAGATCTATCATCATGACAATACCCTAGTGCAAGTGTTACTCCATTCGTTACTCCATTTTCGCAATAACGTTTATCATCGAAATTACTCAATCCACTTTTGATAATGACATCTGTTTCGAGTTTATGATGATTTTCCGAATTGCCATAGCTCTTAAAAAACTAACACCGCCATCAAGCGCATACTTGTAGTCATCAAATTTCAAAAACATTTTAACAAAATCGCGAGGCAGACCTTTTGCATTTTTGTTATTTTATTATTGTCTAACACTGCAGCATACATTTTGCTGCGTAATCCGATAAAATATTTGATAGCGCTCGAGTTCATTTCATCTTTAAACTTACCAATAACCTTTTGTTTGTGTCGTCATAAAATTTACTTCAGTACATGCCGAAGAAGCTGCCCCCGTAGCGAAAGCTTTACCTGCGTCGAGTGCAATGGGTGCTACTTTGCGTGCAATTCCTGGAATATTCTCTGCAATTGTTGTAAATATATTTCCAAAAAATCCACCTACGATTTTTCTTCGATAAACTTTTCTTTGTCTCATCTATAAAATTATGTTATAAAATTACGGGCATACACAGTGCGTAGGTGTAAATAATACGTGACTATCTTGTTGTTTAAATCGATCTATCTACTAGACTGGTCTGTGAGCTGCATCGTGATGCTTGTGATTTGATTTTCGAGATTAATTGGATAATAGATAATTTGACGTGGATTAATTTGCATAATCGATCCTGGTGGAACTTCTGGTGAGAAACTGTAGATTGTTTGTCATCTGCAGCCCTTGGCTGAGTAAGATCCAGAAGCAATTGAGCAATTTACAAGTATTGTATTTATTTCTGTTATATCTACTGGCAGTTCACTGTCATACATAATAGCTTGACCAAGAGCACTGTAACTTTTTTCGGTAAATCCTAATGGTTGTGCAATACTACTTTCCCTTGGTTCGAAACCGATTAATATATTTTTTCAGTGTTATCCTAGCTCGCAAAGTGTTATAATTCGCTGTTAACTCAAAATTATTAGCCACAACGCCAGTTTTTGTGATGAGCTCTTTGATTGTCTTGTTTAGATCAGTGACATTATAAGCTCCTTGTATAATTTTTAATCTTCTTGTTGTAAATGTTGAGGATGCTATAATCGGAGTAAATGAAATTTCATTGTTGACCCCCAGTTTTTACGTTAGGCATAGCAGTCCAACAAGTACAAGAAATTAATCCAATCTCATATTGTTTTGCAGGATCTAATTATATTGGCGGATTATAATGCACAGAAAAGTTTGCGCTGTTTCCTGTTGTCTGCGATGAATCAAACAATAATGTTGTTGACATTATACTAATGTTAGATAAGATCGCGGTGTAAAATTCCATACTCGGACGACGTTAGTAATCCGTTCGATCTTAGATGATCAAGTATATCAATAATTTCGTTATCAATCTCTACACTTTCGTTACCAGCTTCTTTAGAGGATATCAACAGCATTAACCGATCGACTATTTCTGCGTTTGATGTAAAAACGTTGACTCCAAATCCAGTGGTTTCCTCTAGTAATGCTTTATTTCGTTCATTTTTGTATTTGCTAAGCAGTCTTTTAAAATTCCAACCTTTACCATATTCTCCTTTTCCAGTTCTATATTGTACTGTTGTTTTAATTAAAACCTCAGCAATAATTCCATCTCTTATTATATTATATAAAAACAGCATTTAATTTCATTTGTAGCTTTTTTAATTTCTTCATCAGCTTTCATATAATTTTCGTGTACTACTACTAAAGTAATTAACAGTTCTTCGTAATCATCTTCTGACCAATTTCGAATATTATCAAGATTGTTGAATTTTTTATCTTTCAAATATTTTTTAATAAAATTTCCAAATTCTTCATCATGTATTTTTAACCTGGCATTTTTTCTGTAAAATATTATGTTTTTCAACAGGCATTAAAATTTCAGCCATCATTGCTTGTTTCTCAGCCAATTCTTCTGTTTTCTCTGACAATTATTTTAATCATCCTTTTTAACTCATTTGGATTAACCGTCAATTTTGTTATTGCATGTTGAAGTGCAAGAGGATTGTTCATTAGCCTGTCAAACTTAGATTATCGTGCAGCAGGATCAGCAATGTTTCTTACAAGTTCGTTTACAATTTATAGTTTCTTCCTTCGATCTTTCTCCAAGTAAACCAAACAAACCTTTTTCTTTCATTTTTTCTAGTTCTTCTGGATATAAGGTTGCTTGCCAAGCATTGCCTCAGAAACAGGTTTAAAAAGTTTGGCAGTTTTTTCTTCCGCTTGAACTTGTCCACATCGAGCTTCTTCCACTTTTTTTAAAAGCCGCTCGAGTTTCGAGAAAGTGTTTTAGCAATTCAATTCTCTGTTGATGCTTGTCCATTATTTTTTATACGCTGTACAAAATTAGATCACAGAAACGTGTCAATGCAACAACGAAACATCTTGGTTGGATCACGCGCTAGCTTGTCAAATAAAAAGAAATCGTATCGATCTTTGGTTGCATGACGATACTATTCGATAAATTTATTTTTAGTAATGTCACCGCACTGCTCGTTTGCAATATTTCTCACATCCACATTATCTAGTCCGGGAAATAATATGAAACAACCCGTATTTCGCCTAATAAATCTATCGACATAAAAACCTTGGGCAAGAATTACATCTTTTATTATGTGATAATGAAAAATAAGAGCTAATCTTGTTCATTTCCTCGTTGTTTATCGGAATATCATCAAAGACGATTCTCTTATGCTCAGACGAATCAAGTTCCTTCAATGGGACTAGTTCCTCTGGTTGTTTCATTAAAAATATATCCTCACCAGCGACAAGTTCGTCACGAAGTTTATCATTGTACTCCTTTAGTAATTCGTATTTGTCTTGTTGATGGTTGATTGTGAAGACGTACACCTTATCATAGTTAAAGTTATTGTTGAGCAAAAGATTTAATAAAAGATTAGTTTTACCTGATCTAGTTTGCCCAATAATAAGATAATGACAATCTGGAAGTTCGTTATTATGTACATGTTTCACTAATCGTTCGGTGTTGAAATTTAATATCTTCGCCATCGTATAATTTTATGTTATATTAAATCAGCAATTTTGTGTAGAAAGATAGGTATAATGAGCAACTACAAAAGTTGGAACATTACTGATAGATTCGTCAGACAATGCTCAGCAAGTTAATTTATCGAGATACGCAACTCTTCACCAGGTTAAAATGAAATCAATAATTTATTAAATATTACAAGCGTGGACCCAAATGAAGTCGTTGTTTTTCAGGATAGAAGAGGAAAGTTAAAAAAACGAGTAATGTACAATTGTCAGATGTACTTACACAAATTCCTAGCCCGGTTGTTACTAATATCATTACTTTTAATAACCAAGATAAGATACAAGATTCGGGTAGGTCAGTTAATGATTATGTTAAAAAAAAACTGGTGATGCATTTACTGGAAATATTGCTATGAACCAGAACAAGATTACATATCTTGGAAACCCAATTCGAAGATAATGACGCTGCTACTAAGAAATATGTTGATGATGAGGAATCAAAGTACGTGTTGGTGCGTGGTGGTATGATGTACGCGTTTCTCAACATGAACAATAATGTTATTACTGACCTCAGGACAACAGAGGCTGATTTTGATGCTGCAACAAAAAAATACGTCGATAAGGAAGCTCCAATCATTAATGAAATAAGCACACTAAAATCTGATTTTACTAATCACATAAGCACATTTTTAAATTTTCGTAGAAACGTAAACAAAACCAATAACGAATTTTTTTGGAAGTCCACCAAATGTTGATATTACACTCGCTAATATTAACACAAAACTTAATGATATTATCAGTGGAATTCCTAATATTGTTAAGAAAATAAATCTGATTAAAATTCCTCACAAGAAGATAATAAATATTGTGTATACTGTTGATGCTAGAACTGGTACATGGACACCACAAAACAGCTCTATCAAATACACTGTAGATTTTACCGGCGTGTATAGATTGTCAGTGTTTGGCAATGAAAGGTTTAGTATATTTACCCAACTTCCATGGCGTCATTCAACTGATAAATTTTCTGGAACTGCGTCTACGGTTTTAAACAAAGATGACTAAGAAGAGTTTTTACTTGTTCCAGCTAATGAAAATTTAACAAATGCTTATTATTGGTGGTGTTTGGAATTTGTAGCTGAAATTCCGCCTTTATTCATGTAAAAATGAATAATCAAACCTAGGATTATGTAAACTAATATTATAAAGGAAAAAAAAGTATAACTGATTTCAATCATATTTCAAAAGATATTCCAAAACAAGATGTGGACGCACTAATACTGCAAATATTATCAAAAAAAACAACTTTGGTGTGTGGAAAAAATGTTACAAATATTATAATAAAATACTTCGAGTAATATATCTACCGTTGTTAATGACCAGCTCTGGTATAATTTCATGTGGGGGATCATTAAACCCGTTTTTGCTAATCATATCTGGTGTTGGTGTTTCTCTTACAACAGCGTGTAAAAAGATTGAACCTCGACTTTTCATCAAACGAAATGCTTGCAAAACAGCTAATGTAACTTACAAAAAAAATTACTTGATCAGATTCAGTCTTATTTACGAGGTGTTAAATATGATATGGATAATTTGATACGTGAGTTTCGCATTATTGACAGTATGTTAGCGGATATTCTACCAATGAGGGTCAGCAAGTATGAAAAAGATTATCAAAAAAAGGTATGAAATATTATCTAAACTGAATAATATAGTTACCTGATCTAGCCCAGTATAATACGTCCTCTCCCTTTAAAGTGCAGCACGTGATTGAGTTTAACACATCTCAGCATGACAAAAGCAGTTGCCTAAAGTTATAGAATTATATTTGCGCTCAAAACCTTGTTTTGGTTTTGTGTAAACCGTTTGGGGTGGGATTTGAGGAGGGGGTTAATTTGTATTATTTGTTAGGAGGATGGGAAGGGGGTCTTTGCGCTCGAACCCTCATTTTCTTTTACTGCTATCGCTCGAGTCGTCAAAGATGTGAAGAACCTGTTATTGCAGAAACGCATGTGATCATACACCGTTGACTGGCAAGCACCCGAAACATAAACATAAATAAATAGCCAGGGCTGAAGCGATCTTGATAGAGTACAAAAAATTAAACCTGTTATTGACGGGTTTTTTTTAAGTAGATAAAGAATTTCACTTATGTAAGCATGCCGACTGCACATCAAATAAAACAGATCATGCAATAGATTGGAAGCCGTATGCAAAAAGCTGACATAATTGAATTACTGAGACCCATAGATCAACTGAATAAACTTTATGTCACACCAGATACTAATGTAACAACTGATGCTAATGCAACACTTAATGCTCACGTAAAAATGGATGCTAATCTTCCACCAGGTTCTAATGCAACAACTGATGCTAATCCACCGCCAGGTACTAATGCAACAACGGATGAATAATCACCACTGGATGCTAATGCAATAATGGATGATAAATCACTACTGGATGCTAATGACACAACGGATGCTAATCCACCACCGGATACTAATACAACAACAGATGCTAATCCTACTCCCTATACTAAAGTAACAACGGATGCTAATCTACCACCGGGTGCTAATGCAACAACAGATGCTAATCCACCACCGGATACTAATACAACAACGGATGCTAATCCACCACCGGATACTAATACAACAACGGATGCTAATCCAACTCCCAATACTAAAGTAACAACGGATGCTAATCCACCACCGGGTGCTAATATAACAACGGATGCTAATCTACCACCGGGTGCTAATGCAACAACAGATGCTAATCCACCACCGGATACTAATACAACAACGGATGCTAATCCAACTCCCAATACTAAAGTAACAACGGATGCTAATCCACCACCGGGTGCTAATATAACAACGGATGCTAATCTACCACCGGGTGCTAATGCAACAACAGATGCTAATCCACCACCGGATACTAATACAACAACGGATGCTAATCCTACTCCCTATACTAAAGTAACAACGGATGCTAATCTACCACCGGGTGCTAACGCAACGATGGATGTTAATCCACCACCGAATACTAATACAACAACGGATGCTAATCCTACTCCCTATACTAAAGTAACAACGGATGCTAATCTACCACCGGGTGCTAATATAACAATAGATGCTAATCCACCACCGGGTGCTAATGCAACAACGGATGTTAATCCACCACCGGCTGTCAATGCAACAACGGATGCTAATTCACCACCGGGTGTCAATGCAACAACGGATGTTAATCCACCACCTGGTGCTAATGCAATATCATCGGTACAGCTTAAAGAATTTACACGAAAACTTATTATATGGATACCAAAAGGTGCAAGCAAAGTTGACATACTTGCATGATTATGTGTTTGAGGATGAAAACAAATCGTCAGTGCTATTGTTTCCGATGCTGATAACTATATTCGTGAACGAGAACGTCGTCGTACCATACGTGAAAACAATGGAAACAATCATTACTAACTGGCTTAAATACCATCTGGAAAACAACATATGTAAAATCATGGAAACAATCATTACTAACTGGCTTAAATACTTTCTGGAAAACAATATATGTAAAATCATTGAAACAATCATTACTAACTGGCTTAAATACTATCTGGAAAACAATTTATGTAAAATCATGGAAACAGTCATTACTAACTAGCTTAAATTGATGTGGATTTAGAAATAAAAGATCAACCACAGACTTACTCACCTGCTTAGAAGCTGCAATCAAAATGGCATTCAACTCCAAAAGAATATCAGACACCTTATAGCCGTCTTCCTTCTCCTGGAAAAGACATTTGGCCTTGTATGGACAAACGGTTTAATAGCTAAATTAAACCACTTTGGAATAACAGGCAGCATGTTCAACTTTTTAGACAACTTTCTGACAAATCGCAAAATTATCACAAGAGTAGGGGAAAATTGCTCTGAAACGCACTCCATAGACAATGGCACACCTCAGGGGAGTGTAATCTCACGACAAACGACTTAGTCTCTAACAACCTAACTTCCACAAAAGTCAAAATCTCGCAATTCGCAGATGACATCGGAATCTGGAGAGCAAGAAACCCTGCTAGTCAACCAGTAATTCATGACATTCAACATAGCCTAGAGATGAGCTGATAAACAGGGCTTAAAATTATCAAACGAATAAAAATAAAAAAACAAAAAACAAAACAGTAGCTGAACTATTCACTCCAAAATTAAAAACCAAACTAACATACCCCAGACTGTATATACAGAACAACAATATAAAATTGGTTAAAGTAGCAAAATTCCTAGGTATATATTACGATGAACACCTCAATTGGGGTCAGCATATCAACAACCTAATAAACAGCTGTAATAAAGACTTAAACGTATTGCAAAACCTTAAAGGAACTACATGGTGATCCAACCAGGAAACACTACTTACCATATACAGGGCACTAATAAGATCGAAACTGGACTATGGATGTCAGATTTACAACTCTGCAAAACCTAAATATCTAAAATTCTCGACCCGATCCAACGAAAACGTTTGTACAGGTTCACTCCAGTCTGCATGACTAGCTGAACTACAAGTACTTACAGGGGAACTTCGATTGAGAAGACAGGGTTAGGGCTAACCCCAAGACAGAATCTATTACTACGATTAAGATTACTATTACTACACCGTCAAAACTAAGGACAATAAAAAAACAAAAAACAAACAAACAAAGCATGACTCAAACATCCAACAGCTGATTGGTACTATTTATAAATTAAAAATACGCCAAGTACACAAAAATCAAACTGTTATAATAAGAGTGATGAAATTATGAGACTCGTTGAATTAGATTAATTGGACAGATTGGTTATATATTATTGGGTTTTTAGTATCGTCCATTAGCATAACTTGACTGAATTTGGCATATCAATACGGGCTGGCATTTTCGGGCGCGCACGACATCCATTTTCCTAGGCTGTCCTAATTTAGAAGTGTGACAATCGCACATAAACGCGCGGTTGCTTGTCACCACTCTCGCAGTCACGGCCAATTAAAAAGTCTGACCCTCAGGCATAAAAAGTCGCGAAAGTACCTAGTTTGCAAATGCGACCTAAATCTTTATTCAGTTCAGTCAGTTTCATGGTTCTTGGATTGGACTATATTTTCCGTGTGCGCGAAGTCACAACGTTCTCGAAGGTATTCCGGGAACAGTACATGCTTGAAATATTGCGCAATCACTCGTGGAGCATTTTAAAACTTTTGAAGCCAGTCACAATCAAGTACATTTTGGTCCGCAGTCCCAACAAACCCTTCGATTGGTTTACCAAGCATTTGTCTTTTAACTTGCCGATCACCCTTCATGTTCTTATTGGTGCATATTAATTAAAACTGTTTTGATATTGTTGCTTACTTTTAATTTGTAAAGTTTCAATGACTTTCCCTCCTTCTATATTTGTTAGAAATCGTTGTCAAACGAAGGGCTCAAATGTAAATAAATCAGCATATGATGGCTGACGCAGATTAACGTACCATGGGGGAATAACTCTATATTATTGCGGTATTTGCTCTACTTGCACACAAGCAATATAATAAAATATATTAAAAATAAAATGCAACTTACCAATGAGAAGAAATGTCCACGCTTGTACTGGTTTAGTATTTCCACAATGAATGAAAGGATCCAAAGATAAAATCCAATGATAAATTCTGGGCGGAATCAATGAATAGCAACATTACAAATTAAATGCAACAATAAATTAACTTTATATGAATTTTAAATGCCAAATGGACAAAGAAATATAACTGTATAACAACTTTATTATTATTATTATTATTATTATTATTATTATTATTATTATTATTATTATTATTATTATTTTTATTGATTTAAAGAATTTTTTGTACACATATCAACAATATTTTGTAAATGTTGGTCCATACTGGCTACCATGAAATTAAATTGCAACCTTGACCTTGTAATGACATGCATGTCACCATCAGTATATGACCTATAATCATCACAAATCAGACGATACACTGAATATATTTCGTAACCAAAGCCAATGCAGGTATAGCATGTTCGACTGGACTTTTTTTTATATGAACGTAATTGCATGAACTTTAAAAAAAAAAGTGATCTTCATTTTTTATTCATCATAAAGTTATAAAACAAATGTTGACATTTCTGAGGAAATTTGTGCTGTAAGATATTTGAATCCTTACTGCTAGAGCTTTACATCTGTAAATTACCGCTAGACGGCGTGTGTCCAAAATTATTCAGAAAATTCTGTTTGCCGCGATAATACAACGTTGGACTATACGTCGTTGGTATTGATGTGCAACAAAAATAAAATTCAATGGTACAAATTTCCCTAATGATATTTTAATAAACTCAATATTGATTTATTTTCTTTTAAATTTTTAAAAGATAACAAATGTGTAAATACATAATTATCAGCCTCAAACTAATAGTCACGGTTCCCGTCCCGGATACTGAAACTGAAAAGATTGAAAGGAGCCAGCGTCTTGATAACATAGATCACAACATAATCAATGGCGATTTATCAGCTTTTAAATAATTATTTAATATATCTAGTCGTTAAAAATATATGATTTTAAGGCATTATCATTTATCTACAATGATTATAACGTGACTTAAACACAGATTAAAAATTTAATAGTGATTTACGACAACCACTTTTCCGGTTCAGTTGAAATACTTCGACACTGTTCCTTACATTCATTATTCATTAATGACTTACTTCATCGGACCGTCAATTTTAGGCAGAGATGGCACTGACAGGTACTGAAGTTGACAGCAAGCTGAAGCAGTGGCTAGACTGGGACAAGGTTATATGCATTTGCTATAACGATAGATTTCAATTATGTCTATGTCTATAAATACGTTGACGCAGTTACACTTGAACAACGGTTGGTTGGTGGTCAAAGATAAAGCATAGGAGTCTGACGTTTTATCAATAAAGTACATCGAAATCTCTGACAACATGAAATCACCTCATCGGTATTATGTTAATTGATAATACCGATAAGGTGATTTCATGTTTTCAACTTGTGGTGCTAACTTTAATTGGAACTTTTTCCTGTGGTCTGTGGTTTGCTCTAGTTTGGCTGTAAGCCAATGTCGGATATTTGTCCGCTGGAATGTTCACTAGGTTGTTTGCAATCTTGTACAACATAGTCATCTGGGCCTTGGTTCACCTGGATTCGAGTGACTCCCACTGAAGATGGTTCAACATTGCACTGACACTGCTAGTGTTATATTTATATAGCTTTCCTCTGAACCATCTCTATCTTATTTATTAGAACTTAATTATGTGGTTCCACACAGTCGAGTAATACTCAAAACCTGGTCGAACCAGAATGAAATATGCTGTGCATTTTACTTCATTTCTTGATTTGGAGGTTGCAGCACAGGAAACCAAGGTTACTGTTCCATTTTTTCACTGTTTCCAAGAAAGGTCTCTCAACAATTCAACCCAGATATATTCTGTTGCCTGCTCATTTAATAACTTGTGCCCTTAGAGAGTATATTCATACAAGATTGGTGATTTTTTTCTGTAAACTCGTAGGATGCAGCATTTTTCAGAGTGGAACATCATACCCAAAGTCCTTTCCCAAGAGGCCAGTTGTTTCAGGTCTTCTTAAGGATCTCACAGTCCCTGAAGGCATTTATTTCCCAGTAGACTATACAGTCATCTGCAAAATGTCTCGTATTGGATCTGATGCTCGTAGGTAGATCATTGATGAACAACAAGAAGAGAATGGGACCCAAAATACACCCTTGAGCTACACAACTAACAACCTTTACTGTGTGATGTTGCTCCATCTACTATAATTCTCTGCGATTTGTCTGATACGAAATCTCAGATCCATTTCAGGGCGTAATCCCTGATGCTATAGGGGTCCAACTTACTGAGGAGTCTTTCATGGTGGACATGATTGAAAGCCTTACTGAAATCATGTATAGCAAGTTTATACACAGAGGTCTTGCTCGGATTTTAAAATTAGGAGTCCAGGACTCCAAATTTGGTAAAAATAGAAGTCCCACGAGCAAAAGTTGCAGTCTGAACTAAGCCAGAAATCACATACTATCTTACACTTGGCTATGGTCACATCCTATCAGTTATAGCAACTTTAGCATAGTTCTGAATTCAATTGAAATTTTCATCATTTTTCTGTTTATCTACAAAACACTTGTCTAAATTTGCAAACAGCATTTTGTCAAAGTCTCTTGATCTCAAGTTCACAGGCAATATTTATATGGCAACAACCAGAAATGAAATCAATAACAGTGATTGCACTGGGCTTTCGCCAATGCTGCAAAGTTTCACATATTGGCGACAAAATATACCTTCTGGATATATTTTTGGCTGATAAAAATGGTATATACAGTCATGAGTTTGGAGTGGAGAAATTTCAAAGGTACCATGACAGGAAGCCACAAACGTGGATATAAAAATGCACTGGATTCAATAGTTACATACACAAATCCTTATTTCATATTGTCAAACCACCCTAACAGTTAATTGTTAGGTCATAATCCGCTTATGCTGATGTCTGTCCTTGATACTTGTATTCTGTAAAATAATCAAACTAGCCATGCTACTGACTAGTTACAATCAACTGCCTCTGAGGGCGGAAATGTGAAATGACTAGTCGACCACACGATAGCAATTAAAAAAATAACATTAAAAAAAACCTGAAAAATTGTTTTGCTGCAACATTAATGAAAACTGATTACCTCTGAAGCACCAATATATACTAAGAAAATGTTTTTAAAATTGCGTCAATGTTCTACAATTCATTTGATGTTGCTGCAGATGGGTGATTGAGCCTTTAGCGGCTCCTTCAATATCACATGCAACTTCATCAAAGCAAGCTGGCGACCTTTGATCAAAGAAGATAGCAACAAATAAAAATAAGGCATTGCTCAGTTTTCATAGTGATTAAAAAGTTTTTTTGTTGCAAAAGTTTCCTCCTTGCAACAAAAATGTGCATATGGAGGACTCCTGTGTGGGTGATTTTCTGCATCCCAAATAAAAAATTTGCATCCAAATATGCGTAATTAAGCGTTTCTGAGATCTCTGATACAGCTTCCCACTGTCTAAGGATTTTGCAAGCTTATCCACTAGGGTTATGAGCTGTGTTTTACAGCTTCATCTGGCATGGCAGTCCATTAGAATGTTGTAGCGATCTAGATTTTGCATCATGTTGCTGACTATGATGTAAGGGAGACTGGTCTATAATTACTTGCCTTACATCTTTATCCATTTTTGAAGATAGCCTTAGCATTTGTTGTTTTACACACTTCAGGGACATAACCTATTGAAAGGCACTTCTGGTAAGAATAAATCATATGGTGCACACTCTTTTGCTAGATCTTTAAGGATGCCTGCTGGAATCATATCAGGTTTTGAGGCCTTCTATGGGTTAATTTTCCGCAACAAGCTGTATATACTTTCTTCCGTAGCTTGGATGTCAGGCATTGGTGGTTACCAATCTTTATGTAGACTTGGTAGATAACTCTTATCCTCTTGTGTGAAGACTGACTGGTATTGACCATTCATTATGTTAGCCGTGTTGGATGCCTCTCAATGTAGTTTCTTTTGTTCCTTCAGTGGTGCAATGCCACAGATGTCTCTACATAAGGACTTAATGTGGTTCCAAAACCTCTTCTGCTTAATTGGTTGTTGTTCTTGATTTGGATTACCAACTTCTATCAAGTTTTCAATATATCTCCAGTAGGTCTGCTGTTTTAACAGTTGTGATCTTGCTTTTGCTTCTTTGTATAATTTCTGATCTCTTGTTTTTTCTGTTGTATTATGTCTTACAAACAATTTGTTTCGTCTTCTGTGTAGGGCTCAAATGGATTTGCTTATCCAAGGCTTGTTTGTTTGTTTCCAGATCAGATGGTATATATTTATCCATTAACCATTTGATGTTCTGCTCAAAACTGTTCCATGTATCAATTTCAGAAAGGTTATTTGTTTCACATATGATTGATTCTTGTGATGACTTCAATTCTTCACATATTTGGACATAGTCTGCATTCATGTATTGGAATAGTTTACAGGCTGCTTTCTTCATTTTTATTTGTTGTAGGCTGGGCTCTATGTAGACTGCTACATAGTCAGTAATTCCCAGTAGGACATCACACTTGTTAATTGTTGTTTTGTTGTTTGTGAAGAACAGATCAAGCAGATTTGAAGTAAATTCAGTTACAATTGTTGATGTCTCTACAACCTGTTCCAGGAACAAGTCCTTTACGATATTTAGTAGCTGTTGGCATTGGGCATTGCTTGTGGCTTGTTGTATCAGACACTCATTCTCCAAGTCAATATCTGCCAGGTTGATGTCTCCTCCTGGCCATATGTGTGCACCTCATGGGATTCTTGTAAGGCATTGATGAGGCTGATCTAGGTAGTTTGGTTCAGTTAAGGATATAAGTTTTATGCCCCTTTAACTTTAATTTTTTTACCATAACTTATTATAAGCCTTAAGTTCTTCTGGCTCGCAGCTGGAATACGTCAGATAAATTTATGTTGCTGTTTATCCATGATTCTGTACCAATAACAGTGGTTGCTTTAAGAGATCATATTGCTTGGTAGTCCCTTATTTCCAGGTCCCTTTATAGATTGACAGTTAATTACTAGGATTCTTATGAGCAAGTCAGTTCTAATTCCATTGGGACCATGTGCTGTAGAGGTGTTTCTCTGCTTGTGTGGAGATGATGTTGCATTTGGGTTGTTAAAACTTAGTCTTCTTGGATAATGTCACTAAGGCATTGGTAACTGTTACTGGTATGAAAGATTAAAGAGTCAAACATTCCAGTGGAGAAGTTTGGCTAACCACACTTAATACATTCCCAGCTTACATTGTGGAGGGCTTTAAATACTGCATCTGGCATACTCATACACTTAGTTGGTGAAAAGCCAGGCTCAGAAATAAAGGTTGTGGGCTTGAGTGTTGTCCTGACCAGCCTGAGTACAATGTAGTCTTACAACATAAGACACACCAACTCAATATTGTTTTCTGGGTGGGTGATGGGTCTTTTTGCCCAAATAATGGCACTGTGTAGTGTGTTTTGACCTCGGCTAACATTGTAATGAAAGTCAAATTTTCAGGACTACGACACAACTAGCAACCAAAAAAGACACTTTTCTACAAAGTAAAATTATAATATTAATGTCAATTTTACCCTGATGACTTTTCCCTAATAAATTCAAGTTCTCATAAAAGAAATGGACCCCGTTTTCAGTTTTGTTGACCTACATTTCAGTAGTCTGAAAAGAAATGAAAGCTGGGAATACCGAAATCGGGTAAAAACAAAATATTATTCTTAAATGAAACAAATAAAAATATATAATGCCTATTGGAACTGTAAGATATGTTTTGTTTTGTTCAAGAAACATATCCCCCACATCAAACTACTTGAACATACTTCGGCGTACTTCAACTGCCATCACATTGCAGTAAATTCAAATGTATATTAACAGAACATGAAAATGCTTCCATTTGATTGTGTTTTAATTTGATTCCACCGGGATAAAGACAGCACAGTAAATTACACAAAAATTAGTGGAAAAGTGTTTATATAGGCTGCCAAGTGTGTGAGATATTCCTGAAACTGACTATTCATTCTGATGTCAACCAACATCGGAACAGGCTGTGCAAGGCCTTTATTTGGTTAGTAAGACATAGCACTTAAGCAAAAACAACATGTGCTGTGTCTTGCATTGATCGACTAGATAGAGTACAGTGGTTTTCCACGGGGCAATAGCGTGACATTTTGTACCAAATCCAGCTCGTCCCAGGGTAGTTTCATCCCAGACATATTCACTTCTTTTACTGGGATTTGGAACCTAGTGATCAAAGCCTTCAAGTGCTTGCCTTTATCAATGACATAGTCCTTGACCTGAAGCTATCTATGTATTTTTATTCACTTCATTAGGAAGCATTCTTCAGTGCAACCCAATTTCTCCATTCCCAGCTTCCATGCAATAAACCTAATTCTACAAGGTAAGACAGACTCTGATGTTTTTGCTTTGGGGGTTGAGCCAAAAACAAAATGTCAGTGTCAATATCTAGCATTGTAGGACTAGTGTTAGAGCTAGCTGGGTCTATGCTTCATCTGATGGTTTTCCTCTACTCAAAAATATGGGGTTACTAGAAATGTGTAAATGCGCTCAAAAACTGAAATACATTTATTTTGTCTCCCAATACTCATGAAGGTAAATGTTGTTGTTGTGGGGCTTAACGACATTTTTCAGCACACAATAGGCTATACATGGCAGCCAGTATTAATGGTGGAGGAAGAAACCGGGAAATCACCGGAAAGAACCACCGACCTATGAAAAGCTACTGAAGGTAAATGTATTATGATTTTCATGTGTTTGAATAATGATAAGAGAAACAAAATAAAATTGAATTATAGTGACTACTATATTAATTACTTTTAGTCAAACCATGGTTCTACAAAAACAAAATCTCATTTATATCATTTAAAACCAGCATAAACATTGGCCTATAAAGGAAAATAATTCTGCAGCATATTCATTCTTATCTGACTTTATCCCCACCCATGCAAGTGTTCTTACCTCAGATCTCTACCCCTGGTAGATCAATTAGAATTCTATTACAGATGACCCTGCAATATTTACACAAGTAAAAGGTTTAGTTTAATTTACTGGATGTTGGTAAATGAGCATGCATGTGGATGTGAAATAACTTACAATTCAAGTAGTTACCCATCTTTGCTTTAGATGAAAGCTTAGCAAGATCTTTTTTGCCTATTCTTTCTTCAAGTATGGATGTTTTTAATTTTAAATAGGGCATCACTAGGAAAAAGCCCATGTGGAGAGATCTGGTTAAACTATACATTACACATCAATTACTGATCTTGGATGATTTTCATATCAAATATGGCATCACTAGGAAAAAGCCTATGTACAGAGATCTGGTTAAACTATACATTACACATCAATTACTGATCTTGGATGATTTTCATATCAAATATGGCATCACTAGGAAAAAGCCTATGTACAGAGATCTAGTCAAACTATACATTACACATCAATTACTGATACATTAAACTATACATTACACATCAATTACTGATTTTGGATGATTTTCATATTAAATATGGCATCACTAGGAAAAAACCCATATACAGAGATCTGGTTAAACTATACAATACACATCAATTACCGATACATTAAACTATACATTACACATCAATTACTGATACATTAAACTATACATTACACATCAATTACTGATACATTAAACTATACATTACACATCAATTACTGATACATTAAACTATACATTACACATCAATTACTGATACATTAAACTATACATTACACATCAATTACTGATACATTAAACTATACATTACACATCAATTACTGATCTTGCTGATGAAGAATTCTTTCAAATGATTTATTACTTTTGAAAAACGTTTTTTACCAGAATGTTAGATGATTAAGATTTTTTGTTTTAAAGAAATAGAAGAAGTTTGTAAGCCACTGCAGTATCTTATTGTACAAAAACATCCTGTATAGATGTCTAAGCAAAATATTTAGTTTCTTATATCCCATGTGCATGTCTAAAAAGTAAATTTGAGATCCTAGAAAGCAGTCGATATACATGTCTAGGCAGTAGATTTGGTGTGTAACATCCTATCAGCATGTCTGGGCACTACATTTGGTTTGCATTATCAGATTTTATATCAACTTGTATATGTAGCAGTACAAAACAAAATCATGACAATTGCAGATTGTGAAATGTATTCAACAAAGACGATTTAAAAACTGAATTATGTCATAAAAAGAAATAGAAGTGTTTTATCAAAATAAACACAAGTTGAGTGAAATATATTATGTGCTTTTTTGTTGTGAAGTGTAAGCCTAAGATACATACAAAGGAAAATGTTGAATCAAATAATTTCAACATCATTTCAGTAAAGCTTGTTCATATTTAGAATTTAACCACTGCAATGTTAATCCCAATAATATGTCAGGTGTAGAAGTATTATGACATTACAATTGTACAGAGAGATCCAAATGGACAGGTTTGCATAATCCTTTCATATTGGTACAGGCTTAGGATAATTTCTAGTATTGTACAAGTTATGCCTCGGTGCTTTAAAAAGAAAAAAGTGATCCCTACTCAAATTATGTAGTGTAAGTTCTTTGGAAAGAAAGAAGTTATCCCTACTCAATTTTTATAGTTTCAGTTCTTTGAAAAGATAAAAGTGACCCCTACTCAGTTTATGTAGTTTCACTTCTTAAAGTGGTGTCTTTCTTAGGAAATGAAATCTGTGGCCAGAATGAGTCTTAGAATTGTTTCATCCCCAGTATTTGTTTAGAAACTGTTTCCAGACCTTAGGTAATTATTTTCAGGGTTTTATGTATTAGAAACTGAAATTGAATGAAATTTCCATGACAGGACAGGGACATTATGGTTGCTGAGCCAGGCTGTTCCAGTTGTAATATTTGAATCCATGACCTTTGAGTTCAAGTCCAGCACACAATCGACTGATAATATTTGAATCCATGACCTTTGAGTGCAAGTCCAGCACACAATCAACTGAGCTATTCTTACCACTGAGAGGTACTGAAATACTTGTATTGAAAGGTTGATACCACTGCTGCCACCAAATCTGCATGGTTGGACCAGGGTTTAACAGTTTTTTGGTTTTGTTATGGTGGAAAACATTTGACAGAAATATTTCTTCTCATGGTAAACTCATACAAGAGTATATATACTTGTATGTAAAGCACAAATATAGTTCATTTTCTAGTTGGAAATAAAATTTTGTTTTTATATTTTTAAGGTTGCTTTGATGCATATAAGGCTTGTTTTCTAAGTCTGCTTTGTTTTACAAAGTGAGAGATATTTTTATCTCAATTTTCAGAATGAGGAATCAAGGAATGAGTTGCTACAGTTGGTGGAAAATAAGCATGTGGAGGAGCTGCGATTACGCTTACTCAGTTGCATGGAATTTGGAACGGCAGGTCAGATGGCTGTTATTCTAGATTCCGTTGACTAATATTTATTAGCAGATTGTTGTAGATGATGTTATTTGGAAATTTTGTTCATATTAAAATTAAACATGAAGTGTCAAAGCCAGCTAGTACAAAGAATCATCTGATGTTAAACAAATAAATCTATACACAGGAGTTAAATTGATGAAATGCATTGTGAAGTACAAATGTTAATTTGATATGTTACCACTATGTTTGGAATAGAGGGAAATTTAGGGCTTTTCTTGTCAGTGGGGACCCGGTGATCTACCTGGCTCCTTTTACTTTACAACAAGCTACTTTAAAAAGAAAAAGATCCCCACAAACTCCCTGCCTACTTTGGTAACTCGACCTCCAACTTTAAATCTAATGGAAGGTACTGGATGTGTTTGCATGAAATCTTGATACAGGAACATTCCGTTAAATTTCTTTCAGCATTTTGTGTTGCTGAAATTTTCTATTGTACAGATTGTTCTTAATTGGTTTTACTGCCCCATCTCATAAATGACTCATTTATTAGCAAACTTCATCTTGAAAATATAGATAATTATAGACCCAAAAATATTTTGTGATAGTTTGCAGGACTTGAAATGAAAAGAGGATGAAGCTTTGTTCAGTTTAATTGCAGGACTGAGAGCCAGAATGGGAGCTGGATTTTCCATGATGAACGATCTGACAATAATACAGGCCTCCCAGGTAAATGTCTTGTTGAATTACAGTCTGTAAAAGTAAATTTTCCCCAATAATACAGGCCTCCCAGGTAAATGTCTTGTTGAATTACAGTCTGTAAAAGTAAATTTCTCCCAATAATACAGGCCTCCCAGGTAAATGTCTTGTTGAATTACAGTCTGTAAAAGTAAATTTCTCCCAGTTATACAGGCCTCCCAGGTAAATGTCTCGTTGAATTACAGTCTGTAAAAGTAAATTTCCCCCAAATTATACAGGCCTCCCAGGTAAATGTCTCATTGAATTACAGTCTGTAAAAGTAAATTTCCCCCAATAATACAGGCCTCCCAGGTAAATGTCTTGTTGAATTACAGTCTGTAAAAGTAAATTTCTCCCAATAATACAGGCCTCCCAGGTAAATGTCTCATTGAATGACAGTCTGTAAAAGTAATTTTCTCCCAATTATACAGGCCTCCCAGGTAAATGTCTGGTAGAATTACAGTTTGTAAAATTAAATTTCTCCCAATTATACAGGCCTCCCAGGTAAAAATCTTGTTGAATTAGTATGTAAAAGTAAATTTCTCCCAATATTACAGGTCTCCCAGGTAAATGTCTTGTTGAATTACAGTCTGTAAAAGTAAATTTCTCCCAATAATACAGGCCTCCCAGGTAAATGTCTTGTTGAATTAGTCTGTAAAAGTAAATTTCTCCCAATAATACAGGCCTCCCAGGTAAATGTCTTGTTGAATTACAGTCTGTAAAAGTAAATTTCTCCCAATAATACAGGCCTCCCAGGTAAATGTCTTGTTGAATTACAGTCTGTAAAAGTAAATTTCTCCCAATAATACAGGCCTCCCAGGTAAATGTCTTGTTGAATTAGTCTGTAAAATTAAATCCCTCCCAATAATACAGGCCTCCCAGGTAAATGTCTTGTTGAATTAGTCTGTAAAAGTAAATTTCTCCGAATAATACAGGCTTCCCAGGTAAATGTCTTGTTGAATTACAGTCTGTAAAAGTAAATTTCTCCCAATAATACAGGCCTTCCAGGTAAATGTCTTGTTGAATTACAGTCTGTAAAAGTAAATTTCTCCCAATAATACAGGCCTCCTGGGTAAATGTCTTGTTGAATTGCAGTCTGTAAAAGTAAATTTCTCCCAATAATACAGGCCTCTCAAGTAAATGTCTTGTTGAATTAGTCTGTAAAAGTAAATTTCCCCCAATAATACAGGCCTCTCAGGTAAATGTCTCATTGAATTAGTCTGTAAAAGTAAATTTCTCCCAATTATACAGGCCTCTCAGGTAAATGTCTTGTTGAATTACAGTCTGTAAAAGTAAATTTCTCCCAATAATACAGGCCTCCCAGGTAGATGTCTTGTTGAATTACAGTCTGTAAAAGTAAATTTCTCCCAATTATACAGGCGTCCCAGGTAAATGTCTCATTGAATAACAGTCTGTAAAAGTAAATTTCTCCCAATAATACAGGCCTCCCAGGTAAATGTCTCATTGAATAACAGTCTGTAAAAGTAAATTTCTCCCAATAATACAGGCCTCTCGGGTAAATGTCTTGTTGAATTAGTTTGTAAAAGTAAATTTCCCCCAATAATACAGGCCTCCCAGGTAAATGTCTCATTGAATTAGTCTGTAAAAGTAATTTCTACCAATTATACAGGCCTCCCAGGTAAATGTCTCATTGAATAACAGTCTGTAAAAGTAAATTTCTCCCAATAATGCAGGCTTCCCAGGTAAATGTCTCATTGAATAACAGTCTGTAAAAGTAAATTTCCCCCAATAGTACAGGCCTCCCAGGTTAATGTCTCATTGAATTAGTCTGTAAAAGTAAATTTCTCCCAATAATACAGGCCTCCCAGGTAAATGTCTCATTGAATAACAGTCTGTAAAAGTAAATTTCTCCCAATAATACAGGCCTCCCAGGTAAATGTCTGGTTGAATTACAGTCTGTAAATGTAAATTTCTCCCAATAATACAGGCTTCCCAGGTAAATGTCTCATTGAATTACAGTCTGTAAAAGTATAAATGAATTGGCTTCTAAACCAGTAGATTTGTTACCGTTGGGTCTCACTGTAATTAACATTTTATTGAGTCTTTGTTGTTGGTGAAGAACTCGGTGATCTGATTTCAACTTAATCATTTCAGGGCTTATGTAAATACGTGTTGTCTACTGGAAGTCAGAAACCCATAGTTATTGGATACGACGGAAGACACCATAGTAATAGGTATAACTGTACATAGTCATCAATGTCAACTTGGTATTTTTATGAATGTGTTTGTATTTGTTGTATTGTATATAATGTTTATGCATTTCTTTATTATTTGCATTACAGAATGTTATGACACACATAAAACTGACCATTTTAGCAGAGTGCATGACTAGCCTGACATTTTTTGTGATGTCATAGTTTGAATCTGTATGTAAAGTGGAATCGTGCAAGCCACTTACCATCTCTAGTTCTTTCATTCTAAGCTGAAATTCCCTTTCATTCTTCTCTCTTTGTAATTGCATCTATCTGTCTCTCTCCTCTTTTTCAGTTTGTAATTGTTTATCTTTCTTACTCTCCTGTCTTTCTTTCTCTTTCTCACTATCCTGTCTCTCTCTCTCCTCTTTTTCAAATTGTAATTGTTTATCTTTCTCCCTTTCCTGTCTTTCTCTCTCATCTTTTTCTTTTTCAAATTTCAATTGCAATTGTTTCTCTTGCAAATGCATTTGTTTCTCTTTTTCTTCTCTCTGAAGCTCAGTCCTCCTTAACTGTGACAAGTTCAAGCAACTCATCTGTCTTAAGACTATCCAACTGTACAGCAGTTGGATTAGAAAGAAAGTTTACACTTTTGATGACATTGTAAATGAAAGCCTGTTGTTTTCCCTTAAAATTTCAAATAAAAATGTAAAATAGTAATTGGGATTTAGAAACTAGGGGAAATTTAAATTTCAAAAAGAAATTTTTGAAATATTTAACCAGAATTCATATATTCTAGGATAAGCTTCCAATTTCTTTGTTACGTGAGAAGGGCTCGTACTCAGTAACAAAGAAAAGAGTGAAAGCCAACAAGCTTTGTAAATTTTAACAAAAAATTTATTTCCCTAAATAACAATGTAAAAATTGGTAAATAGGACTTACAGTTGATGAATATAATCCAAATATGAGTCTAAGAATAAAAACACAAGTCCTATCACTAAATAGTCCTATAAGAATCTGGGTTTAAGTCTCGATGACGTATGAATATGGAAAGTGATGATGTCAGATGTAGTCCAATATATGAATAACAATAATTCCACACTTAAATCACAGACTTTGTTTCTGCATAATTCCAAAATTAATTTCCTTGAAAATCTTTCAGATTTTTTTTAATAAGAAAGTCAACTTGTTGAGTGTCCAGGAAAATAAATTATTGAATAAAAAAAAATCGATGAAGAATATAATATTCTGGCAACAAATTAAAAACAACACCTTGTTTCTTCAAGGTTTTGAATGACTCTGCATAAACAAATATTAAGAATGCATATTTAACCTCAGAAACATCACTTTAGATCTCGCGAGATTAGTCATGTGGTCACTTAGTACGCTAGTTTTGTCACATTGTCTAGAGAAGACCGACTTAAAAACCAATCATTAAAAAGGTTGTTTACAAACAGTGATCACATGAAAAAAGTATGTCTGTGATGCTGACCAATCATTTTAACTTCCTGTTGATTTGTTACCAAGGTAAGGCGAACTGAATGCCAAACATCACTATTTTGTCTTGAATAAACAAAGCTTGTGCTAAAATTATATCTCACTACTAAAAACATAATCATGAATCGAAGAAAAATATTCATTGCAATAAAATACAGTGAAACAAAAATGAAATAAAAAGAATTTTAAACCTTACACACAAGCAATTTAATCACATATACATAACAACATAACGATGTTATCAATGGTGAGTTACAAATAATGCATTATCAGTCTTGCATTACAAAATAATAAACAGGTTCAGAAGTGAACTGGTGAATTATGCGATTCATAATGAACTAAACGGTTCTTCACTAAATGCAATTTTGTAAAATTCTTGCTAAGTCACAGATAATAGAAAATATTGTTGTTATACTATGCAAATCAAAGCAACAGAAATATGAAAATAAACATAGTACAATAGCTATAACTTACAGTTCTGTGAATTAATGTCAATATCAGCAGATTCTGTGAATGAATGTGAACATAGGGAGATACTGTGAATTAAGGTGAATGTGGGGAAAAACTGTGAATTATAGTGAACCTAGGGAAATAATGTAAATTCAGGGGCCCCAAGTGGTCTAAAACGATCTCTGTTACAGATCACTGCCATCTGACCTCTGTCTGCATGGGTTTGAGTCTAAAATTCAGCAAATGTGGATATCTGAGAAAGCTTGCCAGTAGCTTTTCATGGGTCAGTGGTTCTTTACAACAATTTTCCAGTTTCTTCCTCCACCATTAATACTGGCCACCATGTATAGCCTATCATGTGCTGAAAAATGGCATTAAGCCCCAGAACAACAACAACTTTAAATTAAGGTGAACACAGGGAAATACTGTGACTTAAGGTGAACTCAAGGAAATACTGTTCATTAAAGTCTACATTGGAAATTTTATAAATTCAGATGAACTTGGGTAAACACTGAATAAAGGTGAACATAGAAAATCCTGTGAATTGAGACGAACATGGAGAAACTGAATGTTGGGAAATACAGTGAATTCACTGTTGTTTTTGAGTTTCTGGTTTTTATTATTTCATTTAAATATTAAATTATAAATTGTTTCTGCCATCATTTTATACACATGGAGATATTAACTTTAAGTCATATTAACTTCTCTGCTAATTTCAGAGTAACCTCAAAATCAATCCCCACACAACATGTTGCTCAGAAATGGAAGAAACCCTTGTAAAATTTGCCATTGATGCAGAAATACATGGACATATTCTATTGTCTAGCATTTATTTTGTGAGAGTCATTTCATGGACAGATAAAAGTGTACTTATCTGCTAAATGAGGGAGAAAAATTATTCACTGTGCTTGTAAATATATTACAATGCTTTCTTCTTTTTCCATATGTAATTTGTCTTGACCTTTCTGATTGCTTCATGTTTCAGGTTTGCTTTACTGACAGCAGGAATATTTGTCAACCAAGGCATACCTGTGTACCTGTTTTCCAAAATGTGCCCCACACCATACGTTGTAAGTAGTAATTATCCACACCATATGCTGTAAGTTGTAATTATCCAAACCATATGTTGCAAGTAGTAATTATCCCAACCATACGTTGTATGTAGTAATTATCCCCACCATACCTTGTAAGTAGTAATTATCCCCACCATATGTTGCAAGAAATAATTATCCCCAGCATACGTTGAATGTAGTAATTATCCCCACCATATGTTGTATGTAGTAATTATACCCACCATACCTTGTATGTAGTAATTATCCACACCATACATTGTAAGTAGTAATTATCCACACCATATGTTGTAAGTAGTAATTAACCACACCATATGCTGTAAGTTGTAATTATCCACACCATATGTTGCAAGTAGTAATTATCCCCACCATACGTTGTATGTAGTAATTATCCCCACCATACCTTGCAAGTAGTAATTATCCCCACCATATGTTGCAAGTAGTAATTATCCACACCATACGTTGAATGTAGTAATTATCCCCACCATATGTTGCAAGTAGTAATTATCCCCACCATACATTGAATGTAGTAATTATCCCCACCATATGTTGTATGTAGTAATTATCCCCACCATACATTGTAAGTAGTAATTATCCACACCATACATTGTAAGTAGTAATTATCCACACCATACATTGTAAGTAGTAATTATCCACACCATACATTGTAAGTAGTAATTATCCACACCATATGTTGCAAGTATAATTATCCCACATACTTGATGTAGTAATTATCCCCACCATAGGTATGTAGTAATTATCCCCACCATACCTTGTATGTAGTAATTATCCACACCATACATTGTAAGTAGTAATTATCCACACCATATGTTGTAAGTAGTAATTATCCACACCATATGCTGTAAGTTGTAATTATCCACACCATATGTTGCAAGTAGTAATTATCCCCACCATACGTTGTATGTAGTAATTATCCCCACCATACCTTGTAAGTAGTAATTATCCCCACCATATGTTGCAAGTAGTAATTATCCACACCATACGTTGAATGTAGTAATTATCCCCACCATATGTTGTATGTAGTAATTATCCCCACCATATGTTGCAAGTAGTAATTATCCCCACCATACATTGAATGTAGTAATTATCCCCACCATATGTTGTATGTAGTAATTATCCCCACCATACATTGTAAGTAGTAATTATCCACACCATACATTGTAAGTAGTAATTATCCACACCATACATTGTAAGTAGTAATTATCCACACCATATGTTGTATGCAGTAATTATCCACACCATACATTGTAAGTAGCAATTATCCACACCATATGTTGTATGCAGTAATTATCCACACCATAAGTTGTAAGTCGTAATTATCCACACCATACGTTGTATGTAGTAATTATCCCCACCATATGTTGTATGTAGTAATTATCCACACCATATGTTGTAAGTAGTAATTATCCACACCATACGTTGTATGTAGTAATTATCCCCACCATAAGTTGTATGTAGTAATTATCCCCACCATACATTGTATGTAGTAATTATCTACACCATACGTTGTATGCAGTAATTATCCCCACCATACGTTGTATATAGTAATTATCCACACCATACATTGTATGTAGTAATTATCCCCACCATACATTGTATGTAGTAATTATCCCCACTATACGTTGTATGTACTAATTATCCACACCATACGTTGTATCTAGTAATTATCCCCACCATACGTTGTATGTAGTAATTATCCCCACTATACGTTGTATGTAGTAATTATCCCCACCATACGTTGTATGTAGTAATTATCCCCACCATACGTTGTATGTAGTAATTATCCCCACTATACGTTGTATGTAGTAATTATCACCACCAAACGTATGTAGTAATTATCCCCACCATACGTTGTATGTAGTAATTATCCCCACCATACGTTGTATGTAGTAATTATCCCCTCTATACGTTGTATGTAGTAATTATCCCCACCATAGGTTGTATGTAGTAATTACCCGCACCATATGTTGTATGTAGTAGTTATCCACACCATACGTTGCATACAGTAATTATCCACACCATACATTGTATGTAGTAATTATCCCCACCATACGTTGTAAGTAGTAATTATCCCCACAATACGTTGTATGTAGTAATTATCCCCACCATATGTTGTATGTAGTAATGATCCCCACCATACGTTGTATGTAGTAATTATCCCCACCATATGTTGTATGTAGTAATTATCCACACCATACGTTGTATGTAGTAATTATCCACACCATACGTTGTAAGTAGTAATTATCCACACCATACCTTGTATGTAGTAATTATCCACACCATACGTTGTATGCATTAATTATCCACACCATACCTTGTATGCAGTAATTATCCACACCATACGTTGTCAGTCGTAATTATCTGCACCATACGTTGTATGCAGTAATTATCCATAGCATACATTGTAAGTAGTAATTATCCACACCATACGTTGTATACAGTAATTATCCACACCATACATTGTAAGTAGTAATTATCCACACCATACATTGTATGTAGTAATTATCCTCACCATATGTTGTATGTAGTAATTTTCGACACCATACGTTGTATGTAGTAATTAGCCACACCATACGTTGTATCTAGTAATTATCCACACCATACATTGTAAGTAGTAATTATCCACACCATACGTTGTTAGTAGTAATTATCCACACCATATGTTGTAAGTCGTAATTATCCACACCATGCCTTGTATGCAGTAATTATCCACACCATACGTTGTAAGTAGTAATTATCCACACCATACGTTGTATGCAGTAATTATCCACACCATACTTTGTAAGTAGTAATTATCCACACCATACGTTGTAAGTAGTAATTATCCACATCATACGTTGTAAGTCGTAATTATCCAGACCATACATTGTATGCAGTAATTATCCACACCATACGTTGTAAGTAGTAATTATCCACACCATACGTTGTAAGTAGTAATTTTTCACACCACACGTTGTGAGTAGTAATTTTCCACACCATATGTTGTAAGTAGTAATTATCCAGTGATGAGCAAACAACAAATGTTTAGTGTACAACAGTTTTCATGTTGCTTGTAATATCGTCATCAACTTGGACACCCTCGATCACTCAAACTTGATTTTTAAAATTCTCCATATGTATATAATAGAATTATAATGTAGATGAATTAAACTACTAATCTTTTGCACTGATTTGCACATCAACCACGATATAAGCGAGGGCGGGAGTTATCGAGGGACCTATAACAAACAACAAAACTAACAAAGGAAACGACAAATAGGCATAAGGGGGTGGGGGTGGCTTGGCATGTTACATTGTTGAATACTCAATTAATAATTGTGCTAAGATTAACAGTGAATAAATATCTCTTCATATCGGTGTACTTTGTATAATTTTTTCATCATAGAGTAGCATTAATTTCAGGATAACTTGCAGTATATTGATCATCAAAACATTATTCCAAGTGGTTTCCATTCGCTTAGCACATGTACGACATCATGTTGTGTAGTATGTCACTAATCCAAAGTAGACGTTTTTTTTAAATATAAAAGATCGACACATTTTAAACAAAAACAATGTCAATCGAACGATGTGTAGATATTGTGGTACGCGTAAAATGGAAGAAAAAAAATAAATTCACAAGGGTTAACCATTACCAACATGAAATTAATTGGTCTAAAAAAATTAAAATGACCTAAAGTAGAACACGATAATACTTGCGGTTTGTGACACGTTATGTGAACCATGCATACACAGCATCATCTAATTCGTTATCGCTTGCAGTCCGTGCTCGTTTTCGTTTCATCCCTTCATCTGAATCAATCATCTGAGTAATTTCAAAGTTTTAGCTTATCCTTAAGCCAACCTCTAAATGTCGACTTGGCAATTTTTAGTTCATTGCAAATTTTTGATCTCGCTTCATCATTATGAACACCATCTATGATCAGCTTTTCAGTCACCAAGTACGCCTTTCTCTTATTCCTTTGCTCTCCATGATCACATTTACAAATGATTAGGATACATTACTGATATTATATA
Source organism: Potamilus streckersoni (assembly GCA_016746295.1). NCBI lineage: Eukaryota > Metazoa > Mollusca > Bivalvia > Unionida > Unionidae > Potamilus > Potamilus streckersoni. The sequence goes on along the minus strand of JAEAOA010000868.1, from coordinate 320,819 downwards.
CTTTAATGATGTTAATACATAAAATGTGAAAATATTTTCTATTGGCCAAGTAAAATGAAATTTGATCACGGTAATGAATATAAGAACATTTGTTCCTAGGGGCATGCCTTTGAACTTTATTTTATTGTACTTACTTTGTTTTATTTGATACCAAAGACATATTCCAAGTGATAAAACAACACCTGTCTTTTTTAATTGATTCTTTTATTGCAACAAACACTTCCCCAAGCTGTTGATCAAAACAAAGCCGGCATTCAATTATGTTCTCCTGGGTTGGGTTTCGATGTGACGGTCGACTGATTCTTTTCATGTTTTCATAGAAGAGAATAGTATTATAGTGTTGAGATGAAATTAAAGGATTATAATGTGAATTTCACCTAGCAAGACATTTAATTGGTATTTATTTCATTCTCTGTTGCCACATCTTAGCATTTACCAGAATTTTTCGTTGAGCGCTGCTTATTTACAGTGTATTGACAACTATTTTTCTATTTAAAAATTAAATTAACATAATATGTGATATCTTATTAGAAATTGCAAATTTCACAATATGGAATCTATCTTTATGGGCAATATTCACCATTTTCGATGATAAAAACGAGCTATATATATATCAAGGTTTAATTTACCATTTCTTATCACGACTTTTTTCACGTTCAACACATTTTAAAATATATTTTCTTTGAAAAAAATCGGAAGCCATGCCAGACACAGTGCTTTAAGCCTGTTCGCGAGTTATCGAGAGAGTGGTGTATTTAGAAAGTTTGATCTGCTTCTTTTGCAATAATTTTAGGTTTTTACTTTATTCAAAGAAATTTGACAAACATGCAATGACTTGATGGGAAGCAAACCTTTTAGCTTCTCATGAGCAACATAAAATGTATTCTATTGGTACCTAGGAAAATTAATCATCCAAGAAATTGTACAGTTAAATTTTGAAGGAAAATCCCTTTTTTTATGAAAAAAGTTTTTTTGAAAGAAAAAAAAAACACTTAAATTTTACTGATATGCATAGTCTTTAAGTAATAATGAATATATTTCTGATTTTGATTTTTAAACATAGATAGAACAATTTCTCAACCATATCACTATTATTTCTGCCTTGTGGCAGTTTATAGTGATGTCTAGCATTGGGGCAAAAAACCACATGTAGCATGATGTCCCACCCAGTCACAATATCCTGATACCAGTCCTAACACCAACCTCTTAATGCTGAGTGCCAAGCGAGGCACTGTTAGTATCATTTTTATAAGCCTCAGGCATGACTTGGCCAGGGTTCAAACTGGTGACCTCCCATGTCAAACCACTAGGCCACCAGTGCAGTCTTGAGCTGCAATGAAAACTGATACACTCAACTTTGAACAAGATCAATTTTATAGCTGAATGTATACTGTGAGGGACTGACCATTTAATTGATATTCATTCAGAGTGAGATATATTTTACAAGATAAATAAATTTCAATTAAAACAAGGGATGGACTAATGTTTATTAGTAATCAGAGTACAACACTTGTTTTCAGGTGTTTACACCACCTCCATTTATAAAATTCAGTGACCATTCTTAAAACTGTTATGAAATATAGACAAGGGTTATCATTAAAAGATGATGTCAATTTCAGCTTGGGAAAGGCGTGTTACAAAAACCATCTGACATCAGGTGATCATTGATTATGGAATAATCTACTTTCAATGGCTTCCACAATCTGACAATGTTAGTGGTATTTTAGCCTTCGTGTATCATCAGTTACAAGTACCAAGCATTTGTGAATGCTTTTTATCACATACCTTCCATCAAATTGTTGTCAGTGGTTTTATAAGTCCCATGCACCAGTTTTCCATTTAAATCACTTAAATTTATAAAGTTGGGATCAACATTACATCTAATATCTATAACAATCTTTCAATAGGTAGCACACCTTGAATCAAGGAAGCCCGTTTATATAGAATGGCCCCTATAATAAACAAGTTCCAACATATTATGGCCACTGTCGTAACAGCAGCTATGAACTTGTAATTGGTGGAATGATATGCAGTGCTCTCTACTACCACCTTTTTTAAAGACTATATTAGGCCAAACTATGAATTAACTGTAATCTTATCTCTTTAGTGATGGAATTCACAGCAAGCCATTAAAGACACATTCATTTCCATATCTCAGTCTTGACTATGGTGAAGGGATTTGCAATGGAATTTAAAAAGGTAGTAGGGCCATACCTTCAGCACAGTAAGAAGCAGTCATATGAATTTACAGCTGTTGAAAACCACATTTCCCCTTTACTAAAGTGGAAAAGAGATAAGGGGATGGTGATCATTTCTCCAGTATTTTTCTCCACGAGACCCTTCAATCTCAAATGACATAACTTTCATATCCCTCTTTTACAGATCCCATTTGTGGGAAGACAATTATTATCACATTCAATGCACCTTCTTTGCTCAGAGTTCCTTTGGTTACAAATGCTTCACTTAGTCATCAGCCTAAAAACATTAAATAAAATGTTTTATGCACTTGTGTTCTTGATAGCATTAAACAAATTTTAACTAGCTTTCAAAAATATTAGCTCATAAAAATTAACTTATGAATATTTTTTTTATAATGAATAAATTAAGTAGATAATTAGCTGAACACTTCTGGTGAGAATTTTAATAGCAGTTCTGATTTTTTATTTATTTTTGGCACTTATATAGGTCAAGGCTTTCTACACCATTTTGATCACATATCCACTGAAGATTTGTGTACTTGTGTGTGCATGTAATGTAAATGATTTCGTGTTGCTAAATCATCCTCTGACATGGATGCCTGTTCGTAATGTTCTCTGGTTCACATGCATGTGCATATGATTTGAGGACAAAGTCATGTTTGATATAAGACTTCAACCTAGATCAGTAACCAAATGAAACACTATTATCGTGTTACTCTAGACAACCACTTGATTAGAAAATGGAGTGATCCCAAATCCTGAAACTATAAGTACACAGGTAAATATGCAAATATTTGATTTTGTATTGCCTGTAAAGCAGCATTGTTAATGCTTTGATTCTGTGTCTGACCTCAGTCACTGGTTGTTTAACGTTTCCACCAACATGGCATCAAATTCAGCCAAGCTAATCATTATGTCCTCAGTAACCGTCATGTTCAGATTGGTATTAAGACTTCTTTGTGCCACCATGAGAAGTTCTGAATATGAGAAGTACTTGTGAAAGCAGCTTAACCAGATTATTTTATCACTGATGTGAGTTATACTGGTTACTGTTGATATCACTCCAACAATAATTTCAACTGGTGTTCCTAAAATGGTTGTCAGTCATGATTCCTACAACACCCAGACCATGGTGGTTGCCACAGTGATCCACAGATAGCATCTGCATTTCATGAGTAGCATGATTTTCTTTGTGGTTTCATCTTATAGTTGTTATTCTTTATCAAATATTTTTTCACATCTGTAAAATTGATTTGTTCTTTGATCCCTATCCATAATAACTGTCATAAACTTATAACTAGCAGATATCTTTTGGAGAATATTTACATTTCTAAGATTGTATGTTCCTGGGGCTGTCATTACATTCATGTAAAAACATACTGATTATGCCATTCAATCATATCTGAAACGATCATTAACAACTTCACCCAAAAACTGTTAGACAAGTGCATCCTTTTTAAATAAAACTTGAGATTTCTCTCTTTGTGGTTGAGTTAACACAACACAATCAACAAGAAATGCAACTGATGTAGATTTGTCAATAATTCATCAATGTAGTAACAAGAAATGCAACTGATGTAGATTTGTCAATAAACTCCATTCATCAATGTAGTAACAAGAAATGCAACTGATGTAGATTTGTCAATAATTCATCAATGTAGTAACCAAAAATCCAACTAATGTAGATTTGTCAATAAACTCCATTCATCAATGTAGTAACAAGAAATGCAACTGATGTAGATTTGTCAATAAACTCCATTCATCAGTGTAGTAACAAGAAATGCAACTGATGTAGATTTGTCAATAATTCATCAGTGTAGTAACAAGAAATGCAACAGATGTAGATTTGTCAATAATTCATCAATGTAGTAACCAAAAATCCAACTAATGTAGATTTGTCAATAAACTCCATTCATCAGTGTAGTAACAAGAAATGCAACTGATGTAGATTTGTCAATAATTCATCAATGTAGTAACAAGAAATGCAACTGATGTAGATTTGTCAATAATTCATCAATGTAGTAACCAAAAATCCAACTAATGTAGATTTGTCAATAAACTCCATTCATCAATGTAGTAACAAGAAATGCAACTGATGTAGATTTGTCAATAAACTCCATTCATCAGTGTAGTAACAAGAAATGCAACTGATGTAGATTTGTCAATAATTTATCAATGTAGTAACAAGAAATGCAACTGATGTAGATTTGTCAATAATTCATCAATGTAGTAACAAGAAATGCAACTGATGTAGATTTGTCAATAAACTCCATTCATCAGTGTAGTAACAAGAAATGCAACTGATGTAGATTTGTCAATAATTCATCAATGTAGTAACAAGAAATGCAACTGATGTAGATTTGTCAATAATTTATCAATGTAGTAACAAGAAATGCTACTGATGTAGATTTGTCAATAATTCATCAATGTAGTAACAAGAAATGCAACTGATATAGATTTGTCAATAATTCATCAATGTAGTAACAAGAAATGCTACTGATGTAGATTTGTCAATAATTCATCAATGTAATAACAAGCCCAGCTTTCATACAGATGCAAATTTAAAATATAGTCTTATTGCATGAATAAATAAGGGCCAAAAATATTATCATTTCAAATGATTTACTAAAAGTCATCAAATTTAAGTCATTTATTGAACATTGTACTGATTTAACTTTTTGTATCCTGTACACTATGATAGACTATGCCTGGTATATCCTATATTCATGACTAGACTGCATAGTATATTCTGTACACTAGAATAGACTGCATAGTATATTCTGTACACTAGACTAGACTGCATGGTATATCCTGTACACTAGACTAGACTGCATGGCATATCCTGTACACTAGACTAGACTGCATGGCATGTCCTGTACATTGGACTAGATGAATGGTATATCCTGTACACTAGACTAGACTGTATGGCATATCCTGTACACTGGACTAGACTGCATGGCATATCCTGTACACTGGACTAGACTGCATGGCATACCCTGTTCGTTGGACTCGATGAATGGTATGTCCTGTACACTGGACTAGACTACATGGCATATCCTGTACACTGGACTAGACTGCATGGCATATCCTGTACACTGGACTAGACTGCATGGCATATCCTGTACATTGGACTAGATGAATGGTATATCCTGTACACTAGACTAGACTGTATGGCATATCCTGTACACTGGACTAGACTGCATGGCATATCCTGTACACTGGACTAGACTGCATGGCATATCCTGTTCATTGGACTAGATGAATGGTATGTCCTGTACACTGGACTAGACTGCATGGCATATCCTGTACACTAGACTAGACTGCATGGCATATCCTGTACATTGGACTAGATGAATGGTATGTCCTGTACACTGGACTAGACTGCAAGGTATATCTTGAACACTGGACTAGACTGCATGGCATATCCTGTACATTGGACTAGATGAATGGTATGTCCTGTACACTGGACTAGACTGCAAGGTATATCTTGAACACTGGACTAGACTGCATGGCATATCCTGTACACAGGACTAGACTGCATGGCATATCCTGTACACTGGACTAGACTGCATGGCATATCCTGTACACTGGACTAGACTGCATGGCATATCCTGTACACTGGACTAGACTGCATGGCATATCCTGTTCATTGGACTAGATGAATGGTATGTTCTGTACACTGGACTAGACTGCATGGCATATCCTGTACACTGGACTAGACTGCATGGCATATCCTGTACATTGGACTAGATGAATGGTATGTCCTGTACACTGAACTAGACTGCATGGTATGTCCTGTACACTGGACTAGACTGCATGGCATATCCTGTACACAGGACTAGACTGCATGGCATAGCCTGTACAATGGACTAGACTGCATGGTATATTCTGTACACTATACTAGACTACATGGTATATCCTGTACACTGGACTAGACTGCATGGCATATCCTGTACACTGGACTAGACTGCATGGCATATCCTGTACAATGGACTAGACTGCATAGTATATTCTGTACGCTATACTAGACTACATGGTATATCCTGTACACTATACTAGACTGTGCCTGGTTTATCCAGTAGACTAGACTCTGCCTGGTATATCCTTTAAGCTAGACTAGACTGCATAGCATGTCCAGTACACTCGACTTTACTGCATAACATATTCTGTACACTGGACTAGACTGCATGGTATATCCAGTACTCTGGACTAGACTGCATGGTATATCCTATACACTACACTAGACTGCATGGTATATCCTATACACTACCAGAATGCATGGTATATCATATACACTACACTAGACTGTGCCTGGTATGTCCTGTACACTAGACTGCATGGTATATCCTATACACTACACTAGACTGTGCCTGGTATATCCTATACACTTGACTGTGCCTGGTATGTCCTGTACACAATACTGGACTTTTCATGGACTTTTGCTGGTATAACATGTACTCTTTAATAAACTGTCCTTCGATTTCAACTGAAAATTTCAGGATTCGTGAGATTTAATTTGCTGTATCTCTATTGTTTGATTAGTTTTTTGTTCTAACTTTCAGCCATATACAGTGTTACATCTGGGATGTATCTGTGGCGTGATGATTACAGCATCTCACAACCCCAAGGATGATAATGGATACAAGGTAAAGATACCTATTTTAACATGTTTAATTGATGACTCATGGTGATCAGCTTTATTAGATTGATTGATCTTTGCATCTAGTCTGGGTTTCCTCATTACATTTTAATGCCATTTATAATGAAGAAAATTATTCGATTTACACCACTATCCTTATTATTATACCATTGCTGACACTATGGGCTGTCACTCATGTACATATTATTTGTATTAATTGTTTGAAAATTATGCATAAAATAATTATTAATTGAAAACTTAGTGGTATAGTTTGCCCCATAACATCCTTAATTTACAAGTATCCTATTGGAAACTTACTTTGCAACATTACATCAAGAAAGCAGGAGCTAAGACTAAGAAAACCCAGGTTTATTTAATTTGCACCATTACCTCAGGAAAGCGGGAGCTAAAAAACCCAGTTTTAGGGATACTGTAACAAGATAACCGGGTTTGATTTCTGTGTATTGATAAATGACTTGAATGAAAAAAGAATTATGATTAATACACTTGTATAAGATCAGAATATAGTACAGATTAACAGTCTACACAAGCCTAATAATGCAACATTAATATTGAATAAAAATACACAACCTTACACAGTACAAGGACAAAAATTAATGATTCACAGTAAATATGAAATGATGAAAAGAATGATGAGTTTTATTCAAATAGTAAAAATGTATTCACTGAAATAGTGAAAAATGAAGTACTTTACTCATATAGTAAAATGATGAAAACAAAAGGACAGATAAACAAAATATCTTTACAGTCCCAAAACACTGGGTTTAACAAACCCCAAAATTAGCCCAAGGCTAAAAGATTATAGATATGGAGTAACACAAAACACTTTGTCACTAGCACACTTGGCTACCAGTCACACTGGTCAATCAAGCAGTCAGTATTATAGGTAGTCACCAACCTCCATTCAATTCCTTGGTCAATCTAGCAATGCCAGATCGCTTGCTACTCAACCAGCAAACACACTGTTCACTCAGCTCTACATCTTTATAGCTGCTATGGTCAACTTCTGTGGTTAGCTCTACAGCTGGCACCCCATCGACTCCGATCAGCTGAACATATATCTAACACCATTAACTATACACAACACAGACATATACAATAAATTGTAATGATGTTATATATGGTAAGCTATACAAATTACATATCAGCACAACATTACAAAGCAATAAACAGGTCCAGAAGTGAACCTACCCATCTCTAATAAGAATCCTATGTTACTAAATGTTTCTTAAAAATGCAACTTTATATTGCTAATATAAATCTATTGCTAAGTCACAAACAAGAATAGAAAATATTTTCATTATACTATGTAAGCCAATGCTATATACAAAAATAAATTTAATAGTACAATAGGGATAACATATACATAGGAAAATAATAAATAACTCACATACCTCTACAACTGAAGATGTGCCTAGTAATTAAGTATACTGCTCACTGACAAGATGTTCCATAATGCAAATATTAAGTCTTATGGTGATGCATGTATACACAGATAATGCAGCCATTCATCATCTGTGCACTTGATGTATTTGGTTTTTCCCATCATAGGCACTTTGCACATGCTGCATAGGATGAACCGATCTCACTGTTTCAAAATATTGTATAATATACATAAATCACCCTCAGGTATTCTTGTACACAAAGGGTTAATGAGTTAAACAAGAATTTTGGAAATTTTTACAAATGTCATAAAATGGCTAAATTTGTAATTTATGTGCAATATCAATGCACAAGAGATCAAATACACAAGGAATATTCAAATTTGGTGACATCATCAAAATGCACTGTTTAATATAAGGTTTTCAGGCACTGTTCTTTAACATTAAGGTTGCTCTTCTTTAATGTTTAGGTTTTTATTTGCTGTTCTGTATCATTAAGCTTTTCTTTTGCACTTCTTTGACATTACGGTTTTCACTTGCAGTTCCTTAACACTATGGTTTTCAGTTGCAGTTCATTAACATTATGGTTTTCAGTTGCTGTTCTTTAATGTTGAGGTTTTCAGTTGCTATTGTTTAAAGTTTAGGATTTCAGTAGCTGTTCTCTAATGTTCCGGTTTTCATTGGCTGTTCTGTGATGTAAGTCAGATGTGGTTAGGATAATTATCATGTTCAGTACATACATTGTTTTGCATATAGGTGGCAATCTCATTCTTTATTCTCTTTTCATACAGTGTTCATTTTCAGTTGGCTTTTTTATGATGGACTCTAGGCTCCCTACCTCACTTGGTTGCTGCTCACCCCTTTTTCTAGAGTAAGGGGTTGCATGGCCAGAAGTAGTCAAAGCCTATATCAGAAGTTCTTAACCATGTAGGGCAGCAACTCAAGTTAGGTTTGTAGACTTCTGACCTATCATATTCTATAAAAAGCACCTGGGTAGGAATTTTCACATTTTAAGGTTGATTTCAGTGACCCACTCAAAACAATTTGATGACCCAGTTTTGGGTTGCAACCCATAGGTTAAGAACCACTAGCCTAGATGCAGCTCCTGCTATAACTCCAGATGTAAACAGATTATGTCTGTTAAGTGTAACATATACAATTTTGCTACAAGTATCACATGCATGTATATGTTTGCTACCTGCAGAACTGTGTATCACATGCATATATGTTTGCTATTGTGTATATATATATATATATATATATATATATATATATATATATATATATATATATATATATATATATATATATGTCTGCTAGTTGTAACTACAAGTATCACATGCATATATGTTTGCTATTGTATATGTGTTTGTTACCTACAAAGTGTATTGCATGCATATGCGTTTGCTATTATATATATATATATATATATATATATATATATATATATATATATATATATATATATATATATATATATATATATATGTTTGCTACCTGTAAAGTGTATCACATGCATATATGTTTGCTATTGTATATATATGTCTGCTAGTTGTAAAGTTTATCACATGGATATATGTTTGCTTTTGTATATGCATGTTTGCTACCTGTAAATTGTATCACATGCATATATGTTTGCTATTCTATATGTATGTTTGCTGCCAATAAATGTATAAACATAAATACCCAGTATTATAGCCCAATGATGACACTGACAGTGTTGGCATAAACATAAATACCCAGTATTACAGCCCAATGATGACAATGTCAGTGTTGGCATAAACAATGTATACCTTTTATGTTTAAGTAAATGTATATAAGCTTTGCTGTCTTCTAACATTTCCATTTCTCTATAGATGTATTCATTCAGACCTAGAATTTGTTTCATGGATGTCAAAAATTAATTAAAAGAAGAATTTTTCTGTGCTTTGCAGGTGTACTGGACAAATGGAGCTCAGGTGAGTGTCTGTTTATTTTGTGATAAGTATCAGATGCTAGTTGCAAGTTGGCAAATCCACTGTTTTTTTGTAAGCATGTAAGAAAAGTAACCTCTAAATGACAGGGTTCAGTCTATGCAGTATTTTTGCACCAATGGCACACCAAAAATTATGTCCGCCCCACTCAGATACGAGTGATGCATTTATATGGCTCAGTCAGGCCTGCTATACCAGGTCTAACTTAAATGACTCTTAAATCATTAACTTATAGAATAATAGCAAAACCTAACAGAAATGATTGTGGCAATTAAATTTAGACATTTGCTTGTCTGGGTTTGATATAGATCTAAATTTCATATTATATTCAATGGAGCTGGTCTGAGAACCAAACTACTGGCTCTAGGATTCATATTAGATTCAATGGAATTCATCTGAGAACCAGACTATATTTACAGGAATACTGTAAATTCTTTAATCTGCTAATATTTTTCAGTCAGATGACACAGCCCATGTTTTTCATGCAAAATGCTTGCATGACCAAGCCCATTTTATTCCTACACAATGCCTGCATGACCCAGCCCATTTTATTCCTACACAATGCCTGCATGACCCATTCCATTTTTTTCCTACAAATGCCTGCATGATCCAGCTGCTGCTTACAACATTTTCTAGTAGTGTCATTCATCAAATAGAAACCTATTTAAGGCAAAAGTTACAGCAAGCCAGTTGAAAAGATAAAACAATCAGCTTGGAAGTGTAAAAGAATAATCAGATTCATGGGAAAAAAAGACAAGAAGGACATCAATTATGTTTATTGGAAATCTTGTGTTGATTTGACTTTGTTTCATAACTGAAGAGATGATTGCTGTTGCAGTCTCATAAAATACCCCCCCCAAATGATTGCATCAAGTTAAGAGATTTACCTGGAAGCCATTGAGTTTCAAATCTGAGACTGAGATTTTTAGACTGTACTGGAGGTAATTAAGGTCCAAGTGTACTGGAGGTAATTAAGGTCTAAGTGTACTGGAGGTAATTAAGGTACAAGTGTACTGGAGGTAATTAAGGTCCATGTGTAATGGAGGTAATTTAGGTCCAAGTGTACTGGAGATAATTAAGGTCCAAGTGTACTGGAGGTAATTTAATTAAGGTCCAAGTGTATTGGAAGTAATTAAGGGCAAAGTGTACTGGAGGTAATAAAGGGCCAAGAGTACTGGAGGTAAATAAGGTCCAAAGTGTACTTTTACCTGCATCAAGTCTGACTGGTTGGTTCAGTTTGTTTTAGCTGCATCCAGTCTGACTGGTAGGATAAGTTTGTTTTAGCTGCATCCAGTCAGACATTGTTTTAGCAGCATCCAATCAGTCTGATAGGATCAGTTTGTTTTAACTGCATCCAGTCAGACTGATTGGCTCAGTTTGTTTCAGCTGCATCCAGTCAGACTGATTGGCTCAGTTTGTTTTAGCTGCATCCAGTCAGACTGGTTGAATCAGTTTCTTTTAGCTGCATCCAGTCAGACTGATTGGCTTTTTGTTTTAGCTGCATCCAGTCTGACTGGTAGGATAAGTTTGTTTTAGCTGCATCCAGTCAGACATTGTTTTAGCAGCATCCAATCAGTCTGGTAGGATCAGTTTGTTTTAACTGCATCCAGTCAGACTGATTGGCTCAGTTTGTTTCAGCTGCATCCAGTCAGACTTATTGGCTCAGTTTGTTTTAGCTGCATCCAGTCAGACTGGTTGAATCAGTTTCTTTTAGCTGCATCCAGTCAGACTGATTGGCTTTTTGTTTTAGCTGCATCCAGTCAGACTGATTGGCTCAGTTTGTTTTAGCTGCATCCAGTCAGACTGGTTGGATCAGTTTTAACTGCATCCAGTCAGACTGATAGGCTCAGTTTGTTTTATCTGCATCCATTCATACTGGTTGGCTCAGTTTGTTTTAACTGCATCCAATCAGACTTATTGGATCAGTTTGTTTTAACTGCATCCAGTCAGTCTGATTGGCTGTTTGTTTTAGCTGCATCCAGTCAGACTGATTGGCTCAGTTTGTTTTAGCTTCATTCAGTCAGACTGGTTGGATCAGTTTGTTTTAGCTGCATCCAGTCAGACTGGTTGAATCAGTTTCTTTTAGCTGCGTCCAGTCAGACTGATTGACTTTTTGTTTTAGCTGCACCCAGTCAGACTGGTTGGCTCAGTTTGTTTTAGCTGCATCCAGTCAGACTGATTGGCTCAGTTTGTTTTAGCTGCATCCAGTCAGACTGGTTGGATCAGTTTTAACTGCATCCAGTCAGACTGATTGGCTCAGTTTGTTTTATCTGCATCCATTCATACTGGTTGGCTCAGTTTGTTTTAACTGCATCCAATCAGACTTATTGGATCAGTTTGTTTTAACTGCATCCAGTCAGACTGATTGGCTGTTGTTTTAGCTGCATCCAGTCAGACTGGTTGGATCAGTTTGTTTTAACTGCATTCAGTCAGACTGATTGGATCAGTTTGTTTTAGCTGCATTCAGTCAGACTGATTGGCTGTTTGTTTTAGCTGCATCCAGTCAGACTGATTGGCTCAGTTTGTTTTAGCTTCATCCAGTCAGACTGGTTGGATCAGTTTGTTTTAGCTTCATCCAGTCAGACTGATTGGCTCAGTTTGTTTTAGCTTCATCCAGTCGGACTGGTTGGATCAGTTTGTTTTAGCTGCATCCAGTCAGACTGATTGGCTCAGTTTGTTTTAGCTTCATTCAGTCAGACTGGTTGGATCAGTTTGTTTTAGCTGCATCCAGTCAGACTGATTGGCTCAGTTTGTTTTAGCTGCATCCAGTCAGACTGGTTGAATCAGTTTCTTTTAGCTGCGTCCAGTCAGACTGATTGACTTTTTGTTTTAGCTGCACCCAGTCAGACTGGTTGGCTCAGTTTGTTTTAGCTGCATCCAGTCAGACTGATTGGCTCAGTTTGTTTTAGCTGCATCCAGTCAGACTGGTTGGATCAGTTTTAACTGCATCCAGTCAGACTGATTGGCTCAGTTTGTTTTATCTGCATCCATTCATACTGGTTGGCTCAGTTTGTTTTAACTGCATCCAATCAGACTTATTGGATCAGTTTGTTTTAACTGCATCCAGTCAGACTGATTGGCTGTTGTTTTAGCTGCATCCAGTCAGACTGGTTGGATCAGTTTGTTTTAACTGCATTCAGTCAGACTGATTGGATCAGTTTGTTTTAGCTGCATTCAGTCAGACTGATTGGCTGTTTGTTTTAGCTGCATCCAGTCAGACTGATTGGCTCAGTTTGTTTTAGCTTCATCCAGTCAGACTGGTTGGATCAGTTTGTTTTAGCTTCATCCAGTCAGACTGATTGGCTCAGTTTGTTTTAGCTTCATCCAGTCGGACTGGTTGGATCAGTTTGTTTTAGCTTCATCCAGTCAGACTGATTGGCTCAGTTTGTTTTAACTGCATCCAGTCAGACTGATTGGTTCAGTTTGTTTTAACTGCATCCAGTCAGACTGATTGGTTCAGTTTGTTTTAGCTGCATCCAGTCAGACTGATTGGATCAGTCTGTTTTAGCTGCATCCAATCAGATAGCTGAGTGTGTGAGGTGTCAGTGTAACATAATGTGGCTGATGATGACATTAGCAACACAACATCATACCTAACTGTATTTTGCTGGCAATCCATCATAAACCTCAGATCCATGCATTGAACTTGGAAAGAATGTTCATGATACCACAAAAAGACTTGACTTGGATAAGCTGCTGTGTCTGGACGGAAGATGACACCACAGACTTCTTTGCCATCGAAACTGGCGTGATACTGGGATGTATCCTGTATCCTTTCCCCTTCTTTATGGTGATTGACTTCGTTATACAAAAGGCCATGGACCGAGATGATTTTGGAATTCCATGGCTGAAACCAAACCGGCTAACTTACCTTGACTTTTCAGATGACATTACACTCCTTGGTGCCATGGAAAAAAAAGTGCAAGAAATGACAATGAGCCTGGAACATAAAGCAACCCGAGGTGGACTTAGGATAAGTGGGAATAAGACAAAGATCATGAGGATCAGATATACCACAGCAAGGGACAACGTGAAGATTGGGCAGCAACAACTTAAGGAGGTAGAGAAATTCACCTACCTAGGTAGTATCCTAGCCAACAATGTTGACGCCAACTATGATGGTATTTATAGAATAGGAAAGGCAGGGGAAGTCTTTCAATATGGGCCAACACGCAAATCATTATAGTAATGAAAATTCAGTTTTCAATACTATTGTTGTCCCGCCCGGAATCTATGCATGTGAAATGTGGAAGACATCAGCCCAGATTGCAAGGAGGCTTAACATTGCCCAACAGCAATGGTTGCATCAAATCCTGCAAGTCTCGTACAAGGATCACATCACAAATGAAGAGATCCACCAGCAAAGAGGCACCCACCTTCTCAATGACATTGTGACAGAGAGCTGGTTACGTTTTGCAGGTCACATACTCCGGCAACCAATCTCAGCATCCAAGAAAAACCATCTCATGGATGTCATGGGGGAAGACTGAAACAAGGCTGCCCCCAAACTACATGTCAAAGCACCTTAATGGAAGATGTAAGAGCACTGGGCATATCATTTGATGATGCTTAAACCATTGTGACAGATCGACCTTGATGGAGAACACTTGTTGCCCAATGCACCAAATGGTGCAAGCAGAACTAAGTCTACATAAGTAAGTTAGCAGGATTAAACAAACAAATATAAACATATACAAATTATATTTTAAAAGGCATATTTATAAAGTGTACTTGACCTGGTCAGATTTTCATGCCATTGCAATTTTTCCAATTTTTTAATTTCTTGGGACTTGGACTTTGGTGTAACCCCATCAAAGTCTTGCTTGTGTTATTGCATGATTTGGATGATTATGGGCATACACAGATCACCTGCTGATATTATTTCACTTGAAAGGTTATAGGCATACACAGATCACCTGCTGATATTATTTCACTTGAAAGGTTATTGGCATACACAGATCACCTGCTGATATTATTTCACTTGAAAGGTTATTGGCATACACAGATCACCTGCTGATATTATTTCACTTGAATGGTTATTGGCATACACAGATCACCTGCTGATATTATTTCACTTAAATTGTTATTGGCATACACAGATCACCTGCTGAAATTATTTCACTTGAAAGGTTATAGGCATACACAGATCACCTGCTGATATTATTTCACTTGAATGGTTATTGGCATACACAGATCACCTGCTGAAATTATTTCACTTGAAAGGTTATAGGCATACACAGATCACCTGCTGATATTATTTCACTTGAATGGTTATAGGCATACACAGATCACCTGCTGATATTATTTCACTTGAATGGTTATTGGCATACACAGATCACCTGCTGATATTATTTCACTTGAATGGTTATTGGCATACACAGATCACCTGCTGAAATTATTTCACTTGAAAGGTTATAGGCATACACAGATCACCTGCTGATATTATTTCACTTGAATGGTTATAGGCATACACAGATCACCTGCTGATATTATTTCACTTGAAAGGTTATAGGCATACACAGATCACCTGCTGATATTATTTCACTTGAATGGTTATTGGCATACACAGATCACCTGCTGATATTCTTATTTATCACCCATGTAACAGAGAAATTATGCTTTTAAGCAAATCATACTTTTCCCATCTCAGGCCTATCATCTTGGTCATGGTGTTGATGCAATAGGAACTACTTTATCAAAGAATGCAACCATTATTGTCTTATTTTGGGGCAAGAAAGCTAAACTCACTAATGAATAAAATGGTTATGAAAGTAAACTTACAAGATTTGGTTTCTAAATGTACTAAAAACTAAAGTATGAGAAAATATCCATACCAGAAGCTTGTAAATAATAATGATCAAGACAAGTTATTGACATCACTGGTCACAAAAATCATAACTCTTTCAAGAACTGCTGAAAATATGTTAGGTCAAACGAGTTTTATATGTTTTCTTCTAAGTGTCCCCATTGTGCTAAAGTTGAACCAAAGTTGTACATGCAGTCATAAAAGGCAAGTCGTGCATTTACCAATTAGAAGAAATATCTGTCCACATGTTATTCCATAAACAGATTTTCCTGTTCTTTGTACTACTGATGGCAACACTTGCCATATTTCCAAGACAGAAAACATAAATTATCCAAGAAACTGTGAACTTGAAATTTCAGTACATGGTTATCCACTAGTGACTGTGTTTGGATGTTCTTTCATACACTGGAGTAATTTTACAATCAGTATCAATTACAACACCAGTATGTCACATGTAACCTCTGTCAAAGAAAAGGAGAGTTATACACGATAGTAACACAGATCTCTAATTACCCATTAATAATCTAATGAATCACCACTCTGTACGTTATGGCTTAGATCTGTGTACCTAGTATCATAGAACTTTTCTAAAGTACAACTGATGAAAATGAAACATTTTTCTTGTAATAAATATTAATTATTTATTGTTAATTTCATATAACATCGATCTATTAAATGTGATTATACTTCAATACTATCAAATTTTTTATGTTGTTATTTTTCATGCATAAAAATTTCATACTTTGGATGGACAGGGTCATACCACAACCCTCATTAACATGTATTAATAGTTGTTGTTGGCATCTGTCCGTCTACAAGAGACGATGGTGTAGCTCCCTGTTTTGGTGCCTTATCTGCACCGTCGCGAGTGGCTGAAGAGTCCGACCCTTGCATGACAATCTTTGTTGCACTTGCTGCAGGTGAAGATTAATACTTATTGAGGCTGTTGTTGTTTCGCCTTCCTCTTGGCTCTCTTTGTAGCGAGGTTTGCTTTTATCCCTTCCTCTGCTTTCTGGACGCCTTGTCTCACAGCAAGTCGCCACTTGTAGCGGTTGTTAACACAGCTCTCCTAGTTGTTGATGCTGATGTTGACCGTTTTCATGTCCTTCTTGCAGATGTCTTTGTATCACAGACGTAGCGGTCCAGTCGGTCATGTGCCTTCTGCTAGCTCGCCATATAACAGGTCCTTGGGAATGCGGCCAGTATCCATTCTCCTGACGTGGCTGAGCCATCAAAGTCGCATCTCTCTGAGGATGGTGAACATATTATTCATGCTGGCCCATTCCAGAACCTCCATGTTGGTTACTTTGTCCTGCCACTGGATATGCAGAATGTGTCGCAGGCATCTCAGATGGAAGCTATTGAGTTTCCTTTCGTAGCTCGTGTAGGGATCCATGCCTAGCTACTGTAGAGGAGTGTGCTGAGCACACATGCCTGGTAGACATGCAGTTTGGTCTTCTCAGTGAGGTTGAGATTGTTCCAGACCCTCTGGTTTAGTCTTGCCATAACTGCTGCTGCCTTAGCAATCCTGCCATTTACCTCAGCATCAATGGAGAGTGAGCTGGAGATGGTGGACCCAAGGTATGTAAAGTTCTCAACAACTTCAAGTTTGTACCCATCAATGGTGATGGTTGGAGGGGAGTCTATATCCTGCGCCATGACATTCGTCTTCTTCAAAGTAATGGTCAGTCCGAACTCTTTACAGGCATGGGAAAGGCAACATACCAGCTGCTGAAGTCCTTCTTCCGTATGTGATGTCAAAGCTGCATCATCAGCGAAGAGCAATTCACTGATGAGAACCTCTGTGACTTTGGTCTTTGCACAGAGACGTTTGATGTTGAACACTTTGCCATTTGCCCTTGTGTGAATGTACACACCCTCGATGCAGTCCTTGAAGGCGTACTGGAGGAGCACGGAGAAGACAATGGCAAAAAGGGTTGGTGCAAGGACACAACCCTGCTTTACTCCACTGCTGACTGGAAAGACCTCTGATGTTGCGCCATTGAAACACACTGTGTATTGAGTGTTCTGATGAAACGATGTGATACAGCGAGCAATCAAGGGGCTTTGTCAAGTCTATGAAGGCAATGTAGAGGGGTATTTGCTGCTCATGACACTTCTCCTGCAGTTGACATAGGGAGAAGATCATATCTACAGTTGACCGGCCAGCTCGGAAGCCACACTGGGATTCTGGGTAGATACGGGAGGCTAGGGTCTGCAAGCATACCAGTGTGACACGTGCGAAAGCCTTTCCAACGATACTGAGGAGGGAGATGCCTGAGTAGTTGTTGCAGTCGCTGCAGTCTCCTTTGTTTTTGTACAAAGTGATGATGTTGGCAACCTGCATGTCTTGGAAGATGTGTCCTTGTTCCCAACAGAGGCAGAGGAGTTCGTGCAAGAAATGGAGTAGTGCCAGTTTCCCATTCTTGAGGATTTCAGGTGGGATGCCGTCGCTCCCAGGAGCCTTCCCACAAGCGAGACAGTCGATGGCTTTACTTAACTCTTCCATGAAGGGTGGAGTGTCTAGTTCATCCATGATTGGCAGGTCTGGGATAGCGTTCAGGGCAGTATTGGTGATGATGGTTTGGGTTGCATACAGCTCAACCCAGCACTGCAGCTCTTTCTCCTGGTCTGTTATGATTAGTATATAATGATATATATTAATATATAATGATATATATTAAATACAACATATGTAAATAACATTTGCAGGTTGCTTTAGACCATTTTGCACAGTACAATAAGTTGCAATTATAATTGTTAAATTGTTGTTGTTTGTGGGTAAGGGTGTATATAAGTGGCAAATTCAGTTGGATTCTACTGAGATGATTATTCAGATTTTTATAAAACATTGTAAGATCAAATGACCTTCAGATAAATATGAAGAGATAATAGAGAGTGATGAATTCTGTGTGTGTTGACTGTGCTATGCTAAATGAAAGGTTTTTTGAACTTTAAAGGAAAATATTGGGTGAGAACAATAATCTGCATTGGGGATTGCACTGAGACAAAAAATCCCAGTCACAAAACTTTGTGGAGAGACAAGTAATTTAACGCCTTAACTAGGATTTCATTGTCTCAGTGCAAACCCCACAATAGAATCTATTAATCAAGTGGATGATTATATGCATACACAGATTTCAAACTGATACTGTTATGATTATAAGCATACACAGATCTCATGCTGATATTATGAGCATACACAGATTTCAAACTGATATTCTTGTGATTATGAGCATACACAGATCTCATGCTGATATTATGAGCATACACAGATTTCAAACTGATATTCTTGTGATTATGAGCATACACAGATCTCATGCTGATATTATGAGCATACACAGATTTCAAACTGATATTCTTGTGATTATGAGCATACACAGATTTCATGCTGATATTATGAGCATACACAGATTTCAAACTGATACTGTTATGATTATAAACATACACAGATTTCATGCTGATATTTTTATGATTATAAACATACATAGATCTAATGCTGATATTCTTATGATTATAAGCATGCACAGAGTTCAAACTGATATTATAATATAAGCATACACAGGTCTCCTGCTGATATTCTTATGTTTATAAACATACAGATCTCAAACTAATGTGGATTTTTTTATGGTGAGGGAATATGGATTTAAGCCTTCAAAATGAGATGCTACCACAAGATCTTAGGCATCTCATACATTGACCATGTATCCATCGAAAAGTTCACAAGATCCAATGAGTCATTGGATCCTATGAAGACCTCATGACCACTGTAAAAAAAACCACAAACTGAAGTGGTACAGTCGTGTCTCAAGATCATCTGGACTAGCAAAATCAATTTTGCAAGGCTCAGTGTGAGGGTGCAAAAGAAGAGGCAGACAGAAAAAGAGGTGGGAAGAAAACATTAAGGAGTGGATAGACATGGAATTTGGAGATTCCCAAAGGGCAGTGGAGAACAGGGAAAGATTGAGAGAATTGGTTGTAAAGTCAACTGTTGTTTCCCCATGACCTCTTGGATTATAAGGGATTGATGATGATGATGATGATGATGATGATGATGATGATGATGATGATGATGATGAGTGCATATATGTTTAACAGATAAAAATCTAGTTTGATATATGTGTGAATTTTTTTATGGTGAGAGCATATTTCTTCAACAGATAAAAATCTAGTTTGATATATGTGTGAATTTTTTTATGGTGAGAGCATATTTCTTCAACAGATAAAAATCTAGTTTGATATATGTGTGAATTTTTTATGGTGAGAGCATATTTCTTCAACAGATTAAAATCTAGTTTGATATATGTGTGAATTTTTTTATGGTGAGAGCATATTTCTTCAACAGATAAAAATCTAGTTTGATATATGTGTGAATTGTATAACTATGTTTATCAGATAGATAATCAGTTCTACCTGGTATACTTTTTTTTACCTATACTTCAGGAGCCATTGTAGCTCATTTGGTAGAGTGTTTGACACATAATTGAAGGGTCATGGATTTCATTTTGTAGTGAGCTGGACAAGTAATCTAAGGATGATGGGTTTCATTTTGTAGTGTGTTGGACAAGTAATCCAAGGTTATTGGTTTTATTTTGTAGTGTGCTGGACAAGTAATCCAGGATTAATGGGTTTCATTTTGTAGTGTGCTGGACAAGTAATCCAAGGTCATGGGTTTCATTTTGTAGTGAGCTGGACAAGTAATCCAGGATTAATGGGTTTCATTTTGTAGTGTGCTGGACACGTAATCCAGTAGTAATGGGTTTCATTTTGTAGTGTGCTGGACAAGTAATGCAAGGGTGATGGGTTTCATTTTGTAGAGTGTTGGACAAGCAATCCAAGGTCAATGGTTTTATTTTGTAGTGTGCTGGACAAGTAATCCAAGGGTAATGGGTTTCATTTTGTAGTGTGCTGGACAAGTAATCCAAGGTCATGGGTTTCATTTTGTAGTGTGCTGGACAAGTAATCCAGTAGTAATGGGTTTCATTTTGTAGTGTGCTGGACAAGTAATCCAAGGGTGATTGGTTTCATTTTGTAGAGTTTTGGACAAGCAATCCAAGTTCAATGGTTTCATTTTGTAATGTGCTGGACAAGTAATGCAATGGTCAGGGGATCAATATATGCACAAACTAATGCATGTAGGCTGCCTTTGTGCATTCTTTGGAAATCGATTTGATTTGTATTTTTTAACATGATAACTACCCGCCTCTCCCCCTCCAAAGGGATGAAGAAACAGGAATACCATGAATCTGAATAAATTTTATTCCAGTTTTAATAGCAATAATTGGCAGGTTATCTAATTAGATCTACTTCAGTCTTCTTTTTGTATCAAAATCATTTTAAGTTCATTGAGGTTTTTAAAGAAATGGAAGTGTTCAAAAACACATCTAAGAACAATGGATCATGCTTTATTTGCTTGACTATACTTTTTCTCCATTTTTTATACAGATAACTTCCCCAGTAGACAAGGAAATTTCCAAATGCATATCAGAGAACCTTGAGCCTTGGAAAACATCCTGGGACACCAGTGTTTTAAAGACCAGTCCGCAGTGTATGGACCCATATGATAAGATTTTCGAGGCTTACAACAAGGATGTAGTACAACTATGTTACTTTCGGTAATGGACATAATTTTAGAGGGCTTACTAACTTATTTTTCATAAACACCAGAAAATATAGAGATAATTGACATAGATAGGTATATACACAGATGCATGAAACATTGACATCACTAGGTATTGACACAGATCCATGTACCATTGACATCACTATGTATATACACAGATGCATGTACCATTTACATCATTGGGTATATGCACAGATGTATGTACCTTTGACATCACTAGGTATATACACAGATCCATGTACCATTGACATCACTAGGTATATACAAGGATCTATGTACCATTGGCATCACTAGGTATATACACAGATGCATGTGTCTTTTACATCACTGAGTATATACACAGATGCATGTACCATTGGCATCACTAGGTATATACTCAGATGCATGTGTCTTTTACATCACTGGGTATATACACAGATGCATGTACCATTGGCATCACTAGGTATATACACAGATGCATGTGTCTTTTACATCACTGGGTATATACACAGATGCATGTACCATTGGCATCACTAGGTATATACACAGATGCATGTACCATTGACATCATTATGTATATACACAGATGCATGTACCATTTACATCAATGGGTATATGCACAGATGTATGTACCATTGACATCACTATGTATATACACAGATGCATGTACTATTGACATCACTAGGTATATACACAGATGCATGTGTCTTTTACATCACTGGGTATATACACAGATGCATGTACCATTGGCATCACTAGGTATATACACAGATGCATGTACCATTGACATCACTATGTATATACACAGATGCATGTACCATTTACATCAATGGGTATATGCACAGATGCATGAAACATTGACATCACTATGTATATACACAGATGCATGTACCATTGACATCACTAGGTATATACACAGATGCATGTACCATTGACATCACTAGGTATATACACAGATGCATGTACCATTTACATCAATGGGTATATGCACAGATGCATGTACCATTGACATCAATAGGTATATACTACACAGATGCATGACTTTGACATCACAAAGTATATATACAGATGCATGTGCCATTGACATCACTAGGTATATACACAGATGCATGTACCATTTACATCAATGGGTATATGCACAGATGCATGTACCATTGACATCACTAGGTATATACACAGATGCATGTGCCTTTGACTTTACTAGGTATATACACAGATCCATGTACCATTGACATCAATAGGTATATACTACACAGATGCATGACTTTGACATCACAAAGTATATATACAGATGCATGTGCCATTGACATCACTAGGTATATACACAGATGCATGTCTTTGACATCGCAAGGTCTTAGAACCTTATGCAGATGCATGTATCTTTCACATCAAAAAGTATATACACTGATGCATGTGCCATTAACATAGGTATATACATAGATGCATGTGGATAACATAGCACAATTTAAAGTCTACAAATACTATGATTTAAGGGTCTAAGACAGATTCCATTGCCCCATTCATATAGGGCCTTATATTGCATCAGGTTTTATGACAGAATCCCATGCTCTGTTCACATGGGGCCTTGCATTGCATAAGGTTCTAAGACAGATTTAATTGCCCCATCCATATAGGGCCTTATATTGCATAAGGTGTTATGGCAGAAACCCATGCTCCTTTCACATGGGGCCCTACATTGCATAAGGTTTTATGACAGAATCCCATGCTCTGTTCACATGGGGCCTTACATTGCATAAGGTTCTAAGACAGATTTAATTTCCCCCTCCATATAGGGCCTTATATTGCATAAGGCTTTATAGCTGAATCCCATGCTCCTTTCACATGGGGCCTTATATTGCATATGATTCTATGACAGATTCCCATGCTTCGTCCCCACAGGGCCTTTTGATGCATACAAAAATGTCTCTGCATGCCCCTGTTAACAGTTTTCACATTATTGAAAAGATTATGTGCCTGTCGCTTAAAGTGGATCATTCTACACAGCTCATTAGTTATTTGACCAAGCTGTGCTTAATTTCCTTGCTTCAGATACTTTTTAATTGATCTCCATATATCCTTTACCTTGAGTCTTATATAGGATTATTTACACTTTCTGTTTACCTTAAGTCTTGTATAGGGTTTTTTACACTTGTTCCATTTACATTGAGTCTTGTATAGGATTATTTACACTTGTTCCATTTACATTGAATCTTGTATAGGATTATTTACACTTGTTCCATTTACATTGAGTCTTATATTGGATTAATTACTCTTGTTCCATTTACATTGAGTCTTGTATAGGATTAATTACACTTGTTCCATTTACATTGAATCTTGTATAGGATTAATTACACTTGTTCCATTTACATTGAATCTTGTATAGGATTAATTACACTTGTTCCATTTACATTGAGTCTTGTATAGGATTAATTACACTTGTTCCATTTACATTGAGTCTTGTATATGATTATTTACACTTGTTCCATTTACATTGAGTCTTATATTGGATTAATTACTCTTGTTCCATTTACATTGAGTCTTGTATAGGATTAATTAAACTTTTTCTGTTTACATTGAGTCGTGTGTAGGATTAATTACACTTTTTCTGTTTACATTGAGTCTTGTATATGATTATTTACACTTGTTCCATTTACATTGAGTCTTGTATAGAATTAATTACACTTGTTCCATTTACATTGAGTCTTGTATAGGATTAATTACACTTGTTCATTTACATTGAATCTTGTATAGGATTAATTACACTTTTTCTGTTTACATTGAGTCTTGTATAGGATTAATTACACTTGTTCCATTTACATTGAGTCTTGTATAGAATTAATTACACTTGTTCCATTTACATTGAGTCTTGTATAGAATTAATTACACTTGTTCCATTTACATTGAGTCTTGTATAGAATTAATTACACTTGTTCATTTACATTGAATCTTGTATAGGATTAATTACACTTTTTCTGTTTACATTGAGTCTTGTATAGGATTAATTACACTTGTTCCATTTACATTGAGTCTTGTATAGAATTAATTACACTTGTTCCATTTACATTGAGTCTTGTATAGGATTAATTACACTTGTTCCATTTACATTGAGTCTTGTATAGGATTAATTACACTTTTTCTGTTTACATTGAGTCTTGTATAGGATTAATTACACTTTTTCTGTTTACATTTAGTCTTGTATATGATTATTTACACTTGTTCCATTTACATTGAGTCTTGTATAGAAATAATTACACTTGTTCCATTTACATTGAGTCTTGTATAGAATTATTACACTTGTTCCATTTACATTGAGTCTTGTATAGGATTAATTACACTTTTTCTGTTTACATTGAGTCTTGTGTAGGATTAATTACACTTTTTCTGTTTACATTGAGTCTTGTATATGATTATTTACACTTGTTCCATTTACATTGAATCTTGTATAGAATTAATTACACTTGTTCCATTTACATTGAGTCTTGTATAGGATTAATTACACTTGTTCATTTACATTGAATCTTGTATAGGATTAATTACACTTTTTCTGTTTACATTGAGTCTTGTATAGGATTAATTACACTTGTTCCATTTACATTGAGTCTTGTATAGGATTAATTACACTTGTTCCATTTACATTGAGTCTTGTATAGGATTAATTACACTTTTTCTGTTTACATTGAGTCTTGTATATGATTATTTACACTTGTTCCATTTACATTGAGTTTTGTATAGAATTAATTACACTTGTTCCATTTGCATTGAGTCTTGTATAGAATTAATTACACTTGTTCCATTTACATTGAGTTTGTATAGGATTAATTACACTTGTTCATTTACATTGAATCTTGTATAGGATTAATTGCACTTTTTCTGTTTACATTGAGTCTTGTATAGGATTAATTACACTTGTTCCATTTACATTGAATCTTGTATAGGATTAATTACACTTTTTCTGTTTACATTGAGTCTTGTATAGGATTAATTACACTTGTTCATTTACATTGAATCTTGTATAGGATTAATTACACTTTTTCTGTTTACATTGAGTCTTGTATAGGATTATTTACACTTGTTCCATTTACATTGAGTCTTATATAGGATTAATTACACCTGTTCCATTTACATTGAGTCTTGTATAGGATTATTTAAAAGATATGGATAGCCAGTGAAGGGTTAGGGTTAGGGTTAGGGTTACATTGTTCATTTTCATTTACATAACCCTAACCCTAACCCTAACCCTAACCCTAACCCTAACCCTAACCCTAACCCTAATCACTCAATGCAGACTGAATTTTTGCTTAATAAAGAAGACATTGTTTAGACACTCAATGCAAACTGAATTTTTGCTTGATGAGAAAGACATTGTTTAGACAATCACTCAATGCAAACTGAATTTTTGCCTACTGAGGAAGTCTTTGGTTAAACAAAGGAATTTTATGTGAATTAATATGCCCATATTTATTATTTTGCAAGCACTTGTACCTCCAGTCACTTTGACAGTGTACATCAAAGTCAATTTGTCAAATTTGAAAGCAAGTTTTTATCATCATGGTAGATGTTTAAAGTAACTTTTTTTCTGGATGGTGTAGTTGTGTTATTACAGCAGAAATGGAAGTCACCTTCTGTGCCATTATGACAGGTATAGTTAGATATTCTCATCTATTTGCCTATGAATTTAAGCTGTCTCTGAAGAAAAGGTTTATCTTTGAGAAGAGACATGACTTAGATCCTGTTTTATTAGGATCAGGGTATTTAAGTATTCAAAACTTGGGGTAATTAAATATTCAAAACTTGGGGTAATTAAATATTCAAAACTTGGGGTAAATAAGTATTCAAAACTTGGGGAAATTAAGTATTCAAAACTTGGGGTAATTAACTATTCAAAACTTGGGGTAATTAACTATTCAAAACTTGGGGTAATTAACTATTCAAAACTCAGAGTAATGAAGTATTCAAAACTTGGGGTCATTAAGAATTCAAAACTTGGGGTCATTAAGTATTCATAACTTGGGGTCATTAAGTATTCAAAAAGTGCCTGTAAATGCAGGTGAAGTTTCAATTCATGAATCATTAGGAATAGCCATATATGGCTTTTGTTGACTTTTAGTTCATCACATGTTTGTCACTTATGCAGACTTTTTTTTGAACTTACCAAGTTAAGCAACTGACTAATTGAGATGTTGCTTTTATCACATGAACAAATTAAAATTGATGTATAGTTTTAAATCAATATTTTTTTTTATTGGATTGTTAAAAGTGAGCAGGATACAGTAATCTTGTATAGAACATTTTTTTTTATCAAAAAAGTATACCTGCAATTATGGTTTTTTTGCACAGGACATAGTTCAGTCATAATAATGTAACAATAAAAATAATAATATTAATTATAATAATAATGATATTTATTGCATAGTATTTGTTTAAAAAACAATTTGAAAAGGTGGACGTGTGTGCTATGGTCACCTATGTGTATTGGCCAGTTTTGCCATTTCCCACGAGTGGCCTCTACTGATAGGTTTGATTGTACTTAGGTTTTTTTGCAATTTTGGATTTTACATGAGCAAACTCAAAATCTCTGTATTGCAGCAAAATCTTTGGAATTTCCCTAAAAACCTTTGGAAACTTAATCTGTTTTTATACTAAGTAAGTAGTACATTAGTGGTGTATTGTTGAAAAAGTTAAATAACATTGAAAAGTTATATCTTCTCTGTTTATAAAATTTTACAACTGAACTCTTGGCAGTGAATTATTATATTTTATTTCTTATAATTATTTATCAAGAAAATTTAAACTTTGACTTTAAAGACCTGTATGTTTTTACTTCTTTTTATCAGGGAGCAAAATGCAGCTTCATCAGTGAAGTTCACTTACACCGCTATGCATGGTGTTGGTTATCTTTATGCTGTGAAATCATTGCAGATGTTTGGATTCCCACCTCCAATACCTGTGAAGGAACAGGTGAGTTTATTACAGGTGTCTGGATTACTAAAATCATTACCTGCACAGAAACAAGCGAGTCTGTTGCCTGACTTTATCAGATAACCAATATCTTTACACCTACTTTGCTCCTATGAGCAAATTTGTAGCATCTATTTTTTTTTCATAAAATATATTCACATTAACATTAAGATAATTGTCCATTGTCTCACCAATCCTACCCTTCAAAAAGATGAAAATGTCTTTTTCTATTTGTACATCATATAGAAAAGGGAAGTAACTCTTACAAAATCACAGCCCTGGCTCCTGCTAGGTGGTCACTGGATGTTTACAAATGTAAATTGCATTTTGCTTGGGTATGCAGCTCCAGTCCAGAATCTGTCAACATTTATTCACTATTTAAATCGTCCATCTACAGTTATTGGTGATTTAATTTTAGTGCTGATGCACTGTATCATTTGTGCATTTTGTATGAATTTATTCTTTTTTCCCAGACATTGTGACGTTTTCACAAACCTCTTGTATGCATTGGTGATATTTGCCTGTGTATTTATCAAATTTCGTAGTGCACACTTTGGTTTATTTATTCATTGGTGTTATTTTTGTTTTATATTGGTGAATGTTTTATTTAATTTTAGCATATTTATTTTGGGCTTTTTTTCCTCTATATCATTTTGGGTACATGTACAAAGTGTTTGTCTTAAAACTCAACAAAGTGTTTGTCTTAAAACTCAACAAAGTGTTTGTCTTAAAACTCAACAAAGTGTTTGTCTTAAAACTCAACAAAGTGTTTGTCTTATAGTTCAAGCAGTGTCTGAGTATGGTCTTGCTCTAACAAGACATTAGACCATACTAATGTCTTGCAACTTAAATCACTTGAAGAAGAGGTAACGGTCCAAATTGCTTTACTAGGATGTTTTGAGTCTTCACTTTCAGGATCAGTAGAAGCATCAAGAGCGACATTGTCATGGCCTCCTTATATCCTCTGAAGATTCTCCACATAGCTCAAACAATGACTTCCTTGTGCCACATTTACTGTTACAATGGACATAACCCACATTTTGTTCGTGTTGGATTATAAAGTAAGCTACATGCAAAAAGTTAGCTTCTGATGATTTTCCTGTCAGATTGTTTCCCCAGCTATCTACTGGTGGATTGGAGATTTCCTCCCCTTTTGAAAGCTCACAAGTCTTAATTTTTCTCTGCATTTACATGCAAGATCTTCATGTCATTAAGATAACATGAATGGAGTTAAAATCCAACTTTGCTAGACATTTACATTTTGCTTGTCGTTAGTCACATTAAGACCAGTGGAATAAGGTTCAAATCTAACTTTGTCAGTCATTACAGCTTGCAAGGCTAATGCCAGTCATCTTACACTGTCCAACCAGTCCATCCATATTTCCAGGCAACCCAGTTATAAGGATATTTATGCTGTCAACCAGTCTGTCCATTTCTCAAGCCAATTCAGTTGCAGTTATCTTGCACTGTTACAGTTATCTTATACTGTTCCTACTGCCAACCATTCTGTCCATTCCTCAAGCCAATCCAGTTACATTTATATTATACTGTTCCAGCTGCCAACCAGTTTGTCCATTTCTCAAGCCAACCCAGTTACAGGTATATTGATCAAAGATCAATGAGTGTCAAACCTTGATGGTCAACAATTATATCCATGATGGCTGCTTCAGGCTTAATGACCACCCAGTCAGATTATCAAGCTCAGTGGCCACTTGGTCAGGTAGTGCAGCCCTGTCAAATGACTGTGTGACTAGAAGGCCTAATCAGTCATCACAGGTGTAACTGTCGACTGGCAAGCAGTTCTGGTTCATCATAAAAATTGCTGACTACCATACTGGCTGCACATGCTATACCATAGCCTACCTATCCTCCCCTAGCACAACACTTACAGCATGGACAT
Organism: Potamilus streckersoni; assembly: GCA_016746295.1. Lineage (NCBI taxonomy): Eukaryota > Metazoa > Mollusca > Bivalvia > Unionida > Unionidae > Potamilus > Potamilus streckersoni. The sequence continues at coordinate 291,340 of JAEAOA010000868.1, read as the reverse complement.
GATTTCATTTTGGGTTCAGTTGGATTGGCTTATCTTGCTTATCCAATTAGCTGGTTCCACACCATGTATCCAATTAGCTGGTTCCACACCATGTATCCAATTAGCTGGTTCCACACCATGTATCCAATTAGCTGGTTCCACACCATGTATCCAATTAGCTGGTTCTACACCATGTATCCAATTAGCTGGTTCCACACCATGTATCCAATGAGCTGGTTCCACACCATATAAACAATTAGCTGGTTCCACACCATGCATCCAGATAGCTGGTTCCACACCATGTATCCAATTTGCTGGTTCCACACCATGTATCCAATTAGCTGGTTCCACACCATGTATCCAATTAGCTGGCTCCACACCATGTATCCAATTAGCTGGTTCCACACCATGTATCCAATTAGCTGGTTCCACACCATGCATCCAGATAGCTGGTTCCACACCATGTATCCAATTTGCTGGCTCCACGCCATGTATCCAATTAGCTGGCTTTACGCCATGTATCCAATTAGCTGGCTCCACACCATGTATAGCAATGATAGAACTGCCATATGACATGCAGTATGGAAGGCAGAATGAGGATAACTCCTTTTTGGAGACAACACTCAGAGCAGACTTTAAAACAGATGGAGTTGACCATATATTATTGGCCATATGAAATTCCCCATATATTATTGCCTTTTGAGTGTCATTCATCACCTACAGTAAATCAGCCATACAATATCAAGGCTTCTCTCAATGTTGGCATGGAAAATTAACCCTTTTTCAAAGTTCTTTTCTAATCATCATATGTCACAAAATTGTTGACCATTTTTTGATAAAATCCAAGACCTCCTTAATGCCAGATATTTTTTTCCACAGTGAGCAGGCTGCCAGCAATATTACAACATCATTCATATTGATGCGTATAGTGAGGAAACCAAACTACCTGAGCTATTACTGTGGCAATAAGTCATAGACTTGATATGGCTTAATCATTATATGGTCTCTTGTTCAGATCAGATGGTCCCATGGTCCAAATGATGCAACCAAGATTTGATAACAAAGAATAGGCTGCTGTGATTGGGGAAATGTATTCATAGTAGAAAACAAATTTCTCAGCAAATTGTTTCTCTGAGAATCTTTACCTGATCGTGTCATGACCGAACTGTCCCAACCTCCTTGCAATTGTGATCATCTAATTTAGTGTATTGCTTTGCTTAAAATTGGCACCAGCTAGAAGTGATGAAGAGGAGTTAATGAATAAGAGTTTTTTCCCCTTTGTCAACATGACAGAAATGACAATGTTTTTTTTTATTCATGAAGGCTGGTTTGAGGAGATGGCAAGCTTATTTTCTTAACAATATGTAATTGAGTTAAAAATTCTTGGAGAAAAACGATTTACTAAGAAAAACTACCTTTATTCAGAATGATAGCACATTGACGTTGTTAATGTTATTTTTTGCTTTTCTTATACTTCAGTGTTGTTAGTTTCTAAAGTCTGTGGAGTATTACTTGGTACTTTGGATGCATGTGTATACAACCAATTCACTGAAATTGAAAAAGGAAATTCTGTGTAACCTAAGTTTAAAACTTCCCTGACTTAAATTTCAATTTTTCATTTACTATAGTTTTTATACTATTAAGTATGGAGTCATGCAACTTTAATTTGTGAATACGTCTTGATGGCTGAAATACCAAGCCACAAAAGTCAACTTTAAGTTTTGTGTTTTCGTTGCTTTATTGGGTACCACTGGCAGTGTTCGTAGAAACTGCTTTGCTAATACATCTTGATGGGTGAACATATCTCCAAACAATTAGGTCATTATAATCTACATTTCATGTTTCTTTGACTTCTCTCATTTTAAAGTCCAATAGTTACTTAACATATTGTCATGCTTGCTTTGGTCAAAGCTCATCTTAGCAGTCAATTTGATGTCAGTATGTCCTTACATCTGTCCATAAGCTAGATTTTGAATAAGCTAGTAGCAGATTGGACTTCAGCCAGCATAGATGATATTTTATCATTTTGTTTAAGGTTGAACCAAATCCTGAATTCCCCACAGTGAAGTACCCAAATCCTGAGGAGGGAAAAGGGGCATTAGTAAGTATTTAACCAGTTTGAAGAGGAATCAACATACAAATTTATCAATACATAGGATCAAATATATGTCAAGTTATCAACAGGTATGATAGAATGTATATAAAGTATGTTAGAAGGATATAATTAATGTATGTAAAGTTATCAGTAGATAGGATAAAATGTGTAAAATTACCAATAGATAGGATAAAAGGTATGTAAAGTTATCAATAGATAGGATAAAATGTATTTAAAGTTATCAATAGGTAGAATAAAATTATGCAGTATTTATCAACAGATAGAATAAAATGTATTTAAAGCAGCAGCAGCAGGGAGGGTGAACAGGCCATTTTTGTTGGAGACCAAATTTATGAAAAATAAACCTTCCTACAAAAATGAAAAAGGGTCAAATAATGTTAAACCTAAAACTCTGTCAGCCATGAGATTTCTCTGATTGGGTTAGCTTATTATGTTACATCATCACTTACACAAGTTTTTATTTTTTTTTTGTGTGTTTCATTTATGTGCTGGTCACTCAACGCTGGTCGTTCACCCCCCTGCTGCTATAATTAAATCATTGTCATCATGAAATCTCATACAGCGAAATTAGCGCAAGATTGACTAGAGGCAATCAAAAAATATCTACCTGTCCGTGATTCAGTCAAACAGTATCAGATGGAATTTTCAGCAGGTACAGAACAATTAATTAATACTGTTACAGAGACTGCTAGTGGTCTTCTTCCCGTGTTGGAGAAAAAATGTTAAAAATATTGTTGAGGATCTGTCTAAACCAGAATTAAAAACTCATTATTTCAATCAACAAGGCTATATGCGAGTTATGAAAGATCATGTTAAGATTGATGCAGTGGGATATCAGAATCTGCATTAGCTTCTTAAAAGAGAGTTTTATAACATTTCAGAAAAGTAGTGGGCTGCTAGGGTATTTTGTGATCACAAGAAAATTCCACAAATCAGTAAAAACTATAAGGAAGAATATGATGATTTTGTTAATAAAGTTAATAAAATGAGAAGAGGATTATATTATATCATCAAGAAGGCATAGATTTTGACGGCGGAGACAGTCATCACCTGACCAAGGTGTAGCTGAAAGAGAAGACCCAGTACAACAATTACAACAAAGAATATCAAGATCCCCTGGTGCAACTGGAAGTGGTCTTGTTACTCGAGGAAGTGGTCTTATTACTTAAGGAAGTGGTCTTATGGTCTTATTACTAGAGGAAGTGGTCTTACTACTCGAGGAAGTGGTCTTATTACTTTTCCCAATAATGTTCTTGCTAATGTAAAAAGTCTAGAAATCCTCATTGGAGAAAAATAAGCTGGTAATAATTCATAAGAAATCAATAATGAAGCAAGCTGATATTTGTCAATGATTATTTACAGGTGGTCCCTTGATTGAGTATGTAATTAGATGCAATGACTTTAATAAGATGATTGTACATAATACTCAATGCTGACCAACCATGGTCAGGGTAATAAATTCACGATTACCAGTATACAAAACGATCTATGGAGATGGACTGGATGATGTTATTCAGGGTCAACTTAGAGGGATAGCCCCAAAAGCAATACCACTTGCAAAGCAACTTGAAATGAAAGCTATTAACATTGTTTGTGAAAAAGGTATTGGCGCTGTTGGTGATGTTGCTAGCAAAGCATTCTCAGCAATCAAGGATAGACTAGCATGACTGATATGACAAATTCCTCAGCTACTATTGAAACTGGCCAGCACTAAAGTGATGCAAGTATTAGTAAAATAATAAATCAAACTGCTAGTCAAAAACTAGCAGAGTTAGCTGGTGTACCAATGTCAGAAAGAAAAAAAAAAGTATAGCCGCTAGTCTGATAGCTCATAGTGGTCCTTGTGTTAGACGAACACAATAAAAATAAAGATGTTCAAACATATATCTGATCCCGCATTTGACATGGATGCACCAGTTCCCAAAGATGAGTCACTGCACGATTATTTTTAAAATTAGATAATACAATTTACAGAATTGGTGAATGAGTTGGTTTCATCAATAATGGTATTATGGCATTATTCAAAAGGGCTGCATATATGATTGATTTTAAGAGAGATTGAGATTTGTCATAGCAACATCAGCGTTGCCACAACGATACTTGGATTGCAAAATACAGCGATGATTATTCAAGATCAGCTGGTCCATCAATGATGTTTGCCAAAGATACATCTGATCATCCAGAAAACAGAAATGTAACACTAAATGCAGCTGGAACTGAAGTTGCATCAATGAATGAAAATTTAAATATGGGATTCACATCACGTCGAGCAGTGCTGGGTGAAGATGAAAGATTTTCATGTGCAATTCCATTTTCACACATCTTTGGAGGTTGTAGAAATGTCAGAATGGCAATTTTTAGAGCCAAACATGCAATTGTACTCGTACAAAAGAATACCAATGATGATGTAACATAGCATGCTGAAGGAGTTGATCCAGCTGTAGCTGCATCACTTCATGTTAAACTGACCAAACTTTCATTGTGGATGTCAACAATGACTCCATCTCTAACCAAAGAACAACACCTACTTTCTTTTATGGATCAAGGTGGTAAATCAGTGTTGTCATGGTTGATTGTGAACAAAGATGCTATTAAAATGGTTTATTTACATGACAAATAGCATCACAGCAAGGTGTCATTGCACTGCAACATATATTTATTGCTTTTCAAGATGTTATGCAAATAAACTTTCAGTTACATAGTAAAATATTTGAGAAACTCTGATACTGAAGTTTCTTTGAGAATATATGGACATCAAGAACCATCAGAGCACATTTTGTTAAATTTTGAACAAAACAGTGTTGCACATGCTTATCATTGCTTGTTGATATTCATGGGGTGTGATCAAAACATTGAGAGTGGTTTACCAATATTTCAGCGAGATTGTACAACACTGTATCCGATTGTCAACATTCAACAGAAATTTGCACTCTTCCCAATAATCAACATGGGGAGTGTAAAAACAACCCACCAAATGACATGATGGAGAGAGTGCAAATTTCTGTTGAATTTTGAGGGATGGTGCCCTGCTAAAAAGAAAATTCTGGCATAATATCACCTCCACTGGCAATGTGCCAGTCATGGAAATAGAATTCAGGACCTCAAGTAAGAGAACATGTTAGCATAGACCACCAGATTTCCTTACATATATATGTCTAAAAATTATTATGAAGTTATGCTGAAGCTCAGGCACTTACATAAGTATTCAGAATAAAATCACAATTATTTATAAAATGTGAATTTATTTCGATTTCTAAATACACTGTTAAATTGTGAAATCTATAGTATGTGAGACCCTCATTTCTGCCAAGTTAAAAGTGTCTATTTATCATACATCAACTGTTGCCAAGGATTATAAAACATCAGCTACATGAACACTTGCCATACTTACTGCTGTTTAAAAATAACTTGCTGATGTATACATTTATTCACATTTTTGAGATATATACACACAATTACATATAAATTTTTCCTGAAATTATAATGGACGAAATAACACATTTAATAAGGAAAAATATATTGATAATTACTCTAGGCAGTGTGTGCTACGTTTCACTGGACCAAATATATGCAAGTAAATTAAGAAAATATTGCTGTCTCATAACATTAATGTAGTACAACAAGCATGACAACTGCTTGATTGACTATGCTATTCTTAACAGAGTTGTCTTGCTTTGATACCATAATGATGTACTGAATTTTGAATTTTTCTCAAATTTTTTTGAAAATGCTGATTTTGTGATATCTGCAACATATTTTCTTGAAGGTGGTACAATGTTAAAATATTTAACAGTAGAATTAATTGATGTAAATGTAATTTCTTCGCCAGTTTCTGTATGTACAGATTGAACAGCCCTTGCATATTGTGCACCGCCTCCAGAGTTTCCGGATTTGCAATTTTTGGCTTTGTGTATGTTCGCAAGTTACAAAGATAGTTTTCAAGTTTATCACCACTGATGTGATTGATTACAAGTCCATCTTTGATTAATCCAAAATAACACTCAGACACAAACCTGTGTGATAAATATGTTATTTTTCCAACCAATTGATCTAAGATAACCAATATTATCAACAGTGCCTGCTGATTGTTTTAATTTTAATCTACATTGTCTAATTACGCCATCACCAGATGCTTCACAATTTTTAATAATTGGATGTTTTAGAAACTCATTTTGCTCCATTTATATAATATTTTTTGTTTAAACCATTATTTTGAAAACTTGGTGAGATAATCTTCTACAGTTTTTATAGGAGATTCACCTGATGATGTCAAGGTGCTATTTTATTTTATCTTAATATCATTTCAGCTCTCTGTATTTTTTAAAACCACATTGCACATACATCAGCGTTTTCCCTCTGACTTTTTAACACCACATTGGACACACAGCTGATTTTTTTTCACTGAATCCAATACCGCACTGCAAACACAGTTTTGGTCCTAGACTCCAGTGTCTAACGCACAGTATGTGATAAACGCAGAATTCATTTATCCAAGTTTTGTTACAAGGAAAAGTATATCCAATTTTGAGCCAGTGCCATAGATTCTTTGATGTGATGTGATTATATAATTAAAAGTAAATTTAAATATATATTTGTCTTAATTATAATAATGCAGTAATTATCCACAATTGAACTTTATAAAGCTAGATTTGTCATGACAGACTGCTGAAATATAAATTTAGTTTAACTAAATGTATCCGTGAAGCCAAAAAGAAATTTTGCGATGATGATTCAGCTCATGTGAGGTCAACATTCAGAATTGGAAATGCTGTCAATGTAATGAGTAACAAACGAGGAAGAGAGATTATTGGCTACCTTGATGTTCGAAGATATTTTATTTTAATAAAATTTGTTGCAAAGGCAGACGACAACACTTGGATTATCTGTGACAAACATGTTTCTGTCTGCATGCAGTCAGGAAATAATATTGTCCTCTGTAAAAATTCAAAACCAGGAATACTGACTGGTATTGACAAACCATATTATGAACTAGGGTACCCAGTGACTGCCGTTGTGTATGCAATATATTCATTACATAATAAACCTAACATTAATGATCTCAAACCTATGAAACTGTCATCTTTGACTTCGTGAAGAATAAATGTAGCTGAATGAGTCACAGAACATTTCACAGATGTGATACGCAGAAATGGTTTAACAGATGTACGACATAAAAAAGGAAACATGTGGGCAGAAGCAGTTAAAGATACAGGATCATCTATCAACAACGTTGCTGAGCTGGGAAAGAAATTAAATTCCTAATAACAGTGAAGACATTAATCGGAAAGATTTTGTATAAATCGAAAAAATGAATCATGAGGAGTTTTGATAGATATTATTGATCATAATGCACATGCATGGACTGTGGCAATAATATTTCCATGAGACAAAACAGTTTAATTTCATAATGATCATATATTTGATTTTATCAAAAATATCAATAAAAGTGACCCTGTATCTGTTTGGCTGTTTCGAAGTTTGGAATGTGATTATCATGATCAGTTTGTATGGTCTAATGGTGACATTTATCATGCAGAATCTCTCCACAAAGAAATGAAAAATCTTTGCATTAAAATATACCCCTGATGATATTAAGGTTAGACAATTGCTGTTTTTTACCGTTCCATGTTGCTCATGCTGCTCAGGAGAAAAATTCATGAAAACAGTCATGATTGGAATTTCTTGAAGATGGCCAATATAGTTGTGTGGAATATGGACACAGTAGATTATGGAATACTAAATACACTTATAGAGACATTATTTCATTTGATATGGTTGCCTGTTATCCTGGAAGTTTTCTTGGATGCTGTGTTCTGAATACTTTAAGAGATTTGAACATCCATTACACGAGATGACCAGAGTTGCAATAAATGGACCCTTACCAGATTTTGACTTAACCAGATTCACCAGAATAGAATCATTCGAGTTTTATGGGGATCTCAATCCAATTGTTTATACATGGTTTGGAAGAAATGTTTCAGAAAAATGTTGGGCTCCAATAGTACTATTTCAGTATATTCTTGATGCTGGAATTGTTATTCTGAATCTGCTAATGTAGAAAAAAAAGGAAATGTATTACAGTAATAATCAAATATCAGACTTGTCATCAACTTGCCATCTGTATATGATCCTGTGGGTAACATAAAACCATTTATCTTAATGAGTGTGGTGGCTCAGGTAAAACAACAAGTGCGATTGAATTTTTTTTTAATTATTCAGATATTGTTTTGACACCGACACATAAACTCTCCAGAGAAATAAAAGAAACGAGAAATTAAATCCCATACTTATCATAGTTTGTTCAGATGGTGTGGAGACATATGGAATCCATCATGGATGGGTGAGTAATACGTTCCTAAAATTATTATGTGGGACTAGATTTGCACTATGTCACTGGAGGTATTAAAAATATTTTTTTTTGATTGGCTGTTATTGAAGAATACTGCAGAGATAATGTTTGGCGATCATGGTCAACCATCACCTTTTATTAGATCGTTTCCACATGAGTGGCTGAAAACATTTGTAGATTATTATGAAGAAATAAATCATGACCATAGAGTTATTGATAATTCACTGAAAAAGTTTATAAATTATAAAAGGCCACAGCCAGATAAAATACAGAGTGCATAAAGTAATTCCAGAAACTCCTATGAATGATTTTTTGAATTTATGGAGATCTGCTGCTGATAGTTGCAAGTAGAAAAATAGTTTGCGATACAATTCAACAACAATTATTTACATCATGATGTGTTATCACCCAGCAGATACTGGATGACAGATGTTGAGATTCCTGGTGGTGGAATACAAAATATTGTGCTAAATGATAATGTTTTGGTTGTTGTTGAGAGCATGTTGAGCATGGATAAATCTCTGTGGACATTAGGATATGCTATAAAGATTCATTCCTCACATTGAATAATAATGATTCGGATATCTGGATTGTCGATGATTGTACTGATTGGTCAAATTTAGTTTATCTTGCAGTATCTCGTGTCAGAAGAATATCTCAACTACACAGAGTTATCAGGGATTGCATAATAACCGAAGAAATCACTAACAACTTTATCATCATCAAGAAAAAATTAGTGAGCTATAAGGTTGGCAATGTGACAAAAAGATAATTGTGACTTTAATGTGAATGCTAAATTTATTAAAATACTAAAACAAGGACAGAATAATCATTGTGCGAATTGTAATGCAGTAATGTTTGTCAGTATTCAAATAATAATCCAAGACATTTTACCATTGATAGAATTAATAGTAGTCATGGTAACACACTCGTAAATGTGATGCTGACAAATTTTTAATGTAATCGACGTAGAAGTGCAAGTTTACAAAAGTGAAGGTGGTTGTAATTGTGTGTTTTTAGGAATAATTTATAATTGTTCACATACAAATCCATGCAGAGGAGCAGTTGAATCTATTCTGTAGATTGCAGGTCTACCTGTGGACCATACCAAGCTGGAAATTTTGTGTGTGGTCACACTCCAGATAGGATCAGTTAGTCTTTTTTTTACGCCTTTTAAGTTCACCAGGTTTTTATCAATATCTTACAGTCACATTATTATGTACTGGTGGAGAGGAAGACACATATATGCGTATTGGTATATATTTTTATTTTCGCATTAGGTTTCATAGAAGTTGCATGTGGATATTTCCTTTGCATGTTGATATCCAAATAATCGTTCAGCAAGTGTTCAATTAAATTGTTCAGCAATTGCTTGATCATGATGAATTTCAGTGTATCCTTGTCTGATTTTAATGATATATGTTTTCATCAACAATGATACTGCACCAAGAAATTCTTTGCCAGGATCAACCTGTAATAACTGTGGCCATTATAGACACACTTGTGGTCTGGATCCTTGTTGATAATTTCATTCAAACGCAGATGCAACTTTAATTGCTGTCTTTGTTGACAGTGGTTTTGCATCTTTATATCTACTTGCGACATCAACAACAGTTAACGTGTATCTGTATGTGTGTGATTGATGTCTGCCAATTTGAATGATATCATGTGATAAAAACAAAATATCTGCTTGATGAACTTCATTGGGAGAATTGATATCAAAATGTGCATACTGAATTTTTTTAGGTTGTGGTAGATAAATTTGAGTTATTGCCTGTCTTGCTAATCATGCTGCAGCAACAGCATGTGAGACTTTTGCTATTTCAGCAAGTTTACTAGTTGTTACTTTTCCTCTCAAATATCCTCTTGGGCTATAATAAACAGATTCCACTATAATAGTTATATAATTTAATTACCAGCCCCTAGCACTAGTTTACCTTTCATAGCAGATTTTACTAGAAAGCTAGCAAGTTTTTCTTTGAGAGATTTATTTTTTATGGAATTTAATGCATGAATCAGCTTTACAACTGCAATATGTCCTTGTTGTAAATCTTTGATTTTATATGAGACATCATTCAGGTGACATGCTTCAATTGCATTCATTGGATACTCACCAGGTCTTGGTTGATCTCATTCATCAAGTCAAATATCAAAGCTGGTTCCTGGACCACAATAATTATATCCAATCAAATGTTTTTCACCAGGATACTTTGCCCATGGAGTTCCTGGTAATTTACCTAGCAAAGCAGTGATATCTCTACCTTTCTTTGTCGATGAAATAAATTTGCAGTTTCTTTTGTACCACATTTCACACACTTGCCTGTAAGTACGTGCCTGTTATTTTTTGTTATTATAGTTAATCCACTGGTATGGGTTGATGCTCTACATCGAGCACAATATAAATCCATAGTATTTATTATATGGATTTAATTGACTTCTCAGCAACACAAAAACAAGAGCCAGTCAAACATCATCCAGCACTACCAAATTCCATCATAGCATTTATACTTGGCCGATCTGGATCTGGTAAAACGCAATTATTAATCTGATAATGCGATGGCTCAAGTAGGATAAATTGTATTTAGTAGCACCATCTGTAGATGATCAACGATGTTACAAAGTACTTAGTGATTTTAATGAAAATGCAAGTCGCTGATGTGTCCTGATAAAGATAATGATGTTATTGATTTTTTTTACCAATATCAATGAAGCTCCATCCATAGATGATCTTGATAGATGTATCAATAATCCTGTATTATATGATGATGTAATGCTGGACAAACAATCAAATCCAGCCCAGATATTTTCATCAGGCTGTCACAAAAATATGGATGCGATTTATTTAATTAAGAAATTCACACAAATACCTAAAGTGATTAAGGACAATTGTAACATCTCAGTTGTGTTTAATGGAGTAAATAATTATACTTTACAAAATATTTATTATACCTAGTGTTCAGGAGACATGGACATGGTGGTTAAGTTTAAAAAAAAACTTCTTTTCAAAAGCACAAGCTGTTCTATTCAGATTAATAACAATAAATTTGCATAACCCAATTTATAGGTCTGGATAAAATCTTTGGTTAATTACAGCAGCAGGGAGGGTGAATGACCAGTGTTAAGTGACTAGCACATAAACAAAACACACCATAAAAAATAAAAATGTGCATCAGTGATGATGTAACAAAATAAGCTAACCCAATTAGAGAAATCTCATGGCCTGACAGGTTTTGTTTTAACTTTATTTGACCTTGAGATGTCATTTTTGTAGGAAGGTTTATTTTTCATAAATAAGGTCTCCAACAAAAATGGTCTGTTCACCCTCACTGCTGCTAAATTTAAATATAAATAGAATAAAATATATATAAAATTTGTCTACAGAGAGGATAAAATGTATGTCAAGTCCATTAAATTGATATGATTAACGTATGTAAAGTTATCAAAAGTTTGGGTAAATTTATGAACCAATAGGATAAAATGTGTGTAAAGTTTATCTATTGAGTGGATAAAATGTACATAAAGTTTATCTATAGATTGGATAAAATGTATATAAAGTTTATCTATAGATTGGATAAAATGTATATAAAGTTTATCTATTGATTGGATAAAATGTATATAAAGTTTATCTATAAATTGGATAAAATGTATATAAAGTTTATTTATTGATTGGATAAAATGTATGTAAAGTTTATAGATTGGATAAAATGTGTATAAAGTTTGTCAATTGATTGGATAAAATGTATATAAAGTTTGTCTATTGATTGGATAAAATGTATATAAAGTTTATTGATTGGATAAAATGTATATAAAGTTTATCTATTGATTGGATGAAATGTATATAAAGTTTATCTATTGATTGGATAAAATGTATATTAGTTAATCTATTGATTGGATAAAATGTATATAAAGTTTGTCTATTGATTGGATAGAAAGTATATAAAGTTTGTCTATTGATTGGATAAAATGTATATAAAGTTTATCTATAGATTGGATAAAATGTATATAAAGTTTGTCAACAGAGCAGATGAAGTGTTTATGAAGTTTATCAACAGAGAGAATAAAATGTATTGAAAAGGTTTGTCAACAGATAGGGTAAAATTTATGTAAGGATAAACAGAAATAATGTATGTAAAGTATATCAACAGAAACAATAAAAAATGTTAGTCTAAAGATTGGATTAAATATGTAGTAATAGTAATAGTGTAGTAATAGACAGTTTAGAATTTATGTCAAGTTTATCAACAGATAGGATAAAATGTATGTAAAATATATTATCAGAAATGATATAATGTATATAAAGTGTATCAACAAAAAGGGTAAAAAGTTTTTAAAGTTTGAGATAAAATGGATGTCAAGTGAATCATCAAATAGGTTAAAATTTATATCAAGTTTATCAACAGATAGGTTAAATGTATGTTTATGTTACATATGTAACAAATATGAAGTTTTGTTGAAAGCCAGGAAATATTCTGATATTTCATGATGTTTGGATAATGACACATGATGAATGTCCTAGGAATGATTACACTCCTGCTTGTCTGTTGATAGATCCCCCAGAAACAGTGCTATTGCACAGGCCTGTTGTTCCAATTCTGTCTGATAGCATAGCACAAGTAGGACTTCTTAGAAATATAAAATAAATTCATTCGGAGCCCAAAGTAGCCGAGTGGCCTAAAGCCCTTACCATCACTGATCACTGCTGTCTCACCTCAGTCTGCATGGGTTTGAGCCTCAGGCTCAGCCAATGTGTGTATGTGAGAAAGCTTGCCAGTAGCTTCTCATGGATTGGTGGTTCTTTCAGGGGTTTCTCCAGGTTCTTCCTCCACCAATTATACTTGCAGCCATATATAACCTATCTTGTGCTGAAAATGGCATTAAACCCTACAATAACAACAGAAACATTCAATATATTAAACAATTTAATGATATATAAAGAATAGCAGAAATTTTTAAAATACAAATTAATGTAGCTTTACATCTGAAGGTTGCTTTTGTAAAGTGGCTAGTTCTCTGATGAGGCTTTTATACACTGTAATGACATACAGAAATGTAACACTGTACTGAGTCACAGTTAAGCCATGTAACACTGTACTGGGTCACAGTTAAGCCATGTAACACAGTGTATACTGGGGCACAGTTAAGCCATGTAACACTGTAGTGGGTCACAGTTAAGCTATGTAGCTTTTAACACTATGTACTGGGTCATAGTTAGGCCATGTAACATGTAACACTATGTGTATTGGGTCACGGTTAAGCCATGTAACACTGTGTACTACCTCACATTTAAGCCATGTAACATGTAACACTTTAAAAATTGGGTATTTGGTATTCTCAGAGAAACACAATTTGCTTTAAAAATTGGGTATTGGGTATTCTCAGAGAAACACAATTTGCTTTAAAAAGTGGGTATTGGGTATTCTCAGAGAAACATAATTTGCGTTAAAAATGTGCTTTCTACCAAATAGAGACTTTTGTAAGACATTTTTGCTCCTTTCAGATCCTTGCCATGAAGACCGCTGATGAGCATGACAGTCCAGTAATTTTGGCAAATGATCCTGATGCCGACAGGCTGGCTTTGGCAGAAAAGTCTCCAAGGCAATACTTATTAATACCTATGCCAAACTGGTTCAGCTAATATATAAGGATTGACATCTTTTGAAAAATCAGACACAAATAGTGGCAAGAAAAAAGTATTCCTTATACAAGTTGTTTATCCTTGATTGTGGTGCATAGCTTGAAGAAACTGATCTTATTTGAAATTATTTTTTCTGTGCTTTTGTTTCTTTCAACTATTTGTTTAAATGCGTCAATGAAAGGATTTCACACATTGATTTTTGCAAGCATATCTATAACAATTAAATAAAATGATCGTGAGGTTAATCAAAATATATGATTGTTTGCTTCCAAATAATATTCATTTCTAGGACAGGTGGTTAAACTGGCATAGTTCTGTATAAGAAGAATGCTAAAATGTTAAGCATTATCAAAGTCATATTATAAACCTTATGTATTTTGACTTTCACTCTTACAAAGAGTACATCATTTATCTATAGTAATTCTTTAAAAGAAATGTTTAGTCATGATTATTCTATGAATTTAAAATGACACAGATAAAAATGCTATGTTTTGTCCTCTTTACTTATATTACTATTTAATACCTGCACCTAAAGTTCCTGCTTCACAAAATGTTTTGCATTCATCTTTTCAGTGATATTGGTTTTTGCAAATTGATTTCCATATCCTCCTACGGGTCAAAATTAACCTGTACTAATTGGTTGCTAATAACATCATTCCGTGAATATTGGACATTCCAAAGTATTTTTGAAAAAAATTTACATCTAGCTTTTCATTGTATTATTTGAAATGGTAATAGAATTCTCTGATTGTCAGCTAAATCATTAAGAATTTGAATATCACAACTTGTAATATTAGCATTGTCTGAAAGGACAAAAATGAAAAATACCCTATGCTAAATATTCATTTTGGACTTTGTGGTCTTTCTAGTAATTAAAGAAAAATTGCCCTACAAAAACTATGTTGTCGACTACACCATGGTAAACAGATGGCAGCTTGATGTGTGGGTTTTAATAATGGTAATATAGAAAAATAAAACCAACATACAACACAAGCCTTGTATAATAACATTGAGACCTGAAAAATGATATTGGCTTGTTAAATCCAAAGATGAACTACACAGCTGTTTAAATGAAGCTATTTCAAGAGTCCTCATGAAAGCATTGTCAGAGTTTTGTGGCTTTTCACAAAAGATAAATAAACAATGCAGATCTTTGAATTAAATATGTATACATCTGTGACTGCTCCATTTGAAGAAGTAATGATTAATTTTAATGGGAATTTGCAGCACTACAATGGCAGTTAGTGACGTGTGTATGTTTTGTGGCCTATGCTGTGTATCTGCATCACCTATAGACTTTAGGAACAAGTAGCCTGACTCACTGGTGTTTTTTTGTGACATCATGCATAGCACTGATGATTTAAAGCAATCTGCCCATCGAAGATACTCGTAAGCATTCATGGTTACAAAAGATTAAATAATGTCAATGGTATTCATTTTTATTTTTGTTTTGCAAAGTAGTCATTCATAGCAATGACAAAAGAATTTTTTTTTGCCAGAAAAACGGTTGCTGTTTGTGTTCTCATGTGATCACTGATAACAGTATATATTAAAGTTGATCCACTGATCCATGCATGAGAATTGTGGTCATAAATGTTCCTAAGTCAGCCAGGTAAGTAATATCAGGGGGATTCTTGTTTTTCTTTCAGTGGAGAGTGGAAGATTTTTACAGGCAATGAGATGGGTGCTCTGTTGGGATGGTGGTCATGGTATACATTCCATCAGAAGAATCCTAATGTCCCAGGTGAGTTCAAATTTTAATTATCAAGTATTTTAAAGAATGAAAACAAGGCAGGTAACTCTTGAAATTTGGATTTAATTGTTGTTGTTGTTGGGCTTAACGCCATTTTTCAGCACACGATCGGCTATTCATGGCGGCCAGTATTAATGGTGGAGGAAGAAATCGAGAAATCACCGGAAAGAACCACCGACCCACGAGAAGCTACTGGCAAGCTTTCTCACATATCCACATTCGCCGAATCCTAGACTCGAACCCACACAGACAGAGGTGAGATGGCAGTGATCCGTAACGGAAAGCGCTTTAGACCACTCGGCCACTCGGGGCCCCTGGATTTAATCTTTCCTATATTAGTTGCATTACTAAGTTTATAAATGCTGTCTTGAAATAAGGGTAGCAATAATAGACTGTCTTGAAATAAGATTAATAACAATTAACTCTGTCTTGAAATAAGATTAATAACAATAAACTCTGTCTTGAAATAAGGGCAGTAACAATAAACTCTGTCAGGAAATAAGGGTAGTAATGATAAACTCTGTCTTGAAATAAGGGTAGCAGCATTAAACTCCATCTTAAAATAAATGGTAGTAGAAATAAATTCCATCTTGAAATAAGGGTAGTGGCATTAAATTCTGTCTTGAAATAAGGGTAGTAACGATAAACTCAGTCGGGAAATAAGGGTAATAATAATAAACTGTTTTGAAATAAGGTAGTGGCATTAAACTCATCTTGAAAAAAGAGCAGCAGCAAGAAACTTTTGTCTTGAAATAAGTTATTTAATTGACAGTAATCACATACAGATAGACATTAATTTCATCCCTTTATTCCACAGTAATTACACACAGATAAACATTAATTTCATCCATTTAATTGACAGTAATTATACAGGTAAACATTAATTTCATTCCTTTAATTGACAGTAATTACACATAAACATTAATTTCATCCCTTTAATTGACAGTAATTACACACTGATTAACATTAATTTCATACATTTAATTGACAGTAATCACATCCAGATAACATTAATTTCAT
This sequence comes from Potamilus streckersoni, assembly GCA_016746295.1. Classification (NCBI taxonomy): domain Eukaryota; kingdom Metazoa; phylum Mollusca; class Bivalvia; order Unionida; family Unionidae; genus Potamilus; species Potamilus streckersoni. Next base: position 274,488 of record JAEAOA010000868.1, on the reverse strand, counting down.
CCCTTTAATTGACAGTAATAACATACAGATAAACATTAATTTCATTCATTTAATTGAAAGTAATCACACACAGATAAACAATAATTTCATCCATTTTATTGACAGTAATCACATACAGATAAACATTAATTTCATTCTTTGATTGACAGTAATCATACACAGATAAACATTAATTTCATTCCTTTGATTAACAGTAATCACACACAGATAAACATCAATTTCATTCCTTTAATTGACAGTAATTATATACCGATAAACATTAATTTCATTCCTTTAATTAACAGTAATCATACACAGATAAACATTAATTTAATTCCTTTAATTGACAGTAATCACACACAGATAAACATTAATTTCATCCCTTTAATTGAGAGTGATCACATACAGATAAACATTAATTTCATCCCTTTAATTGACAGTAACCACATACAGATAAACAATAATTTCATTCCTTTAATTGACAAAATCACACACAGATAAACATTAATTTCATCTCCCCTATTGACAGTAATCACATACAGATAAATATTAATTTTAACCCTTTATTCCACAGTAATCACACAGATAACATTAAATTCATCCCTTTAATCAGTTGTACTCACACACAGCTAAGCATTAATTTATCTTCTTTACAACTTCATCCTAACTTCCTGTGGATATTTTTGGTCATGACTTTACATTTTACCTATCAACTATATATTACTGAGGTATCATAACATTCTCTTGCTTAAGGTGAGGTTGCATTTTATATGGAAAGTACTACATCTTTATAGGCCTGTTCGAAACTAGACTTCTTTGAAGAGCTCTTCATTGAACTAAAAACATTTACTGTATGCACGAATTTACAATCTCTATTTCTGGCAGGCAATATCCCCTTGATGAATGCATCAACTTATGCTTAAATTGACATAAAAATGTGATCGCATGATTGTGTGTGCAGACTGAATTTATATTATTATCATTAAAATTCAACCCATCACACATAAATTCTCCTTTTTAAAGCATTCTTATTAATTTTATTATTATTATTATTATTATTATTATTATTATTATTATTATTATTATTATTATTATTATTATTATTATTATTATTATTATTAATCCTCCATATATTTATATCTGTTTGTTGTTTTCTTGGTAATCCTAGATATGTAAATAATAAATTTTTTTAAAAATATGTTTTGCTTAGATGAAAAGGAATATGAATTAGATTTGTCTAGAGATGATACATAAGAAAAAAAGCAAATTATAAGTTGTCTGATATGTAATAAAAAGGTGCTTTTTAAAAGTATCAAATACATCCTTAAATTAAATTATTAATGTTTAAACTGTTTTACTTGTGAATGATTAAATCAGTGTATATACTTTTAGATACATGATTAAAAAGAACCCTAGACATCAGTTTTCATGTTTTGTTTTCCGTCAAAATCCAGTCCCTAGATTTTCCATAAAAATGTGAATTACTGGTATAAAATTTAAATTTCTGAAGAAAGGTCAAACTTAAAAGTTAGCAGTATTGTCCATGCAGAAGAAATTATATATATATATATATATATATATATATATATATATATATATATATATATAGAGAGAGAGAGAGAGAGAGAGAGAGAGAGAGAGAGAGAGAGAGAGATTTAATTAAACAGATGCTTTATTTTATTCTAAATCACATATTTGTGGCGAACATTGAAATTAAATCATCTTTTTATTATTTATTAATATTAAGAATTGTTTGGATAATGTTCATGATTAGCTTTAGTTTCAACTGATACTCTAAGTTCTTTATAAGTACTAAATTTAACTTTGTGGCATGTATAAAGTCAACATCTCATGACAGCAGTTACAACTTGATTCAACTTAGCTATTTTAATACTCATTGTGTACTTTTCTTAACTAAATAAGAAAATTTTGTGGCTTACTTCCTTTTCTTGTAAACAAAGGTTTGTATACTCTGCTGTTGCATACTCCCATTTGTACAACTGTCTCTCCCACCCAACCATCTTCTCTCTCTCTCTCTCTCTCTCTCTCTCTCTCTCTCTCTCTCTCTCTCTCTTGCGCACACACATACACTTTTAAGGATTATTTGTCTCTTTAACAATGCATTAGATTAATTAGATTATTATGATTGCCTTTCTGGATTTCATAAATTACAATCAACCATAAACTCATCTGAATAAAGTCATGATATGAATAAAGTAATTAGTTCAAATAAAAATCATGTTTTTATCAAAGTTTATTTTGCTGTTTATTATTTTACAAAAGTACGTCATAATTTTTGCATATACATCAATGTTTTCACGGTGTTTTACCCAAAAGGTTCATTGACAGCTTGATTTGATGACAGTACTACAATAATCGCTGGAAGAGTGTTGCATCATGGGTAAATTAGGGGCTTTAATAAGTCAAGGGACATAATGACAGTTATCAAAGAGGATTATTGTCATTAGTTACATTAGAAAACAACTATTTAGAAATGGAAATTCCAAATCTGACAAAAGTTAGATTAGAAAAAAACTTTTTAGTAAAGAAAATGATACATATCTGTCATGAGTTATGTAAGAAAACATAGTATAAATTATACACATCTGTCAGCTTATAAAAATGATGACCTAGACTTTTCCTAACTTGACTGAAGCCATGAACATAAATGTCATTGGCCATCATGTTTCACTACATGTTCAAACTGAGGAAAATAGGATTATGATTTCAGCATGTTTCAGACGGTGTATTTATGTATCTATGTATGTTTAGGTTTTAATGCCAAACCAGCAAATTTCTAAATTGTGCCAGATTTAACAATAAAAAATTGTAAAGGTAAAAAGATTGCTAAAATTGTCAATTCACAAAATAAAAGGCTAGATTTCATTAACAATTGTTTTTCTTTCCTAGTTTAAGGCAATAACTTTTATTTCATTATGCTGCTCCAGTAACACTCATTTTTTTAGGTTATACTGGTAACACTCTTTTATTTCATTATGGTATACTGGTAATTCTTTTTCATTTCATTAGGGGCAAACAAGTAAAACTGTTGAATTTTATTTGGGTATATTAGTAACACTCTTTCATTTCATTAGGGAACACCAGTAACAATGTTTTGTTTCAATAAAGTATACCAGTAACACTTTAATTGCATTATGGTGTACTGGTAACAATTTTTTTTCATTGGGATATACTGGTAACACTGTTTTATTTCTTTAGGGTATAACAGTAACACAGTTTCATTTCATTAGGTACACCAGTAACAATGCTTCACTTCATTAAGGTATACCAGTAACACTGTTTCATTTCATTTGGGTATACTAATAACACTCTTTCATTTCATTAGGGTAGACAAGTAACAATGTTTTGTTTCATTAGGGTATACCAATGACACGTTAATTGCATTAGGTTGTACTGGTAACACATGTTAATTTCTTTAGAGTACAACGTTAAGACTGTTTGATTTTATTAAGTACACCAGTAAGAATGATTCACTTCATTAAGGTATACTGGCAACACTGTTTCATTTCATTAGGTATACCAGTAACAATGCTTCACTTCATTAAGGTATACTGGCAACACTGTTTCATTTCAATAGGTACACCAGTAACAATGCTTCACTTCATTAAGGTATACTGGCAACACTGTTTCATTTCATTAGGTACACAAGTAACAATGCTTCACTTCATTAAGGTATACTGGCAACACTGTTTCATTTCATTATTTACACCAGTAACAATGCTTCACTTCATTAAGGTATACTGGCAACACTGTTTCATTTCATTATTTACACCAGTAACAATGCTTCACTTCATTAAGGTATACTGGCAACACTGTTTCATTTCATTAGGTATACCTGTAACAATGCTTCACTTCATTAAGGTATACTGGCAACACTGTTTCATTTCATTATTTACACCAGTAACAATGCTTCACTTCATTATGATATACTGGCAACACTGTTTCATTTCATTATTTACACCAGTAACAATGCTTCACTTCATTAAGGTATACTGGCAACACTGTTTCATTGCATTAGGTATACCAGTAACAATGCTTCACTTCATTAAGGTATACTGGCAACACTGTTTCATTTCATTATTTACACCAGTAACAATGCTTCACTTCATTAAGGTATACTAGCAACACTGTTTCATTTCATTAGGTACACAAGTAACAATGCTTCACTTCATTAAGGTATACTGGCGACACTGTTTCATTTCATTAGGTATACCAGTATACCAGTAACAATTCTTCACTTCATTAAGGTATACTGGCAACACTGTTTCATTTCATTAGGTATACCAGTAACAATGCTTCACTTCATTAAGGTATACTGGTGACACTGTTTCATTTCATTAGCTACACAAGTAACAATGCTTCACTTCATTATGGTATACTGGCAACACTGTTTCATTTCATTAGGTACACAAGTAACAATGCTTCACTTCATTAAGGTATACTGGCAACCCTGTTTCATTTCATTAGGTATACCAGTAACAATGATTCACTTCATTAAGGTATACTGGCAACACTTGTTTCATTGCATTAGGTATACCAGTAACAATGCTTCACTTCATTAAGGTATACTGGCAACACTGTTTCATTTCATTATTTACACCAGTAACAATGCTTCACTTCATTAAGGTATACTGGTGACACTGTTTCATTTCATTAGGTACACAAGTAACAATGCTTCACTTCATTAAGGTATACTGGCAACACTGTTTCATTTCATTAGGTACACAAGTAACAATGCTTCACTTCATTAAGGTTTACTGGCAACCCTGTTTCATTTCATTAGGTATACCAGTAACAATGATTCACTTCATTAAGGTATACTGGCAACACTGTTTCATTGCATTAGGTATACCAGTAACAATGCTTCACTTCATTAAGGTATACTGGCAACACTGTTTCATTTCATTATTTACACCAGTAACAATGCTTCACTTCATTAAGGTATACTAGCAACACTGTTTCATTTCATTAGGTACACAAGTAACAATGCTTCACTTCATTATGGTATACTGGCGACACTGTTTCATTTCATTAGGTATACCAGTATACCAGTAACAATGCTTCACTTCATTAAGGTATACTGGCAACACTTTTTCATTTCATTAGGTATACCAGTAACAATGCTTCACTTCATTAAGGTATACTGGCGACACTGTTTCATTTCATTAGGTACACAAGTAACAATGCTTCACTTCATTAAGGTATACTGGCAACACTGTTTCATTTCATTAGGTACACAAGTAACAATGCTTCACTTCATTAAGGTATACTGGCAACCCTGTTTCATTGCATTAGGTATACCAGTAACAATGATTCACTTCATTAAGGTATACTGGCAACACTGTTTCATTGCATTAGGTATACCAGTAACAATGCTTCACTTCATTAAGGTATACTGGCAACACTGTTTCATTTCATTATTTACACCAGTAACAATGCTTCACTTCATTAAGGTATACTGGCAACACTGTTTCATTTCATTATGTACACAAGTAACAATGCTTCACTTCATTAAGGTATACTGGCGACACTGTTTCATTTCATTAGGTATACCAGTATACCAGTAACAATGCTTCACTTCATTAAGGTATACTGGCAACACTGTTTCATTTCATTAGGTATACCAGTAACAATGCTTCACTTCATTAAGGTATACTGGCACACTGTTTCATTTCATTAGGTACACAAGTAACAATGCTTCACTTCATTAAGGTATACTGGCAACACTGTTTCATTTCATTAGGTACACAAGTAACAATGCTTCACTTCATTAAGGTATACTGGCAACACTGTTTCATTTATTGAGGTATTTGTACATGACAACCATTATGCTTTTTGGCATAATTATGCTTTTTTCACTAAATTACACCTTATGCATAAACATATATGGATTTTAGTGTATTCCCTTCTAAGCAAAATTCAATAATTTCTTTTTCTCACTTTTATTAACATTCCATTAAGCCCACAGACTGTATTCTGAAAAAATGGCTTCTACATAACTATGATATAAGAGTACACTTATCCGTAGACTTGCATGCACTTTCCCAACAGTCTTATGTTCTATTTATAGTACCTGCCCTATTTCCAATAAACATGATAGTTTCTACTTTCAAACCTTTTACCTCAGATTCTTTTTATAGCAGCTGTATGACTTAGGAGAAAACAGACTGGTTTTTAATATTTAATCTTTACTCATAGACTCTCAGTTTTAATTCATATATGGTACAGAACCAGTCAGTAGGATATTTGGCTCTAAAAGTAAGTCAAATTTTTTCAAGATTCAGAGATGAATACATGAATTACATAACACAGCATTCTATTCTAGGCAGATTCACGCCCATTGCAGGCTGTGTTTAAAAATAATATTATTCATGGTGGTAAATTTGATGTTCCAAGGTATGTTATTGCCAGGGGCGGATGTGGGAGATAAGCACCCACCTTCCCTGGAAATCCCCCAATGGCTTGCACCTGAGAGAGCCTCTGACAACCAAATCCAGCTCCAGGCATTCACGAGTGGCTTAACTACTAAGCCCGGCGGAACTTGTTTAAACTGACTGGAGAAGGGATGGCAGGTGAGTTTCTGGCGTCTAATAACCAGATGCTTCGGGCAGATGGGGCCCATTAACCTTGGGTGGTAGCCCGTCTAGGAGAAGGAAAGCTCCGACTTAAAATCTTTGCTGACTTGCAATTAATTCACACATGGGAAAGGCTAAGGGAGTAAACCTCAATAGATAATTAGGAGACAAAGTCCCTAAGGTGAATTGGCATTGTTTTCAGTGTCATCTTGGCAACTCATGCGACATCACTGGTGCCATGATGTATTGGTCCTCTCCCTTACATTAATCAGCTGTGTGGAGAGGGTAAGTTAGTTGCATGGGTAACAGCTGATTCTCCATATCACACTGCCTAGGCTTGCACCATGAAGAGGACACTCCAGCTTCACTTCACAGCGTCGACTTAACACGGGAAGCAACAGTTACCAGTTATAAGTTACCACTCAATTGGTGTAGAGTCAGATGCCAGGGGTTGCTTCCAACAGTGGGAGAAATCAACAGGTCTCATTGAACAGCTATCGCCTGCCTCAAGCTGGGCAACCCCAGCAAATAAGGTGTCGTCCCACCACAACTTGCCTGCCTTGCTGGGTGCCTAGGGCTTAAGGTGTGTGTGTACCTGACAAACAGGCTGCAACCAGCACAATAGGAAACAATGAAAGAAAAGCAACAAGGAAACCAACAATCCTCAAGCTAGGTCCTGGAATGTGTAGACCATGCTGACTGGACTCTCAGATGATCTCCAGGCAATCAATGATGTTAGAAAGACTTGAGTCATCAACGACGAACTTGCAAGACTCCATGTCGATATCGCCTCACTACAGGAGATACAGCTACCAGATTCTGGGTCCCTCATAGAAAATAACTACACATTCTTCTGGCAAGGAAAAAGCACCAACAAGGTCAGGGAGTGTGGTGTTGGATTTAACATCACAAACTCTCTGCTGGTGATGACAGAACCCTGCCAAATAGGAAATGAAAGACTGCTATCTCTCCGCATCGATGCCACAACCGGGCCAATTAACTTGATGAGCATTTACTTTTCCACACTCAGTGTCACCACAGATACCAAGGATGCATTTTACAACAAGCTTGACTCTCTCATTGACCAAATTCCAAATTAAGAGAACTTGATATTACTGGGCGACTTCAGCACTAGGGTGGGTGTCCATCATGACTCCTGGCCTTTGTGTTTTGGCAAGTTTGGCATTGGGAACATGAATGAAAACAGGTACTGACTTCCAAAGATGTGTTCATACCATAACCTTAGCATCGCCAATTAATTTTTTCAGATGAAACCACAGCACAAAGTGTCTTGGAGGCATCCCCGGTCCAAGCACTGGCACCAGCAAGACTTGATTATCATGAGACAGTCTGTCATGAAGGTGTTCTTCTTACTTGTATATTCCACAGCACTGACTGCGACACCGATCACTCACTGGTTTGCTGTAAAATTAAACTTCAGCCAAAGAAGATCCATCACTCTAGGCAAGTGGGTAAACCACACATTGAAGTGAGCAAGACGTCATATCCAGACAAGGCTGAGGAATTATGCCCTCCGCAAGGCATTCAGTTCAGAACCTTCTTATGGCAGTGCCAAAGAGAGATGGGACCACATCTGAAATACTGTGTACAGCACAGACACAAGAATCTTTGGTAAGAAACAGACAAAGAACAACTACTGGTTTGATGCCAACTCTGCCACATGCATGCCAGCCACTGAAAAGCGTCACAGTGCCCACCTGGAATACAAGCGTTTCCCCTGCCAGAGGACACTACATGCATATAGGTCTACCAGAAGCAAAGTGCAGAGGCTAGCACAGCAGTGCGCCAATGAATTCTGACTTCAGCTCTGTCAGAGCATCCAGTCAGCAGTAGATATCGGAAACATCAGAGGCATGTACAATGACATACAGAAAGCAATAGGTCCCATGAAGAAAGTGATGACACCAATGAAGTCTTCTGCAGGCAATACCATCCATGACAAGGCTCTGAACTGTATTCCAGAGAATCACATGACCAACTATGCCCTCAGTGCCATTGAAAACCTCCCTTGTTTGACCAAACTGGTTGAGAAACCTACTACGGCAGAACTAAAGATAGCCTTAGAGAAACTGACCACATGTAAAGCCACATGGAAGGATGGCATCCCAGCAGAAGTCATCAAGTGCAGTGGCAGCGTGCTGTTCACACACCTGTATGAACGTCTCTGCCAGTGCTGGAATGAAGGTGCAGTGCCTCAGGACACGAGAGACGCCAGCATCATAACGCTGTACAAAAACAAAGGCGACTGAAGTTACTGCAACAACTACAGGGGCATATCACTTCTCAGCATCGTGGGTAAAGTCTTCGCTAGAGTGATCCTGAACAGACTGCAGATGCTTGCTGACAGAGTGTATCCAGAGTCTCACTTCAGGTTCCACACAGAGAGGTCCACAATCGATATGATCTTCTCCATCATGCAATTGCAGGGAACAACACAGACCCCTCTTCCTGGCTTTTATAGACCTCACCAAGACATTCAAATTGGTCAGCAGAGACAGACTCTTCAAATTAATTCCTTATTTGGTTTGGATATTTTGTAATGTCTGGTAGACATGGATCGCAGGTGGGGGAGTATTATTTATGGGTAGCCTGTACTGGAATAGTGATTGTAAATATTCAGGAGCACTATTATTGGATATTAACTCAAATGCTCTTTTTTTAAGATGTGCCAGCTTTGCTAAGTTGTTATCATTAATCGAATTACCCCATACTGTATTACAGTAGTCTAAATAGGGTTGTATGTAACTATTATAAAATAGTTTTCTTTGCCTTTCAGGGAAAAAGTGTCTTATCTTACTGAGAAGCCATAAATTTGAATTGACTTTTTTACTGATATGTTTAATATGTTCAGTCAATGATTATTTATTGTCTACCAAAACACCAAATAGACTATTGTTAGAAACCATTTGCAAAGTTTTATCCTTCCATGTCAGACATAGTTCATTACTATCAAGTTTTGTTATTTTTTTTCTGTGTTGAGATAAGTATACCACAAGGCTCAATTCTGAGTCCATTACTGTTTATTTTATTTATTAATGACCTACCACTTGTACTAAAGGACTCAGTATCATCTACAGATCTCTATGCAGATGACACAACATTGTCAGACATCCAAAACACAAAATAAGAACTTGAAATTTCTTTACAGAATGCCTTAAACAAACTAGAAAACTGGTGCACATGCAATGGCATGGTGGTTAATACTGGTAAAACTAAAATATTACTTATCTCAACATGGAAAAAAAGAACAAAACTTGATAGCGATGAACTATGTCTGACATTGAAGGATAAAAGGTTGAAAATGGTCTGTCACGATAGTCTACTTGGTGTTTTGGTAGATAATAACCTATCATGGACTGAACATATCAAACATATCAGTAAAAAAGTCAATTCAGGTTTATGGCTTCTCAGTAGGATAAGACACTTTCTCACGGAAAAGCACAGAAAATTATTTTATAACATTAACATACAACCCTATTTAGACTACTGTAATACAGTATGGGGTAATTCAAATGATAAAAACTTAGCAAAGCTGGCACATCTCCAAAAAAGAGCTTTTGAGTTTATTTCAATCCAGAAAGCAAGCAAGGAAAATTTAGTTGGTAAGTTAAAAATACTATCTATTAAAGACCGAATCTGTTTAAGAAAAGCCAAATTATTGTACAGGATAGCCAATAACAGTGCTCCTGAATATTTACAATCACTATTCAGGTATAGGCTACATGGAAATACTCCCCACCTGCGATCAATGTCTACCAAATATTACAAAATTCCCAAACCAAATAAGGAATTATTTTTAAAAAAGTTTTCAATACTCTGGAACTTTGCTCTGGAAAAGTATTCCAGTTGAGATTAGAAATGCCCACTCTATTTCCTCTTTCCAAACCCAATATATACAATGGCTTCAGAGATGCAGCAAAAATAAATAAATTCCTTTGAATGAGGGCCTCAAGGTAGATTAGTTCTTAACTAATTGAGTTACCCTCTTTAAATAAAGTAATAATAATAATAATAATAATAATAATAATAATAATAATAATAATAATAATAATAATAATAATAATAATAATAATAATAATAATAATAAAAATGTATTCAAGACCTCCCCCCTGCTGTCTCTCTATCCCTGCATAATGGTTTATTGTAGCCTTGACAATGAAATAGATCATCATTGTGGTTAGTATTTAATTTGGTGTCAGTGAGCCCTAAAACAGGTATATTTGTTTTCCTTGGAAGACAGCATTAACTTAATTTGGTCTATTTTTCCCACTATACCGTACATTTAAGTGATGTATGTTAAAACCTTTTGAATTTAGTTTCATATCAATTATATGTATGTCATGCAATTGGTTACCCCCATAGATTGTCTCCATGCTACTTTTATCATTCTTACATTCTATTTCCATACTTAAATGTTCATATATATTAGCATCTTCAACATCACATACAGGCCCTGAAAATCCATTAACATTTTCATTTACAACAGTGTCCATTGAATAATTAGAGTCAAGAATCTCACTAGGTACATTTTGATTTGTTACAGATGAAGCATTGCATTCTCCTCTTTGCCAGCTTCCTAGTATGAGTCTTTGTGTCCAAAATTATTGCATCTGAAGCACTCAGTCTGTTTGCCATGATGGCATACCTGTGTCATATGCCCAGTTTCCCCACAGTAGAGACTGTACTCTTCATTATAGAGTCTGAAAATGGGGGCATACATTTTGATATTTCTTAGTAGTTGAGAGGTTTCTTTTTCTGCTTAAATGAATTTTATCTCTGTGCTAGAGACTTAGGTTGATATCCTGGTTCTGAAGAAAGAAAGATGTGTATTGAGGAATGTACTGTAGGTTGAAGTCTTCACAGAGGTCAATTACCAGATCATTGATTTCTTTCACCCTGGTATCAACATGAGGTGGTAGTCCTGATATTATTTTACATGTATCTGGACTGCAATACCTTGTCACATACAGTCAACTGGCATCATTTTCACCTACTAAAATAATAATTTGGTTGTATTTGGTTAGGTCAGTATTCATTATTCTGTCCATGATTTTTTGCACCTCTTAGAGTCTGTATATCTTTTTTAAAAAGTCTCCTTGTTATTATACTTTTCAATATTGATGAGCCAATTATTAGAGTCCTATCTATTCTGGCTTGTGATTTCATGTGTTGGACTCAGGTTTGTATTTCAGACACGTCTTGGAGTAAGGGGTGCTGAACTGGGTGTCACCATTGTGTGAGTTGATTTAGCTGATGCTGACACACATGTCTGAGCACTGGGAAGTGCCATTGTTTGTGCATGCAACAGACTTGTCTGAGCTGAGGGCCATTGGTGTACACTTATTGATGTTGCATGTGTGACACATGACTCAGATAGGGTACTATTGTTTGCAATGCAGGATTACTTTTTGGGTTTCAGTTGTAATTTGCATGGTCACATTACATTTCCTTTTGGCTGTTATTGGGATTGTCTGTGTTAGAGCATCTGACATTGTTTTTATTTGGGAGTCTGTATGAATTGTTGTTTCACATGAGGTTACTTGTTCATTAATCCTCCCCAGTGCTGACTTAATAGCATGTAACTGTAGTTTTAAGTCTTCAATTTGGGCCTCCAAGTTCCTAATTGCTTTTTGATGTACACATATGGAGGAATCATTAGGGTTTAAGTCATCACTGCAGTGGTCATGATTTATGGAAGACTTTAGGAGAAGTTTCATGTTTGGTACTACATCTACCTACTGGTGTCAGCATATTACTGCCTTTAGCATGGGTGTTCTCATCCTGTTTACTGATAATATGATCCAACCATCTGAAACAGTTCATCCCCTGTATGTGTAAAACTGATGTAGCTGTCATAGTGTTTTTCTCTTGTGTTCTCTATATAGTACCATTTTGAACACTTGCACTGCACGAAGTCATGCAAGATTCTGAATCTAGAATGTTTTACAAACTCAAACTTTTGTGGATCTATATGCACAGTGATACTGTACTTATTATGTTTGACCCTCAGGAATTCTGGATACATGTCAACCATATTGGATAACTCCAGACAGATCATCACCTGTACCATTGTTTTCATTTTCACTCTGTACATCACTTTTCTGCATGGGATTATCTGTGTTGATCTGATCTTCAAGTATATCAGACTTACTAAAGCCAGAAAATGATGCAGAAAAGGTTGAGCTAAGTGTGCTGAGTAAGGACCCTACAAGGCTGGTATTTAAATATGTTTCCATGATTCTAATATTTTTAGCTTGTTCATATCAGTGATAGAAAGTATCATATGGAATCCTTAAATATGATTAGCACATATCCATGAACTTTTAAAAAAGAAACCTGCATTAGTTGGTATCATCTGAAGTTCAGATATGGAGGGTGTAGTTCAATTTTAAATTAATCCACGTTGGTAGCCATCTTGGATAACCTAAATCCTTTGTTTTGAACAGGTATCCAAATTTACTTGAAAAAATGAAAGTGTGCACATTAAATTTCATTCACACTAACTTAATATTGTCGTAGATCCACAGTATCAATTATGACAATTGGTATTAGCATATTTAACACTAGTTTCTACACAAAGTTCATTGCATTGTGTGGAGCTGTGTTAGAACTATCAACTTGCATTTTCCCCATGATAAAATGTGTAAATGTTTGGAGCCAAACTGTAGATATTCAGACAAAGATACAAAGGGAAAAATTGACCTTGGTGAGTTCCTAATGTAGTGACATACAGCACTAATAATGTATGTATTCTCACATCACCACTAATAATGTATGTACTCACACATCCCCACTAATAATGTATGAACTCACATATCCCCACAAATAATGTATGTACTCACACATCCCCCCATATAATGTATATACTCAGACATCCCCACTAATAATGTATGTACTCACACATCCCCACTAATAATGTATGTACTCACACATCTCCATGAATAATGTATGTACTCACACATCCCCACTAATTATGTATGTACTCACATCCCCACTAATGTATGTACTCACACATAAACACTACTAATGTATGTACTCACACATCCCCACTAATAATGTATATCCTCACACATCCCCACTAATAATGTATGTCCTCACATCCCCACTAATAATGTATGAATTCACACATCCCCACTAATAATGTACGTAATCACATCCCCACTAACAATGTATGTACTCGCACATCCCTGCTAAAAATGTTATGTACTCGCACGTCCCCACTAATAATGTATGTCCTCATACATTCCCACTAATAATGTATGTACTCACACAACCCCACTAATAATGTATGTCCTAACACATCCCCACTAATAATATATGTACTCACACATTCCCACTAATAATGTATGTCCTCACACATCCCCACTAATAATGTATGTACTCACACATCCCCACTAATATATGTACTCACACATAAACACTAATAATGTGTGTCCTCACACATCCCCACTAAAAATGTATGTACACACATCCCCACTAATGTATGTACACACATCCCCACTAATAATGTATGTACTCACACATAAACACTAATAATGTATGTACTCACACATCCCCACTAATAATGTTTGTACTCACACATCCCCACTAATAATGTATGTACTCACACATCCCCACTAATACTGTATGTACTCACACATAAACACTAATGTATGTACTCACACATCCCCACTAATAATGTATGTACTCACACATCCCCACTAATTATGTATGTACTTACACATCCCCACTAACAATGTATGTACTCACACATCCCCACTAACAATGTATGTACTCGCACATCCCTGCTAATAATGTTATGTACTCACACATCCCCACTAATAATGTATGTACTCACACATCCCCACTAATAATGTATGTACTCACACATCCCCTCTAATAATGTACGTACTCACATATCTCCACTAATAATGTTATGTACTCAAACATCCCCACTAATAATGTATGTACTCACACATCCCCACTAATAATGTATGTACTCACACATCCCCACTAATAATGTATGTACTCACACATCCCCACTAATAATGTATGTACTCACACATCCCCACTAATAATGTATGTACTCACACATCCCCACTAATAATGTATGTACTCACTCATCCCCACTAACACTACCTGTCATGATAATAAATGGTAAATAAAATAAATGGAAACTGATTCAATTCCTGTTATTCAGCTCTCATTTGATTGTACAGTTTATCATTGCACTACATTAGGAACTCAGAAAAGTCAATTTTTCCCTTTGTATTCTTGTCTGAATATCTACAGTCTGACTACAAACATTATTGTCCATCAGTCACCAAAATATATAACAGCTAAACATGGCCACAATTGAACAAATTCATTGTTTCAATTCTTTACTTCCCTGCTTATATTTTGACTCTTTTTTTTTTTCTTTTTTTTTTTTCTCCACGAGCCAAAACACTCAGTGACGCCTTATGGGGATTTGCACTTTCATACTTCCAATTTACTCTTTACTAGCCAAAATGATCTGTGAGGTCTGTTGGATCACCCCGTCCTGCACTTTGAATCCACTCTTCACCAATCAAAATGATCTATGAGGTCTATTGGATCACCCTTTTCTGCACTTTGAATCCACTCTTCACCAATCAAAATGATCTGTGAGGTCTATGGGGTCACCCCTTCCTGCACTTTTAACCCACTCTTCACCAGCCAAAATGATCTGTGAGGTCTATGGGGTGACCCCTTCCTGCACTTTGAATCCACTCTTCACCAATCAAAATGATCTGTGAGGTCTATTGGATCACCCTTTCCTGCACTTTGAATCCACTCTTCACCAGCCAAAATGATCTGTGAGGTCCATGGGGTCACCCCTTCCTGCACTTTTAACCCACTCTTACCAGCCAAAATGATCAGTGAGGTCTATGGGGTGACCCCTTCCTGCACTTTGAATCCACTCTTCACCAATCAAAATATGTGAGGTCTATGGGATCACCCCTTCCTGCACTTTGAATCCACTCTTCACCAGACAAAATGATCTGTGAGGTCTATGGGGTTATCCCTTCCTGCACTTTGAATCCACTATTCACCAGCCAAAACACTCAGTGAGAGATATGGGGTCACACACACTCTCCACCCTGCCTGCTCTGTGAGTATAACCATTATTCACTGTGGGCAACATGTTTCACACAAGCTGTTAATTTAATGGGTTTTTGTGATAAAAAGTGACACAGTTTCATTTTTTTAAAGTTTATCAGTAGCACTTCATTTCATTTGGGTATACTTGTAACTGTTTCGTTTCATTAGCATATACTGGTAACACTGTTTCATTTCATTAGGGTATACCAGTAGGCTCTACTAGTAACACTGTTTCATTTAATTTGGTCTTACCAGTAATGCTGTCATTTCATTAGGTTATACCATTACCACTGTTTCATTTCATTAGTGTAACACTGTTAAATTTTATTAGTGTATACTGGTAACACTATTTCATTTAATAAGGCTTTGCCAGTAAGTTTTATTTAATTAAACTATGCCAGTAACAGTTTCTGTTCAATGCACTGTACCACTAACACTTTTTCAATTCATTAGGTATACCAGTAAGATTTAAATGGGCTTTTCTAACAACATTGTATCATTTAATTGGGCTTTTCTAACAACATTGTATCATTTAATTGGGCTTTTCTAACATTGTATCATTTAATTGGGCTTTTCTAACAACATTGTATCATTTAATTAGGCTTTTCTAACAACATTGTATCATTTAATTGGGCTTTTCTAACAACATTGTATCATTTAATTGGGCTTTTCTAACAACATTGTATCATTTAATTAGGCTTTTCTAACAACATTGTATCATTTAATTAGGTTTTAAGAACAACATATTTTTGTTAATACCAATAACATTGATTCACTTTTTAAGGAAGTAGCATCAGTTCATAAGATTGTACCAGTAATATAGTACCAGTAATATTTCATATAGACTGTGTCATTAACATGGTACCAGTAATATTTTATTAGTAACATTGGTACCAGTGATATTTTATTACACTATCAGAAACATGGTACCAGTAATATTTTATTAGACTGAACCACCAACATGGCACCAGTAATGTTTTATGAGACTGAACCAGTAACATTGTACTAGTAATATTTTATGAAACTTTAGTAACATGGTATGAGTAATATTTCATCAGACTGCACCATTGATTGGTTTCATTAGACTGAGCCATTAAGCATGGTGCCATAAATATTTTATCAGACTGTGCCATTGATTGGTTTCATTAGACTGAGCCATTAAGCATGGTGCCATAAATATTTCATTAGACTGTGCCATTGATTGGTTTCATTAGACTGAGCCATTAAGCATGGTGCCATAAATATTTCATTAGACTGTGCCATTGATTGGTTTCATTAGACTGAGCCATTAAGCATGGTGCCATAAATATTTCATTAGACTGTGCCATTGACATGGTATTAGTGATATTTTATGAGACTGAACCAGTAACATGGTACTAGTAATATTTTATGAGACTGAACCAGTAACATGGCACCAGTAATATTTTATTAGACTGAACCAGTAATATGGCACCAGTAATATTTTATTAGATTGTACCAGTAACATGGTACCAGTGATATTTCATTAGACAGTACCAGAAAAGTGGTACCAGATATATTTTTTTTGAATATGCCATTAACAAGGTACTAGTAATATTTCATTAGACCTTACCAATAACAATTTTTCATTATATTGTACCAGTAATATTTCAGTTGACTATACCAGAAACATGGTACCAGTAATATTTCATTAAACATTACCAATAGCATTTCCAGGGGCCCCGAGTGGCCCAGTAGTCTAAAGCGCTGTCCGTTATGGATCACTGCCATCTCACCTCTGTGTGGGTTCGAGTCTAGGATTCCGCGAATGTAGATATTTGAGAAAGATTGCCAATATCTTCTCGTGGGTTGGTGGTTCTTTCCAGTGATTTCCCAGTTTCTTCCTCCACCATTAATACTGGCCGCCATGAATAGCCTATCGTGTGTTGAAAAATGGCGTTAAGCCCAACAACAACCAGTAGCATTTCATTAGACTCTACCAGTAACATTTCATTTAATCTTAATATGTATCCATTGATATTTCATTAGATTGTACTGGTAACATGATACTGGTTCAGTCATTAGATTGTACTGGTAACATTGTACCAGTAATATTTCATTAGATTGTACTGGTAACATTGTACCAGTAATATTTCATTAGACTGTATTGGTAACATGGTACCAGTAATATTTCATTAGACTTTATTGGTAACATGATACCAGTGATATTTCATTAGACTGTATTGGTAACATAATACCAATGATATTTCATTAGACTGTATTGGTAACATGGTACCAGTAATATGTCATTAGACTGTATTGTTAACATGATACCAGTGATATTTCATTAGACTGTATTGGTAACATGATACCAGTGATATTTCATTAGACTGTATTGGTAACATGGTACCAGTGATATTTCATTAGACTGTATTGGTAACATGATACCAGTGATATTTCATTAGACTGTATTGGTAACATGGTACCAGTAATATTTCATTAGACTGTATTGGTAACATGATACCAGTAATATTTCATTAGACTGTATTCGTAACATGGTACCAGTAATATCTCATTATACTGTATTGGTAACATGGTACCAGTAATATTTCATTAGACTGTATTGGTAACATGATACCAGTAATATTTCATTAGACTGTATTAGTAACATGGTACCAGTAATATTTCATTAGACTGTATTGGTAACATGGTACCAGTAATATTTCATTAGACTGTATTGGTAACATGGTACCAGTAATATTTCATTAGACTGTATTGGTAACATGATACCAGTAATATTTCATTAGACTGTATTGGTAACATCATAACAGTAATATTTCATTAGACTGTATTGGTAACATTATACCAGTGATATATATCATTAGACTATTGGTAACATGATACCAGTAATATTTCATTAGACTGTATTGGTAACATGGTACCAGTAATATTTCATTAGACTGTATTGGTAACATGGTACCAGTAATAGTTCATTAGACTGTATTGGTAACATGATACCAGTAATATTTCATTAGACTGTATTGGTAACATGGTACCAGTAATATTTCATTAGACTGTATTGGTAACATGATACCAGTGATACATATCATTAGACTGTATTGGTAACATGATACCAGTAATATTTCATTAGACTGTATTGGTAACATGATACCATTAATATTTCATTAGACTGTATTGGTAACATGATACCAGTAATATTTCATTAGACTGTATTGGTAACATGATACCAGTAATATTTCATTAGACTGTATTGGTAACATGATACCAGTGATATATATCATTAGACTGTATTAGTAACATGGTACCAGTAATATGTCATTAAACTATGCTAGTAATATTCAGTTTGACTGTACTAATAACATGATACCAGTAATATTTCGTAAGACTGTACTGGTAGCATGGTACCAGTAATATTTCATTAAACTTGTTCCATAATATTTCATAAGATTGTACAAGTAACATTTCATTAGACTGCCAGTGGCATTGTACCAGTAATATTTCATGAAACTGTACCAGTAATATTTCCTTAGACTGTACCAGTAACATGATACCAATAGCATTTATTAGACTGTACCAGTAATATTTTATTGCACTGTACCAGTAAAATCATACCAGTAATAATCATTAGACAGTACAAGTAATATTTTATAATACTGGACCAGTAACATGGTACCAATAGCATTCATTACACTGTACCAGTAATATTTTATTACACTGTACCAGTAACATGGTACAAATAATATTCATTAGACAGTACCAATAACATTTTTTTACACTGTACCAGTAACATGGTACTAATAACATTTATTATACTGTACCAGTAACAATTCATTAGGTCACACTGGTATCATTGTTTCTTTTCAGCTTCTGATGTGTACATGTTAGCCAGTACAGTTTCTTCTAAAATCCTCCACACCATAGCCCAGAAAGAGGGCTTCAATTTTGAGGTAGGATTGTGGGTTTACTGTCAGTCCCAAGCTAGACAAGTATTCACTTTTTCAGTGCCTTTGATAGAATTTCATCATGCTTCGCCTTTCCACAATCAGAGAAATTTCTGTTCAGGTTTTATTTTAATTTGCATTTGCTTTTATTTCCCAAACCCCATGATCAGTTTTGTTTATACGTGGGATGAATAATTATAAATTTAAGATAAATTATTCTGTAACATGCTATTTCAACCTTTTGACTATGGGTTCATGGTAACGGTTGCACAGAATTTGCATTAAGGTTTTGATTAAGGTTTTCATCGCTAAGCTCCATGATAGATTCTCTTTGCACTAGGGATGCATCATTATAAAAACGGTACTGTTCATTCTGCAACATTGTTTGCTCTTGGTCAAGGTCATATGTTCTACATTTTGATCATGAACTCAATATGCAGGCCCTTACTTTTTGCGTTTTCAAATTGAAAATTACTAAATTTGAACAGGCCATTACCTTTTTCTTCCATTGTTTTCAACTTATAAAATTTACAGAACATAAAGACTACTTGATGGAATTGCATGACTCCATATTGTCCCATCATTCTTGTAGCCCCTAGACTCCAAGCATGAGTTAGGTTCTGTGTAAGCACAGATCCATCATTCTTGTAGCCCCAAGACTCCAAGCATGAGTTAACTTCTGTTAAGCACAGATCCATCATTCTTGTAGCCCCAGGACTCCAAGCATGAGTTAGGTTCCGTGTAAGCACAGATCCATCATTCTTGTAGCCCCAAGACTCCAAGCATGAGTTAGGTTCTGTAAAGCAAAGATCCATCATTCTTGTAGCCCCAAGACTCCAAGCATGAGTTAGGTTCTGTTAAGCACAGATCCATCATTCTTGTAGCCCCAAGACTCCAAGCATGAGTTAGGTTCTGTAAAGCAAAGATCCATCATTCTTGTAGCCCCAAGACTCCAAGCATGAGTTAGGTTCTGTTAAGCACAGATCCATCATTCTTGTAGCCCCAAGACTCCAAGCATGAGTTAGGTTCTGTTAAGCACAGATCCATCATTCTTGTAGCCCCAAGTCTCCAAGCATGGGTTAGGTTCTGTTAAACACAGATCCATCATTCATGTAGCCCCAAGACTCCAAGCATGAGTTAGGTTCTGTAAAGCAAAGATCCATCATTCTTGTAGCTCCAAGACTCCAAGCATGAGTTAGGTTCTGTTAAGCACAGATCCATCATTCTTGTAGCCCCAAGACTCCAAGCATGAGTTAGGTTCTGTAAAGCAAAGATCCATCATTCTTGTAGCCCTAAGACTCCAAGCATGAGTTAGGTTCTGTTAAGCACAGATCCATCATTCTTGTAGCCCCAAGACTCCAAGCATGAGTTAGGTTCTGTTAAGCACAGATCCATCATTCATGTAGCCCCAAGTCTCCAAGCATGAGTTAGGTTCTGTTAAACACAGATCCATCATTCATGTAGCCCCAAGACTCCAAGCATGAGTTAAGTTCTGTTAAGCACAGATCCATCATTCTTGTAGCCCCAAGACTCCAAGCATGAGTTAGGTTCTGTAAAGCACAGATCCATCATTCTTGTAGCCCCAAGACTCCAAGCATGAGTTAGGTTCTGTTAAGCACAGATCCATCATTCTTGTAGCCCCAAGACTCCAAGCATGAGTTAGAATCTGTGTTAGCACAGATCCATCATTCTTGTAGCCTCAGGACTCCAAGCATGAGTTAGGTTCTGTGTAAACACAGATCCATCATTCTTGTAGCCCCAAGACTCCAAGCATGAGTTAGGTTCTGTTAAGCACAGATCCATCATTCATGTAGCCCCAAGACTCCAAGCATGAGTTAGGTTCTGTGTAAGCACAGATCCATCATTCTTGTAGCCCCAAGACTCCAAGCATGAGTTAGGTTCTGTTAAGCACAGATCCATCATTCATGTAGCCCCAAGACTCTAAGCATGAGTTAGGTTCTGTGTAAGCACAGATCCATCATTCTTGTAGCCCCAGGACTCCAAGCATGAGATTTGTTCTATGTAATCCCAAATCCAAGCACAAGACTTTTATAGCCTGGTACCTACAGATAACCTGTTGGTATGTTTTTCAGGAGACTCTGACTGGATTCAAGTGGATGGGGAACAAAGCCGATCAGCTTAAACATCAGCAAAAAACTGTTATCTTTGCTTTTGAGGAGGCCATAGGTAATGTACTATAAGGGGTACTTTTAGAGGGACAAAAGATTTTGTGATTTCATTTTAAAATAGTGCATTCTTAATTTAGGCAAGTTTTCTTTTAACATTTTCAGACTTAAAGAGCTTATAGTATACTGTGTGATACAAATGAAAGGATTTATTTGCATTATTTACTTTTAATTTAAAAAAATCCATCCACTAGTTCAATATCTACTTTATCATAAATTGTGAATTTAAAGTCTTTGGTATCAAATTTCTTGGTTTGTGCAAGCAAGGACATTTTCATTGCTACTTAAATCCTTAGATTTTAGAAGGGATCTTAATGTTCCACAAAAATAATTATTGAAGTGTCCTTATATTTGTGGTTTGTTGTGGTGTCTTTAAATTTGTGGTTTATTGTGTTGTCTTTAAATTTGTGGTTTTTTGTGGTGTCCTTATATTTGTGGTTTGTTGAGATGTCCTTATATTTGTGGTTTGTTTTGGTGTCTTTAAATTTGTGGTTGAGGTGTCCTTATATTTGTGGTTTGTTGTGCTGTCTTTAAATTTGTGGTTTGTTTTGGTGTCCTTATAATTGTGGTTTGTTGAGATGTCCTTATATTTGTGGTTTGTTAAAATTTGTGGTTTGTTTTGGTGTCCTTATGTTTGTGGTTTGTTGTGGTGTCTTTAAATTTGTGGTTTGTAGCAACTGTAAATTCCATGAAAATTGGAACCCATCCAATTCAAAATACTGTATTCAAAAATTTTAAATGTTATATACATGTTTTGTTGAAGCATCTTGATGGTTTAATAAGCCTTTCTCTCAAGAGACAACAAGAAAGATGATTTCTGATTGGTTAAATATCATAAGTTAATATAAAATGCATTATATAGTCATTTGGGACTTGGTCGAATATAAATGTGAATGGTAAATAATAAAATTTGTCTGGACTTGGACAAATATCAGTTGTGAATGTAAAATCCTAAATACAAAATTTACCATGATAAAATATTATTTTGTGGGCCAAAACTTATGGTGAAATTGTTTTATACATAGATCATATGTCCAAAAACTTAGGAAATGAAATAAATTGTTTATGTTTTGCACCCCCTCCTAATAAATGAATGCTAGAGTAAAATGGATAAACATGATTTGATAATAAAATAAAGGAACTAACTTGTACTGTTATTTTTTGTTTGTCTTGAGCAGTTTATTAAAGATAAATATCCACAAATTGTAGCATATACATTCTTACTGTAGTGTGTATCGCATATTTTAGATAACATATGCCACATTGTTCATTAATATGAACATTGGGAAATAAATCATGTTTGGTTTTAATTTTATCAGGCAGAAAACTGGATTCAGCAAAGTCACAAAGGAGATATATATATATATATATATATATATATATATATATATATATATATATATATATATATATATATATATATATATATAATCAACCCATTGCTTTAAAAGGCACCTGCCATTCATACATGGCACAGTGTAAGGTTAAACTAATTGAGACTATTATATTCAGGTTATTAATATGATGGCTTCTCATCAGTAAAAGTAATTATTAGAAAAAATATATTCACTTTGATTGCAAAATGCAATTGTTTCACTGGCTTGGGTTACAAAAGTATTATTAAAGCAAGTTAATGCTGTACATACTGTTGTCCTTCAGACATGAGTGCTTTATCAATTATAATTACAAATGGAAAACAAAAGAATGGTGAATAAACATGCCTGGTAGATAACCATTAACTCATTGTTTGAATCTATCAGCATAATATCAAATACAAATGTTATTTTATTACATAGTGAGACAACTCTTGAATATATATATATATATATATATATATATATATATATATATATATATATATATATATATATATATATATATATATATATATATATATAGATATATACATATATATATATATATATATATATATATATATATATATATATATATATAGATACACACACACACACACACATACAAAGTTAGCTGACATAGGAAAGCCAACTTTGGTTCCTTTCTAAAGCCAGTAAATGAGGGAATTTTGAAAATGATCTTAAAGAGTCGATCACTTTTTGAAGTGCAACAGTCTGGAGTATGAAAATTAGCAAGACTGGTGCAGATAGAAAAATCTAACTTTTTGCAGTTTCCACAGCAGGAGATATTTTGTCTCCAATGATAATTTTTCTTGGTGTGTGTGAGCTAAAATTGTTCAGGAACTGAAAGGATGGATTATGTGTGCACTTTAAGGATTGGGCTAATGAAGTGATGCTGCAGTGGATTTTTGGGCTAATGAGGTGATGCTGCAGTGGATTAAGAAGTTTTATCTCGATTACACAGTTTAATATTTTCTTTTAAAAAAAATTAAACTTCAGGTGCATTTTCTGGCATGTAATTTTCAATCAATTTTAAAGGTGTCCCACAACCTACAACTCCAAAAAAATGTCCCATAACATACAGAGCGCAAGATAAATACTTAAAAAAATTAATTTATGGTGCCCCAACAAATTAGGCATCCCAATATATATGGTATAGTCTGTTGGGACTTTTTAATGCTGTTGTTTCTTAATGATTCTCTCATTGATGATGTGCGATAGATAATAGCATTTTCTGCTATATGTAGACAGCAGTTATAGATTTTACGATGAGGATTACAATCTTGTTTAGAGTTAATGTTTCAGATTCTTATGAGTATATGTTTGTGTTAGAATGGGGATGTTCTGTGTTAGAATGGGGATGTCCTATGTTGCAATGGGCATGTCCTATGTTAGAATGGGGATGTCCTATGTTAGAATGGGAATGTCCTATGTTAATGAAAAGGGATGTCCTATGTTAGAATGGGGATGTTCTACATGTTAGAATGGCGATGTCCTATGTTAGAATGGGAATGTCCTATGTTAGAATGGGGATTTCTTATGTTAGAATGGGTTGTCCTATGTTATAATGGGGTTGTCCTATGTTAGAATGTGGCTGTCTTGTGTTTGAATGGGGATGTCTTGTGTTAGAATGGGGGTGTCCTATGTTAGAATGGGATGTCCTATGTTAGAACGAGATGTCCTATTTTAGAATGGGGATGTCTTGTGTTAGAATGGGGATGTCATGTTTGAATGGGGATGACTTATGTTAAATTTGGATGTCTTATGTTAGAATGGGGATATCTTGTGTTAGAATGGGGATGCCCTATGTTAGAATGGTGATGTCTTGTGTTAGAATGGTGATAACAGTTTGTGTTAAAATGGGTATGACATTCTTATCTTAGAATGGGTGTAAATTACATTGTTGCAGGATTCATGTGTGGTACTGCAGTATTGGACAAGGATGGTATCAGTGCTGCAGCAGTTTGTGCTGAGATGACAACCTATGTGTATGCTCAAGGAAAAACTTTAGCACAAAAACTGGAGGACATTTATACTCAGTAAGTAGCTTTTCAAACCATTTTTAGACCAGTACAAAATAATAATGGGTTATATATTTTTCATAACTCCAAGTTTAAAAAAATAAAATATTTTTTATTAACTCCACTTTATATCTTTCATTATTTGTCAAAAATGACAATTGTGGCCTTAGAGATTTGTTTTCTGCATCATACTTCCAGGTTGTAAATACACAGACTGGGACATATTTCATTGTGTTGTATGTAGGACTGGGACATATTACATTGTATTTTATATAGAACTGGGACATCTTACATTGTAGTATGCAGGACTGGGACATATTGCATTGCATTATGTAGGACTGACACATGTTACATTGTATTTTATGTAGAACTGGGACATATTACATTGTATTTTATGTAGAACTGGGACCTATTACATTGTGTTGTATGTAGGACTGAGATATATTACATTGTAGTATGCAGGACTGGGAGATATTGCATTGCATTATGTAGGACTGACACATGTTACATTGTATTTTATGTAGAACTGGGACATATTACATTGTATTTTATATAGAACTGGGACCTATTACATTGTGTTGTATGTAGGACTGGGATATATTACATTGTATTTTATGTAAAACTTGGACATATTGCATTGCATTATGTAGGACTGACAAATGTTACATTGCAGCATATGTAGTACTGGGACATTTCATTTCAGTGTATGTAGGATTGGCACATAATATATCACATTGTAGCACTGAGACATATTACATTGCAGTGTATGTAGCACTGGGACATATTACATTGCATTATATGTTACACTGGAATATATATATATATATATATATATATATATATATATATATATATATATATATATATATATATTACATTGTATGCAGCACTGGAAGATATATACATTTCAGTATATGTATGTATGTAGGACTGGCACATATTACATTGAAGTATGTGGCCTGGCACATATTACATTGCTATATGTAGGACTGGCACAAATTACATTGAAGTATGTGGCCTGGCACATATTACATTGCTATATGTAGGACTGGCACATAATACATTGCTATATGTAGGACTGGCACATATTACATTGAAGTATGTGGCCTGGTGGTTAGAGTTCCCTCCTCAGATGTGGGTGTTCATGGGGTGGTCTAATCCCAGCTGAGTCAATCTAGAGACTTCTAGAAATCATACTAACAGCTGCCACACTTGGTGCTTAGCATTAAGAGGTTAGTGTAAGGACTTATTGGCCTGGTGTCAGGATAAGTTGACTGGGTGGGACATCATGGTACATGTCTGTGGCATCATGCCTCAGGGTAGACATTACTATGAACTGCCATACAGCAAACATCATAGAAATGTGAAAAATTGTTAAAGCGATGTTAAAAAGCCAAATCACACACACACAAACACATAGCAGTGTTTGGAGGACTGTGATATATTATATTGTAGTTTTTGTAGTATTGGGACACACTACATTTCAGTGTATGTAGCACAAATACATATTACATTGCAATATACGTAGGACTGGAACATATATTGAAGTGTATGTAGCACTGGGACATATTGCATTGCAGTGTATGTAGCACTGGGACATATATTGCAATATATGTAGCACTGGGACATATATTGCAGTGTATGTAGAACAGGGACATATATTGCAATATATGGAGCACTGGGACATATATTGCAATATATGTAGCACTGGGACATATTTTATTGCAATATATGTAGCACTGGGACATATTGCATTGTAGTGTATGTAGCACTGGGACATTATATTGCAGTGTATGTAGCACTGGGACATTATATTGCAGTGTATGTAGCACTGGGACATTATATTGCAATATATGTAGCACTGGCACATATTGAATTGCAGTTGATGTAGCACTGAGACATTATATTGCAGTGTATGTAGCACTGGGACATATTGCATTGCAGTTTATGTAGCACTGAGACATTATATTGCAGTTTATGTAGCACTGGGACATATTGCATTGCAGTTTATGTAGCACTGAGACATATTGCAGTTTATGTAGCACTGAGACATTATATTGCAGTGTATGTAGCACTGAGAC
Organism: Potamilus streckersoni; assembly: GCA_016746295.1. Lineage (NCBI taxonomy): Eukaryota > Metazoa > Mollusca > Bivalvia > Unionida > Unionidae > Potamilus > Potamilus streckersoni. The sequence goes on along the minus strand of JAEAOA010000868.1, from coordinate 247,206 downwards.
ATTATATTGCAGTGTATATAGCACTGAGACATTATATTGCAGTTTATGTAGCACTGGGACATTATATTGCAGTTTATGCAGCACTGAGACATTATATTGCATTGTATGTAGCACTGAGACATTATATTGCAGTTTATGTAGCACTGAGACATTATATTGCATTGTATGTAGCACTGAGACATTATATTGCAGTTTATGTAGCACTGAGACATTATATTGCAGTTTATGTAGCACTGAGACATATTGCAGTGTATGTAGCACTGAGACATTATATTGCAGTGTATGTAACACTGAGACATTATATTGCAGTGTATGTAGCACTGAGACATATTACATTGCAATTTATGTAGCACTAGGACATGTTATATTTATAGGTTACTGTATTTGTATGGGAAAATATGAACAAGTGTTTTGGATGGATATACTGCATGACCTTGGGAGTGCAGTATATCCTTCCGACAAAACAAGTTCATATTTTCCCATAAAAATACAGTAACCTTTTTATTATATGCTAATTTCTTCCCAAGGCTAAAATATATAAATAAAAATATACCGAAATAAACAAAGTACCTAAATATAGGCCATATTCCGAACTAAATATATAAGTATTGATGGATCATTACACAACATTATTAATGAGTGCATAACTCCGCCCAGATAAATATGAAGTTGGTCGCTCGCTAGATGTACGTTTTGAAAGAAAATGGTGCTTGCTCTACTTAAAATTGAAATTTGGAGTAATATTGTTGATGAATACGCATTGCAACAACTTTTCCATTTGATCTGGAATGAATACCTTTTGGTTTATTTGTTGATTCAACGCAATCTTTTGATTATGGTTTGGATTTATCTACATGCAGTGACTTGCATTGGTTTCCAGCAGCGTCTGCCAATTTAATGTTTTGAATTGTGATGACCGGCATGCGTGTTTATTTTCTGTCATTGAATGATTCAGATCACAATGTGGGAAAATTATGAAGCCTTACCATTGCAATTATCAAAAACACACTGGAATTTAATGTTTATTTCATTTTGAGTGCAGTAAGGAGGATGTAACTACACTTGGAATATACTCAAAATTATAGTACAATTTCAAAATGTGTAATCAATCTTGAGAACCCATGACATGACTCATCTAATTCAGATTTACAGACCTACAAAAATATATATTTTTGAGGAAATTCAGGATCTAAAATTGGAAGTATATTTTTGGTCATTTTAATTAACAGCTAAAGAAGACATTTTATGTTTATAACTTGCATTTTATTGTGAGGAACCAGTATAGTGTCAATATATATAGTTATATTTGAAACATTGTATCAAAAATGTAAACGCGAAATTACCAAAGCAGTTTGTATGTGTCAGTCTATGAAACATTTGCTGGTATGTGGCCGTCTATGAAATATATGCTTTTGTTCATTCATAAAAAATTGTTTACGTTAGAAAATAGTTCCTTTGCACGTGGGATACAGTATGAAGGTGTTCAATATCGGTGAATATTGCATGATTCTGACAATGTAAAGTTAATGGACAAAAAAGATGAGCATATAATAATGCAATGTATGTAGCACTGGGACATAATGTATTGCAGTGGATGGAGTACTGGGGCATGTTACATTGCAGTGTATATCGTGAAATATTTCTAAATACCAATACATTAAGGCTTTGTTTCTGAAATAATACTGGATTATTCACTTCACTACCAGATGAAATATTATTGGAAACAAATGTACAAGCTAATAAATCAAATCATTTTAATAGAATATTCTAGTTTAAACACCAGATTTGATTGTTCATAACAAAGTGCAAAATACTCTACAAACATAATGTTACAATGACACTTCTCAAAGGCTTTGACCGCTCTTGTGGCCTTGTGGTTAGAGGATATGCCTCAGTTACATGAAGTTGTGGGTTCAAACCCTAGACAAGTCATAGCAAAGTCTTCACAAATGGTACTAACACCTGCCTTGCTTGGTGCTTAGCATTAAGAAGTTAGTATTAGGACTGATTGGTCTGGTGTCAGGATAATGTGACTGGGTGGGACATCATGCTACATGTATGCATCATTATGCCCCAGTGCTAGACATCACTATAAACTTTCACACTGCAGACATCATAGCAATATGACTGAAACATTGTTAAAGCATGTTAAAAATCTAAATCTCTCTCTCACACACACATACACACTCAATGGCATCATTTGTGTGGACCTGGTGTTAAACCTGATTGATTAAATGTTAACCTTTATGCTACAAGTGTTAACCCAGAAAAGAGCCTATTTATCTATTTTGGATTCTGAACTACCTTTTAGCATAAGATGGATGTGCACAACATACCACTGTGGGATGCTTCTGTAAGTCTTTGCTAGTAAACAATAGGAGGTTCAAAATAAAAACTGTACCAGTCTTTCTTTATTCTCATATAGTGTAATTTTTGGGCTCATTCAAAAGTAACAAAAGAAAAGAGTGAAGAAAACAATCTTTGAAAGTTTTAACAAAAATAATTTATTTCCCTAGAAAACACAGTGAAAAGGTGCAAATATGAAATAGGACTTACAGTTTGCAAAGAAAATCCAAACATTTATCCTAGAATTGTGAAAATATATAAGTCCTATCAATAAACAGTTCTAACTCAATCTAGTTTGAATCTCATCTTGGTTCCAAGGTTGGGGATGACGATGTCAGATGAAATCTTTACTGAAATGTCCAGAATTTCATGTTGAAAATACAATTTGTACTGTACTGCTCCAGTTTAGAATGAATTTCACTGAATGTCTTTGTTCTAAACTACTCTTGTAGTTCACTAGGGAATAAATTATTATTTTCTAAAAATAAGATAAACTCCTGTAGCTGTCATTTATACCAAGTCACATCTCATGCTCTACAGATGTAAAAAAAACTAAACTCTTTCCAGCACAAGAAAAATAATACCTTCTTCTCAAGATATAAGAATGACTGAACATTTCACAGGGACCTAAGTGTTTTTAAACCAAACTAAGATGTCACTTAATGCATGTGTAAAAAAGAAATGTGGCTATTTCATTGGCTAACAATCACAGTAGACAATATAATTACATGTGTTTATGCAAGCCGAAGTCATATTTACCGTCTAAATAAACATGATGTTTCTTTCAAAAATATCAGATCCTGTGAACATAATCATGATCATAATAAAAAATAATGATACAAAAATAAATAAAAATTCAAAATTTAACACACAAGTAATTAAACTACATGGTCGTGACAGTAGCATGTTGTTTATAGCCACACAAGACAGAAAACTCTAGACAGAATTATTTCTCATGATAACAAATAAATTATGACAAAATTTGCATGGAACAAAGTTGATTTATTGGAGTGAGAGTTGGCTGATAATTTTTTGGAGACATCTTTGCTAGATAAATAGAATTTTGGCTTCTGTGAGCAACTGCTTCAGTGGCCTAGTTGTTAGAGCATCTGACATGGATGCAGGAGGTTGCAGGTTTTAACCCTGGCCAAGTCATACCAAAGACTTTTAAAAAATGGTACTAACAGCTGCCTAGCTTGTTGCTTAGTATTAAGAGGTTAGTGTTAGAACTGATTGGCCTGATGTCAGGATAATGTGACTGGGTGGGACATCATGCCACATGTCTGTGGTATAATGCCCTAGTGTTAGACATCACTATAAACTGCCACATTGCAGAAATCATAACAATATGACTGATTTTTTAAAGGCTACATTAAAAATCTAAATCTCTCACACACATACTCCTTCTGTAAGCAAGATATGAAATTAAAATACAAAATATCTCAGTTTAATAATAATACAGAATGCCACTATTTAATGATGCAGTATGCATATATTTAATGATACAGTAGGCCTCTGTTTAGTAATACTGTATGCCACTACTTAATAATAGAGTATTCCTCTATTTAATGATTCAGTATGTCTCTGTTTAATAATTATAATATAGTATTTATCTGTTTCATGATATAGTATGCCTATGTTTAATAATAAATAAGTATGCCTGTGTTTCATGATACAGTATGCTTCTGTTTAATAATAATACAGGTTGCCTCTGTTTTATAATAATTCAGTAGGCCTCTGTTTCATGATACAGTATGCCTCTGTTTCATGATACAGTATGCCTCTGTTTCATGATACAGTATGCCTCTGTTTAATAATAATACAATATGCCTCTGTTTCATGATACAGTTTGCCTGTTTATAAAATAATGTGACTGTTTTATAATGTAATACAACTTTGTTTCTTAACACATGCCACTGTTAATATTTACAGTGTGTCTCTGTTTATTATAATATATGTCTGTTCAGTGATACTGTTTGACTCTTTAGTAAGTCAGAAATAATTATACAGTTCTGTTTAATAATGCATTATGCTTCTGTTTAATGATTCAATACACCTCTGTTTATAACACAACATACTGTTTAATTATGCAATACAATTGTGTTTATAACACAACATACTGTTTAGTTATGTTATACAACTCTACTATTTATACTGTATGCCTGTTTAAGGATGCTATACAACTCTATTAATAATACAATATACCTGTTTAATGATGCAGTACAACTCTAATTAATAATAGAGTATGCCTGTTTAATGATGCAGTACAACTCTATTAATACTACAGTATGCCTGTTTAATGATGATATGCAACTATTAATAATACAGTATGTCTGTTTAATGATGCAGTACAACTCTATTAATTCAACACTATGCCTGTTTAATGATGCAGTACAACTCTATTAATACAACACTATGCCTGTTTAATGATGATATGCAACTCTATTAATAATACAGTATGTCTGTTTAATGTTGCAGTACAACTCTATTAATACAACACTATGCAACTCTATTAATAATACACTATGTCTGTTTGATGATGCAGTACAACTCTATTAATACTACAGTATGCCTGTTTAATGATGCAGTACAACTCTATTAATAATACAGTATGCCTGTTCAGTAGATGTCTCTGAATGTTGGCAGCTTGTAGTTATGGAACTCATTTCATAGATATAATATAAATATGTTGTCTCAGTGTACATGTGGCACAATTTGTTTGAAGCTATAAACACTAGCAAAGGATCCTCAGCATGTATAGCATAATACTGCTTTGGAAGACATGGGCACTTGTATAAGGTTCTCAGTGTATATTGACAATACTTTTGAAAATGTGGACACTTATAAATGGTTCTCTGTATAGTGTCTTAACTTTTGAAGATATGAACAATTACAAAAGGTCCTCTCTGTACAGTGTGCCACTACTTATGAAGATATGAACAATTACAAAAGGTCCTCTCTGTACAGTGTGCCACTACTTTGGAAGATATGAACAATTACAAAAGGTCCTCTGTACAGTGTGCCACTACTTTTGAAGATAAGAACACTTACAAAAGGTTCTCTGTACAGTGTGACACTACTTTGGAAGATGTGAACACTAACAGAGGATCCTTCGTGTGTATATTGTGATTGTAACACTGCTATGAATATGTGAACACTAACAAATGATAATCTGCATGTTACACTTTTTTGAAGTTATGAACAATAGCAAAGGATCCTCAGTGTGTACAGTGTGAATTTTTTTTCATGTCTTTTGTCACCAGTTTTATTGCATATCCATTCTTTACCTATAGATATGGCTTCCACTTGTGCAGTAATTCCTACTTCATCTGCTACCAGCAGGAAATTATACAGCAGATGTTTAATGAACTACGCAACTACAATGAAACAAACAAGGTAAGAGAATCAAGACCTGTATGAGCAGGCTTGTCAGACTGTGTCAAAGCTCTCTGTGTAAGATAGGAAAATTCCACTCAGAGATAGACAGAATGGTTTGCCAAGTGTTAGAAGTCCAATTCTAATTGGTGTAATTTTCTCCATCAAATATATTATCAAATCAAATTATCATTAAAAATTACTGTATCCATCCTTCCTGAAAAATGAAAAACATTTTCACATCTAAATTATGTAAATAAAGGGAAATAACTCTTACAGGTTAACTCTTAAAGTTCCTATTACATGGCCACCGAAATTCTGCATGAAACCAGTTTAATCTTTTCACTTTCAACTGTAAACAGTTTGTACAAGAATCCATTGCAATTTACATTTAAATTTGACCATCAGCCATTTATTTTCAGTGGTATAGCAAAATCGGAATATTATTCCTACTGTATACAACAGTTGCATTGTCCACTGTGAAATTATCCAAATGTTTGGATTTTTTTAAACCAGTCATTATTTCTCATCTGATATCGATCAGTAACACTAAGATTTTTACAGATGCAGTTGTATTACACTATTTAATTTCAGTTTATTATTTACTTCATATTTGAGCTAAGTACCACGAAAAAGTTTATATTTCTGAACATACAGTGATATTTTCCATTGTATACAACAGTTATATTGAGGATCAACAATTTTCTGGGGCAAGGACCCAGAATTTTTTTTTATTTTTAGCTGTTTGCTGAAAAATATTTTGCTATGATTTATAGCACAATAGAACTGTTATATCCATTACATTTGTTTAATAGACTGAATTATTATGAAATAAAAAAAAAATCTCAATTTAAAAGACAATCAGCTACCCCAAAGGAATTATTTATTCATTACCTTACATTCACCAAATTTGCCATATGTATTTTAATTGCTGTATAATTTGTGTTATAAAAAAATGTAACTAAAATGGGATGATGAAGTTTACACTGTAGCTGACACCTTGTCTTTTAACAACTATAACTAAAGTGGGATGATGAAGTTTACACTGTAGCTGACACCTTGCCTTTAACAACTATAACTAAAGTGGGATGATGAAGTTTACACTGTAGCTGACTTGTCTCAAAAAACCAAACTAAAGTTTGATGATGAAGTTAACACTATAGCTGACACCTTGTCTCCTAACAGCTGTAAAGTGGGATGATAAAGTTTACACTGTAGTTGACATCTTGTCTTCTAAAAACTCTAAGTAAAGTGAGATGTTTAAGTTTATGCTGTTGCTGACATCTTGTCTTCAAAAAACTCAAACTAAAATGGGATGTTTAGGTTTAAGCTTTAGCTGACACCCTGTACAAATAAATTGACATTAGAGGGCTTGTTGATAACAATAGGAAGTATTGGCAATGAACAACTGGTCTCATGAAATTATTTGGATGACACATTAATATAATTTAATTTAATACTTAATACTTTAATATACACTAACAAATAACTTGAAAACATTTTTTCTTTTCCTCTTTTAACTGAAATTTTTCCATAAGTTGAATTAGGCCTGAATATCTTTTACAACATCCCTTTCAACCTCTATGATGGTGTACATGACACATGTCATACATGTGGTTCAGGTGTTTTTATAAACATAATTGTATTTATTACAGTCCAAATTATTTTATGACAAATACAGTGTGACCCCGCTATAACATGGTAGTTGGGAGCCATAGAACCCGACCTTGTTATAGATGTTATAAACTGAACCATGTTATAAACCGAACCATTATAAACTGAACCATGTTATAGACTGAACCATGTTATAAACCAAAACATGTTATAGACCAAACCATGTTATAAACCAAACCATGTTATAAACCAAACCATATTATAAACAACCAGGTCATTCAGCAGAAGAAAATGATGCATGTACCCGAAAAAATGTGCGAAGGTGGGAAAGGTAATAAATGCCAGCAAAGAAATATGTTTCCAGGGCTATAATTTAAGCTTTGTCATTTAAAATACATATCTGTGTTTCCGAGGCTGTAATTTTGTCATTTGACATACAGGTCTGTGTTTCCAGGGCTGTAATTTAGGCTTTATCATTTAACATACAGGTCTCCTGATTCAAAGGCTGTAATTTAGGCTTTGTCATTTAACAGCCTTATCTGTGTTTTCAGTGCTGTAATTTTGTCATTTATTATACAGATATGTTTATGTTTGGTTGTTCTACTTATGATCAGTACCCTGAGACCTGTGGACCCTACAAGATCAAGTATGTTCGTGATCTTACAGAAGGATATGACAACAGCCAGCCAGACAATAAACCAGTAAGTGTTCATAATTTTATCTTAGTTTCTTTTTTTTTAAAGTTCTTCAACTTGAATATAAAAATATGTTTCTTCATTAAAAATTCACATTTAACACCACACCACACCCCACCCCAAATATTTGGCTATATGATTTGTAAGATGATTGTTAATTATATTTAACTGACATTATAATTTTTTAATTAAAAAATATCAGTGTATATAAAAAATTCTTGAAATATCACAGGATGATAGTGGTTTGTTATATTTTTATCATTCAGGTGGCTAATATTATAGACTATTGTTATAATAGGACTTAAACACAAATATAGTTAAAAGTCTCTCTCTCTCTCTTTCTCTCTCTCTCTCTCTCTCTCTCTCTCTCTATCTATCTATCTATATATATATATATATATATATATATATATATATATATATATATATATATATATATATATATATATATATATATAAACTGAATAAAAATGATGTATACTTGTGTGCAAATAGGATTTAAATACAAATGATACAAACTTGTGTGCAAATGGGACTTAAATACAAAAAGGATTTAAATACAAATTGAACTTGAATACAAATAATGCAAACTTGTGTATAGGACTTAAATATAAATAGGATAGGACTTAAATACAAAAAGGACTTAAATACAAATGGGACTTAAATACAAGTGATGCAAACTTGTACACAGATAGGACTTAAATACAAATTATACAAACTTTTGTACCAATAGGACTCAAATGCTTGATTGAATGACATTACAGCAATTTAAAAAAAATTTCAACACAATTTTGAATACTTTGGATTTAAACTTTATAACAAACACCTTTGTTAAATTTAGTGAAAATTTTAAATAAACCTTTGAAATTTGTATGCATGTTTGTATACATTCATAAATGTTGGAATTACATTTTCATGCAAATTTTTCACATTTTTCTAATGGTTTTTAATTTTGAGAGTTTTTAAAATGGGTATACATGTGCAAACACAAGTCTGGTCTATAGGAATTTCACTGTGATGTTTCAGTTTTTGTAACAGTATGGGATTTATTTCAAAGATCAAGGATGTAGCTACTGTTCATTCAGAATAATTGGTCACCAAGATTCTATTCTATATTATGACATTCCTGCATATACATATTTCCGACAAATGAAAATGTTCTTGTACCTCCATTTGATATTAATCTTTATGTTCATGTGTAGGTGGCACTCACCAGTTATTATGTACTTTTGAGAGAGTGATGTATGTAAGGTGAAGTTGTTTGCATTTAAAACATGCACAGTGGAGAGAATGTTGGCATACCTCTATGCTTCTTTCATGTAATATGGCTGATATTTCTTTGGATATTGTACTTTTGAAAATTGTAAATGATCTTAGCAAACTGCAAACTAAAATGACTGCTCCCTTGTGTTCCAAAAATCAACCTGAATTTCTGAATTTGACTAAAGTACACTATCCTTGGCAGCTATTAAAAAAGGGAAATGAATTTTTCCAGAGTAGACAATACCAGCTTCTGAAAGTGAAATGAATGAATCACCAAAAATATAAAATGTAAAAAAAAAAGTTATCAGCTTTCTTTTACAATTTAATACCTCTGAAGTTTGGAAAGTGAAAATGGAAAGATGCACATTTGGAGTAAGGCCAAGCTGTTTACTCTATAACACATATTACACCCATCAATCATATACCAAAATAAAAGGAATTAAAGGTTCTTTGAACAATACTTAAGATATACAAAGTCATTTTCTTTTTTAAATAGCCAGAATAACTAGTGAAGAAACCTGAACAAATTCTTTTTCTTTAAAATTCTAACCCTATGATAAATAGGAAGCTGTAGAGTGCCACCATACATAGTAATTCTTAAGTTCGTCTGTCCTTTTGTCCTACACACAATCTCATCAGTGTAACTAGTCCCAATATATTGGATGGATTGTGCACACAATCTCATTAGTGTAACTGATCCTGTTATTTTTGATGGATTGCCATGGAACTTTTTAAATATTATCATTATCACCTATAAATGTGCTTATCAAGAGATCACCTTGTTCACACAATATTTGTTAGAGTTATTGCCCTTTTCTCTTGTAGCTTAATGCACTCACTGTATGACAAATCTTATCAGTGCAACTAGACTTGGACTATTTTTTTCTTTGCCTTGAAACGTAAATATTTTGCATTGCCTGAAGATACACCTATTGACATATCACATTACTCCTGCAATTTTTGTAAGAGTTATTGGTCTGCATCATACTGATGTGTCAATAATCTCTTGTTGAATCACAGAAATATTATTCCAGGTTTGAATTCATTATAAATTCTCATGAATGCCTTTATCCAAGAATTTTGTCAGAGCACTTTTGTATTTCCAAAGAAAATAATCTCTTGAATTTAGTAATTTGAAGAAAAAAAAATTCAACCAAAAATAGACACAACATTAATAACAGCTTAAAGTGCCAGATAAAATTCTAATAGTCACAAGATAATATAGTCTCTGTTTGACCTCGGGTCACAAATTAGAACTTCCTAGAACAACCATTACCTAATGGAAAACAACTTTCTAGCATGATTCAATGAGCCTTGTTTATTCAAAACATAATGCTCCAAAAAAATCACTTTGGAATCCCCAAATCAACATGTTTACTTGAATAATAATTTGGTCAATGAGCTTATCCCCATAGAGAATAATGAAGCCATTATTAGTTATTTACATCAATGAAATTTTTAAAAAATAATGTCAAACAGAAATGAGCTCAATTCTAGACAAGGTCAAGTCCTGTAAACAATGTTATGTTAAAATAACAAACAAACAATTCAATTAAATATGCATAACACAATGCTTCTGCAATTTTTATAAGTATGCACATTATTTTTTGAGTTGAAGCCCTTTTTGTCTCGCAGCTAATTGAGGTGAATGACAGTTTCTTATTAATACATCTAGTTCTACAGTTTATGAGTGATCACTTTGAAACTTAATTCATGTTATGTCCATCACCCAAAGATGTGCTGTGGATTTTGCAATTTCGCATACAGTTTTTGCTCTTTTTATTCATTAGTTTTTATGTGAAACTTAATTGATATTAAGATGCAAATATTTAAATGAACTTTGTATGATTTATTGTCCTTTATAGCTTTAAAACTGGATGCCATTAATGATAGAATTTTGTGAATGCATCTATTCTTGAAGTGTTTGCTGTGAAACTTAATACATATTATGGTCATTATCAGAACATGTTGACCAGCTATTGTACACAAAAGCTTTTATGATTTCAGACTTATCTCTATCAAGGGATAATTTACATAATAACTCTTTTGATCAGGTGTTACCAGTGAGCAGATCTAGCCAGATGATTACATTCACGTTTGAGAATGGCTGCACAGCAACAATTCGTACCAGTGGTACAGAGCCAAAGATCAAATATTACACGGAGCACAGGCCTGATCCTAAGAGAGGGTTAGTAAAATTATATATAAATTTTATTGTACAAAGTACAGGCCTAATCCTGAGGGTTAGTAAAATTATATATAAATTTTATTGCACAAAGTACAGGCCTAATCCTGAGGGTTAGTAAAATTGTATATAAATTTTATTGCACAAAGTACAGGCCTAATCCTGAGGGTTAGTAAAATTATATATAAATTTTATTGCACAAAGTACAGGCCTAATCCTGAGGGTTAGTAAAATTATATATAAATTTTATTGCACAAAGCATGGGCCTAATCCTGAGGGTTAGTAAAATTGTTTATAAATTTTATTGCACAAAGTACAGGCCTAATCCTGAGGGTTAGTAAAATTATATATAAATTTTATTGCACAAAGCATGGGCCTAATCCTGAGGGTTAGTAAAATTGTTTATAAATTTTATTGCACAAAGTACAGGCCTAATCCTGAGGGATAGTAAAATTATATATAAATTTTATTGCACAAAGTACAGGCCTAATCCTGAAAGAGGGTTACATTTTACTTAATAATACTCAGGCCTGATCCTCAAAGAGGATTTGAATAGTGTTAAGCAAATTATATTACAAAGTATATGATAGAAAATGGCAATAAATACTGAATTCCACGCTGACACATCAAACAGCAACAAGTATAAATATCACATCATCTTGCAATAAATTTTCAGTTAAACACAGCAACAGTATAAATATCATAGAATCTTGCAGTAAATATTTAATTCCATACTTTTTGTCCTTGTGTGTAATTTTACACTTTAGCTTACAGTTCAATTGCTTTACAATTATTCAGTTTAGAATTGTATAGACAGTATCTTTTTTTGTTTTTTTAGAAATATGTTGTTTCATTTTGCTTAATGCCTACCAATCAAGCAATGAAATATATCACATATCTTTAAATAATGGCTCTCCCTCAGTATGTTCATTTTGCAAACCAGTGCAGCAAAGGCAAGTTTGTTTTTTTTTATTTATTTCAAAGAAATTACATTATTTTCTTGTATATGTATGGCATCATTTAATTTTTCAAATTGAGAATGATTCAGTGTCATATTTCTGTCTTATGTCAGTTACTTTTATTCTTGTCATGGTTGCCTTGACATTACAATTAGTCTTTATAAGGTTTCTGAACAGGTTGTTTTCAGTTACTAGGATTTACCTGTTATTTGTCAGACTAATGATAATGTTTTAAATTTCAACATTTCAGTATGGATCAAGCTGAGGCGCAAAATGAACTTGACAACATTGTGGAATGCATAAAGACCAACTTTTTCAGACCAGACAAATTTGGTCTGATTGTCCGAACTGATAGCTAATTTAGACCAAAGTTTTGTCAATTCACAAAGCTAATTCATAGCACTTGTGACAGAAAATATATAATATTCAAGAATATGATTAGTGACTCTATTTACAACCTATACCAGGAATGTCAGACTTACAAAATATACCAGGTATGTCAGATTTACAACCTCTACCAGGTATGTCAGACTTACAATATATACCAGGTATTTCAGACTTGCAACCTATACCAGGTATGTCAGACTTAAAACACATACCAGATTGTCAGATTTACAACTTGTGCCAGATTATCAGACTTACAACCTGTGCCTGTGCCAGATTATCAGACTTACAACCAGTGCTTGATAGTCAAACTTATGACCTGTGCCAGACTGTTAGACTTACAACTCATGCCAGGTATGTCAGACTTGCAACCTATACCAGGTATGTCAGACTTAAAACACATAGCAGATTGTCAGATTTACAACCTGTGCCAGATTATCAGACTTACAACCAGTGATTGATAGCCAGACTTACAACCTGTGCCAGACTGTTAGACTTACAACTCGTGCCAGGTATGTCAGACATAAAATGTGAGCCATATATGCCAGACAGATTTGCAGTGAGAATTTATTGTTTTAAGACACTCTAATTATAAACAGGTATCATATATAGAGAAGTTTATTTATAGTTAAGTATTTTGTACAGATAAGTGTTATGAATAAGCAAATTTCACTTTTGGACAAGTATCCTCAATAGACAAGTCTTATTTATAGAGAAAAATCATGCTAATTGCATGGAAATATGCTTTTAAACTTGAGGCCATAACATCTCATGCATTTCATTGATTATGCTATTTATACAAGAAATTGCTTCATGTTTACAGTTCTCACAAGGACCCAGTCAATTAACCTTGCTGATTGTGTGCAGTTTTCACTACAACCCAGTCAATTAACCTTAATAATTGTGTGCAGTTCTCACAACAACCCAGTCAATTAACCTTGCTGATTGTGTGAAATTTTCACAACAACCCAGTCAATTAACCTTGCTGATTGTGTGCAGTTTTCACTACAACCCAGTCAATTAACCTTAATAATTGTGTGCAGTTCTCTCAACAACCCAGTCAATTAACCTTGCTGATTGTGTGAAATTTTCACAACCCATTCAATTAACATTGGTAATTGTATATTGTAACATTGTTCCACCTATGATAGCAGTTGAAGCTGTTGTAAAAGATGTGGCCCTTGACTAACCCACACACATACACACACACACACACATATATATATATATATATATATATATATATATATATATATATATATATATATATATATATATATATATATATATATATCCATAGTTAATATAATATGCTTATCTCACATTAATATAAAATATCCTTTCTTCTCTTGGAACTGTCATAAGCATTTGCCTAAATTTGTCCTTAGAACTACCATAAACATGGACCTAAATTGGCTCTTGGAACTGCCATAAACAAATGGCCTAAATTGCTAAATTGACCCTTAGACTATAATAAACATTGGCTTAAATTGGCCCTTAGAACTACCATAAACGTTGGCCTAAATTGGCCATTAGAACTATAACAAACATTGGTGTTTATTGGCCCATAGAACTACCATAAACATTGGCTTAACTTGGCCATTAGAACTATAATAAACGTTGGCATGTATTGCCTTAAACATTGATATAAATTGGCCCTTAGAACTATAATAAACATTGGCTTTTATTGGCCCTTGGAACTCAGTCAACACTTTCATTAATTGGTCCTTTAAACTGCAATCAAGATTGGCATAAATTAGGGTTTTGGAACTGCTATAAACATTGGCATAAATTGGCCCTTTGAACTGCCATAAACAGTAGCATAAACTGGTCCTTGGAACTGACATAAACATTGGCATATATTGGTCCTTGGAACTCAGTCAACATTGATCCTTGAACCTGCAGTCAAGATTGGCATAAATTGTTCCTCGGAACTGCCATAAACATTGGCATATATTGGTCCTTGGTTTTCGGTCAACATTGTCATAATTTGATCCTTGAAACTGCAAAGATTGGCTAAATTGGTCTTCGGAATTGCCATAAACATTGGCATAAATTGGTCCTTCATTGGCCCTTCGAACTTCCATAAACATTGGCATAATTTTGCCCTTAGAACTGCCATAGCATTAACATCAATTGGCCCATAGAATTGACATTATTGGCATAAATTTGTGCTATCATTAGAACTGCTATGAATTATGGCATACATAGGTAATATTATTGACAGTTGCATTTATAAATTATAAATAAATTTCCTTGTTTTCATAAGTAATTTGTTAAAAACTAAAGTATTTGTACAGTAGTGCCAAATTCATTTAAAATGAGGAAAAAGTTTTAATTCTGAGGATCTCCTCAAATTCAATATTTTTAAGGACAGCAGAAGAGACTTTAATGGCATCACCCATGCATTTTGAGTTTCCATGTGTGAGCAGCCTAAAACATGGCTTTGGATTTTTACTGCTTGAAAGATATGCATTGTACAAATGAGACAAGTGTCAAATATATTTTCAAGATATCCAGGCATTTTCATTCAACCATGTGGTGCATTGGTCAGCATTAATTTGATTTTGTCTGTGACTAAAAGACAAGTATTGAATACATATAGTCTACTAGTTGCATATTGAATATGTGTAGTCTACTAGTTGCAGTTGTACTCTACCTAGCTGGGATAAATATCATCGTTCTTGCCACCAAATTAACAGTGTTGGTGAAATGGTTGCCTCAGCCAGTCTTATATTGCCAGTCATCCAAGGTTTATTGACAGTGCAATCATAGGAATTCTGTTACAACATATTGCCTTATATTGCCAGTTCCCCAAGGTTTATTGACATTGCAGTCATAGGAATTTTTTTATGCAGCATGTTGTCTGACATTGGAATATTCAGAATATTAAAGATTTGCCAAATGGAAATTATTATTAACCAAGATAATATATGCTGAATCTAGTTATTGAATGTAATATGACATCCAGTACTCTTTTGTTTGTTTGAAACATTATTTGATTTACCCTTTGTTTGTGTAGCTATATGTGTATCTTTTGACAGATCTTCTCTGTCCCCTTGCCAATCTACATACATACATACATACATACATACATACATACATACATACATACATACATACATACATACATACATACATACATACATACATACATACATACATGCATGCATGCATACATGCATGCATACATGCATGCATGCATGCATCATTTTTCTGTTTGTTTTTTTTAACCACTGCTTGTAGCAAAAACTTGAATACTAGTACAAGTTTAGAGAGTACAATTTTTGTTTTGTTTTTCTGTGGATATTATGACATAATTTAGCCATTCATTATTGTCAACATAGATTGCCAATGAATGATATAATGCTGGATCTATTTCATATTATTCAGGGTAGTTATGATTGGAGTGAATAGATCTATATATATATATTGTGTACATTTGTTATAATATGAATGAATATATCTATACATGTTGTGTACATTTTGTTATTATTGGAATGAATATATCTATATATGTTGTGTACATTTTGTTTAGATACCTACTTCAGATTCCATTCCAAAACGGTGCATAGGCATCCATATGAGAATCTCAATTATTTCCTAATCTTTTCATTTTTTTATGATCATTTGTGAATTGTTAATGATTTTTCATTTTGCAAGATTTTATAAAGTACATGGCAGAGATTTTACATTTTAAATCTCCATGTATATTATACTCCATATGGTAATTTACATATTATGTTTGCTTTATGTATGGAAATAGAAGTATTTCTTAGTGTCCTTTTCTTATTACTCCCTTTGTCCATCAGATTTTGGTTTCATCTTTGATGTGGTACCAACTTTTTGTGCATTCATTGTTGATATGGACTGCCAATTTAAGGACCTAAATGAAAAATGACCCAGTTTGTGAAGCAAAAGCCTTCACCCCATGTATAACTTTCTAATGATAAAAAAGCTTAGCAGCTTCTTAATAAATTAGTATCATTTACTTGTGTTTTTTTATTTTTTTTCCTTCTTACAAAAATTGTGACTCTTTTTATTTTCCAGTTTATATACATTCAGCAATTGGCACCTGTTAGTTCCACTCACTGTCTAAATTAATTTGTGTTTTGAGTTAGTAATGATAAAGAGAAAAGAAGTGAAATCAATAAAGATAGAGAAAAGAAAGTTGAGATCAGCAATGATAGAGAGAAAAACAAAAAAAAAATTAATTAGTATTATTGAAAAATAACAAATGAATAATGATGTAGTCTATATAATTCCTATTTACAATGTTCCTACATTAAACTGACCACTCCAGTGGCCTACATGGTTAGAGTATCCACCTTCGATACAGGAGGTTGTGGGTTTTAACCCTGGCCAAGTCATACCAAAGACTTATTAAAATAGTACTTGCAGCTTGACACTCGACATTAAGAGGTTTGTGTTAGGATTGGTGGGCTTGGTGTCAGGAAATTGTGACTGGGTGGAACATGATGTTACATTATACGGTAATATGATTCTTAATATAAGACAACGGTTTTAAATAATAGAGAATAATTTTCTAATATTAACCAATACAATTTGTAATATTAGAAAATAAGCATTATATCTTTTTCTAACATTCAGTTTTTATCAGCAACTCATTTTCTTATAAAATCATTTTCTAATATTAGATATGTATTTTCAACAGTGGTTTGCCATCCAGGATTTAGTGTTCATATTGATTTCATGTAAATAAAATTTCATACATTCAATTTAAAAAAATATACTCTTCATACAATACAGAATACAGTGTCGAGAAATTGGAATGAAGGGATGTATAAGTCAAAAATATTTTTTGTGAAAATCCATATGTGCAGATAAATCTGCATAGAAAACGTATTTCCTGGACGGACTATTCTCCTATCCTCCAAATTCTTTGGCAAAAAAACCTTACGCCACCCACTATCCTATTTTCCAAAATTGTTTCAATAAAAAAAAAAATCTCTACACAACAATCATACTATCTGCATTTTTAAAATCCACCAAAACCTTTCAAGTACCAATATCTTTCTTTAACATCATGAGCGACTTTCATGAAACACTAATATCCAATCCCTCCTCCATGAAATTATTTTGATATATAAACTAAATTAATCCAACCAAAGTGTATTTGGAAATCCCTGGCAATTCTAATAAAACCTTTGGAGGTGGGGCACATAGCAACTATACAAATATTTATTGTTAGTTTTTCTGTAGTAATTTGGGGGTAGTATGTCTATGTCAAGCACATTATGCCTAGTAATTTAATGCATATGAAGTTATTACAAATGAAAGCATGTATATTTTAGAATGGTATTTTTTTAATATTAAGAATTAAATACCAGCAGTGAATAATTAGGTAAAGAAATTAGGATTATGTGCAAAACAAGTTTTCTCATAACCACTGAACAAGGGTAGAGAGCATACTAGAAGTCCCACCTCCAACTTTTAACTGTCTGTTATTTATAATTTATATTTAGTATTTGACAATGATAATACTGGTACTAGTTGATAGCTACATCGCCACAAAACAATCACATAATAAGCAATAAAAAGTAGACTGGAGTAAAGATAATATTAACAAAAAATATAAACGTTTGGCAAAATGCTACAGCAATAAAAAATGGAGGCCTTTTAAAATAAAGATGAATATTATTTTGAATTAAAATCGAATATATTTTACTTTTGAGAAAGGTCTGAATCGTATGTGTCCATTTAAGCATGTGTCATATTGGAGTTTGATTACCTATCTGATGTTTTTCTTAATTGTTTAAAGGTGGCATATTTGCATTTATGTAAAGGCCACATAATTAATCTTGTGTTAAGGTTGTGTAATTACACGAGTGAAAAGGCCAAAAATTTATCCAAGGTGTAAATGTATATGCAAAATTTACCTTTTTGTATGATTTTATTGATTATATCACTTGCAGATATTGACTGTTTGAAAACATTTTCTAACTGCTTTATTTGAAAACAATATGTACTACAAATTTTGTTCCTAGGTAGTAAGTGTTATTTCATAATTGCTCATGCCTAACAAGTATAGATAAGGTTACTAGTCCCAACCAACTTTGCTTTTGAGACAAGACAGTGATATTTTGAAACAAGTAAAACAAAAATTTAAAAGATTTAGAAGCAAATAGTTTTTTGAGAATTACAATTATACGAATCATCTCCCAAATGTAGTCATGTTCTCGTTATACTGTACTATGTTAGTGGCGTTTGAAGTCTAGTATATCCTGGTGGAAGCACTTGCACTGCTCCTCCAAGTGTGGTCTTCTATTTAAATTTATCAAGATGAGCAGGAAGGATATGGAAATTGAGGCCCATTTTATCGTAGTTATTCACCAGAATCTTAACCAGATCAACAGTTTTCAGCCTTGTCATTGCACAGGAAGCCCCAAACCACT
Organism: Potamilus streckersoni; assembly: GCA_016746295.1. NCBI lineage: Eukaryota > Metazoa > Mollusca > Bivalvia > Unionida > Unionidae > Potamilus > Potamilus streckersoni. The sequence continues at coordinate 227,969 of JAEAOA010000868.1, read as the reverse complement.
GTGACAAAGCTGTTCCAAGCCGCTTTCTCCTTAATAGTGAGCTTCTTGGGGAATCCATTGCACTCCAGGATCTTCTGTGGTCCGACAAAGATACTAGCTTTAACCGTTGCCTCAGACAGCTTAGGAAAGAAGTCTTGAAGGCTGCCAACAACTTTTACAGAGCTCTGAAAAATTCATTCATAAGGCCCAATTTAATGTGTATTGGTGATATTAGCGCCTTCTGTGGGTCAACCAGTGACTCCAGCTTGACATTGTTCCTCCCTACAGAGAATGAGGTCCTCTGTGACCAGTTCCGTCTGTGGTACCGCACTTTGGTGTCTCTGCTGTCCAAAAGGCAAAGATAACCAGGAAACTTGATAAAACCACCTAGGAGACTCATCAGGAATGCTATCATTTTGAAGTCTCCGATAACCTACCAGTTGTACTCATGCTTCTAGGCGTCCAGCAAGGTCTTGATGTTATGAAATCCTCTTTGAGGTGCATAGAGTGAGACAGGGGAAGAGATGTATACTTGTTCTATTAATAAGCAGCATGGCTTGTAAGCCATGGATCCAAGTCGGTGTGTTCTTTGGAAAAGCACTTAGCTTCTATTTCATTGACATGCTATAACAACAAATGTGTTTAAAATGCTGTTAAAACCATCAACCACACAAACATATTTTCATAATATGGTTATCGTTGCCTTACAAAAGACATAAAATATACAAATTATTTATTTCAATATTTTAGACTTGATTATAGTGCAGTTCATTCAAAATACAATAGTAATTTTAAATAAACTATGGAAAAACCCAGTTTACGTGAACAAAGGATACTATTTAAGATATTTATGCAGCAATCTTCAATATCCAGTTGCTTACAAAAATATTAATTGTAGAAACAAATAGAATTATACAATTCCTGAAGAGTCGCACGTGACTGTTTACATCCAATCATATTGCAGAAAATCTGACATTCATAAAAATTGGAATTATTATGGTGGCGCTCTACAGTTTCATATTTAGCATAGGGTTAAAATTTTAAAGAAAAAGAGTTTCCCTGGGTTTCCTTACTAGATATACTGGTCATTTAAAAGAGACTTTGTATATCATAGGTATTGTTCAAAGAACCTTTAATTCCCTTTATTTTGATGTATGATTGATGGGTGTAATATGGGTTAGAGAGTATACAGCTTGGCCTTACTCCAGATGTGCACCTTTCAAAAAAGTGCTAGCTCTACTTGCTCATTTTCACTTCTCAAACTTCAGAGGTAAATTGTAAAAAAAAAAGAGCCGATAACTTTTTTTACATTTTATGTATTTGGTAATTCAGTCATTGCACTTTTAGAAGCTGGTATTATCTAGTTTGGCAAAATTCATTTTCCATATTTTAATAGCTGCCAAGAATAGTGTACTTTAGACAAATTCAAGTCTATTTTTGGAGCACAAGGGAGCAGTCATTTTAGTTAGCAGCGTCCTAAGATCATTTAAAATTTCCAAAAGTACAATATCTAAAGAAATTTCATCCACATTACATAAAAGTAGTATATAGGTATGCCAACATTCTCTCCACTGTGCATGTTTAAAATGCAAACAACTTCACCTTACATACATCACTCTCTCAAAAGTACATAATAACTGGTGAGCGCCACCTATAGGATTAAATGATCATGGTTGGGTATTTATTGATGTGTAAATTTTACCTAATTACTCTTAAAGTAACTTTGTGAGTGATTAGGTAAAATTTACACATCGATAAATACCCAACCAGGATCATTTAATCCTTATAATTCCAATTTCGTCCTTTTTATCATCAGATTAACGTATTCTAGCAACAATGCATTCGAATTCAACTAACTCGCAGTTTCCTTTCATTCGCTGCTTCACGTCGCTCCTTAATACATAACTTGTACAGAACAGGTTGACTATTGTCACAGTTACGTTGATTCAGAAAATTCATACTTTGCATTTTAGGCAATGGCTATCCGTGGTTTTAACACATTTAGTTTTTAACAAACATTCTTGTTCAATTTTAGTTTTTCCCATCTGTTACGTCAGATGACCATGACCTTACATAATAACAAATGATAACAGATTGAACAAGTGTGCCAAGTTAAATTTCCAATCAAACCTGAAATCATTATAGATTTTATCAATGAACAATATGGATATATGAATAAGATGATGATATATTTTACTAAAATAAAGGAAACAGTGAAATAAACTATATACAGGAATAACATTTTATGTCATTCCCAACAACGTTAATACTTAACAAGGCCAGTTCAGTGATATAATTAGTCATACAACGTAAGACCCATCACCCCGGTATTTTATTCTAGGTGGGTGAACAAAAACAACATGTGCTACATCTTTCATGTATGACTGTGATCTAATGTGAAATGAAATGTGACTACTGTCACATTTACCTTTATTCAAAAACTTATTTTACATTTTAGGCTATGGCTACCCTTAGCGTCAGCACATTTCTTTTTATATAAATAAATAACATTCTTGTTAGTTTTAGTCAATCCAATCTGGTACATCTGATGACAGTTACCTCACATAATTACAAAATGATAGGGATAGAACAAGTGTGCTAAATGAAATTTCCAAGCAAACCTTAAATCATTGTTGATTTTATCAATGAACAAGATGTTATCCATTACCAAATAAAGGTAATAATTAAATTTTATACAGGAATAACATTTTATATAATTTTCAATAGCATTAGTACTTAACAATACCATTTTAGTTATCTATTATATTTGCAGTTCTTAAATGTAGAGTTGCTCATAAAACTATCAATGTTTTGTTTGATTGCATAGTTGAGTATTGGAGTTTGTATGGACTGTGCGATTAGAGTGTTCAAACTTAAGATTGAAGAGTTTATCAATGATTGGTGACTTTGATCTGAAGTGAAAGGTGAGTTGGTATTAGGGTCTGATACAGACAGAGCTTGTCAACCATTAGCAATATTTTCTGAAACTGAACTAATTATTTGTTTTTGTTCAGTGCTAGGTCTTTGTAAGCTTTTAGAGACTCCTCATATTTGTGGCTTGTCATAAACAAAATATTTCTAGTTTCAAACCCAGCATCACCCATAGCTTGAATTGTTGTTGCATGGAGTGAGTTACCAGTATAGTGTTGCACTCCTACATTCTTGTATATGTATGGAATGAATGAGGAGAATTGATTTGATTTGACCAGTTCACATGTTTACCATTTGTCATCGAATGAGGAGAATTGATTTGATTTGACCAGTTCACATGTTTACCATTTGTCATCGAATGAGGAGAATTGATTTGATTTGACCAGTTCACATGTTTACCATTTGTCATCGAATGAGGAGAATTGATTTGATTTGACAAGTTCACACGTTTACCATTTGTCATCGAATGAGGAGAATTGATTTGATTTGACCAGTTCACGTTTACCATTTGTCATCGAATGAGGAGAATTGATTTGATTTGACCAGTTCACATGTTTACCATTTTTCATCGAATGAGGAGAATTGATTTGATTTGACAAGTTCACACGTTTGAGAATTGATTTGATTTAACCAGTTCACATGTTTACCATTTGTCATCGAATGAGGAAAATTGCTTTGATTTGACAAGTTTACACATTTACCATTTGTCATCGAATGAGGAGAATTGATTTGATTTGACAAGTTCACATGTTTACCAGTTGTCAGCCAATTCAGGAGATCTTAGTGCTACTTTACTGCATTGCATAAATAAGGCCTTTGCCTCTTTGTCACATTTCTGAAAGAAATTTTTTACATATTTCACTGGGCAAATGTTTGTGCCAGTTGCATGCATTCATTTGTCTGATGTTTCTTTAAGGTTCTCTTCAACACCACCTTGGTGGGTTGTTTTTTGAAGTGTTTCATGATTTAGAGTAATGTACTCCATACCATATTCATCATTTTAAAATTTTAAGGAATTCAGGTTTCAGTTGATGGTGATATTCTGGTCACAAAATGAATAGCCAACAGATACCATATTTTGAATTGAATGGCAACAGGGTCAAACTTTTGAAGATAGCTATTCTTTCAGTCAAATTACTTGTTAGTGATGGGTTGGCTTTGAAAAACCTGATTTTACATTAAATTTCAGTTTTCCATTTAACATTGAATTAGCCTTTTTTAATTATTTGTCTTTGACAGTGTCAGTATTTTTTATATTGTCCTTCAAGTATCTGTTTATGACTGCATAAACATTTTTCAAGGAATTCTTGTGATATTATTGCACCTGTTCAGCTGTCATTTTTGTGATCCATGACAATAACAATTTAGGTTGGGTCTCAGCATAAAACCTTCTTAAGTGACCTCTCAGCTCGTCTGACCTAACTGTGTTTAAGTCAAGTTAATATCCAATAATTTCAATACACCAAGCTGTAAGTAAACAAAAATATTCATAGCAATGCGCTTCTTACACTTGGCAAGACAATTTTGAAATACACATAAAGACAACATGTCCAGTAATTTGTACATATATTGTATACTTATGGGTGGGATTTATATATGGTAATATGGTGACATTAGTAAATATATCCTTCAGTATTTAAAGTTTTTTCCAATTTGTACAGAAGAATAATTTCAATGCAAAATGTTATGTAATTTCTTTTTCATTGAAATTAATGACTGCACATCCAAAATAATTTAACTTAGCAAAACAATCACATTTTAGATTATTATTATATATATTTTTTCAATGGTGTTAAGTCACATTTTGGAGATATCATGATAACATTGTTCAACAAACTATGTACTATGTTAATATATATATATGTATATATATATATATATATATATATATATATATATATATATATATATATATATATATATATATATATATATATATATATGTATGTTTAGGATCTATCCAACAAAAATATTTCATGTGAAAATCTGATTGTCTTTTTCTTGTATTTTCACCATTTAAATTTTTTTTTCAGTCTTTGAATAATGGTCTCATAGATAACTTTTTAAAAAAAATTGGCAAGCAGTTATATTCACACTATGCCATCAACACCCACACACCTTATGAAAATAAGCAACAAAAAAAATTAAAACAATTAAAAAATGTACCATTAAAAATGCCAATGCCCCATTTAGTAGCCTCGGGGTATTGATTTATTTCAGTAGAATTTAAGTCTGTCTCAGATAATTTCTTGAATTTTAGTTTATATTTTTCCGGGGCCTCAAAATTGACTGTCCCAGTTACCACGCTATTATTTTTCTCCTGGTGTATGGCTAGGGTGACGTAGTTCATGGGGTGCATATTGAGGGAATTTGTCAACCTGTTGTTTTGTTTTGTTTTCAGAGCTTTTAACATCCATCGCAATATCATCAAATCCATGTCCATCTGCTTCAGTCGCTGCTATTATTTCTTTTTAACTCCATTTGATCTAATTTGTTCAACAAAATCCGCAGAAAAATGCAGTAAAAATAAAATCACAGTAATTGGCCATTTTGCTCGACTATGATGCAGACCAATCCTACATTGTATAGTAAACTATGCATTTCAATCAAAGAATATTGGAAAAAGTATAAAAAGGATATTATTTATATTTATTTGCTGAATTAAAAATTTAAAAGATGAAACAATCGTTTCACAATGATGTGTCTGCAATGTTTATTTATATTGTAAACTAGAAGTAGTCCCAGAACTTATCGATGTGTAAAAAATTCCTGAAGAGTCACACGTGACCGTTTTCATCCAATCATATTGCAGAAAATCTGTGACATTCATAAAAATTGGAATTATTTTATTGTAAAGTTTTGTACTACTAGATTGTTCTTTCATTGATCATAGGTGATAGGTTGCTTAAGGCTTTGTTGCTCTTTCATACTAATGTAGATAAAATTGCTATTGCTCAGCAGACATCATCGCAAAAAAACACAATGGAATCGAGTTCTTCCATCGGTAAAATGCAACCTGAATTATAATACATCACAGATTTTCTGAAGGACATTTTATTATCAATATCTATGATATTTATAAAATGTATAATATTGTTTTATTCAAGTCACTTGGGTTTATGACATTCATATTTCAGATTGTTTAATTCAGTAGCTAGCTGGTAATATAGTAAAGTATGTGTAGAATTCTCAATGCCTAGTTCAAGTCAACAAGAATTTCGGTCATGTATGCCTTGTATTTTGTTAAAATGTAGGTCACAAAAATATCACGTGAAGCTAGGATTGCATTTCTCCATGGAGGCATCATGCACACCCTACTTGATGATTGGCTCAAGAAAATAAGGAAGTCAGATAATGACTGTAAAATTATTTTATAATATAGTCATTTAAATTGTTCTAAAATCTTTTAGTGATTCCATTTTGTTGATTTGGTGTGCATATAGGGACTGTATAAGAGAATACAAGCACTAAGTGTGTTATTCTACCTTTTATGCCATCTTTGTGTGTGTGTGTGTGTGTGTGTGTGTTACATGACAAGGGCTCATACACAATAACAAAAAAAAGAATGAAAACCAACAAGCTTTGTAAATTTTAACAAAAAAATTTATTTCCTTACACAGCAATGTAAAAATTGGTGAATAGGACTTACAGTTTGTGAATATCATCCAAACTTTGATCTTAAGAATGAAAACACAAGTCTTGTCACTAAATAGTCTTTTAAGAATCCAGGTTCGAGTCCAATGTATGAATATCGACAATTCCTCACAAGAATCATAGTCTTTGTTTCCAAATAATTCCAGAATAAATTTCCATGAATATCTTTCAGAATTTTTATTCAAAAAGTCAACTTGTTGAGTTTCCAGGGGAATACATTATTAAATCCAAAAATCAGACAAAGAACAAACAATCTGGCAACAAATAAAAAATAATACACCTTGTTCCTTCAAGATGTTAGAATGACTCTGCCAGAAAAATATTAAGATTGCATATTTAAAACCCCAGACATCATTTCAAGTCTCGCGAGATCGGTCATGTGGTCTCTTACTACAATAGCTTTTGTACATAGGACAGTTTGTCCCCACTTAAGAACTAATCATAACAAAGGTTGTTTACACATAGTGATCATGCATGAAAGTATGCCCCTGATACTGACCATTAATTTTAACTTCCTGTTGACACTGTTACCAGTGCAAGATGAACTAAATGATAATTCTCATGTAATACTTTATTGTCTTAAATAAACAAACTGTTATAAGAATATATCTCATTGCTGAAAAAGAATCCCTACTCTGAGAAAAATATTCATTGCAATTCAATACATTAAAACAAAAATGAAATAAAACGAATTTTAAAATTTACATACATGCAATTTGATCACATATATGTAACTGTGTGTGTATGTGTGTGTGTGTGTGTGAGAGAGAGAGAGAGAGATTTACAATTGTAACTAGGAATAGCAGAGTGAAAAATATTAAATTTAAACAGTCAATACCTATCAGAATTTATTCAAGGACTTGAATGTTGAAATAATTTGGTTGGAGTAAGTAAAACTTTCAAGTACTTCATTGTTATTCTACTTTCATGGGAGTAGCTTCAAGTAAAAAAGATTTATATTTAGAACTGTGATTCTTCAGTGATGCTAGCATGTTAACACTTAAACACAAAACCTTCATTCGGAATACCATTGGACAATTTCCATATTAATGTTAAATTGATAGTGCAAGATAACATAACATGAATTAATACACTGGAAGTTATTTAATATTTCACTTTGATTTTATTATTAAGGGAATACATTTATGTTGTAGAAACTTGAATGTATGTAAGGTTTTGCCTTGTCTTGATATTTGAGTTCAAGTTCTTAAACGTAACAATTGGAATATATAATAGGATTTATTACAACTTTATGGTCACAAAGTAAAAGAAAAAAAGTACAAAAAGCAAAACCAACAAGTTTTGTAAAACTTAACAATTTGATTATCAAAGTTATAAATGTAAAAGTGAGAATAATTGACACTATTATGAACTAAATCAAAACTAGTCCCTATAAAAGTTTATGAACATCCTAAATTAATGAAAAGTTTCTTACAAATTCTAATTAATGAAAAGTTCTTTACAAATTCTAATTAATGAAAATTTTCTTACAAATTAAAGAACTGGAAATGTACTATCAGCAGACGACGTCAATATACCACTTGTCTTAATCGTTGTTTGTCTAAAATATAAGGTCCTTATGAAGACTGAAAAAGTATGTCGATAACATTAAACCAAAGTCACTAACTGGCCATGAGATTTTTTAATTGGTTTAGCTTATCTCGTTACTGTATCTCCGACTCTGTATTTTACGATAGGTTTCGTTTAGTCGCCGGGTCACTCAGTATTGGTCGTTCATCTGTTCTGCTGCTGTAGTAATTAACCAAAGATTTTATCCAGACCTATACGTTAACTAAATCTTTGCTCATATGGATTTATTGTTGTAAATCCGAATGGAACAAATTGTGCTTTAGAAAAAGATTTTAAACTTAATTATTTCCATATTTCTTGAACACCGGGTATAGTAAATATTGTGTAAGGTATAATTATCTACTCCATTAAACACAACTAAAATATTGCAGTTATCTCTGATCACTTTAGGTATCTGTGTATATCGCTGAGTAACATAACGTCAGTAGTTTTATATCTACCTCTGGAAAATGTCCAAGCTGGATTGGATTGTTTGTCTAGCATCATATCATCATATACTACGAGGTTATTAATAAATCCATCGAGGTCATCTACAGAAGGTGCTTCATCAATATCGGTGATAAAATCAATATCGTTTCTGTCTTTGTCCAATAATTTCGCATTTTCAATAAAATCTTTAAGTACTTCATAACATCGTTGGTCATCTACAGATGGTGCTACTAAATATAATTTGTTCCACTTGAGCCATTGCATTATCAGATTAAGTAAAAATTGTATCTGACCAGATCCAGATGGGCATATTATATGGGAATTTAGTAGTTTTGGATGGTGCCTTACTGGTTCTTGTTTTCGTGTCGCTGAGAAGTCAAGTATATCCTTATAATAAATAATATGAGTATATTGTGTTAGATGTAGAGCACCGACCTATACAAATAGATTGATGACGATAATAACAAACAATCAAAGACATACAATTACAGGCAAATGTGTAAAACGTGGATAAAGAAAATATAAATTTATTCCTTTTGACTTGTCAGTCAAAGGTGGAGATATTGCTGCTTTATTAGGAAAATTACTAGAAGCTCCATGGGCTAAATACCCTGATGAGAAACATCTTCATGGATATAATTATTGATGATCAAGATCAACCATGAATTGGAGAGTATCCAAAAAATAAGATTGATCAAGCATGTAATTTTCATGATGTTGTGTATAAATGTAAAGATTTACAACAACGGAATCTCTCAGATGTGAAATTAATTCACGCATTAAATTCTATATCCGATAAATCTCTCAATAAAAACTCTAGTTTTTTTTATAAAAAAAAATCTGCTATGAAAGGTAAAATAATGTTAGATGCTGGTAATTAATTATATAACTATTATAATGGAATCTGTTTATTATAACCCAAGAGGACTTTGGAGAGGCAGAGCAGCGATTACTAAACTTGCTGAAGCAGCAACAATTTGATGCTTTAAACTGGTTAGTACGACAGTCAATATGGCAAATTCATCTACCACTAACTAAAAAAATTCGGTAGTCATATTTTGATGTCAGCACCCCTAATGAAGTTGATCAAGATCTTTTATTTTTGCCACATGACACCATTAAAATTGACAGACGTCAATCACGCATAAATAAATACGCATTGGCTGTCGTTGACATTGCAAGTAGATATAAAGAAGCAAAACCACTATGAACAAAAACAGCAGCTGAAATTACATCTGCGTTTATACTAATTTATCAAGGAGGACACGAACGAACATCAACGATGGCTACAGCTATTACAAGTTGATCCTGGCAAAGAATTTCTTGGTGCAGTATTATTGTTGATGAAAAAACATAACGTTAAAATCAGACGAGAACACTGAAATTCATCGTGATCAGGCAATTATTGAACGATTTAATCGAACACTTGCTGAGAAGATTATTTGGATATCAATATTCAAAGGAAATATCTACTGACTTTAAGTCCGGGGATAGATCTCGCAAATGGGTTTCAAGGTTACAAAGAGTGATATCTGCGTTAAATAATGAAATTACTCGTGCATCTTTTATGAAGCCTGCTTAATGCAATTACAAAGAAGTATATGTCAATACAACGACGTGAATCTTCCGCTCAAATACTATTAATGTAACTAAGATATTTATATGAACCTGGTGAACTTGAAGGGGTAAGAAAAAGAGCAACTAATCCTATCTGAGTTTGACTACACAAAATTTCTAGCGTGGTAAGATCATTGGGTAGACCTGCAATCAACAGACTTGGGCTCCTCAATGTGGATTTGTACGTGAACAATTACAAATAATTCCTAAAGACACACAATTACCACCACCTTCACTCATGTAAACTTGCACCCCTACATCAATTACATTCAAGACACGTTAGCATCATATTTTCACGTGTGTGACCAAGATGACTATTAATTCTATCAACGGTAAATTGTCTTCGATTATTGCTTGAATATTGCCGCAACATTATCGTGTTACAGCTTGCACAATGATTATTCTGTCGTTGTTTTAGTGTTATAATAAATTCAGCATCAAGATCAAAGTTATGCTTATTTTTTTGTTGGTCACATTGCTTATAACTCGTTATTTTTTCTTTATGACAACAAAGCCGTTAGTGATTTATTCGGTTATTAGGTAATCTATCGTAACCTTATTAGTTGAGATATTCTTCTGACGCTAGATACAGTAGTAGAGGAAAATAAGGGTTTTGGCCCACCCACTCCATCCCACACCTCCTCCCCCACCCCCGCCAAACCCCTCATTTCCCTATACTACTACTATGTAGACAGGTATTTTGTAACCAGACAAAACAACAGGTGCTGGAATGCGATAAGCTCTGTCAACAGAAGTGAGGAATTTGTTAGAACAGCGTATGTGTGGAATATGATTATTCTAAAGACGGCAAATAGGTTTTACCACAAATTTTTTATCAGTTAACAGGATGAAAATTAAACTGTGCATTAGAACGTTTCAGTTAACAAGGCGGAAATTAAACTAGCATTAGAATGAAAATGATATTATTATATACCTCGTGACCAATGATTAATGTTTCAACTGTTGATATTAAAAATACTTCACTATCACGACTATAGATACTAAATTTTACTTTACCGCTCACACAGCGACGGGACTCAAACAAATCTTTCATTTCTAGTTTGTTTAGAGGATATTTTTTGTTGACAAAATATAGGCTATGAAAGTTTTTAAATTCCGCTAGCAACTTTTGATACAATTGTTCGAGATAATTGAAATACACGCTGTTATCAGATCTGATGAGCGAAAGTTTTAACTTGTCACGTGTTCCATTAAAACATATACCTGATGTTTCATTATTAAATTCAACTGTCAATTGTTTACCGTCCATCATTAGATATTTGATGTTACTATTGTAGCTATTTGTCATTGTCAAATTTTCAAACATTATTTTATAAGTTTAGATAAAATTTCAGTTGGAAAGATAATGTCGAGTATAGATCTATCATCATGACAATACCCAAGGGCAAATGTATCTACCCCATTTTTACAATAGCGTTTGTCATCAAAATTATACAATCCACGTTTGATAATGACATCTGTTTCGAGTTTATGATGATTAGTTCAAATTGCCATAGCTCTCATAAAGCTAACAACGCCATCAAGCGCATACCTGTAGTCATCAAATTTCATAAACTTTTTAACAAAATCACGAGGCAGACCTTTTGCTTTTTTCGTTATTTTATTATTGTCCAATAATACGGCATACATTTTACTACGTAATCCGATAAAGTATTTGATAGCGCTTGAGTTCATTTCATCTTTAAACTTACCAATAACCTTTTTATTTGTGTCGTCATGAAATTTACTGTCACGTGGATAATCGGAAAGATCAAACAGATGTCGATTATTGTACATGTCCTGATAGATGTCCTCGCATTCGATTTCATATACGAGCGAATCAGTATCAGTAAACAATAATCTACTAGCCGGCCACTGATTTTTAACAAAAGTGTAATGAAAATCGTACATCAGCCACTTTGATAAATCTAACACGGCAGCTCCAACATAGATCGGCTTGTTTAGTTTTAGATTTACTTTTCTTCTTTGTATCGCAACAAGATTTTCATTAAATATTTTCATGCTCACAAAATCATCGTCTGACACAAGTTTGTTTCTGCGATTGACATCATTAACTATTTCAATATTTACACGTTTCCTAATATTCTCCATCGTCTTACCAAAAACGGAATTGTTCATCAGTTTAAAGAAGTTTTTTTCAAACTCTGTTTTCGCTGCAGCCCTTCTTGAAGTGTTTGAGTTAATATAACGTCTCATCCACGGCGACTGATTAAATTTTAGTACACGATGAACTTTTCTCTACACAAGACCAGCATCGACTGCTTGTTTTAAAACTTTGTAATGCAAAACGTAATTTTTCTTATCAAGTAAATTTGGTACTAGTTTCTTGACCATGGAATGTTGCCTTGGTGATGCTAACGCTTGTTGTTCTTTTGATAACAAACTATAATCTATGACCATCGAATCCGCACAGAAAGGGTAATCGTTATGTAATTTGTGTAGCGAATTTGGATAATCAAGATCAACTTCAACGAAATAGGAAACATCTTTGGGTATCTTTTTTACTGTCACCGATAGAAATCGATCAGCCGTGTTCCAATTAAATCCGCCAAGAGGCATTGGTTCTGCCATCGAATACCCGTACAAGTTATTACAATCTAGATAAACTATATACTTCGAAGGAAGGTCAAGGTTATACTGTTTCAAATATTTGTTGTTTGCTTCAGCATACTTTTTTGTTATCACGCTAATACCGCCTCGGATACCTTTTTAAATAAAATTGAACATATCAACATCAGTCAGTAATTCCAACCTTACCTTACTAAACTTTAGCAGAGCATCCCATGACAGTCCAGGGGCAGAATAATACCAGCAAGGATCTAGTCCGTAATTATTATAAATCACTTCTCGAAAACTTTCAAAAACATCTGCTAATAATAACACGTCAGTTTTCAAATACAAATCATGATAATCACCAAAAGTCTCACAATCAAACTCTTTCCAGATATCTTGTGCATACCTGTACTCATCATCAGTTACATTTTCATTTTTAAGTTGTGAGTAAAATTTATCTTTGCCAGGTAAAGTTGTTTCATCAAATTTACTCCAGTCGTCGAGGTATTCGTATGGAAAGACTCCTTTTTTAGCTAGTAGATTAAATTTATCTCCAAAACAATCTTTTAGGCTATCAAATTTACTACAACCTTTTACTAACTCATCTAACGAGGCTGCCATAAACTGCAGGCTGTCAATGAAACGCAATTTACCTAGTGTAACTGACATGTACTTTTCAAAATTATTTGGAATGCATTTGATGACGTTATCGAGTTTTAGACGAGATTTTATATCAGGATCACCAAAAGCTTCTACTATAATATGGCTATCATATCCTCGAAAATTGTGAAGAATAACCAGAATAAAATCTGGAGCATGAAATTTTAAATTACACTGATTATGAGCCTCTCCACGATACTGTCCAGTCAAATGACAATGGTCATGTACCTTTTTGTTGTCAGTATCAAAAGCATTTTCACAAATATGACAAATTTTCGCTTGCTCGTGATCGGATTCTTGTTGAGGTGTTAATTTTAACATTGGCGTTACTTTTCTTCAAACGAGTAAATATATTATCAACTTCGTTAATCAACTGCTTGAGAAGGTAGATAGCTGGATTTTTACCACGATATAATTTAATTGGTTTAGATAATCTAGAATCAGTACAACAAACTACCTTATACGCTACTCCACACGGAACATGATTTTGAACTTTTCTTGTACTCGATTGATGAGGATTATTTTCTACGCCAAGTACAGGTTGAAGTAAACACTCAAAATCAGCGTATATAACGAAAGGAATTTTTAGTTTGTGATTATGATTGACAAACTGTAACACACTATCTTTTATAGATGGCATTGTTATTTTTTGCACATCATTACAGTACTGCAAATGCTTTTGTAATGTTTCATTGTTAGCACAACCATGCAAGCAGCGGTAACAAAAGAACTTTTGTTCCTATTTTTATTGTACTGTTTACCAACTAGTCCGTTAAAGTTTTTAATCCAAACGTAATGATTTTTGTAAAACAGTAAATTTATAGTCGATTGTGAAGCTTTTTCTGAAATATATCTCGGGTATACATCTTCTTTTTCATCTAGTCCGAAAACGTTAATTGAAAGATTATTTTGCTTTTCAAATTTTGGTATTTGATTTTCTGCCACAGGAAAGTTAATATCTTTAAAATTTAATCTAGACATGTGACTGATATTTTTCAACGCGATCAGCGTGTTTTTCTGCTGGAAATAGTGCGGAAAGAACAGCCCATTGGAAACACTTGTTATCTACGTTTTTGATGTTTATACATCTTTTACTTTTTATTTTTGTGGCAGGTCGATGTATGAACTACCTCGTAATGCGTTATATTTCATCGTGTGAAACAATATTTCTTTGATCATTTCAAACTTCCAACCCGAACCTAATTGAGTGAATTCCTCTATTTTTTTCTAGATTTCTTGGTGTATTTCATCAGATAGTGATAACAGATCAGTCCCAAGCAAAACACGTCTTGATTTTGCGTTCATATAAGGTTCTGCAATTTCCTTGTTAGTTAATTCTTCCGTTATAACTAACTTTGAAAATATAACATGATATTGCACAAATAATCGGATACTTTTGTGTTTTTCGAGCTCACGTTTTACAGTTGTCTGTAGTAGGTGGTAAAGATTTGCTGCATTAAAATTTACTAAAACAATTTGATTATCAAACTGATAACTATTATCAAAACCTGCAAAAGCAGTCGCTATTTTATTAGGTTCTCCCATAAGACTTCTCTTAGCTATATCACGCAATTTTAACATTATTATACTATAATGTAATATCTAATTGATAATTTCCTCACACTGCGCATGCGCTAAAAATCAAATAAAGATAAAAAAATCTCCTATAATATAATGACAGCAAATCTAACAAACACATGTAAGCAAGAAGCATATCAAATTCACCCAAAGTATAACTTTATCTCACACTGCGCATGCGCTAAAAATCAATTAAAGATAAAAAAAATCGCCTATAATATAATGACAGTAAATCTGACAAGCGCACGTGAGCAAGAGATTAATCATGTTCACCCAAAATACAACTTATACGCTGGAAATACATTAGGTTCAGTTATTAACATCAAAACTAAAATATCTGTTGGCAAATTAACGTCAGCGGGTTATACGATTAGTGTAAAGGGAGATAATGCCGAGAGGATTGCAATGTTTAGAAAAGATTTTATTTACACGTTGTTTTGCGATGATATTCCAGAGGGACAGCGTGTATATCACGTGAACGATAAAGTCACTGATGACAACATTGAAAACTTATCCTTACAAGATGTGTTTCAGCCGCATCCGGTCTTTGATTTATACGAGGCTAACGATCGCGGTATTATTAGAAACAGAAAAACTAAAAAAGTTCTTGGTACTATTAGCAATATGGGATATATCAGGGTAACTGTTAGAGTAACATCGACAGATCAAGTTTGTTATACTAGTCATAGGTTTGTTTACGAGGTGTTCAAAGGATCTATACCCAATGATCTGGTTATTAATCATATTAATAACGTAAAAACTGATAATCGATTGAGAAATCTGGAGCTAGTGACGCAACAGGAAAATGTGAGAAAAGGACGAGGTGGTGGTATTAATTTTAGATGTCCAGCAAAACCTGTTATTTCAAAAAACCTTGAAACGGATGAGGAGATCGAATTCAAATCGATTACAGCTGCGGCAAAGCATTATAAGATAAATTTCAGAGCAGTAAAATTTGTAGCTGATGGAGCAACAAAATCAGCTTTTTAAAGAGAATACGATGCTAGGATTGGCTTTAGATATGATATTTGATAGCTCGGTTTTAGTCAAGCAATGATGAGCAAATGCTATGATATCATCATAATCAAATTTTAACGTTGTTACTGCACTTTCATTAATTTTATTTTTTTCTGCTTCTGTTAGCAATATTTTATGAGAATCACCTTGCATTACAATAACGTCAACACTATAACCCAACAAACATTTTCTTACCGCTTCGGCTAATTAGTTGTAATTTACTATATTAACCTTTTGGTGATATTTTATCTCATCAGTCATCTTATAATAATAAATTAGATAAAAATATATTATAATAATGAACTTGATGAAACGACTCGCTGAACTCTACGAAGAAGATACTAGCGACAAAGTCGCCAGCGATAAGGTCGCCAGCGATAAGGTCGTCAGTGATGAGGTCACATTTTCCAAAGATTTCATAGACAAATCTATTGCTTATAATGAAGATGATATTTTATATAACAGCGAATCTAATGATGATGGTGAAATAGTCACTGTTGCTGACAGATCAAATTACAGCAGACCAACAACTAAACGATATAATGTCAAGTATCACATTGCAAAAAAAAATAATGAAATTTAATTTTACCGTTGCCGAACAACAACTGTTTTGGCAGTTAATCAAACCTTTCTTAAACATCAGAATTCCAGGCCGACAGAAAAATAACAAATTCGATTTCATATTTGTCAAGATTTTTAATCTAATGACGATCTCTGACGATCGTAAGCAGTATCTAATATCGTTATGTAAACCAGTAAAATGTAAATCTGTCAAACAAAAGTATGAGAAAATTTATAATAACATTATATCATAATCTGCTTAGTTGGGATCCAACTGTTAAATTTATTGCTATACCCACGCCATTTGACTAAACTTTTATCTCCTTTTTTTCTAATCACTTTCTCGATAACAAATACATCCTGCTCAGTTTTCTGTAGTTCTTGTTCATAAAAACTACCTACGATCGGTTCCCCTGCCAGATCTTTTTAAACGTACGTTACAGGTATTGTGAAAAGTACCTTATCAACTACAAAAACTTCTTCACTCCAGTTCGGAGTAAATCCTTTTGCAAATACCTTTTTTGTCAAAGAAATTCTAACTTTATCACCAACCTTAAATTTATGTCTGCGGTACATGTTTTCATTTGCTAATATTGGATTTTTAATAGCTTTTTTAGGTGTCATTTTGATGGTTCGATGTTTCGTGTTATTATATTCACCTACGATTTGAGAAAGGTCATCGATGTACCTGTTGGTGTTTTTAGCTGTCATATGTTTGTGTAATTTTTCGTTTAGCGTGCGATTAAATCTCTCAACAACAACGCTTTTACCTTCGTTTCCTGTAACATACCTTTTTATATTATTTTGTTCTAGAAACTGTTCAAACTTTTTGTTAAAGAACTCGCATCCGTGATCAGTCCAGATTTTATTTGGTTTTCTTTCTGTAATCGTTATTATTTGTCTTAGCGCATCAGTCATTGAAGTTCATGTCTTATCCGAAACAGATATACTGAAAGCGTATTTGCTAAAAACATCTATAACATTAAACAAATACCTTTTTGGAGCACCATCAGCGCCAACGTTAAACTGAGCTAGATTGGATACATCCACCAAATCTATTGCCCAGATATCATCTACACCATTAGCGACAACTTTACGTCGTGGGAACTTTTTTTTTAGGTCTGTGCAGCTCGACTGCAAGATCATCCTATACTTTTTAATTGAGTCCGAGTTTATATTTTGCTCCTATCATTCCCTGAACAAATTTTCTATCAAAACGTTCTCGTAGATTTGTTGGCTCCATATCACGTAATTCGACTAACATTACTTTATCACAATCTGCTTTCGAGTTTTCATGATCACGATAACAGATATGATGACGCATCGCTATTGCATCCACTTGATTATAAGCCTCTTGACCTGGCAATGGATTGTCGTTTTCATCTAGTTGTTGATCTAGCGGATTGTAAGGTCCTGTATACCGATGACCTGGCAATGTCCAACCGCCTTTTGGTTTTGGTAATTTTCCAATAATTTTATGTATATCTATACCTGACCCTATTATTTCTCTGTTGTTACAACATTGACAGTATGCGACAATTTTATTTTGCTCAAGACACAAATCTCTGTCAGAATCACAGTTGCATATCATTCTATATTTTTAGTCGTCGACTAAAATAATATCAGGATAACCAGATCCTAGCGACATCTCTGAGGATACTGTCGCTGGGGACACTTTCTTTAAAAACATTTTTCTTTTTCCGCAGACTGCACAAAAACTTTTTAATATTATCCTGTTGTTTTTTGTTTTTTCTGTTGTTTCATTAATATTTTCTGTTTTAGTTCTACACTTGAGACAGTATGTTGACATTATTATATTTTTAAGTTTAGATAAAATTTATTGCGATCTCATCATTAGCGTGAGAAGGATGCTTGTCAAACTAAAATAAATTTTAAAAAATTAAGATTTCTGCTCATCTGTTGGATAAACATAATACAATAATATCCACAAGCAGACGTTCCAACAGGTTGGAGTTGATTTGATGAATAATATATCTTGTTAAATTTTTTTTTCATATACTTTTTTATTACATCGCTTGGAGGATGTCCAAACGAGTCGAAATAATTATTATTATAAACTGCTACCCAATGCGTGCCGGATCCGTCATTAAAATCTTGTATATAAATAACACACGAACTTACAGCTGATGGTGATTTTATTGCTGCGAGTTCATCTTTAGAATAAACTCCGTGAAATCCAGGAACCGCTTTTAACTTATCAATGATATCAAAATTACTCAACGGGGTGGTCGAGTTCCCGGTAATGTTAGACCACGTCCGATTCCTAAAAGATTTGGCAGCAGACTTCCCGCTAGTCCCGCCAAAAGTGGAGCGAACGGAATAATTCCTCCTTGTTTTGGTTGATTGCATATGCATTTGCATTTTGGTGTTGGCGATTTTGTTTTTGTTGTTTTCTTTTTTTTTGTTGTTGGCGATTTCTTTTTCTTTTGTGGCATTATAATATATCATTTACATAAAATTTACAATTTTTTATTCCACTTACACGAATGATACCATTACCTGCGACTGCTTTCTTCGTTGCGCCAGATATTGCTCCAGACGCTGCTGCTAGTCCTAATGTGCCTAAGATTGGTAAAATTTTAGGTATTATTGTACTAGTTAATACTGATAATGCTGGACCAAGAAAACCACCTTTAACGACAATGTCGTTTGCCAGCGCTGTCATTTGTGCAGCACTCAAATTTAAAACAAAAGTTTTTTTTAAAATCATACTTTTTTACTTGATTTTTTGTTAGCATTAATTTTGTTAAAACACCATGAGAAATATTAGGATTGATTTTTAATGATACCTGTTCTCGCTTTGCAATAGCAGCTACTAATTTTTTTTAACTTGGCCATCGGTTAAATATACTTCTTTTACAATATATTTTGCCATTTTATATAACAACTGTAGATTAAACTTGAACTGTCATTTTACCTCCAATTGAATCTACCGTGATAAATCTATCACTAATCACTAATGCGTATACGTATAACAGCGCCAATGGAACCACCCCAAGTGTCCAGGTAACTTCAATATCCGCTGTGCTGTCTACAATTCGCTCGTTATGTTTACTAACATCAAAATGAAATATAGGATAAAGCGTACGAAATTCCTCTGCTGATATTTGAGTTCCATCTTCAACATCTTGATATTTTTGTATTGCGTCAAGCAGGTACATGTACGGTCGAGAAATATTTTTATTAACGTCATCAGCAAAATTGCACTCGATAGCTCGTTCTGGATATTGCTTTGAATTTAATCTAGCGTATATTCGTCTGACATCAGAGTGATCAAATATTGCATTATTTTGTTGTTGGTTACCTCGTCGGGCTTGCTGTTGAAATACGACAAAGATATTTCTCGGCAGTTGTTTGCTTGATGTTATTGTGACCCTCCATGTGTAGTCAGTAGTATTTGGAACCGCTGTCTGATATATCTTATGCTGCTTAAAATAAATTCTGTTTGTATGTTTATCAAGCGTACTATTTAGTTCTGATATTTTAGTTATTGATGGTGTTATACGTGGCATCCACAAAGTAAGTTTATTTATAATAAACTGTACATCAACCCCTCCAGATCTAAACAAGCAATCGTTTTGGTCTGCTCGATCTAAAATAAGAGTATGTTTTACTCCGTGAAATACTTTATCATGATCGCGACAAAAGCCGAAAATCATACTTAGTGGAAGCATCATTGTAATTTGACGTGATCCTGCTGCAAGTTTTCTTCGCCTAGCAAAACCATCGTTATAGCGTGGATTTCTCACGTCAAGTGTGTTAAGAAGTAAATTTAACATCGCAGTACCGTTTGCATCTGCAGCTGGTGGTGTTATATTTAGATTATTAAAAGCTGCTGTAAGAGAAACTCTTGTAGCGTCTGCATTAGCAGCTGCACCTGGTGCGACAATAGCTAGCGCGTCTGCATTAGCAATGAGAAAATTTCTTACAATTACAGCATTTGCATCAGCATCTGCTCCATGTACTATAGCGCCTCTCTTTAAAAATTCGGTTGATTCAGCTATACCCCGTCCAGTATCTTTAAACCACATCATATTAGTTGCAGTTGATCTTGAGTAATCGTCGGAAAACGAAATAATATTTAAAATTGTACTTGCAACTTGTAGATGACTTGAAATATCTTCTATAGTTTGATTGGCCAGTTGATATCTAGCACTTTTGAATAAACACCAGCCGTTATTTATAAGAGCTACTTCTGCTCCAACTGCAATTGCAGCAGGTGGATTGGCTACTGTCATAATCTGACCACGAACTTCTAACATAGCCTTATGTGGCAGTAGAAATACATCTTCGTCTCTGGTGTTAAATTTCTGATACGAGCTTTATTTGGTTCGTTAGAATTTTCATCAAGGTACTCCACAAACTCAAATTCTGTCACATCATTGTCGATGTCATAAGTTTCTGTTAACTCGAGATAATTTTTAACACACATTTTATTTTATTAGATTATATAAAATTTTATTGCGGCACTGTTACTTTAGATATTAATTTTGTATGATCTGCTCACCCTTTGGTGATAATAATTTTTTTGTTGTTGTTATCATAGCTTTTTGAGTTTCTTTTGTTGGAGCGATTTTTGAGATAGCTTGTTTTATTTCAGATGCAATCGGTGGATCACCTTTTATTTTATCAGCTATTTTTTGTCCAACCGCAGTCCCAGCGGCAGATGCAGCCCCAGTTGTAAAAGCTTTACCAGCGTCAATAGCAATTGGTGCAACTATACGTGCTATACCCGGATTGTTTTCAAAAACTTTAGTGAATATATTTCCAAAAACTCCTCCTACTATTTTTCTTCGATAAACTTTTTTCTTTGTTTCATTATATTTGATGTTGCATAATTTTTACTTTTGCTCGCGTAGATGTAAATAATAAGTTACAACTTCATTATTAACATGTAACTGTTTTCCTGATTGATCTGTCAACTGCATTATTACACTTGATATTTGATCTTCAACGTTTAAAGGATAATATATAATATGTCGTGGAGTTATTTGCATGAGAGAACCTGGCGGGACTTCTGGCGAGAAACTGTAAATCGTTTGACCTTTGCTACCTTTTGATGTATAAGAGCCAGAAGCAATAGAACAATTTACTAATATTGTATTTACTTCTGTTATATTTGCTGGCAGTTCACTGTCATATGTAATAGGCTGATCAAGTGCAGTGTAAGTTTTTCCAGTAACAGTTGTGCAATACTTCTTTCTCTTGGTTCAAGACTGATTGCTATATTTTTCTAAGTTATCCTAGTTCGCAATGTGTTATAATTTGCTGCCAATTCAAAATTATCAGCCACACCGTCAGCTTTTGTGATGAGCTCTTTGATTGCCTTGTTTAGATCGGTAATATTATAATCTCCTTGCGGAATTTTTATTTTTTTGTTGTAGATATTGGAGATGTTGAAATCATAGTAAAATACATTTCATCGTTAACATCATTTTTCACGTTAGGTATAGCATTCCAGCAAGTACAAGAAATTAATCCAATTTCATATTGTTTTGTAGGATCTAGTTGGATAGGTGGAATATAATTTACTGAAAAATTTGCGCTATCTATCGCAGACTCACTAGAGTTTAGTAATAATGTTGTTTGCATTCCTTTAATATTATATCATTTTACAAAATTAAGTCGCGGTGTAAAGTTTCATATTCGTCAGATGTTAATAATTCACTCGATCTTAGATGATCAAGTATGTCAATGATTTCATTATCAAGTTCAACACTATCATTCCCAGCTTCCTTTGACGATATTAATAACATTAATCTAAATATCATTTCAGTATTTGAAGTAAATACTTTTACACCAGTTCCTGTTCTTACTCTACTTTTTTGTATACGAGATTTATCAAAAGTAAAAAATTTCCTTCTAAAACTCCACCCACTACCAAAAGGTTTTGCTCTACTATTTTCTGCTGTTTTTTTTAACGTGAGAGCAATGACACCGTTTCTCATTCTATCATAAAGTGGAATCATATTATCAATCTCTGTAACCGTGTTTAATTCATCTTTAGCAGCAGCTATGTCTTTAAATATTACATCTAATCTATCGAGTAATGTTTGATATTCTACATCAATCCACTTGCTTATATCATCAATACCCCTTATATTTTCATTCGTTAAAAAAATTATCATATTTAATACCTTTTATCTCATCATTTGCTCTTTTTGTAAAATAAAATCTTTGATCTCCAACTTCCATAAACTTTACAGTAAACTCACCAACTCTTTGTTGCTCCTCTTTGATATCTTTTATATCTCCTGATAAATTTTTTATAATATTTGTTATTCCTTGCGTTGTTAACTCTGCTAATCTTCGCTCAAGTTCCAGCGGATTGTTTATCAATCGATCTGTTTCAGCTTGTCTAGCCGCAGGATCAGCTATATTTTCTGTAAATGCCTCAATTAGTTTTCTTTTTTCTTCATCAGATCTTGTAACAAGTTTTGCAGCAGCTGCTTCCTGTTGTTCTTTAACAATTCCAACCAAGCCTTTTTCCTGCAGTTGTTTAAGTTCTTCTTCTGATAGTGGTTTAGTTTCAGGTTGTTTACCTAATAGTGCTTCAGTAACCGGCTTGAAAATTGTAGCTGTTGCTTCTGTAGCAGTTACTTGCCGACGTCGTGCTTCTTGTACTTTTTGCTTAAGTGATGCCTGAGATTGAGCAAGTTTTTTTTAGATCTTCTATGTGTTGTCTGTATCTTGCTCGTTTGTCCATTATTATAATTATAAATTTTATAAAATTGAAACGCTTTACTGTAACTGTTAATACAACAGCGAAACATTTTAGTTAGATCATTTGTAAGTTTATCAAACAAGAAAAAGTTAAATTTATCTTTTGTAGCATTACGGTAAAGTTCAATAAACTTATCTTTTGTCACGCCACCGCATTGCTCGCTTGCAATATTTCTAACGTCAACATTATCCAGTCCTGGAAATAAAATAAAACAACCCGTATTTCGCCAAATAAATCTATCAACATTATAAAATCCTTGAGCGAGATAAACAGAATTACACTGTTTGTTACGTGACAGTGAGAAATATGATCTTATTTTATTCATCTCCATGTTATTTAGAGGAATATCGTCAAAAACTACTATCTTATGTTCATCTGCATCAAGTTGATTAACTGGAATAAGATCTTCTGGCTGTCTAATTATAAAAAAAATCTTCACCAGCTTTAAGATCATCACGAAGCTTGTTATTATATTCGCTTAATAACTCACACTTATCTTGCTGTGGATTGATTGTGTAAATATAAACTCTGTCGTAGTTAAAATTATCACCAAGAAGCAAATTCATAAGCAAATTTGTTTTCCCCGATCCAGTTCGCCCAACAATAAAATAATGACAATCAGGAAGTTCATTGTTATGTTTATGCTTCACTAGTCTCTCTGTATCAAAGTTTAATATCGACGATTTTGCCATTTTATGTAATATTAAACTAGTGTTGATAATTTTATCTAGGACAGTAAATAATGAGCTACTATACAAAATTTGGAACACTATCAGATTTATCCACAAAAGGTTACCAAGGTGACTTATCCAAATATGCAACTCTTGATCAGCTCAAAAATGAAATCAATAATTTACTAAATCTTACCAGTGTAGAACCAGATGAAGTCGTCATTTTCCAGGACAAAGAAGGACGATAAAAACGAGTGATGTAAAACTGTCAGATGTAGTTGTACGAAATCCAAGTGGGAATATTGTTATGAAACAAAACAAGATTACAGATCTTGGAAACCCAACTGAGGATGGGGATGCTGTCACTAAAAAATACGTCAATGATTGGGACGCTTCAATTAATAATGAAATCACAGCGCTCAAAACTGATTTTACCAGTCACATGAATACATTTTTAAGTTTTCGCAGAAACATAAACAAAATTAGAGATGAATTTTTTGGAAATCCAACAAATGTTAACATTACACTCGCTAATATTAACACAAATCTCAATGATATTAACACAAAACTCAATGATATTATTAGTGGAATTTCTAATATTGTTGAGAAAACGAATATGATTAAAATTCCTCACAAACAGATTAAAAATATTGTGTATACTGTTGCATCCGGTTATAGTTGATGGACATCACAAAACAAATCTATCAAATATATTGCAGAAGTTACCGGTGTGTATAGATTGTCAGTGTTTAGCAGTGTAAAGTTTAAAATATTTACCACATATTCATGGCGTTATTCAGATGATGACATATTTGGAATATTATCTGTAATATTAAACAAAAATTCTGAGGAGGAATTTACACTTGAACCAACTGATAAAAATTTTGTAGGTCCTTATCGGTGGTGTTTGGAATTTGTAGCTGATTTATCACAACCAAGCCTAGGGATTATGTAAACAAATATTATAATGAAAAGAAGTATAGTTGATTTTAATCACATTTCAAAAGATATCCCAGAACAGGATGTGGACGCATTAATACAATGCTATAAATATTATCATAAAAAACTTTGGTGCGTGAAAAAATGTTACAAATACTACAAGATCCTTCGAGTAATATCTTATCTACCCTTGTTAATGACCAGTTCTGTTATAATTTCAAGTGGGGTATCATTAAATCCTTTTTTGTTAATCATATCCGCTATTGGTGTTTCACTTACAGCGGCGTGTAAAAAAGTTGAACCATGACTTTTGATAAAGAAGCACGGTTGTTTAACATCAATTAAAACTTACAAGAAACTACTTGATCAGATCCGGTCTTACCTACGAGAATTTAAATATAATATGGATGATATTACGTGAATTTCGTATTATTGACAATATGTTAACAGATATTCTACCAATGAGGGTTAGCAAGTATGAAAAAAATATCACAAAAAATATGAGTAACATAAAATTTTATCTAAACTTAAGATATAATATAACTAAAATAATATCATTTTCATTCTAATGCTAGTTTAATTTCCGCCTTGTTAACTGAAACGTTCTAATGCACAGTTTAATTTTTATCCAGTTATCTGATAAAAAATTTGTGGTAAAACCTATTTGCCGTCTTTAGAATAATCATATTCCACACATACGCTGTTCTAACAAATTCGTCACTTCTGTTGACAGAGCTTATCGCATTCCAGCACCTGTTGCTTTGTCTGGTTACAAAATACCTGTCTACATAGTAGTAGTATAGGGAAATGAGGGGTTTGGCGGGGGTGGGGGAGGAGGTGTGGGAGGGTGGTGGTGGGCCATAACCCTCATTTTCCTCTACTACTGATACTGCAAGATAAACTAAATTTGACCATTTGATACAATCAAGGACATTCCAGATATGTGTATCAGAAATATATAATCTCTGTGACAAGTAAATCGGTATAGCGTATCCTAACGTTCACGGCATGCTCAATACGCTCTCAACAATGTCACCAGCAACCAAAACAATACCATTTAGCACAAGATTTTGTATTCCACCACAAGGAATTTCATCTTTAATATTCTGTCGTCGAGTTTCTGCTGTGCGATAACATAATGGTACAGGTAGATTTGAAAACTTGTCTTTATGTACCGTAAATAATTTCTCTTGCAATTTATCACGAACTATCTTTCTACTTGCGACTATCAAACCAGCAGGTCTCCATAAATTAAAAACAAATCATTCATAGGAGTTTCTGTAATTATTTTACGCATTATCTCACATTTTATTTTGTCCGGATGTAGTTCTTTCAGCGGTGTATCAATAGCGCTATGGTCATCAGTTATTTCTTCATAATAATTTATATTATTCTTCATCCATTCATGTGGAGACTGTCCAACAAAGGGTGGTGGTTGACCATGATTGCCACACATTATCACATCACATCAATATTCTTCAATAACGGCCAACCAAGAAATGTTTTTAGTGTTTCTAATGACACTGTGTCTATCTCGTCCCATATAATATACTTAGGTATATGTTTTTCACCCATTCGCTCAGGAGTTTATGTGTCTCCACATCATTTGAAGAAACTATGATAAGTTTGAGATTTGATTCATCATTCTTTTATTTCTCTGGCGAGTTTATGTGTAGGTGTCAAAACAATTACATCTGAATGGTTGTCCAGGAAAAATCTAATCGCACAAGTTATTTTACCTGAACCACCACATCCATTAAGATAAACTGTCTTAGCACAGGATCATATACAGATGGTGAAGATAGCAATTCTGATATTTGATCATTTTTGTAATATATTTCCTTAATTTCAACGTCGACAGATTTAGAATAACTATTTTCTCGTTTTATTCTCTATCATACCATGAAGCATGATTGTCAATATAGAATTGTTTTAATAAATCCGCATATTTTTTGTTCCTACAAAACGAAACCGTAGCAACTCTGACAGCGTAACGAAGCAATCTATTTATCATAGACATTTTATTTATTGAAACATAGGCTAGCATCGAAGATCTTATATGAGTGAACTGCGGTGAATCACCATCAATACAACTCACAATTGTACCTAATGTATTTCTGTCTGATAAATAAGCATTACTTCGACTTATAAATTTGTTATTTATTTCTTTGCTTCAGCAATTATAAAATTGAGTTCAGCATCGTCTATAATTAATCGTTTATAATCGTATGAACTACCTTGTGTAAATTTACTGATTATCTTTCTGCCACGATCTTTTGCAAGTTCCTCGTCGTGCTTGACCCTACATTTACGTATGCTATTAGTAATTTTAACAATATCATCTTTGTTAAGATCAAGAAATTCTGTCCTTTACTATATCGACTTATCCAGTTCTGGTAGCCAAAACTTTATTCTGTGGACGATGCGATATTGTTGTTTCATTTAATTTCAATGATATTAAAATTCCAACATCAAGCATATATCGTAATACTACTAGTTTAACCCAACATATTTCTGAAGAATGTCCTCCAACGAAGCATAAGTAATCGAATGAAGATTTTCCGTATTCATTGGCTCCCAGATGACCAGAGAAAGGAGTTTCATGGGCAAAACTTAGAATTTCCTGTCTATAAGACTTAGGTAGCACAGTTTTATAAAGTACAGTCCACTTATAACTTACTGACCACTCGTCATCATCAGAGGGTACCTCAGATGGTCTTTATGTTCTTACGAGGTAACCATTTTTCAAATAAATATCAAGTCGGTATTTGTGGCAAATTGGCGGCGTTCAAAACACACCAACATCTTTCACTACTGTTCGTTGCTAGGGAATGACCCCCGCGGTGTAGTTTACCCAGTGTGGATAGATAGAAAGAAGAATGCAGATCACTGAACAAGAATATTGAATAAAATAAACACGACGAGCCCCCTTTCAACGAACAAATATAAAATTTAATCAGTTTATCAACAGAATTTAAAATGAAAAGAAATCAATGACTTGGTTACAAAGGAAGGAAAATGGTACTAACATGTACTCAAATAAAAAGACAATACAAATTTCTTTAAATGTAAAATTACTTTCCACGTTAATATACTATCTTCATTGCCAATGAGATGTGACCTTTGAGTGCAACGATGAGAGACTTCATAACCTATTTTATGCGGACATCAAGACTTCCGTTCGTCCCTGCTCTGCCAATCTTTGTCTAGCTGTTTCATCTTGGACTCTTGTCCGTCGAACTCTGACTTAACAATCGTCTCTGGACTTAGATTTCTGCGTAGAACTTGTTCTGGTCCTGTGATTGTTCAGGGATTTCTCATGTGAATCCAGGAAAGCTGTTTCCTTTTGCCGTTTCTTTATTCGTTTCCACGAACTTCTCGTATAGTCCGTCTCCTAACTGAGACAACTATCTGGCCCCTTACTCTATAATGAAAACGTACTTTTTACGAATTCAGAATGTAGAGTTTGCCTACTCGCTGAGACAAAACTCCCGCTTTACTGCCAAATCACGAGATAACGTCTTACACGCTCTTCCCGGAGTCTCGACCACTCTTTTTCCAAGTAAGATTGAAGACTAAAGAATTTTCCTAAAGTAAAACCTTTAATTTCTTACAGAGTTACGCCCATAAATCCATATTAACCAATCGGAATAGACTGTTTCCTAAACCTGTTCCGTAGAATTTTTGGATTGACAAGACAACTGAACAACTAATTAACATTGCTTTAAACAATCATCTATAGCCAGCTCCCGCCCTTTAACCCGTCCATTTTGGGAAAGGGTCTTATGTCATTCTCTTGTACCATAGCATCTAACTCGGTCATGTTACGTCGGCTAGAACGAATTCCCTTTTGACGTTCAGAGATGAAATGAAAATAATCATCTATCTCTAGCCCTTTCTACTTTAATTAAGTTGACTTTGATACACTTCCTTTAACCAAAGCTTCTAAGAGTTTTCAAAATTCGACACATCACAGTACCTTTGTATATTCAACTTCCTTAATAGCCCTCTGAAACAAACAGATCTCATGGTCCTTTTTTTGTTCTACGACAATTGTTGTAGTGTGTCACCCTGATTAGACTTTATATAGCGTGTGGTTAAAAGAGGATCATGCTATATTTTGATTGATCAGTAACAAAAGCTAAAGTGCCCTC
Source organism: Potamilus streckersoni (assembly GCA_016746295.1). Taxonomy (NCBI): domain Eukaryota; kingdom Metazoa; phylum Mollusca; class Bivalvia; order Unionida; family Unionidae; genus Potamilus; species Potamilus streckersoni. The sequence goes on along the minus strand of JAEAOA010000868.1, from coordinate 198,870 downwards.
ATCAAAACCTGACATATTCACGTGTCAACCAAAGGAATAGTTTCCTGATCAAAATTCATTCTTAAGAGCTCTTTTTGCCATAGCTCTAGTATCTGCTCAAGCGGTGTATAAATCAGGCATTTCATATTCAATAGGATCAACTTTTTTTTATTCAAACAAAGCTTGTCAGTTACAAATGGTCATTTCCTAACAATAAATGAACACACTCAATGAGCCAAGAATTCACAGAACCAACAGTCGCTGATTTTTGAAACTAAATCTGATAACATTTTGGAAATGAGTCTGAATAAAACATCACTCTACTAAATGAACAAGAACACTTTCAGAAGACTTCTCAAGCAAAGGCATGTTACCTGATAATAAAAGCCTCTGAGAAGCGCTTGTGTTCATTAATATTTTAATAGGGATAGGATTGGTTGAATCACAAATAAATGATATAGAACACTTCAACATGAATGGTTCGTAATTCTCCATAATATAATCATCCTGGAGTTTGTCTGACCCCACAAATGTTTTGTTCCCAATATATGATCTTGGCCTATGAGAAACAAGAGCATTTGGAACTGCTCCGTCTTTATTATGTTGCTTATTTCTTATGTTAAGCAATCAGAAATAACGTGCCACAATTTCCTGCAATACGTACACGTACGAAAAGACAAGGATTTCAGATCAATTTTATCAGACGTTGGATTCTAATATCTTGACCCAGATTAAAATTTAATGAAAAATAACTGCAAAAACCCTGAAGATTTTATTTCTTTTCTTTGTGGATATGGAAGAATAGTTTTAAGATCTGCAATAGAAAGTATCTACTATCTATTCGCATGACTAAACATAGTGGGTCCCATATTTTAAATTTAATAGACTATCCATATAGAAGAAGATTCGCATCGACATTTGCAAATGCAGCCGCGACATAAATATTGAATTACTAGGCTGAATGTTATTTGTCTGCTTTTGTGTTTAATGAATTGCCAATGATTAGCGTAGAGTTTACGGAAGAGGCAGACAAACTTAAAAAAAAGAACCAATAAACTGTGCAGAATTCAGATCAACCTATCAAATGATATCAACGTATATAGCTCAGTGAATAGTTACGTAGTCTTTTGAAATATAGTTAAAATCACAAATCGTTAAGGCCGAATTCAGACATGGTTAGGCCCTAAGCTATGGGAAGCTGTAGAGGCCCTACTTGTTATGTGTTAACAGAGAATAATGCTGTGTAACAACTGAACTTGTCAAGTTTTTGCTATTTATAGCAATGTAAATTATGTGAAATTTATTGCATAAATAATAATAGTGAACATATTATGCAAATATAACGGGTAAAATTATTTTTTTAAAAAAATTAAATATAAATCATAATAAAACCGTAATAAATTAAAAAAGAGTCCTCAAAATTTTGAAAAGCCCTTTTAGTCAGCGAGGCCCTAACCTGTAACTTGTTTAGCTTCTACCTGTCAAATTTGTTTCGCGCACAACTGATTTCAGCACCATTTTTATCGACGTACATAACACCGCCCACTGGATGCATGCCAAAAAGAGTGGTCTGCTTAAATGTAATCCGTTTTGTTTTTAAATCCAACGACATAGAAGTTTACATATTTCAAACAGAACTTCCCATCGACCTGGAGGGCAGATTAAAAAGACTATATATTTTCTGAAAATGATATTTATGCACAGGTCAATCTGCACAACTACAAAATGAACTCTGTCCTTTTACATTTTCCGAAAGCACAGGCATTTCCAGGTAGATAAAAATAGAAATTAAATAAGCATTTTAAATAGTATGCTAACGTGGGATTTTACGTCTTCTGGCAGTTATTGCACATCATTTTACGCATATATAAAGTAAAACCGACAAGTAACAGCTAGAAGGTTGAAATCAGTTTCAGGAATACCATACATATGAATTTGATTTTTACAGAAAGGTATGTTTTAGTATATCCGTTTTAGTGATTTATATCATAGAGTATAATAGAAAAAAAGGCTTCAACTACAATGTTTGATTGTTGTTGTTGTTGTTGTTGTTGTTGTTGTTGTTGTTGTTGTTGTTGTAGGGTTTAACGCCATTTTTCAGAACAAGATAAGCTAGACATGATGGCTAGTATAGATGGTGAGATGGCAGTGATCTGTAACGGTGAGCGCTTTATAACACCCGACCACTCTGGGGTCCAAACGTTTGGTTCTTAAAATATGTGTTTATTTATGCGATATTAAATTATTCTAGTAGTAACACTTCACATTTATAAATACGGACAGTCTATTTAGAACAAATGTGGGCATGTGAGAAAGTTGTCAGTAGCTTCCCGTGGGTTAGGGTTCCTACCGGCGTTTACTCGGGTTCATCCTGAACAGTTATACTGGCCGTAATGTACAGCATGAGAAACAACGTTAAATGCTAGGCAACAACAGCAACTGTAATATCTAAAGATGCTGTATTGCACTTGTAAAGCATTGCCTTTACAATCAGGTAAAGTTTGTTTTTTTTTACACTTGTAATGCATTGCCTTTACAAACAGGTACAGTTTTTACACTTGTAATGCATTGCCTTTACAAACAGGTACAGTTTTTATACTTGTAATGCATTGCCTTTACAAACAGGTACAGTTTTTACACTTGTAATGCATTGCCTTTACAAACAGGTACAGTTTTTACACTTGTAATGCATTGCCTTTACAAACAGGTACAGTTTTTATCCTTGTAATGCATTGCCTTTACAAACAGGTACAGTTTTTATACTTGTAATGCATTGCCTTTACAAACAGGTACAGTTTTTACACTTGTAATGCATTGCCTTTACAAACAGGTACAGTTTTTACACTTGTAATGCATTGCTTTTACAAACAGGTACAGTTTTTATACTTGTAATGCATTGCCTTTACAAACAGGTACAGTTTTTACACTTGTAATGCATTGCCTTTACAAACAGGTACAGTTTTTATACTTGTAATGCATTGCCTTTACAAACAGGTACAGTTTCTTTTTATAAAAAACCAAAACAAAAATCAAATACTGCTGTGTCTTAATATTCAGTGCAATAATTGTTTTATAAGCTGTCATTCTATATTTTGTATTGCTATGCCCCATTATAACTATATAATGTTTTCCATGTCCATTAGCCCCTAACCCTTATTTTTTTTTAGTTTATGCCATACTGGGGCATTTCTTTTCTTCCCTAATTCGTCTCATTTTATGTCGTGGTGGGTCACTCCTCTTCCATAAAAACACGTCTTATTTTATGTCGTGGTGGAACACTCTTCTTCCATAACACGTCTCATTTTATGTCGTGCTGGCCCTAATAAATTCTGTTGTTTTAAACGTCTAGTGACTTTTGCCTTATTACAATTAATGCCTTGAAAGCTTGCTCACAAGCCACTGACGTTATATAGGTGATTTTTGCCTTAATACAATTAATGCCTTGAATGCTTGCTCACAAACCACTAACGTTATATAGGTGACTTTTGCCTTATTACAATTAATGCCTTGAAAGATTGCTCACAAACCACTGACGTTATATAGGTGACTTTTGCCTTATTACAATTAATGCCTTGAAAGCTTGCTCACAAACCACTGACGTTATATAGATGACTTTTGCCTTATTACAGTTAATGCCTTGAAAGCTTGCTCACAAACCACTGACGTTATATAGATGACTTTTGCCTTATTACAATTAATGCCTTGAATGCTTGCTCACAAGTCACTGACGTTATATAGGTGACTTTTGCCTTATTACAGTTAATGCCTTGAATGCTTGCTCACAAACCACAGACGTTATAGAAGGTGGAATCAGAAAGAATATAGCTACGGGAACAAAATCTGAGTAGATGAAGTTAATAACGTTCCATGGTTTTCTTATTTTGCGACTCATGACAATGTCTAATTAATTATAAATTTCACGTATCTGACAGTCTCTTTGATATTTTGTTGGTTTTTTTTATCAAAACAATACGTGTTAGCTACTTTCTGTCAGTTTCTCGTGAATGATTCGCATCTGCAGTCTTACACTTGGCACGAAAGTAATTATGTAAAGTTACCATCGGAAACGTACAAGTTATAATCACTCGAAAGTGAAAGTTTATATGCACATGACATCCAAAAGCAACTAATTTTTATGACGTCATATGCAATCAACATGAACGTTCCTAATTCCTGTAACAACCAAATTAAGCTCCAAAATGTTGGCACTATTTTCTAAACACGGTATACGAAAAAAATACAAGTATTCAGAACCTCGCTCGAAGGATTTAAAATACGAAGATTTTAAAAGTGTTCTGAATTATGCTTATCAACGTAATGTAAAAACACTCTTGTATAATACATATTTTAATCAAAACGATCATGAAAATGGAGCATCAGGTGACTTAATCTCCTTGTCTGCTAAGATGAAGCCTATGCGGATTCATCTTACCTTTTTATGATCACCCACATATTGTTTAATAGATCGCACTTGATATGATCAATACTTGCTTTGTAGAAGCCGATCGAACGCAACAGAAGTCATCCAAAGTTTTAATATATTTCTGTGTTAGGAGGGTTAATATGGATATACGGTATGGAATACACAAAGTAAAAAAGTATACAAGAAAAATGACTGATGTAGGTGTCTGCAAAGATTGCTGATATAAGAGATATCGAGGAATTCGCTGTCAGCGTTATTTCTGTTGTAAAATAACTTTTAAAAAATAAAAATTAATAAATTAATAAATAAAACTTGAAGTAATGCTAGATCACAAATGCGTTTGAATTAAATTTACTTCATAATGTCTGCATTACTTAACAAGCGTTATAGAATTAATTTGAAATTGATTGATCCTTCGTACAATACAGTCTAAAGTCCTCGCGAAACCGAAACCATACATTAGTAGAGCAGTGTAAATGCACAATGCGTTTTTTGAAAATCGTAGCTATGCACAGGTAAATCTACATTACTGCAAACTGAACATTCTATTTTTACTTTACGATAAATGTAAATGAGAACGGGGAATTCTTCAAGCGAAGCTGCGCTTCTAAGAGACTTCTCTCATGGTCATCTATGTTATTTATATATAACTACGGCATTTTTATAATACTTTTTTTCTATGTTTGTATCACTATCTCTGAAAAAAGGTTAGATTGATGACGTAGGAGTCAGGTTGAGTGGTATAAATGTGGACGATAAAGGTAGAAGTTAGTGCTGCTACTCTTGTTGGACCATCGATTATTTGTGTGAAGCAGTGCAATTTTATCATATGTAGCCATTTAGTGCTGGTATCCAAGCGGAAATTAAAGTCTCCCATCATATGTACTTTTTTGTCAAAATATAAAGCATCATCTAGCTCGTATTCAAATCGGTCTGTCCATGCTGAGAGGGAGTTGGCAGGTCGGTAAGCAGAGCATATGTAAATAGATTTACTCGATCCATATTGATTGCATATTAAATATTTCGAAATATGTTCTGCTCTTGTATGTTACGTTATTTGAAATATAGATGACTATCTCTCCTCCTCCAATGGCTTGTGTTCGATCTCGTCTTTCCAATGAAAAGTAGCTAATAGCATAGTCAGGTGCACTACCATCTAGAAACGTGTCGCATTGTACAATTATTACAAAGTTGGATTCATTTTGTATCGTAAGTCAAAATTCGTCGATTTTTGGCAGTATATGTTTTAAATTTTTTTTTCATAGTTGCAGACCTTTCTTTTTCAATTCAAATGATGTACAGATTACTTCCCCATTTGTTGTAGAATCGAAGACAGATTTATTATTTGTCTTAGAGCGTGAGGAAGAGACCTTAAAACCTTGGCATGTACAATAAAAATTAGTACAGTGAACAGTAAAACAAACAGGACAAATATCACGAAGAATATGATACCTATTTTAGACTGAGGTATATGTATTATTGTAATAAAATTAAGGTGATACGCATTTGGTTATAGCTCTCCATTTTAGCAATTCTTAGGTTTAATTGATTACTTATTTGATTATTGGAATTTGGTGCAATGAGAAATATTCCTTAGCACGAAATAATCAGCCAATATTTAGGAGCAAACGTCACGGAGAGAACGTTTTAGTGAGTTTCCAAGATGCCATGGTCAATGAGCAGCGAATTCAGACCCAATCCGCATGACTGTCCCGGTAGGGATAGTATTTATTGTAGGAATACGGTAAATTACACAATGGAATAAATGAGAAAGGATTTGGCAGATACCGTTTATGTCGCCATGGTAGCAAATGTGATGTAGTTTTACTGGCGTGATGTGCCTTTAAACGGTAGATTGACTGGCCTAAGGTGGTATAGTTAAAATAGTCCTCTGGGTTAGGAATAGCTGCAGAGCTTTTACTGTGTGAACTGCTGACGATACGGAAAGTTGATGTAGAGAAAGTATGCGGATGTGCGGTTGATGGATAATTGGCAAGTTGAGTATAATGTGGTCTTGCATTGATTAGAGTAAATTTATGTATAGAATGGAAACATCGGGCATTTCAACTTTCAAATGAAGTTGTATCTCAGATATAGAGTATTGCATTGCATTTCCAAGTGCATGTATGCCATTTTGTTAAATTTATTAATATAGTACTAAACTGCTAACACAACCGACACTGAAATGTTTTTTGGGCCGCCGCAGGGCCTCCTCCTGAGCGGGGCCCTAGGCACATGCCTTTCGTGCCTATGCCTTTAAACGGCACAGTGTGCAAAAAGTCTTTGCTAATGGAGAGGAGCATGAGTATGCTGATTTTTATGTCTGAGGCTGATTGTAACTTTCTTATGGTATATTGGTTTGTCAGTTCTTGCTTTACCCCAATCTGTCTGACTAGTGACCGTTTCGTTATCCGACTTTGGTAATTTTTATATGCGCTTTTATTAATTCAGCTACATTTTGCATTTTGTCCAGTAATACAGCTGTTTTCTTTTTTTTGCTTGAAGTTTGGCATCGAATGTTTTACTACTTGATTTCTTCAATTTATTTTTAGGTTGATTTGTCGCATATTTATATTTATATACATATTTGAGTTTTCTTACCATTTCTAAATCAACTGATTTTTCATGAAAAATAGTAAATACGATGTCAAATGGCGTATCGATAATATCTCTAATATCTCCAACAGGTTGATGCAGAATGGGATACGATCCAGATACAGTACCAATTGTCAGCATCAATGGCGGCGGGGATCGGGAGAACATTGACAGACGATACTCATTTCTGGAAACGCTGCTGAGACGCGGAGAGCACGCAATGGCGTTTCTTGACGACCCATTGGACGGAGACGAATTCAAGAAGCCAATAGTAGCGCAGTATGAACAAGTGCGAGGCGGAATTAACTCCGAGAAAGTCATTCTCTATGACCCTAAGCGTCTCAGGGTCAGCACCACAAGTCTGGAATGGCCAAGTGGCATTGAATTGACTTTGCCTTGTAAGTTACAATGCACAATCTGGTAATGTCACCCTAAATTAAGCACACTCATACGCTGATTTAGACTTTAATAATTTATATTTAAAACATTTAAAATATCGTGATATAAGGGCGTATTATTCCATGATTTATGATCTTTAAACAGGCATCGAGTGGACTACTGAGATAAACTACGCACGAATGCCTATATCAGACACACTTTAACCTTTTTATTTGATGATGATCCTCGAAATGGTGTAGTTGTTGGTGCGTGCGGGCAAGACAATTGGTGCCGTAAAGCGCGAACCATGGTTTGAAACTTCGTACGAATAAAAAAAATGACCTAACTAGTATGATAATTTTATTCTTATATAAATAATAAGCCATGGAGAAAAAAGGACGAGGTTGAAAAAGGTATAGAAACAAGATGATCACCTATGAAATATAGGCTATAAAAAATGACCCAGCATTATTTAGGAGACCTGTTTAATTAAAAAGCAAGGGTGAATGCTGGGAACACGGACCTACCTAAAGAAGACAAAACAGGTTACAGAATCAGATCTTGAAAAGGCGGAAGTGCTAACTAACTTCTTGACCAATATATTTACAAAAGAATATGCAGAACTGTACCAGTAATAACTGGACAACTACAGAGTCGTTGGAAAATATTGTCATTATGGAGGGAAATAACCAATAAATATATCTAAAAAGAAAAAAAACACCTGATTCATTTTAGAATTTAAAAAAAAAGTTATAAAATTTTTATGTAAAATGCATTTAATCAAATAATTCAAACCGTTGACATTTTTGGGAGGGTCAATATATCGACCATTTATGAAAAAGGAGAGAAAAACTGACGGAAAAAACCTTCAACCAGTAACTTTAACGACCACAGTTTTCAAAATGTTAGCGTTATTAACACGTGAGGTTATATAATTGAGTAGAAGGAATGCAGTAATTTATTTTTTTTTAAATGATACTCATATAATTGCATATTAATTAATGCTTTAGTCGAGTTTCATCGCACTAATTTCTTTTAATATTCAAAATACTATTTTAGTCTTCAATCGAATTCTCTGCAAAGTCCTACTTGATTCTTTGTACAGCTATACTTGGATATCTGACAGACACCGAGAATAGTACATGTTTTGATGACTTTCAGAATTTCTAGTCCACTAATTATATCATTCTATCAGAAAAAGGGTTGCATATTGGTGTAAGGGAGTTATCATCAATAACGATAAGTTTAGAATGCGATGCCACTTTCAGAAATTTGAAAGTTGTTTTATTAATTGGTAAAGCCACAAAGGAAACAGAACATGACCTTTTATTGGTGTCCATCATCTCTACATTCACTCGCCCTTTCAAATTGTTAGATTCTGACCAAAGGAAATCGTCTTTAAATTTGCTAACCAATTAACGACCATGGGTTAAAGGCCAGATTTTTCTTGTGAGACACAAAATAAAAGTTCGGGTCTGATTCATGGACACAGAGGTGGTCACTGTACAAATCACTATTTTTACCTCATCTTGAATGTCATACACCAATCTGGCGTCCATTCACATGAAAAGATATAATTGCTTTTGAAATCGTTCCTCTCCAGCACTGTATCAAGAAAGTTTAAAATTACCAGGTCTTTTTTTGTTAGTGTCCCGGTGTGAAAGGGTGGACCTGCTTCAAGTCACAACACAAGGAATGTATTAGAATGAGTTAAGAACGAAATTAAAACTAAAAGTGGTATTATATCACTCATATCATTACTTCAAACATTAAATGAAGTAAAATAATAACTCGTATCAAAACTTAAAGCATTACATCAACTCTGTTATTTTTAAACAAGGGGATATTTACAGACCCGGCTGGTTGCGTGTGCGAAGTGAGCGATGTACACTGACGCAGCCACCCAATAATATGTGCCAACTCTTCATAAAAGCACCAAACAAAGGTTTGAAAAAGCGCCAAACATTCATCACACACATAAGAAAAAGACCATGCGCCGGGCTTGGATATTTATCTGTATATCCAAGAATATCTTTGAACATTACTGTCGCATGGTCCGTACATGTATTCATCCTATCTTTGTGCAACCCATGATCCAGACCAGCTGGTCCACATTGAATTTTGTATTCATCCTATCTTTGCAGACCTTGATCCAGACCAGCTGGTGATGTCCAAAGTGGAAGTTCTTCCTCCGATGCCAAGTCCAGCGAACTCTCAGCCACTCAAGGAGTTTATGTGCCTAACGTGGACTTCTTCGATCCAGGAAATGATGCAGACGCAGAGAGAGGAGTGGACCCGGAGCCTTATCCAGTATAGTCAGCAAGTAGCTTTGACCAGGAGGCGATCGGTGCTTATGACGGGGGATCTCAACTACCCCACAGACCAACTGAGTGCCATGATACATTCCATGAACCAGCGTGCAGTAAAAAGCCTTTATGAACAGGTAGCACCTGTCCTAGCTGACTACGGGCTAGATCAACAGTCCCAGGTTGATTACCAGGTGAAACCTAGCAAGAGCTTACTGAAGCTGAAGCTATACAACTGCAACTCCGCTAAACAAAATGTCCGAAACGTCAATGAGTGCTTCGTAGCTTCGGAGGAGCTAGAGCTGAAAAACGCCTCTTTCTTTGATATGGAGTCATACACCAGCAGACAGATCACCATGGAAACTCGTTTGGAACATGAGGTCTTAAATAAAGGCATCAGAGGATCAAAAGCGGACCCGAAGACATCGAACGATTTGAAGACCAAAACTAGAACAGCTACAAAAATGACAGCGTGCGACAATCCACCCCGTCCACAAAACGTCTGTCCCATCCAGGCGGAGTTGTATGTTCCCCAGAGACCACCAAGACACTCTGGTGGCTAGTTTCTTTCAGTGTTAGTATACAAAGAAGATTTATGTGGTGAAGGAAACCGGAGAACCAGAGTACAACCACCATCATTCTGAGAGAGACTACAGCATCATCTTCACAACCTGAATTCCTTTACCAACATTTTCATTGATAACCTGGCCTTATTAACAAGCATTCTCATTCACAACATAGATTCCTCTGCTTGCATTCTTGCTCGCACGCTGGGTTCCACCACTAGAATTCCCATCCACAACTTTGGTTCTTTGGTTTCACCACTAGAATTCCCATCCACAACATGGGTTCCATCACTAGAATTCTTATTCACAACCTGGGTTCCAGCATTAGAATTTGCATCCACAACCTGGGTTCCACCACTAGAATTCTCATTCACACCATGAAAATTAATGTTCATAATGAGTTATCCAATTAAATGTGGTTTACCCACTGTAAAGGGTTAGGGTTTGTGTACCAGTCAAGCCCACTGTAAATGAATAACCCCACCAAAGTCATAGTAAACCATTTCTCTCTCTTGCATCCATCTTCAGCAAGATCAAGTGGGTGATAATTCCTTGGTGTAATTAATCTGTGAATTGCATGTGTTGTTACAATATATTAAAAAGTATGAAAAGTGGTCATAATGAGTAGTAATAAGTAAAAGCATATAAATTTCATATTGTTCACATATTGGTGTCATATGGTTCAAATGTTTACCCGATGACTTTGCTATGTTAGGTTATTAGAAGACTATTATGTAATCATAGAGCATTTTGTCCAGAACAGAGTATTCTTACAGTAGTTTTATTTTGTTAATTCTTTATAAATGAGGAAACCTTCTACAAGGTCATCAGTAATAGTAAGATGATGATTCACAGAGTTTTTGCTAATGCCCAACATTTTCCTTGAATTCACCTATTCAAATCAAGGTAGTAAATAAATCTTAAAGATGAATACTGATGTTTGTAAAATTGCTTATCTCTGTAAGCAGGGCATATAATTTTTAATCTGGCTAAAGATTCCAATTTTCAACAAATTATAATCATTGACTACCAAGCTGTTCAACTAATGATAATTTTCTTGAAAATTTGTGTTCTGAGCTTTTTTGCAATAAAATTTTTGTTTTAAATGAAAACTTCTCAAATGTGCTGTTTTTTTTAATACACTTTTCTCACAGTTAAAAGATACACCATACAAATGAAAGTTCAGTGTACTCAAGATTAATATAAAGTTTCTATTCATGGTATAATCATTCATGACACTTGGTGAAGAAATGAATGTTTGTTTTTTTTTAATGTTTTATAAGTACAACATGCTTATCACAATAATAGGTTACTATGAGTGTACCAGATTTTGTGCTTTGTTGACTTGGGATCTAACTCTGATACTGTTTTTATCAGAATCATCCATCTATATCATCATATAAAGGTCATTGTGACCCACATTTAACAATTTTCTGGCTGAAGATAATTTTTACATTTACATGTCCTCAATGGAATTTTATCTACTATATAATAACTTTCTACCTGGCATTATGCATCTTTTGAGGGGATACTGTTCTGATTTTATGTTTTAAACTAAGTAACAGAAAGGTGCCAAACCAGCAAGTTCAGTAAAATCGACAAATAAATTTCTTAGTTACAAAGTATGATGCCAAACATTTAAGAGAAACTTGCAGAACTGCAGAACAAAAATCACAAGTCCAAAAGTTTAAAGTGTTACAAATGAATCCCAATTTTAATGTCTAAATATTCCAAGAATCTTGGATAGGTTGATTTACCTACACTCTTAATGTATCAAAATGCTATAAAACAGAATATCCTTGAAAGAATTCACAATAATCTCAAATAGTGTTTAGTCCAAAATGTTTAAGAGCACTTCCAATGAAACATATTTAAACCCATGATTCCTCTCAAAGTATAACATAATTCCACAGACTTAATGGAGGAATGAAAAATTTTATTTACCTCAACCTTTTATAAAAACCTAAGACAATAAAATAACCAGAGTATGAGTCAAAAGTTCCCTTCCAGAATATTCTATTTTAACAAAGGCTTTACCTTGAACTCAAATAAGTAAACAAATTTTAAAAAATTATAAAAGTCAATGTGGCCATACCTACTCAACCCATTAATAACAGACAAAGGTCAAGCACACAAATAAATATACCCAACAACAAATCCTAATGAGTTCTACACATGCATTTTAAAAGTCTCTGATTTTTGTCCAATTTGATGTTTTGATTGTTCATACTTTAATCCAGTGGTTCCAAACTCCCTGCACATGAGGACATTATGTAGGGTCACCTTGACTTTCTTCAGGCGGCAAAACTGAAAATGGGGTCATGAGGCTCAGATAAACTATTTTTTAGGGTTGTGGCCAGAAAAGGTTCATAACAACTGCTGTATTCAATAAACTAGATGTATTTATAATCTCTCTTAGTACTATACCCATATCAAAAGGTCACTGTGATATTTATTTCATATTTTATGGTACTGCAACTTTTTTGTCTTAGTAACAGAAAAGAATGAGAAGCAACTAGATTTGTGAAATTAACTAATTTATTTCACTAGAATACAAAGTGAAAATTTAAAAAGAACTTAGTCTTGTAAATTAAATCCCAAATAATCATAGAATTTCTAACAGAAGTCCTAATGATTAAAGTTCTGAATAAACTTTAGTGGTATTTAAAAATAAATCCAGTGCTGGATGTGCCAACAGTGGCCGGTGTCATAGTGACACGCCAGCAGACTTTTGTTGGGTCACAATAATACAATCCAAGAACACATCCTTATTTGAAATTTAACTATAAAACCAAGTCTCTATTACCAAGAATGTTATTTTTGAGCACTTTGTATTTCCAGAGAACAACAACTTGAATTAAATAATTTGAATAAATAAATTCCAGTCCACATGAATTACTGGATACAACAATTATACAACTGATTCTACTCTGATCTTACAGCATGAATGATTAATTTCAAGATTATATAGTCTTCTACTTAACCTCAGGTCACAATTAGTCTTTTTTAAAACATTGAACCTATTATCTAGCTGAAAATTTAATTCTGGGAGGTGCCATGTTTACAAGATAAAATCTTAGCTATAATTAGTAGCCTCTTACTAAAATTTATAGCATAAAATGTGGCAAATAACAGGTAGACCAGACATTCCATGGAACATTTCCAATGTTCTTGACTCAGATCAAGATAAACATGTTTACAAAACAAAAATCAATGATTCAGGTCAGGTAGAAAATGAGCATGATTCAGGACAAGGGTCAAGTAGATTATACAATTATCCATTGCATAAAATTAATAAAGTATAGCAAACAATTCTAGACCTATATACATCACAGTCTGCTAAAAAGGCACTTTCTAACCATTGCAATTAGAAGCTGAATAAATGTTCAATGCTAAACTTTTCATATAAATGACAATAATATCATGCTGTGACAGGTTACTTTCAGTAGCTTAACTGTATATTAATTATACACTGAATAAGTATAGAAATTAGATAAGTGGACATAACACTCCATGCTTTTCAAGTGAAGTTTATATGTAGTGGCTATTCAAGGTAATTATTCTTGAATGACCTTGGTTTTGTAGTGCTGTTACTCCAAGGTTAGTAAAACCCTGTGAGGTTCATCCAGGAAATTTGGCTTCATGGAGTGGACAGTAATATAGAAATTTTCAAGTTTTAAACAATGATTTAAAACAAGTCCCTTGATGAGGCTGATACTCTAATGGCTATAGAGATTTCCAGAAATTCAAGACGAGACAATTTCTTCCTTTCAATTGTACATTGTTGAAACTATTTTTCATATTCTTCAGCAATAACAAAATTTTCAAATTTAACTGCTATGATGGAATCATTTTAGGCTAACAGGGTATCATAAGAAGTCTGGTGGAAACTGCATATTGATATGACTTTCCTTTGTGGTGAAGGAATGAAAACAGATTTCAAGATAGTTGCCATGGTGACCATATTTAATATCATACTGGTGTCATTTCTATTTAATGCAACGGTCCCTCACTTGTAAGGCTACCCATCCTGCCCCAGAAACATACAATCATGCAATAATAAAAAACCCATTGTGATTACAGGATATGTCGACTTTATTAAATTGCAATACATTTCTTTTAAAAAATGTTAGATTACCAAATATATGTGATTAATTAAAAATCTAAAATAAATTAAAGATTACAATTTTTCAATCAAAATTTTGTTCTTCATTTAACAGATTCACTGAAATTCTTGGACTTTTTCTCAATGGCAAACCTCATTACTGACACATAAAACTGTGCCATCCAATAAATTCCAATACAAAACCAGTCAATACAATCAATTACAAAAAGTGGCTGTCTTTCAACAATTCAGTATTTTTGTAATGTATAGGCAATAACAATACATATCAAATGTGGCATTTCAATGAAGGTAAAATCTGATAATACAAATGCTATTTATCATTCTTTTCCTGTTTGGATTTTTTCTTGCTTTTATTTTTTTTACAGTTGTGATCAATTTTACGTGTTTTGCTACCATTTCTTCTGGGTAAATGAAAAGACATCTGATTGACATAGTCCTCACTTCTCTTGTGTCTTCCTTTTGATTTCTTCCTTTTTCTTTTTCTTCCTTTACCTGTTATTCTACTCACTGTTGTAGTTGTTTGTTGTTTGGTTCTATCACTTAGGGAACAATTATTTTGTGATAAACTCTCTTCCAGACGATTATCAAATTGAAGTCCTGGCTCAATGTCTTCTGCCAATCTGGAATTTAGTCCATTGTAAGATTTCTCATGTTTGCTTTTTCTGTCTCCAACATGGTTCAAATCCATCAGATCATCACGTAAATCCATGCCATTTTTCTTCACTATTTTGAAGTCTTTACTTTTGTCTCCTCTTTTAGAATCTTCAAAAGTTTGCTTTTGATTAATATTATTCTCCATAAACTTACTATAGGTAATGACAGCCTCATCTTGGACTGTATCTCCCCCACCTGATCCTGACCTATCATCATGTACTGCTCTAACATTTGTAGAATTTGTATTTTCTTCTTCCTTTCCTTTTATATGGAACTTGCTTCTATGATCTCTCTTCTCATCATTGTCCCATTTTGATGGTATTTGTAGGGCAGGTGCCCCACTTTGACCCACTTCTTGCTTTTGTGAAGTTCTTTGGTATGATTCAGAATAATTATATTTTTGACTGTATGAAGACCTCTCATGTTTGTAAGGATGCTGCCTGGTGTCAAATTTGTGATGGCTTTTCTCTTTGACTTGGTCCAATTGTTTCCTGGCCTGGCGCTCAGCATCCCGTAGAGTGCTCACTAGCATATTAGTCAGGAACCTTTTGTTGGCTGGAGGAATAGAAGGTTTCTGCCTGAAAAATATTTTCCTCTATGGACATTAAGAAATTGATCTAACTGCAAATCTGAAGTTAATCTGATAACAAGGCATACAAATTTATTGATCTAAAATCTAAATGAAAATGTATAACATACTGACAAATGTATAATGAACTCACAAGGCCTACATGTATAATGAACTGACAAGACCTACATGTATAATGAACTCACAAGGCCTACATGTATAATGAACTGAACTGGTGCTGACAAAACCTACATGCATAATGAATTGATAAGACCTGCATGTACAATCATCTGACATGACCTACATATAAAATGAACTTACAAGACCAACATGCATAATGAATTGATAAGAACTGCATGTACAATCATCTGACATGACCTACATATAAAATGAACTTACAAGACCAACATGCATAATGAATTGATAAGACCTGCATGTACAATCATCTGACATGACCTACATATAAAATAAACTTACAAGACCAACATGCATAATGATCAACAAGGCTTACAAGTCTTATATTCTCAAAATTCCAACTTGTATAATGATCTAACAAGACCTACATGAACAATGAACAAGACCCATGTGTATAATGTGACAGGACCCTGTGTATAATGAATTGACAAGATCTATGTGTATAACATAATGTGACAATAGGAACTAAATTAATAATGATCTGTGAAGAGCTACATGTATAATGATCTGACAACAAGACCTACATGTATAAAGATCTGATAAATACATATATAATGAATTGACAAGATCTCTGTGTATCACATAATGTGACTTGACCTACATTCAAAATGATCTGACAAGACCTACATATATTATGAACTGATAACTACATATATATTGAATTGACAAGATCTACATGTATCACATATGACTTGACCTACATTCATAATGATCTGACAAGACTTACATGTACAATGATCTGACAAGACCCACATGTATTATGATCACAGCCTCTGACAAGACCAACACATAATGATCTGGCAAGACCTATACCTATAATTTTTTGACAAAACCTAAATTTATATTTATATGACAAGACCTACACATATATGATCTGACAAGACCAACATGTACAATGATCCGGCAAGACCTCTATGTGTAAAGATCTGACAAGAACTATATGGATAAAGATCTGACAAGACCTACATGTACAATGATCTGGCAAGATCCAGATGTACAATAAGTACAATAATCTGGCAAGACCCACATGTATAATGATTTGACAAGACATACATGTATAATGATCTGACAAGAGCTACATGTATAATGATCTGACAAGACATACATATAATGATCTGACAAGACCCACATGTATAATGATATAAGACCTAAACACATAATGTTGATAAGATCTAAATGTATAATGAACTGACCAGATCTAAATGTATAATGAACTGACAAGACCTACATGTACAATAATCTGACAAGACCAACATGCATAATCTGATATAAGACCTACAGGCGTAATGATTTGACAAGATCTAAATGTATAACAAGACCTACAATGAACTAACAAGGCACATGTGTATAATGTGACAGAAACCCTGAATATAAAGATCTGACACGATCTATTTGTGTAACAAATTTAACGAGTAGCCACATTACATTATTGTAAATGCAAGTTAGTAAAAATGTTTAATCAACTACTCTTAATCAATTTCTTAAAATACTTTCAACAGTTCACAATAATGACAGTTTCAAACATTTCAAAAAGCTTTTGAAACAACCCCTATGCCATGTACATGAGGGCAAATGCACATATCTTCACATCATACTGTTCGCCCTAAGTTTCATAATGTTACTGCTCACTTTGTAGTTTTATTTCAACAGTCCATTAATAGGATAGCACTGCAAATTTATGGTTTATTTGTTTGCATACTTGTAGTAATTTTAAGCATTGGTTAAATAGAAAAATCTGTGCTGCTTTTTCCCCGTCTTTTTCTCACAAATACAAGTCAGAAAACAACTTTGACCATACAGCGCCTCTTGCCAATTCCACAACATAGTCTTGTCCCATACATTTGTGACCAACATAATTCCAAATTAAATCTCAGATAACATAATACCTTGGCTATGCTTTCTATGAATTGTATTTTTTTATGAATATAGTTGCATGATGATTTACGAAGCGAGAAAATCTATTAAACTTTAAACTGGTACTTCCACACACAGTAATGTATTTCCCCATTACTGGTTCACTTACAGTTTTAAACTAATTTTATGATGAAATAGTGTACAAGTTAAAAAATCTAGATTACCAATCAAAACACAACTTGCTGTTTATATACTATTGTTACGAAACACAAACACAACTTGCTGTTTATATACTATTGTTACGAAACACAAACACAACTTGCTGTTTATATACTATTGTTACGAAACACAAGTTTGTATGTTTTGATCATCAAAGGATAACTAGCAGAAATCAGGAAGTGATAGTTGCTAACCCACTTGAAAAATGGTTAATGGTCAATCAGCTATCAAAACACATTACTGTGATTGTGCAAGAGTTTAGTTTGTCAACATAATTGACAACAAAACTAGGCCAAAATACTCATGGCTTGGTGAATACATTTTGCTACAACACAACACAATAACTAACCTGGTTAGGGGGAATCTCTGAAACATATGGTTGGTCAATGTATCTCCAAAAATATCGAATGGTTATCCTAACAGAAGAAGGCGAAGTTTACATATTTTAGGCAACTTTGTCACCCACTTCACCTTGTAGTGTGACCCCTGATTCTCGGTAAATAAATTATTTGTTAAATTTTACAAAACTCAGTTACTTAGTTTAAGACCATAGATCATAATATATAATGGTCTGACAACAAGACCTACATTTATAATGGGCTCATACTTTATATGGACATGGTTTTATGTTATTCAGAATAAAATTAAACTTTGAAAACAAAAAACATGAAAATTTACAAAAATATTTTAATTCTCTCTTTGCATGCCAAATTTATGGGTTTTATATAAATCTGAAGAGATCTTAAGTATAACATTCAAGTTTAACCAGTGTACTTAGGGTTTTAAGAATGAACAGACATCCTGTTTGTCCTTGTTTTCATAAAAAGCATGACAAGTCATTTTTCTTGGGAGATTAGGAACAGGCCAGCTCTGGGATCATATTTTCCAAAACATCATATGGCTATTTTATATGGGTGATGGGAACAGGCCCTGGAATTGTATTTTTAGAAAAATCAAATGAATATTTACAATATTTGGAATTGTTCATGACTATGAAACATTTTACATCAAAACTGGAGCTCCATTAACACTGGATTAACACTGGGGTTACAGCCCCGAAGGGACCCATATGCCTGTGACAACCCCGTGGTAATCCACAGATTCTTAGGGAAGAAAAGGAAATAAACAAATACCCACCATCCCAATGCTCCCATATCCTTGGCTCTTTCTGCTCCTCTCTTTGCCTCCAACAGGAGCTCTTCCATAGCTTGCCTGAAACAACAACAAATGAGACCCTTTTTACAACTTCTGGATAATTTATAAAAACAAATCAAGATCACACATTATGAAAAAGTCACTTGTCTGCTTGACTTAGATGCAGTGGGTGGGTAAAAAGAAACAAACATCAAAATGTTAGTCATATTAGCATCTCGAGTAGCAATGTTTTGAGGCATAGATTGAGTATTAGGTTGAGTAGCAATACTTTGAGGCATGGATTGTGTATTAGGTTGAGTATGATAACAATGTTTTGAGGCAAGGAATGAGAATTAGGTTGTGTAGCAATGATTTTGAGGCATGGATTGTGTATTAGGTTGAGAATGGTAACAATGTTTTGAGGCAAGGATTGAGTATTAGGTTGAGTAGCAATGTCTTGAGGCATTGAATATTAGGATGTGCATCAATATGTTGAGGCTTGGATTGAGTACATACATACCAATCCATGGTGAGGAAAAAGTAATCTAAGTGGACAAAAAGAGTAATCTGAGCAGAAAAAGAGTAATCCATATATAGCATGATAAAACTCAGTGAGCATATGTCCAAAATTATTTATTTACCTCTTCAGTCATTTATCATCAATAACTGCTTCATGTTTTCATATATAGCACTTTTAGCATTACAAAGCAACAGACTCTCATACTGCATTAATTTTCAAAACACTTTGCACAAACTGAGACTATGAATGTTTTGCACAAAGTAGGGCACTAAGTGCTGGGTTACTGAGCCTGGATCTGAATTCAGTTTTATTTTTGTTAACAAAGAACAATCTCTCAGTCAGCATTAAAATGTTGAAGAACCAATATTCCTTTCATAACCTGACAATTGGGTCTTTTAGCGGGGAAATAAGGTGCTATTGCAGATCAACTCTGTCCACAGGAAGTACATTTTCAGGTAGAATGCCAACTTGATACTTCAGAAATTCTCCTTCTAATTTACCAGCAGCCTTTCCTGCAGAAAGGTGCATCATATGACAGGGACAACATGTACACTGATGGAGACATTTTTCAAAATAGAGAATGTAACTCCTTTATGAATTCAAGTCATCACTGATGCTTTATCAGCTGAAAATCCCATACAGTTCTGCCAACTTGTGTTTATTCAAAGCATTATCAAGCAAATCAGAAATGTTTTCTCCAGTGGAATCCACTGTTAATTATGGTAATGAAAGAAGAACACTTTGACTTTGCCCTTTTCATTGTCAGTCTCTTAAACAGACTGAGAAAAACTTTTTGTCATTATAATCACTACTCCTATCTGTACTCCTATCTGTGGCAATACCAAACAGCCTAATTCTCATGGCCTCTGCAATTTTAAGTGATTCAGTATCTTTTCTAAATACATGTACCTAGCAATATTATATGATTTTCTTCTTGCACATGGGTATTTTTGGCAATTTTGGAATGAGAAAACATCTGTCTGAACAAAGGACCAACACCGTCTTCTACTGCTTGGGGTAGTACGTGTTCTATTAAGAACTCGGTAAATAACACCTCTGTATTTATAAAAATTTGTGTCCACAAATGAACTCTACTGTAAAAAAAGAAGTCACCTTAGTATCGGAGTTAGTAAAACCAGCTAATTCAAGGTTTCTTTATTTTACTACCAAGACCAATATTAAAATGTTATTCACACAGCCTTGCATTGGAATGTTGTATTATGTTATTCTTGTATTCATCTCTGAATTTTGTTCTTCATCTTTATCTAATCTATTTGTGAAATTATAATAAAACATTTATGCTCCAAAAAGGCGCATCAACTAGAATAAACCTGATGACTTTTAGTGAAAAATACTTACAGACTGGTTATGTACCAGATATAAAATTATAGAAGAATGTGCGAGCAAAGATTACAAATTAGAAATGCAGTCTATATTTTCCTAACTAAGCCATACTGCTGCTATAGAGAGAAACCTAGGTCAAACATTACTGAAAGTAGGGCAGCTGCTAAAAATAAAACATAACACTGTTAGGAATGTGCATGCCAGTCTTTAGACTTATCTTGTAGTTAGGTAGAAGCTGTCTTTTCTAGAGTACAGACTGTGGGATTATTTGGATGTTAACAAAAATGAGAAAAGAAATTATTAATTTTTTTAGCAGAATATACTGAAAATGCATAATCTGGATATGTTTACACGTAATGCGTAATTTAGTGAAAAAAGTGTAATGATTATGCCGAAAGCATCATGGTTGGCATGTATGTGAGTATCAAGATGTGTAGAAATGTCTTGAGGCTTGGATTGAGTAGCAAAGTTTTGAGGCTTCAATTGAGTATTAGATTAAACAGCAATGTTTTGAGTCATGGACTGAGTATCAGGATGTGTCAATGTTTTGAGGCTTGAATTGAGTATCAGGATGTGTAGCAATACTTTGAGGATTAAATTGAGTATCAGGATATATAGCAATCTTTTGAGGCCTGAATTGAGTATCAGGATGTATAGCAATCTTTTGAGACTTGAATTGAGTATCAGGATGTGTAGCAATGTTTTGAGGCTTGAATTGAGTATCAGAATGTATAGCAATCTTTGGAGGCTTAAATTGAGTATCAGGATGTATAGCAATCTTTTGAGGCTTGAATTGAGTATCAGAATGTATAGCAATGTTTTGAGGCTTGAATTGAGTATCAGGATATATAGCAATGTTTTGAGGCTTGAATTGAGTATCAGGATGTGTAGCAATGTTTTGAGGCTTGAATTGAGTATCAGGATGTATAGCAATCTTTTGAGGCTTGGACTGAGAATTCTTTCTTTAAAAGATGATCATACTCTGATGTTGGATG
Source organism: Potamilus streckersoni (assembly GCA_016746295.1). Classification (NCBI taxonomy): domain Eukaryota; kingdom Metazoa; phylum Mollusca; class Bivalvia; order Unionida; family Unionidae; genus Potamilus; species Potamilus streckersoni. The sequence goes on along the minus strand of JAEAOA010000868.1, from coordinate 177,014 downwards.
TCAGAGGAAATATTAAGACCCACAATAAAAATGGAAATATTAAGCCCTACAATAAAAATGTAAATATTGAGATCCATAATAAAAATGTAAATATTAAGGCCTACAATACAAAGGGAAATATTTAGGCCCACAATAAAAATGGAAATATTAAGGCCTACAATACAAATGGAAATATTAGGGCCAACAATAAAAATGGAAATATTAAGGCCCACAATAAAAATGGAAATAATAAGGCCTAAAAAAATGGAAATATTGAGGCCCATAATAAAAATAGAAATATTAAGGCCTACAATAAAAATGGAAATATTAAGGCCTACAATAAAAATATAAATATTAAGGCCGACAATAAAAATGTAAATATTGAGGCCCATAAAAAATGTAAATATTAAGGCCTACAATAAAAATTGAATGGTTTACAATAAAAATGGTTTGTTATTGCAAATTCCCTTACCTTTTAAAATACATTTTAAATCCTCTCCTACCACTCAATTACTTTATCCCATACCATGATATAGGGTCATAATACAAAAATACATTACATGATCATACCACACCATTAGTTACTTCCATCCCCAGACATTAGGGTCATACTAAGAAATACATTACATAATTCTACCACTCCATTACTCACTTCCATACCCAGACATTAGGGTCATAATAAAAAAATACATTATATAATCCTACCACTCCATTACTCACTCCCATCCCCAGACATTAAGGTCATAATATAAAAATACATTACATAATTCTACCACTCCATTACTCACTTCCATAACCAGATATTAGGGTCCTAATAAAAAAATACCTTACATAATTCTACCTTTCCATCACTCAATCCCATCCCCAGACATTAGGGTCATAAAAAAATACATTATATAATTCTACCACTCCATTACTCACCCCCATACCCAGACATAAGGGTCATAATAAAAAATACATATAATTCTACCACTCCATTACTCACTCCCATACCCAGACATTAGGGTCATAATAAAAAATACATATGATTCTAACACTCCATTACTCACTCCCATACCCAGACAGTGGGGTCATAATAAAAAATACATTATATAATTATACCAATCCATTACTCACCCCCATACCCAGACATAAGGGTCATAATAAAAAATACATATAATTCTACCACTCCCTTACTCACTCCCATACCCAAACATTAGGGTCATAAAAAATACATTATATAATCCTACCACTCCATTACTCACTCCCATCCCCACACATTAGGGTCATAATAACAAATACATTACATAATTCTACCACTCCATTACTCACTTCCATCCCCAGACATTAGGGTCATAATAAAAAAATACATTACATAAACCTACCACTCCATTACTCACTCCCATCCAAAGACATTAGGGTCATAATATAAAATACATATAATTTTACCACTCCATTACTCACTTCCGTACTCAGACATAGGGTCATAATAATTTTTTTTTACATAATTCTACCACTCCATTACTCACTTCCATCCCCAGACATTAGGGTCATAATAAAAAAAATACATTATATAAACCTACCACTCCATTACTCACTCCTATCCCCAGACATTAGGGTCATAATATAAAATACATATAATTTTACCACTCGATTACTGACTCCCATCCCCAGACATTAGGGTCATAATAAAAAATACATATAATTCTACCACTCCATTACTCACTCCCATACCCAGACGATAGGGTTATAATAAAAAATACATTATATAATTCTACCACTCCATTACTAACTCCCATACCCAGACATTAAGGTCATAATAAAAAATACATATAATTCTACCACTCCATTACCCACTCCCATACCCAGACATTAGGGTCATAATAAAAAGATACATATAATTCTACCACTCCATTACTCACTCCCATACCCAAACATTAGGGTCATAATAAAAAAATACCTTATATAATTCTACCAGTCCATTACTCACTCCCATGCCCAGACATTAGGGTCATAATACAAAAAATACATTATATAATTCTACCAATCCATTATTCACCCCCATACCCAGACATTAGGGTCATAATAAAAAATTCATATAATTCTACCACTCCATTACTCACTCCCATACCCAGACATTAGGGTCATAATGAAAACTACATATGATTCTACCACTCCATTACTCACTCCCATACCCAGACATTAGGGACATAATAAAAAAATACATTAAAGAATCCTACCACTCCATTACTCACTCCCATACCCAGACATTAGGGTCATAATAAAAAATACATATAATTCTACCACTCCATTACTCAATCCCATCCCCAGACATTAGGGTCATAATAAAAAATACATATGATTCTACCATTCCATTACTCACTCCCATACCCAGACATAAGGTCATAATAAAGAAATACATTACATAATTCTACCACTCCATTACTCACTCCCATCCCCAGACATTAGGGTCATAATAAAAAATACATTTTATAATTATACCAATCCATTACTCACCCCCATACCCAGACATTTGGGTCATAATAAAAAATACATATAATTCTACCACTGCATTAATCACTCCCATACCCAGACATTAAGGTCATAAAAAAATACATTATATAATCCTACCACTCCATTACTCACTCCCATCCCCACACATTAGGGTCATAATAAAAAATACATTACATAATTCTACCACTCCAATACTCACTTCCTTACTCAGACATAGGGTCATAATAATTTTTTTACATAATTCTTCCACTCCATTACTCACTTCCATCCCCAGACATTAGGGTCATAATAAAAAAAATACATTTTATAAACCTACCACTCCATTACTCACTCCCATACCCAGACATAGGGTCATAATAAAAAAATACATTATATAATTCTACCACTCCATTAATTACTCCCCTACCCAGACGTTAGGGTCATAATAAAAAAATACATTATATAATTCTACCACTCCATTACTCACTCCCATACCCAGACATTTGGGTCATAATAAAAAAATACATTATATAATCCTACCACTCCATTACTCACTCCCATCCCCAGACATTAGGGTCATAATAAAAAAATATATTTCATAATTCTACCTCTCCATTACTCACTTCCATACCCAGACATAGGGTCATATTAATAAAAAAATTACATAATTCTACCACTCCAATATTCACTTCCTTACCGAGACATTAGGGTCATAATAAAAAAATACATTATATAATCCTACCACTCCATTACTCACTCCCATACCTAGACATCAGAGTCATAATAAAAAAAAATATATTATATAAATCTACCAATCCATTACTCACTCCCATACCCAGACATTAGGGTCATAATAAAAAAGATATGTTAGATTAAGCCTACCACTCCATTACTCACTGCCATACCCAGACATTAGGGTCATAATAAAAAAATATATTATATAATTCTACCACTCCATTATTTGCTCCCATACTGACATTAGGGTCATAATAAAAAAATACCTTATATAATTCTACCACTCCATTACTCACTCCCATACCCAGACATTAGGGTCATAATACAAAAAATACATTATATAATTCTACCACTCCATTACTCACTCCCATACCCAGACATTAAGGTCATAAAAAAATACATTATATAATCCTACCACTCCATTACTCACTCCCATCCCCACACATTAGGGTCATAATAACAAATACATTACATAATTCTACCACTCCATTACTCACTTCCATCCCCAGACATTAGGGTCATAATAAAAAAATACATTACATAAACCTACCACTCCATTACTCACTCCCATCCAAAGACATTAGGGTCATAATATAAAATACATATAATTTTACCACTCCATTACTCACTCCCATACCCAGACGATAGGGTTATAATAAAAAATACATTATATAATTCTACCACTCCATTACTAACTCCCATACCCAGACATTAAGGTCATAATAAAAAATACATATAATTCTACCACTCCATTACCCACTCCCATACCCAGACATTAGGGTCATAATAAAAAGATACATATAATTCTACCACTCCATTACTCACTCCCATACCCAAACATTAGGGTCATAATAAAAAAATACCTTATATAATTCTACCAGTCCATTACTCACTCCCATGCCCAGACATTAGGGTCATAATACAAAAAATACATTATATAATTCTACCAATCCATTATTCACCCCCATACCCAGACATTAGGGTCATAATAAAAAATTCATATAATTCTACCACTCCATTACTCACTCCCATACCCAGACATTAGGGTCATAATGAAAACTACATATGATTCTACCACTCCATTACTCACTCCCATACCCAGACATTAGGGACATAATAAAAAAATACATTAAAGAATCCTACCACTCCATTACTCACTCCCATACCCAGACATTAGGGTCATAATAAAAAATACATATAATTCTACCACTCCATTACTCAATCCCATCCCCAGACATTAGGGTCATAATAAAAAATACATATGATTCTACCATTCCATTACTCACTCCCATACCCAGACATAAGGTCATAATAAAGAAATACATTACATAATTCTACCACTCCATTACTCACTCCCATCCCCAGACATTAGGGTCATAATAAAAAATACATTTTATAATTATACCAATCCATTACTCACCCCCATACCCAGACATTAGGGTCATAATAAAAAATACATATAATTCTACCACTGCATTAATCACTCCCATACCCAGACATTAAGGTCATAAAAAAATACATTATATAATCCTACCACTCCATTACTCACTCCCATCCCCACACATTAGGGTCATAATAAAAAATACATTACATAATTCTACCACTCCAATACTCACTTCCTTACTCAGACATAGGGTCATAATAATTTTTTTACATAATTCTTCCACTCCATTACTCACTTCCATCCCCAGACATTAGGGTCATAATAAAAAAAATACATTTTATAAACCTACCACTCCATTACTCACTCCCATCCCCAGACATTAGGGTCATAATAAAAAATACATATAATTCTACCACTCTATTACTCACTCCCATCCCCAGACATTAGGATCATAATAAAAAATACATAAAATTCTACTACTCCATTACTCACTCCCATACCCAGAAATAAGGGTCATAAAAAAATACATTACATAATTCTACCACTCCATTACCCACTCCCATACCCAGACATTAGGGTCATAATAAAAAGATACATATAATTCTAACACTCCATTACTCACTCCCATACTCAAACATTAGGGTCATAATAAAAAATACCTTATATAATTCTATCAGTCCATTACTCACTCCCATACCCAGACATTAGGGTCATAATACAAAAAATACATTATATAATTCTACCAATCCATTATTCACCCCCATAGCCAGACATTAGGGTCTTAATAAAAAATACATATAATTCTACCACTCCATTACTCACTCCCATACCCAGACATTAGTTTCATAATGAAAACTACATATGATTTTACCACTCCATTACTCACTCCCATATCCAAACATAGGGTCATAATAAAAAAATTACATTATATAATTCTACCACTCCGTTACTCACTCCCATACCCAGACATTAGGGACATAATAAAAAAAATACATTATATAAGTCTACCACTCCATTACTCACTCCCATACCCAGACATTAGGGTCATAATAAAAAATACATATAATTCTACCACTCCATTACTCACTCCCATACCCAGACATTAGGGTCATAATAAAAAAATACATTACATAATTCTACCACACCATTACTCACTTCCATACCCAGACATTAGGGTCATAATAATAAAAAAATTACATAATTCTACCACTCCACTATTCACTCCCTTACCCAGACATTAGGGTCATAATAAAAAAAAATACATTATTTAATCCAACCACTCCATTACTCTCTCCCATACCCAGACATTAGGGTCATATTAAAAAAATATATTATATAATTCTACCAATCCATTACTCACTCCCATACAGAGCCATTAGGGTCATAATAAAAAAATACCTTATATAATTCTACCACTCCATTATTTACTCCCATACCCAGACATTAGGGTCATAATAAAAAAATACATTACATAATTCTACCACTCCATTACTCACTCCCATACCCAGACATTAGGGTCATAATAAAAAAATACATATAATTCTAACTCTCCATTACTCACTTCCATACCCAGACATTAGGGTCATAATAAAAAATACATTATATAATTCTACCACTCCATTACTCACTCCCATACCCAGACATTAGGTTCATAATAAAAAATACATATAATTCTACCACTCCATTACTCACTCCCATACCTAGACATTTGCGTCATAATAAAAAAATACATTATATAATTGAACCAATCCATTACTCACTCCCATACCCAGACATTAGGGTCATAATAAAAAATACATATAATTTTACCACTCCATTACTCACTCCCATTCCCAGACATTAGGGTCATAATAAAAAATACATATAATTCTACCACTCCATTACTCACTCCCATACCCAGACATTAGGGTCATAATAAAAAAATACCACTCCATTACTCACTCCCATACCCAGACATTAGGGTCATAATAAAAAATACATATAATTCTACCACTCCATTACTCACTCCCATAACCAGACATTAGGGTCATAATAAAAAGATACATATAATTCTACCACTCCATTAATCACTCCCATCCCCAGAAATTAGGGTCATAATGAAAACTACGTTTGATTCTACCACTCCATTACTCACTCCCATACCCAGACATAGGGTCATAATAAAAAAATACATTATATAATTCTACCACTCCATTAATTACTCCCCTACCCAGACGTTAGGGTCATAATAAAAAAATACATTATATAATTCTACCACTCCATTACTCACTCCCATACCCAGACATTTGGGTCATAATAAAAAAATACATTATATAATCCTACCACTCCATTACTCACTCCCATCCCCAGACATTAGGGTCATAATAAAAAAATATATTTCATAATTCTACCTCTCCATTACTCACTTCCATACCCAGACATAGGGTCATATTAATAAAAAAATTACATAATTCTACCACTCCAATATTCACTTCCTTACCGAGACATTAGGGTCATAATAAAAAAATACATTATATAATCCTACCACTCCATTACTCACTCCCATACCTAGACATCAGAGTCATAATAAAAAAAAATATATTATATAAATCTACCAATCCATTACTCACTCCCATACCCAGACATTAGGGTCATAATAAAAAAGATATGTTAGATTAAGCCTACCACTCCATTACTCACTGCCATACCCAGACATTAGGGTCATAATAAAAAAATATATTATATAATTCTACCACTCCATTATTTGCTCCCATACTGACGTTAGGGTCATAATAAAAAAATACCTTATATAATTCTACCACTCCATTACTCACTCCCATACCCAGACATTTGGGTCATAATAAAAAAAATACCTTATATAATTCTACCAGTCCATTACTCACTCCCATACCCAGACATTAGGGTCATAATACAAAAAATACATTATATAATTCTACCACTCCATTACTCACTCCCATACCCAGACATTATGGTCATAAAAAAATACATTATATAATTCTACCACTCCATTACTCACTCCCATACCCAGACAATAGGGTCATAATAAAAAAATACATTACATAATTCTACCACTCCATTACTCACTCCCATCCCAGACATTAGGGTCATAATAAAAAATGCATATGATTCTACCACTCCAATACTCACTCCCATCCCCAGACATTAAGGTCATAATATAAAAATAAATTACATAATTCTACCACTCCATTACTCACTCCCACAACCAGACATTAGGGTCATAATTAAAAAATACATTACATAATTCTACCACTCCATTACTCACTCCCATACCCAGACATTAGGGTCATAATAAAAAATACATATAATTCTACCACTCCATTACTCACGCCCATCACCATACATTAGGGTTATAATAAAAAGATACATATAATTCTACCACTCCATTACTCACTCTGATACCCAGACATTAGGGTCATAATAAAAAATACATTATATAATTCTACCAATCCATTACTTACTCCCATACCCCAGAAAATATTTGAAAATATCAAAGCAATTGAAGATTCGCACACTTTACCATTGATGTCCTCCCATGTTTCTTGGAGTCAGGGATGATAACCCTCTTCCAGGAGGTCACCACAAGGACAACACAACAAGAAAGTTTTGTGAATTTTTGTCCATCAGTATTATTGTTTATGTGGTAATAGATATAAATTGTGAATATCAGAGCATCTCCAATGCTTTTGTAAAAAAGTGAGAAAAAAATGTGTTTCTGAAGAGACTAATGACTTCTCAAAATTAGCAATGAGCAAGAACTTAGAAACTTACCTATGAACAAGGTCGTTAAGTATGGACAAGGTCAATAAGTATGTAATGTGATTAATCTGCTTGCATAATTTAAATTTTAGTGTTCCATTCCTACAAATGTCTCTCTCCTTTCTACAAACTTAACAACTCAATCACAAACATTACATAAAAAAGTAGATAATTAACCATAAAATGAAGCATATCTCAGCAAAGCCAATAAAACAATGTCACACAATAACCCACCAAAGCCAAAAAATCAATGTCACACAATAATCCACCAAATCCAATAAAACAATGTCACACAATAATCCACCAAAGCCAATAAAACAATGTCACACAATAATCCACCAAAGCCAAAAAAACAAAGTCACACAATAATCCACCAAAGCCAATAAAACAATGTCACACAATAATCCACCAAAGCCAATAATCAATGTCACACAATAATCCACCAAAGTGAAGGAAGTGTGAAAAAGACCTGTAGGAAAAGGGAATCCATATAAGAAAGTCATGGAAACAATGTGTGTATGTGTATCATTTGGATTTTTAATGTAGCTTTAAAAAAATTTCAGTCATACTGCTACAAGGTATGCAGTGTGGCAGTTTATAATGAGGTCTAGCACTGGGGTATCATGCCTTAGACATGTAGCATAATGTCTAACCCAGTCACATTATCCTGACACCATACTGACCAGTCCGAACACTAACCTCTTAATGCTGAGCACCAAGCAAGGCAGCTGTTAGCACCATTTTATGTCTTTGGTATGACTCAACCAGGACTCGAACACATGACCTCCTGTATCCGAGGCGGATGCTCTAACTACTAGGCCACCGGAAACTATGTGAGGCCAAAACTGGGGCCCCCCAATTTTTTTATTGGTGTGTTACAAACACAGCTTTTTCAGCTGATGCATGTGGCTAGAACTTGTCAAACTCTCCTACTGATTTGTGATATCCCTTTTCTTCCATTATCTGCACTACACAGCAAACAAAGCACCTGCTGATGTGCCAGCTAATTTCTTGATGACAATGCAATGTTTTCAGTGACCCAATCATTGATATATTGATGCTTCAATACTTTTGCTGAAACAATACACATATAGATACAAGAGACAGAGAATCAATAAAAAAAACGATACTTATCATTATTTTAGTCTTCAGCAGTCATGAATAATTATTATTAGTTGCCATGTTATTCTGTAAAATTATAATCCATCTGAAACAGAATCTGCAGTCACAGGCACTCATTTTATTAGTGAAAATGAAAAATATCAATTGAGAATACCAACTTGCTGTCTGCAAATTAACACAAAGTGACATAGTTCATAGTCAATCCCCCCTGCAAATTATTTTAACCCAGAAGTGTGTTTAGAATTTACTGTACATTCCAAACATATTAAACATGTTTACTACAGTACTTTACTCATCATCTGTTAAACACTTTCACATTCAGTTTCTACTTTGAACTGTATATTGCCTCTTTGGTTGATTTGAAAGCTACATTACTGGTGTGTTGCACCTTGAAATGTTACAGTGAATTCTCATTTGTGGTTACTGCTTGTTCCGCTCCATGTTAAACAACAGTCAAAAATCAATGTGGCTTATACTTTTCATCACAAACAGGAAGCATAGGCAACAAAGAGACTTCATGGAAAAGTTATTAGATATATCAAGACATGCTCTAAGAGTGTGCCATTGTGTGATTCATGCAATGCTTTTTATAAATTTGTGTCCTTGGAGAAGAGCAAAATCATTGAAAGTCCTACATATGAAAATGTGATAAGTGATGTATACAATTTTTTAATCATTCTTGTTGCAACATCTAATTTTTTTTTAAGTAGCAACTGTTACACATCTGGGTTCTTCAAGCATGACATGAATGGTTGTGAAATTAACTTTGATTAAATAATGTGCCCAGGAATAAAAATCAAATTCATGGTGTAGTTGGAATCATTCATGAAGAAAGTTTTACAAAAGCAATTGTTTAAAATATGGGATACCTTGAAAACCCAAAATGGCTGATTCCTGGCATGATTCATTACAATTTTGTTTAGCAAATACTTGCTGATTATAGTGATAATGACAATAATTTTTGAAGTTATAAAGTATATTAGATTATTGGAGCTGGGAAAGTGTTAATGGAGATAAGCAGTGACTGATTTTGAACCCAAAATGGTGTTAAATATGAGTCAGATGTACATGCTGGATGGATTAAAAATAGCATTAACGTTTCAGTGGTATTTCAAAATTAAATGTACAAAGGGCAGAATACTGAGCCTAATTAAAATACAAACAATTTAAAAGTATAACAATTTTCATCTTAATTAATCAAATTCACCCTGCAGATTATATGCTACAAAACCATATAAATGTATCCATATCAGAGTTAAGAAAACTGAATAAAATATGGGTTAAAAATACAATTAGGAGGAAAAGATATTTATTTTAATATCTCTGTCTACACATGCATTGATGGACTAGATACCCTTAAACAGCATTATGGAGCAGATAAGAAATTTGGCATGTAAACTACTGATTCAATTAACAAAGGAAGTTTATGTTAGTGAAAATACTATTTTGGAGCAGATGTATCCAAATGATAATATCTGTGATCTCTGGAAAATTGTACATAACAGTCACAAAGATCGGTTTCCCAACATATTTAAGCTGACAAAGTATCCATCCAATCCCATCCATCAAGGATCATTAAACTCCCATTTAGTGAACTTTTCATTTTTCAAGATTTTGAATATTGTGCCACCTCTTTTAATTTTTGCCCTGGTTGTGCCAGATTCTGAAACTATTTGTCTTATATGATGATATATCACCATTTATTGTAACTCTGATGCCTGGATTAATTGTAACCCTCACATCTGGATTTATTGCAATCTTAATGTTTTTTTTTTTCCAAAGCAGCTTTTTAAAGAGGTTTCATCTGAAGAATATAAATAAATCTGGATCAAGACATATGCTTGTATCTTAGGCGTTTGCACTAGTAGACAAGGTCTTTCTTTCACATAGGAGAAAATTCGATAGGGCCAGCAATGAGAAACGAATGATTAGTTAACCAGAAAAATGCATTTTTTTGTTTGGCTTTATGTACATGGATGGAATTTAATAATCAGGTTCAAGGCATCCTACATACATATGCTTATATTTGGATAGAATTTAAGAAACCATGTCTCACTCCTATCTCAAAGTTTGATAATTAACTTAAAAATGGCAATAGTCCCTTATGTGAAACCTTATCAAAGGCTTTCTGCAAGTCCATATATACCAGAACACAATGCTATTGTTGGTCTTCATGTTTGCAACTGGCAAATAAATAAAATAAAAACACATCTTCAAGATATTATATTTATTTTTTGTTCTTTGTTCTGTATTAAAATGCATTTAATTTCCAGTTTAAATCAGATGACTGCTGGAAATGATTGATAAACAGATACCATGTAGGTTCCATGTTATGCAAGGAGAGCTACTCTAATATCATGGTAATACTTAAAAAATATTTTTATGATGGGTTATACATGTTAATATTTTGGGAACTTAATGTATATGTTGCAAAGAAGTGTAAATCAACCTGAAAAATTGATGTTACTTCCATGACACTCATTTTGCTACCTGTGCCTTCCAAGAGAGACTTATCAGAGAGAATTAAAAAATCTATCTGTAACAACCTGTGATCTGGAGAGCAGTGCTGGGATTGTCACTGAGAATCAACCACCAAAGTACATTTTCAACCTCAGACTGTTTAAACAACTACCAGTGTTCCAATGAAAAGTAATAAAATGTGTACAATCAAGTTTTAAAGTAAACACCTATCAATTGTGAAGCCACACAAAAATAACAACCATACACACTTCACATTTTGACTCTTATTTGATACTATTGATTCAATCTCTTTGATCTTGACAAATATGGTCATCATGTGATCTGTCTTTTGCAAAACAGGATTGTAAATTTTCAGATAGCAAACTGCCTAACAATTTGTTATGGTGATATAGATTTAGATTCTATCTGACAACAAGGGTGCAGCCATTATTTGGAAAAGTGATATTCATTGGTGTATTTTCAAAATAGCATACTAATCAGCAACCCCAAGATTTTCTCTAAATCAGCTGGAGATGCTGAACTAGTAACTTATGGTCTTGTGTATATAAATCACAATAGGTGGTGCTATGCAGGAAAAAAATGAAAACTTAAAATACTGCAGTAGCATAGAACCCATGACATTGTTGGAAGCTACAATAAATGTGTTTTCATCTGGACAGATGTATGTCCATTCCCATTTCCTGCACACATCCATTTCTTATTTAAACTTTAATCCTTTGCAGAACAATGATGCTCAGTTTAGGTTACATGTAAACCAACAAATAGACCTCACTTTTTCTGACATAAGCAGAGATTTTTTAGTCGGTCTAGGTTGCCTGAATCTCCATATTTTCATTCTGACTCATTCAATAGCTTTCTTCTACCTATCTATTAGCTACGATGTCGTAGCCTCAACTAAGGTACTAATGTTAGTACTACCTATCTATAAATACAGATTCAGTTACACTTTACTATTAAGCAAGGGGTGGTGCATGATCAGAGATAGAGTAAAGATGGTAGCTAGAAGAGTAATGATAGGAAAGGCAGGAATAAGTAAACAAGTGTCAGTGTACGATTTTGTCTCTTCATACTCAGTCCAGTCTGGCAATTGCAGCGGCGATGATATAATGAACCTCAACCGGATAGCCCTGAGAATTACTAGGTCTTATTTGCAGCCGACTAATTAACTAGAATGTGATTTTGGGATGATACTGCTAGTGAGATACCAAATTTAATTTAGGAACTTCTGCAAGTATTGATGGTAATTGGGGAAGCTGAAATTGAAACAATTTTTTGATGCTGTTTTCAATTGGGACATCATACATACACAGTGATAAATTAAGGCAATCCAGAGTTTTAATTTCTTTTTATGTGACCATTATCTGTAACTGTATTAACGATATATACTTTGTGTTCTAAGGTAAGTTCTCCGCACTTTTTATTTTCTTTGGAAACAGTGGAAACTGTCCCTACCAAATGATTTAAACTCATTTAAAGATCAATCGACTCCACAATTATGACAGCAACAAAAAATAACAAAGCATATTCGATACCTTTCTAGCGATTCCTCATCCATAACTGATATAAATAGTTTTTGATATTGGGATATACAGTATAACTCAAACAAAATATTTTGCCTGATACTTATTTGCCGGATACTTATTACATTTTTCACAATAAAGAGGTGTTCCAATTCATTGTTTTGGTGCGCATGTGCATTGGTAATAAATCCACTAACCGGAAGTGATTTGTGTCAGAGGGCTAGAAGCAGGGCCTAATTTTAGTTTAAAAATAAAGGTAAAGTAGTTTGGAGGTAGGTATCTGTATATTCAATGCCATTCCAATATCTTCATATGTATTTTTTTGTCAGTCTTTAAGATTTTTCCGTAAGAGTCTGAATCATCTTCCAGTTTAGTGAAATCTAATTGACACTGATTTTCGAGGGTTTATATAAACGTCGAACCGAAAGGTACGGAAATGGACCGAAACGGGGAATGTCATTCATTCCATTTTCGTTATTTATGTTGGTTTTAAGGTACTTTTAACACATTATTGGATTTAGCATGCATGGGAGCTAAGTATCTTTCGCAAGGACGCAGCGATGCAGTCGACATGTGCTGTCCTTGGTGAGTACATGTTTACACGACTTGGAAGTCTGATGCTCCACAATTGTCGAGTTTCCTCTGACCCATGCCACCCCATTTTTGATATTTGCCTTAGGACATTCATGTTGGGGTGTGCCCCAGCATAAATGTCCAAATATCAAAAATGGGGTGTCATGGGTCAGAGAAAACTCGACTAGGTCTACAAATACTATCGTCTTTTCCCGTTTTGACGCCATTTTGCCATGACGCAGTGACGTGATCTCACAATTCTTCAGAGAACACAGCAGTCAGTGTTTTATGACAGCAGCATTTGTTTACATTGGTCAACAGTGATTGATATGGACAGATAAAGTGCATCAAAAGTCGTAAAATTTATGTTATGAATCGACAACCATCCCATGAGAAAAACTTCATTTTTCTCATTTTCTACAATCAGTAATTCATAAAAAAAGTCTTAATAACTATTCTGATGAGGCAGTTTTACTTCTGGCTATAACAAACATCCATTTAACTACTTGAAAGCAGCACGACTCACACTGGCCTGCAGCTGTATCACTGCTTATAATTTAGACCAACAAATTGTTCTATGCCTGTTTTTTTTCTGACATGACTGATGGTAGAGAACATCTGTATAAGCCTTATAATAAGGCTGTAATTCATACTGGAGTATCGGCTGTTATGCAGCACACTATGAGGCACTCTGTACCAATTAATACATTTATTTCAGCTGATTTTTGTATCCAGATGGTATTTTTAATTATATTTTTGTTGATCCATATTTAGTCCTTTAGAACACTTTAGTATCAATCTCTGTCATAACACATGTGTATTCAGTGGCTATTGACTTTGGATTTGAGCTGTTGACACATACATAGAAAATAGCATCACCCCAGAGTCAGAGTAATGTGTCTTAACCAGCCCATGTATCCCATGATTATATGTTTTGCCCAAACAAGTTTTTTGGCATGTTGCATCATTAAGGCTGGTGAGATTGTATGTCCAAAGTCAATGATACTATGTAGAAAATAGGCTGTGTTTGGTTACACCATCTGATTTGTTTTTAACCCAAAATTGATTTTAAAAGCAAAAATAATCAAGGATATAAAACATGCAAAACATTTAGTTATTACATTCATCAATTTATAATTTCTAACCTGTTTGTTATCAAGGGGTCCCTAATACTCAGCTTATTGGCATTTCAAACCAAACAGAATGTAAACAAGCAGACAGACTGATATGCAACCTTTTATGGTTTCTTAAATAGTCCATTAAAAAACTTTTACATTTAAAATTTTGAAAAGACATCTTTGTGAGATGTCCCAACCTCAACTTCCCTTAACAGCCAGATATATAGTTTCTAGAGACTGTAAATTTAATCTGCCTTTACACTGCCATTGGTAGCCATCATAAATACAAATAAAGTTAAAAAGAAACTTTCACAGCACAATAAACCTGTTTTATTCAAGGTTTACTTTGGAAAATGCAAGAATCAGATCAGATTTCATTGTTTTTTATTTGAGTTACCATGAGAGGCCAACTTTATTTCACCAAACAAAAGCCTGTTTTTTTTTTTTTAATCTGACCTCAACATTAAAGCAGTTGGGCAAGATCAACTTATTGTTGAATAAAGTACATGTCAAAACATAAATGATAAGGTGGTAAAATTAAAGCCTGGCTGCAAGATCAACTAATTGTTGAACAAAGAATGGGTAGAAACTGGCAGCTTGTCCATATAAATGATAAGACAACAAAAGATTTATTCAAGCTGGGGCCAAGGGATTCTGTTGACATATATGTTTATTTTTTATTTGGGACCTCAACATAAGCATGACAATTTTGGTAGTAATAGTAGACCAAGGGACCAGGACTTTGCTTTTTTGTTGAGATGGGCAGTTTGTTGACATAAGTGGGTAGGACTGTATATCACATCTGTTGTTTGAAAACCAAGACTTGTCCTATTTTACTAAAGAAACTCCTGTTTGATTCAAAACTGCAACAAGTGATAGTAATTGGGACCATCTGGTGACACTCAGGTTAGAAATTATGAATTGATGAATGAAATAAATGTTTTGTGCATTTTTTATATCCTCCATGTCTTTTGCTTTTAAAAATGATTGGGGGATACAAATGAACAGGATATTGTGTGAATAATGTATCTGTCTCTAAGTTGCTGATTTCCATTTGTTTCATTATGAGAACAAAGAATGTTATGTATTGGCTATATATGGCTTAAGAGTTGCAATTTCCATGGCATGACAATCACAACTTGCCAATGTTATTGAGTACTCTGTGCTGTAGAGACCTCTCTCCAGCTCTCTTTTCCATCTTTATTTTGTTGTTATAAGCCATTGAATGAGATGTCATTCCAGGATCTCAGACTCACTACTGATTTTGCTAACCTTGGCATCTATGAGAAGATTAAGCAAGCTTCATGCCTTGTCTGCCTACACTGGCTATCCCAGGATTAATGTCTTTATGAAGGATGGCTGTGTTAGAACCAAATTTGGATTGCAGCTTTATCCAATGAAACCTTAAATTAGTTGATTTCCAGCATTCTATAACATCATTTTCATTAGCTATGGTTCCTGATTGCCCTCATTCTAACCTGGATTTCTGCAGCATGTTTGTTTTTAAGGAACTTTAAATTTCAACCAAACTTTATTTTGATGAGACCTTGAATAAATTGAATTTTCAGCATTCCACATTTAGAGTAATTATGGCTCTGAATTCCCATTTCTCTTTGATTTCTCAGCACAGTTTCATGTGGTAAAGGCTGTACCAAGTAAATTATAGTGAGTGGTTCCCATGTTTCATGTGGTAAAGGCTGTACCAAGTAAATTATAGTGAGTGGTTCCCATGTTTAATATGGTAAAGGCTGTACCAAGTAAATTATAGTGATTGGTTCCCATGTTTCCTGTGGTAAAGGCTGTACCAAGTAAATTATAGCAAGTGTGATGCACCACATTACATGTATCTTTATTGCAAATGTTTCAGATCACTTATTGCAGTCATGCAGTATGAGAAACATCTTGGACTGAATGCAGACTTGGATTTACTTAGTTTTACTTAATGTGGACTTGGATCTCATAGACTTACTTTGCACAATTGCAGGACTACTGAAATATTTCTGAAAATTTTGATTTTATCAGATGTAATATGTGAATAGATGTTGACAATATCTGAGATACACTGGAATTCTAGCTCCCAAAAATGAAGTTTATCATCTGTTGTGTATGTTGGAATTATAATACATACTGCTTGGTGGATATATATATATATATATATATATATATATATATATATATATATATATATATATATATATATATATGGCAAAGTGAGCAAGAAAGTCGCCTAAAAAATGTAAACTTCGCCTTTTTCTGTTAGGAAAGTGAAAACAACTTCTCCCTTTTAATTTTCAGATGTTAAAATGGATGTAGATTATTATTTTTTAGATGCCCCCTCACTGTAGCCAGTTATGTTTTGGCACTGTTCTAACCCTAAGGTATTTACATGGTGTTGATACTAATCAGCTTATGGTGACCAAGAAATTCTTGCACATACACATGCAAGTTTTAATATCTAACTGACCATTAACCCATTCCAAAACAAGATATCACTGCTCAATTTCATGAAGTTGGGCCTACTGTACTATTATAAAATTTTCCAAATTCTGTTTTGAAATTTAAACATCAATACGCAAACAGTAATTTGCTTGACCCCAGTGTATGCTTGCATACATGTGTGTGTGTGTTTATATTTAACTATAAAACACTTGTCTAAATTTGCAAACAGCATTTTGTTCAAGTCTCTTGATTTTGAGTTCACAGGCAATATTTATACAGCAACAACTGGAAATTAAATCAATAACAGTGATTGCACTGGGCATATTGGCAGACAAAATATACCTTCTGGCCATACTTTTGGCTACAACATTTTTGGCTGATAAAAACAGTATATACAGTCCGGAGTTTGGAGTGGAGAAATTTCAAAGGCACCATGACAGGAAGCCAAAAACTTGAATATAAAAATGCCCTGGAATCAATTGTTACATAAACAAATCCTTATTTCCTATCCACAATCCTCCTAAACAGTTAATTATGTCATAATCCCCTTATGCCAATATCTGGCCATAGTAGACAATTAATTTCACTATATTGTCTCTACCTATGTTTCTCAGTACTGAACTTTCCACTGTGTGACAATCAATACAAATCGTATGTTAATCTAAAATACCTTCAAAGATGACTTTACAGTTTAGTTCTTGTCAAGGGTTGACCTGCACTTTTTTGAGAGGCTGAATTGTAAACAAAACACTAGGCAACAGAACACAGATTTCACTTCCAGATCATCACCATGACCTTATTACTCAATGTGCACTGTCCACGAAGACAACCACACCATAAGCTCACATTTTAAAGAATAAACAATTGCCTTTAAATCCTTACCAAGATTGCCAAAATCTGACCCTCGTATTACAACCAAACAAATGACAGGAATAAGTGATCTAAAAATAGACTGGGACTACATTTGTGGGTACTGAACCAGATTTTATTAATTGTGTACTGATTCCTGAAAGGGTCAAAATTTTTGTCAAACTTTTATATTTGCATTTTATGTTGCATGCCACTACTGTTTCAACTTCATACATAAAGTCTTTTGAAATTTCCTTGCAAGCAAGACATGTGACAGCTGTCAGAAAGTGTGTAGTGCTGGTGTTCTATAGAGTGCAATTTGAGATCCAATTGTTCTTAAGAAACCAAAACTAAATTTGCTATATCTTCCTTAATTATAGGAATTTTTCAATGCAGTAAAATCCTAATTGTAATACTTGATAAGGCCTGCCTGCAAATATTCTTGAAATTAAAAAATATTTATATATTAAATTTTAATGTAAATTTAAATAAATATATAAATTTTAAAAACTATTTATTTTACAAAAATTAAATTTTCATACAAGTTATGACATTCAGTTTGACAAATTTAAGGCAGAAAAGTTGATTAATGAATGGTGTTTAACACAAATGGTAGTTTAAGTCTGTACAACTGATAATATTAATCCCAGGGGTACTGAAGCATGATAGCTCACAATGATTTTGACAGCAAATTGCAACATGCCTATCCAGATGCATATAGGTATACATACTAAAGAAACAATGACAGGTGCTATGTTCCACATTTATTGTTTTAGGTACTTGGACAGTTGTTTGTATAAATAATAGCCCACTCAAATTTAAAGTTTTGATGGGACCACTACCATGTTTTATAGCAAATATGCATTCCATTTTAATGCCAATAACTACAACAGTCAACAATGCAATATGAAAATACAGTTTCAGGGAAGTTCCACATTACTGAAAAATGATGTGAATCTCTGTCATGAAGATCTAAGCCATGTCTTTGAGATGCTGTATATCAGTGACTGATATGAACTCATCTTGGTCACTTATAGCAGCAGACTGCACATGTCCTTATAAAACCTTGCTATCACCATTGGACTACTGAAGAGCTTCCAAAATGATACAACTCTAATACTTTGTTCCAGATACCAGGCTGGACCTGAAAGGATATAACATGTTTCACTTAATTCTAAAAAAAACCCAGAAAGCTGTAGGCAAATGAAGTTAAAATGTGTTAGAAATGGTGATTTCAAAATAACATTCAGGTTGCAAATAGGTTAAAAAAAGGTAAACTTGATAGAGTGACACTCAAAGATATGAAGCAATGGGCATGTATTAAAGTGACAAATGCATCCTAAAAATAGATGAAGTTTCTACAAGCATATTTAGCAATTTACAGGTTAAATAACTAATCAGGTAGAGTATGTATCATAAAGTTTAAGGCAATGTTGGAACGGTGGTGAGGTTTGATCATTGGTGCAAACATTGATACATACCAGTACACGTATAGTGGAAAGTCAAATAACAATGTACCAAATTAAAATTTATTACTGTATGCAATCCTATTCATGAAGGAAAAACAATTTTAGATATTGCGAGTGAATATAGCAAAATGTGGCCACACAGATCAACTATAGGTACCAATATATCCTATATCATCAACTAAATGTGAAATTTTCATCCCGAAAACTTGTAAACAAAGATGGATATTTGCATGTGTGGGACATATGCAATGTACTTGGTAACATCACATGTGCAAACATGATTCAAATAATGTTTGAACATTTTTAGTCTATTTTTAAGAGTCTTGGCTACCAAGTTATTAAGTTCAATGATTCAATGGCATCAGATATCAGCTGATGCTGCAATACTGCCCTCTGTCAAAGTACTAAATTGAAATGTGTTACCATACATATTCATGATGAAAATAACATCTTGGGATATTTTAAGTGCACACAGTCAAAACTGAGCCTTACAGATTCACTATAGGTACTATGTCAGCCTAACAATGTCAACTTTTGATTCCAAACATTACAAAATGTATGCATATTTGTTTATGTCAGCTATGTAACCATATTAGGATCAGTTGTAGAAAGTTAAATTCAAATAATCTGTTTGAATATTATTTATGTAATCTTTAAAGTGTCAGATAACAAATATTATTAGTCATTAATAATGCATAAAGCAAAATGGATCATGAGAATTCTCACAATATCATCTGGGCCACAATGCCAAACTACATCAATCAACATCTGAAAGAAACTGAACAATAAAATGGAATGCATTCTGTGTTCAACTTACATCATTTTGCTGTTTTCTTACATGCAACGGTAAATATACCTGGGTAAAGTATATTTTACCCCCTCTGACCTGTATTTCATTCACTGACAGCTTAATATGATTTTGTAGAGAACTTGAACAGGTTCTAGTATAAAGTCTTCATCTCTGTCCTCTCACTTAATACCCTATAACTATGTTTATAAACAATTACTGATAGCTATACATGCAGATGTGTGTTACTCAGGAAGTCACCCCATCATAAACACATAAATTAACTGTTTGGACTCCAAATAAATAGTTTCAATGACCTAAAGGTACAAAGCAAAGTAGAATTTTGTCTTCATGTATTTTAAATGAGGGTCTCATTTTGACTAATAAAGATATTTTCTCTGATCAAATTTGACAAATATCCATCATTTGAGCTTGTATATGGTGTAGGAGTATATATGCTGATATATTTTTATATCATTCCAAATAAATATTATATATGTGTATATTTGGTGGAAAATTTTTATTTTTAAAAAAGTTTTTTTAATTTCATTTAAATTTTTAAAACTAAAATTTATTTTTTGATTTTTAATTTCATTTTTATATTTTTAAAGTCAATATACATAACTTATTAAAATTTCATGTGTATGTCATTAATAATAAAAAATTTATATCATTTTCAAGTTTTTACTGACAGGCCATATTACACAATTAATTTCACTATATTGTCTCTACATTTGTTTCTCAGTACTGAACTTTCTACTGTGTGACAATCAATACAAATGATATGTTAATCTAAAATACCTTCAAAGATGACTTTATGGTTTAGTTTTTGTCAAGGGTTGACCTGCACTTTTTTGAGAGGCTGAATTGTAAACAAAACACCAGGCAACAGAACACAGATTTCACTTCCAGATCATCACCATGACCTTATTACTGAATGTGCACTGTCCGCGAAATACACACAGACAACCACACCATAAGATCACATTTTAAAGAATAAACAATTGCCTTTAAATCCTTACCAAGAATGCCAAAATCTGAATCTAGTATCACCACTAAACTTTGACAGGAAAAAGTGATCTAAAAATAGACTGGGACTACATTCGTGGGTACTGAACCAGATTTTATTGTGTACTGATTCCATCTGGCCTTGATACAGTATGCTGTAATATAATCAAACTAGTCAGCAACTGATTAGATACAATCCACCACCTCTGAGGGAGGAAAGGTGAAATGACTAGTGGACCACATGACAGCAATTAAAAAAAACCCAGAAAAAAATCCAAAAAAAATAGTTTTGCTGCAACTTCAAGGAAAACTGATTTCCTCTAAAGCACAGATATATACTAAGGAAATTTGTTTTTAAAAAATTGTGTCAATGTTCTACAATTCATTTGATGTTGCCACAAATGGGTGTTTGTTTTGTCCATCAAAGAGAATTTAGTGGAGCCTTCAATGACACATGTACATTCATCAAAGCAAGCTGATGACCTTTGATCAAAGAAGCCAGCAACAAACTAAAATAAAAGCATTGCTTCAGTTTTCATAGTAATTAGAACACATTTATTTTGCCGACAGTTTCCTCCTTGCAAGAAAAACATGGGTATGGACTACTGTGGGTGTGATTTTCTGGGTCCCAAATCAACAATTTTCCTTCATATACACCTAATTAAGTGATTCTGAGATTTCTAATATATATATATATATATATATATATATATATATATATATATATATATATATATATATATATATATATATATATATGTGTGTGTGTGTGTGTGTGTGTGTGTGTGTTTCAACAGGAAATCATATATACATTGCCATTTTGATATATTGCAACAAATAATTGTTATTTATTTTTGATTTAATTGTTTGTCAGTTTTAAATTTTGTTTCCATTACTTGTTATTGTAATGTAACATTGTTTGCTGGACTTAGTTCAAAATTGAGTTATTTTCTTTTTGACTTTTTAAAATATTTTTTATTTCATTTGCGTAAACATCTAAGAATAGCTTGATTATTCTCTAGGTGTATGAGCTTATTAATTATAATTCAGGTAAACAAAGAAGGAACAAATAATGGCAAGTAGCCATCAGGCAACAAAATTAAAATATTGAACACTACTAAAACCTTTATTTACATTTTATTTGAAAAAATCCTTGAAATAATAACCATAATTCATTAGAAGTAAAGTTGTTGAAAATGTCATTCATTCTTTCATGCTAGACAATGTTATTTTAAACACATGGTAGAAAAAGTATTTCTGATTGGAAAATTTCAAAATAAAAATTCAGGAGCCACCAGAATTAACACAGCAGAATCATTCCTGTAGTCAAGACCTATTTCACATCATGTATACACTATATAGATGGTTTTATTGGAAATCATGTTTTTGCCTTAAACAGAATGATAGGATAAAAATGCCAGTTCATTCAGTAATCATTTTAATTAATTGACCAATACTAGTCAGCAGCATGTGTTTTTCCTTTGGAAATTCTCCAAGCTTATTATTAGATTGGGTCAGATTAAAATGGAAATCAAACATCAATAAAGGATAAAACATAACCCTAAATGAAGTATATTGTCAAAAAGTATGAAAATATCATTCAGTACTTTGAATTTTTGTATAGATTTTCTGTTTTTATTTTTATTGTTCTATTAGTAAAATATTGATGCTGAGATTTCACTGGCAGTAATAATCTTTGTATCCTTATGGAAATCTCAAAAACTGGCTTCTTCACAGTGAACTCCATGTGACACAAAGCTCATACACAATGAAGTATTCATTTCACATGTTTATCTTGCAATCTATGATCACATTTGTGCCTGAGTATTGAAAAAGATAGTGCTTTACTTATATTATGAAAACAATAATATTTATAAGTGTTCCATGGATCAGTTAAAATGGTGTGACCTAACACATGATCAGGGCTGCATCTCTTTTATGCAGGTAGCATCTGCATGCCTTTTAACTTTTATTTTATTCTACCACCTTTGTTTGATTTGGGTCTGCTTTTAATTCATTGCAACAATACTGCAAATACATCTGCCATTCAGATGTCAAAATTTGGTCAGCAGTGTTCAATACATAGCTGTTAGAGTTGATTGATGTATTTTACATTTAAATATAAAAGAACATATTGCATTACAGAAATAAATGAAAGAACTAAACATGAATTTCAATTGATTAAACTTGTTTTTTTGTGTTTTTTTAAAGTGCTGCCTCCATTAGGCTTTTGTTGATTATTTATTTATGATGTACAAAGAATGTTGTTTAAAATGAAAATTTAACAAAAAATGTGGCTTATTAAAAGTTGAGAATTAATGATCCAAATTTCCAGGTCATATCTTCAGATTTTGACAATAAAACAAGTGATATATCAGGATCTGAGTTACCAATAATTATCATTTTCAACAAATAGGGTAACTTTTTTTGTATTCTAGTAAAAATATTGGAACCATGCCTGACCCCCAAGTTATAAGTATATTTACAAGATTTCAGGTTTAAATTATTGAGTTAGTGATGTATGTCCATATTGTATAACAATTACCTGTACACCAAGAATAGCCCCAACATTTGTATGTACATACTGTACTAAAACAGTTGGGTGGTTGATTGCTTTGGTGTTTAATGCCATTTTTCATCACATTATAGGCTATACATATTAAGGTTCCCTGAGTGGGCGAGGTCTATAGCGCTCACCTCTGTCTGCATGGGTTCAAGTCTAGGATTCTGCTAAGGTGGATATGTGAGAAAGCTTGCCAGTAGCTTCTCGTGGGTTGGTGCTTCTTTCCGGTGATTTCCTGGTTTCTTCCTCCACCATTAATACTGGCCGCCATGAATAGCCTATCGTGTGCTGAAAAATGGCATTAAGCTCAACAACAACAACAGCTATACATATTGGTTAATAGTGGTTAGCATAAATTTGGAATGAAGAACCCAAGAAAACCCCAGCAAGAATCAGTGACCCATTAAAAACTAAAGGCCAGCTTTCCCACCTACACATAATAGCCAAGCCCAACCCTCAAACCCACACAGATAGCAATGAGAGGACAGTGATCAGTAAGTAATTCATCTTTTTTTATCAAACTGCTCCTGAGTAGGATTAGAAGAAAAAGTATCCAATTTTGTGAAAAAGCCAGTTTTTACTAAAAATCTCAAACAAAATGTAAAATGATACTTGGGATTTAAATATTATGAAAACAGGAAAATTAAATATAAAAAATTAATTTTTTGAAATATTTCAGCCAAAATTCATATGCCCCAAAGACAGTAACTTCAATTTTCTTTGTTATGTGTTTAGGCTATTTCAAAAGTAATAAAGAAAAGAGTGAAGCCAACAAGTTTTGTGAATTTTAACAAAATAATTTATTTTCCTAGAAATTAATGTAGAAATATGAATAACTACCAACCTATGTAAGTTAAACATCACTTTCATAAATATTAGATAAACATCTTTGTTGTGAAACTACTTAGAATCATTTAATTTACTACATTCTTCACATTCAGGCTTCTGTGAAGGACATTAATGCCAGACTACACAAACTAGTATAGTGATGACTGGCTAACAGCAGTAGATAGGGTAATCTTGCAGACAGTGTTTCTTGACCTTACAAGGGCTTTTGATCTTGTAAATCACAAATTCTTGCTGGAAAAGCTCAGCATATATCAAGTTAACTATGAAAGTTTATCTTGGTTTCAAATCTACCTTAAAGGCAGACAACAAGTTCTATTTTAAACAAACTGTCAAATGAGAAACTGATAAAGTAAGGTGTTCCACATGGATCAGTTCTTGGACTATTACTTTTTCTACTGTACAATAGTGATTTACCATGTTCACACTGAGCTATCCACTACCAATATTTTCACAGAATATGTTACATAAACATTGGATCAACAGGCCATGATATTCAACAGTAAACTAAATTGTGGGTAAAAATAAATAACTAGTGTACAATCAGTGGTTTTAAAAATAAATAACTAGTATACAGTCAGTGGTCTTAAAAATAAATAACTAGTGTACAGTCAGTGGTCTGAAGATAAATAACTAGTGTACAGTCAGTGGTCTGAAGATAAATAACTAGTGTACAGTCAGTGGTCTGAAGATAAATATCACCAAATCAAAAGCTATGATCATAATCAAGCAGTAGTAAAAACTGAGAAAAATAATTTCAAATAAATAAATGATAAAAGAAAAGGATATACAACAGTCGGAAAATGAAACATTGCTTGGTATCATGGTTGACAATAATTTATGCTGGAAAATATAAGTTGATAAAGTCATTAAAAAGTTAACTCAATGCTTTATCACTTGAAGAAAATAAAATCTCATCTCATGCCACACTTATAATAATGTTCAGTTTTATAAGAATAAGAAGAGTTTTGCTTTTTTTGGAGCCAAACTATGGAATTCCATGCCATCTAATATAGAATTAGCAGAATGCTAAGCTTTTAAAATGATTCATAGTCAAAATGTACAGAAACAAATCTTTTGTATGATTTTTAAAAATTTATTATTATTGTTTTTTACAACATTATTATCATGTACCTACCTATCATGTTTTACCCATGTTCACCACTACAGTTTGTATGAATCCTCTCTGTACACATCCATGTAGCCTTGTGCATATTTTATTGTAGCAGTATATCAGTTGTCTAGTTTTTAGTAACATTTGTTGTCTACAGACATCTTGTACAAATTTTGCATTATTTATATATTCATGTGCTAAAAAATGAAAACTTACAACCTGTTTCTCAATTGATCTCATCAATCACTGGATGGGATTAAATGAACAAGTTAATTTACCAGTTCATTTTGTAGACAAATTGAATGACACACTGTGCTAATTGTATTGAAAAATGGGAGCCAACCTAGAAATTGGTGAACATTAGAGTATATACTGGTTTGAATGACCAGGATTGGTTAATAATATAAGTTATGTTTTAGGAAAATGAGTCCTAGTTGAAGTGAATAAAAATAAATAGAGACATTGTTTTATTGATGGAATTTCAGTCCTTTAATAGACTTGAGTTTGGAACACTCCTTACTAAGCTTAGCATCTGACTCTTTGTTGCAGAATTGAAAGCACACGTTTCAAACATGTGCAGATCCAAAAAATGCAGCTCACTCTCATATCCTTTCCTCTACACAGAAGCTGCCTTCCTGGTTTCATCTATACTGATAAATGTAGGTTTGGTCATAAGCACTCAGAAATTTTAAGTTATTGATTTTTTAATATTGTGGTGTTTGCACAGGTTTACTATGGGAACTGAATTAGTAACTTAATTCCTGAAGACAGCTCCAGCCATACAGTGACTCCATATTTGCAGGTGCAATTAACTTTACTAAAAATGCAATTGTATGGTTCTATTTGTCAGTATCAAGCAAAATGAATATCTTTTGTAAACCAAAGAGTGACTTTCAGTGGGATATTAAACGCATATTCAGAATACCAACTGTTGCCAAGATGGGGGGGAGGGGGAAATGGGTGCAGATTTGACTGTTGGGTGGAGTGTTTTGCACTTTGGTTCATATCTAAGCAATACATATATAAAGTTTATATGAATTGCTATTTATAGATTAATTATAGTATGCAATATGATATTTTCTAGTTCTATTTTTAAACATAATGCATCAGATATGATCACTTATGTCTCTTCCATCATGCTTAATGGAGATGACCTCTCACGACTTTGCATCCCACTAATTTCTTTCAGTGAATGTTTCAAAACCTTATATTTTGCTTTTTAATGGACCTATGTCTACCTTACTTAGTAGTTTTAAATTATAAATCCTCTGGGAAGAATTTAAGGTAATTTTTGTCATTTAAATATCTTTTTCTGTAATAATACATGTACATATAGATGGTCACCTTGACCTTTTATTCATTATTTATATAATTTGACATGGTTGGTAATATAATTTGATAAGGTTGGTAATATAATTTGACAAGGCTGGTAATATATTTCATTATTAAATTGAAGTGAGATAAATGGTGATATTAAAAAGATGACTCTTATTACATAGTTTTATTTTTGTATTTTTTTTTTCAGTTTTATTTTTGTATTTATTCTTAAATAAATTTTTTAAATTTTTTCTTAAATAAAGCTCAAATATTTAAATGTTGCCTGAAATGCACCATTGCTCTTTAGGTGAAAATGAACTTGCCATATAATTTAATATTCACTAATGTAATCTTTGACAAGCAGAACTATTCCTGAAGGGGAAATTATTTTTTGCAAACAGCAACTCAGGCCTGTGGGAGGGAATAAAGATTGAAGACAGCAACCCAGGCCTAGCTATGGGAGGGAATAAAGAGCTATATATAGTCCAAAAGATAAAGTTTGAAACAAGTCATTACTTGAACTGTGTTTGTTGATTCAGGGTGATGCATGTACGTAGTGTAATAGATACCTTTGAAACAGTCATTATTTGAACAGTGTATGTAGTTGACTCCAGGTGAGGAAAGGGTGATACATGTACATAGTGTAATAGATATCTTTGAAACAAGTCAATACTTGAACATTGTATGTAGTTGACTTCAGGTGAGGAAATGCATGGCATACATGTACATAGTGTAATAGATTCCATTGAAACAAGTCATTATTTGAAAATTGTATGTAGTTGACTCCAGGTGAGGAAAGGGTGATACATGTACATAGTGTAATAGATATCTTTGAAACAAATTAATACTTAAACATTGTATGTAGTTGACTCAAGGTGAGGGAATGGTGATACATGTACATAGTGTAATAGATCCCTTGAAACAGTCATTATTTGAACAGTGTATGTAGTTGACTCCAGGTGAGGAAAGGGTGATACATGTACATAGTGTAATAGATACCATTCAAACAAGTCATTATTTGAACAGTGTATGTAGTTGACTCCAGGTGAGGAAAGGGTAATACATGTACATAGTGTAGTAGACACCATTTAAACAAGTCATTATTTGAACAGTGTATGTATTTGACTCCAGGTGAGGAAAGGGTAATACATGTACATAGTGTAGTAGATACCATTTAAACAAGTCATTATTTGAACAGTGTATGTAGTTGACTCAAGGTGATGGAAGGGTGATACATGTATATAGTGTAATAAATACTTTGGATACAAGTCTTTTTTTGAACAATATGGTGTTGTTGAGTTTTCTGAGGAAAGGGTGGTACAGATAGGTGGCGTAAAACAATGATTTCTGATCCCCAAGTCATGACCATAAATCAAGGTCACAGACATGTTATGGAGGGTTGTTTGTATTTAATTTTTAAGGTGGCAAAACTTATACAAATGTGGAAATTGGGTCTTGAGGCTCAGAAAAAATATTTTTAGTGTCATGTCCAAGAAAGGTTGGGAAGTTCTGGTCTAAAAGATACATTTTGAAACAAGTCATTATTTGAACAGTATGGTGTAGTGGAGTCAATGAGGGAAGTGTACATAGTCAAAAAGATGCTGTTTGAAATAAGTTATTATTTGAACAGGATGGGTGCAGTCCTTGAAAGTTGTTCTTGCTTTC
Source organism: Potamilus streckersoni (assembly GCA_016746295.1). Taxonomy (NCBI): domain Eukaryota; kingdom Metazoa; phylum Mollusca; class Bivalvia; order Unionida; family Unionidae; genus Potamilus; species Potamilus streckersoni. The sequence goes on along the minus strand of JAEAOA010000868.1, from coordinate 147,796 downwards.
AGTTTTATTGATCCCATGTTGACATTTAAGCATAGAAGGTAGCATTTCCTTAGATACCTTCTCCTAACAGAAGAAATAAAATCATATGGCTTGATAGGCCCAGTTTTATAGGGGCTCAACAACCCACATTTTCAGGGGCTTGATAGCTCTAGTTTTATAGGGGCTGGACAATCTCAGATTTATAAGGGTTCAAGAGCTTGACAGCCCCAGTTATATAATGGTTTAGTGGCCCCAGTTTTTAGGGGCTCACCAGTCCCAGTTTTATGGTGGCTTGATTGCCCTAGTTTAATCTAAATCAAAATTGGCATTCAACTATATACTTGTACTTGACCCACATTTCAGTGACTTTTGGTGGTGGTATAGCCAACCCTGTTGTAACACAGACCAGCACCCCAGTTTTTAGGGGCTCACCAGTCCCAGTTTTATGGTGGCTTGATTGCCCCAGTTTAATCTAAATCAAAATTGGCATTCAACTATATACTTGTACTTGACCCACATTTCAGTGACTTTTGGTGGTGGTATAGCCAACCCTGTTGTAACACAGACCAGCACCCCAGTTTTTAGGGGCTCACCAGTCCCAGTTTTATGGTGGCTTGATTGCCCCAGTTTAATCTAAATCAAAATTGGCATTCAACTATATACTTGTACTTGACCCACATTTCAGTGACTTTTGGTGGTGGTATAGCCAACCCTGTTGTAACACAGACCAGCACCCACTGTCCTGACCTAAAATTGACTGGTATGCCCTTGCATAAATGTTGTAGATTAGAAGTATTTCATCCTTCCCCAGAAGTAGCACTTAGCTGTAATACCTGTAGCTGCCAGTTGTATGGCTGTCAAGACCACATTGTACTGACTCAAGTAACAACATATATGTGATTGATAAATGTTCCAGAAAGTGGATACATTTATTACTTGTAAAGTTTTATTTGGTACCAGTAATTGTAAATCAGTATGGTAGATGAGCAAATTTTAATATTACAAGTTAATATGCAAATAAAATGCCTTTTTTATTTCTGTAATTGCTACCACAAGCTACATATGCAATAGAGTATTAAATATATAATGCAAATGTACAGTTGTAATTCATTACCTTTTAGCATTAAACTTATCATGACAATTTGTTTTTGTATATGTCTGTAAATTTAGTATTGCTGAAGAAGTGACTGTAACTTCATAGTGCATGAATTTTGGGAATTTGTGTCCACAGAGGTTCTTTAATGGTTATTCATTGACATAGCAGTTATTCACAGAGATGCTTACTTGCTTTTATCACATGCAGATGAAAACTTTGATGAAGAAGCTTTTCTTCATGAAATTGTTTTAGTTAATTCTATGAAATTCATGTAAATAGTGCATACTCTGACTATAAACATTAAAAAAATTAGGGACTTTTTGTGAAGAAGCTTGAGTTCTCAATATTCATGAAATAGGTCTCATACTTATATTTTCAGGTATGATGAAAGTTCTGTTAGTGGTATATAGAGTGAATGAAAGAATGAAAATGGCCACATTCATGTACAAATAGGAGGGACATGTAGTGCACCATTTCTTATAATTATTTGTTGATATACACAGATCCCTTAATAAAAGAGTAAAGGGGAGAACCAGCAACTATGGCACTGGAGAATTTGAGATCACAGGTCCTGAGAGAGAAAATAAACAGAGGGGACCTGTCAGCAGTTGTCAGCATCCTGGAGAATGGACATATCAACCTGGAGGAAAGGGATGAGGTGATTTTCATATTTTTCTTTAGATATGTTTGCCTTCATAAAATCAGTGTTGTACTACATAGTTTAAAATAGCATGATCTCTGCTTTATGATTTAATTAATATGATGTCACATGTTACTTAACCATTTTATAGTGCTATGAACTTAAAGATTGTATGTAAAACAACATGGTTGTCACTATGAACTATGAACAGATTGTAAAATGACATGGTTGTAATTGAAATCTGACAGATTGTATGTAAAACAACATCATTGTCACTGTGAATTCTGGGACAGATTGTATGTAAAATGACATGGTTGTCACTATGAACTCTGGACAGATTGTATGTAAAACGACATTGTTGGCATTGAACTCTGACAGATTGTATGTAAAACATGGCTTTCACTATGAATTCAGAGACAGATTGTATGTAAACGAAATGGTTGTCACAATGAACTTGGGTACAGATTGTATGTAAAACGACATGGTTGTCACTAAACTTGGACAGATTGTATGTAAAACGACATGGTTGTCACTATGAATGTAGGGACAGATTGTATGTAAAATGATATGATTGTCACTGAATATGTAAAATGACATAGTTATCACTATGAACTCAGGGACAGATTATATGTACAGTCAAACCTGGTTATCTTGATTACATCGGGGGTGTAAAAAAAATCGTCAACATAACCGGGTCCCAAGATATCCAGATTCATAAAAACTGGTAACATAATTTGTAAGATGTCCTTGACCATTACTCCCATTTCTTGCTCTTGTGTTTAACTGGAATCCCCTCGCACTGCATGTTAAAATGAAATACACAAAATGCTTAATTAATAATACAATGGAAGAAACTAACCTGGTGGTGTTATTATTTATTCCTTTTTTATCATGTGCAATTTTTTAAAAAAAATATGACTATATCACATGTAGTGTATGCATTCATACTGCAGTGTGCATCACTTAACGCCATATAACACACAACACATTTTAAAACAAATCATGTTTGGCTGTACTCAGGGAATTGAATTTGTTATCATGACTGAAAAATGGATCCAGGAAAATCACAAACGAGAAAGAGAGAGAAACATCATCGGGATGCTTTCAGGCACCCGCCAATCATGCATAACATGATGTTAGGTGCAAAATAACCAAGATCATATTATATCTAGGTTAATATATGACTATCTTGCAAATGAAGAATTTTAAAAATACATGTACATTCACTGCAAATGACAAACCTTTCACTAGCATGGGTTACAAAGAGTAGTATTAAAGCAAGTTTATGTTTAGTACACAGTACTACTTACCCTGCAGGCATCAATATGAGTTTGTATCAGTTATGATTCCAGATGACAAACAAATAGATGTGCGGGTGGTGAATAAACATAATAATCTGGTAGTTAAATTCATTCTTTGAACTTGCGGGCTGGATATCAAATGCAAAGTTTATTTTATTGCAAAGCAAACTAGTCTTGGAAAATGACTTTGGATTCTTTTAAGTGTGCCGATTCTTTTATTCTTTTTGTTTTTTTTTCTTCTGCCAAATGTGGTTCCCTTGTACACAGTGTTTCCCTTTATGCACAGTTGTGCGTCAGGGATGCACACTATAGAAAATTGACGCACATAAATGTTTGCTGTGCGTTTTTTTGAAGCAAAGGATTTGCAAAATATAATCAGGATTTATTTAATATCCAATGCGTTGCATTAGAGATGGCATCATGTATACTTCGATTATACATGATTAGGGATGGCATAGTGAATACTTCTTCCGGTTTCTTGTTTCGTATGCTCTCTGTGTTGCACACTGGAATACTGAGCAAACAAAGCAAAGAACCAGACTACCATTAGGCAATATTATGACAGAGTAGCTTCCCCTGATCTCTCGAGCTCTCACGTGATTCTATTGAGTTTGGCAAAATGTCCAGAAACATCTCAAATCTCAATTCTTGTTGCACTAAAATGTGATCTCGTGATGAAAACGACATGCACTAAGAATCATTAGTGAAGAAAGTGAAAGAAGCAGAACACGAAAGAGTAAATGTGGGTCTGACTGTGATGAAAAACAGATAAAATATGCCCTTGACCAGAATTCGGCAGATCCAAGGCATTGGGATTACCGGTGTGACATCGTGAATGCGAAGGCTACACAAGTGAATAATCCTTTCCTGACATCATTTGAGAATTTTAAAAATCTACCCTTGATCACAACAAGATATCTTTTGAACATATTACCTAAAACATTCTTTCAGAACAAAGAAATAAACTTGCAGAGACAAATTCATTATTTGAATTCAGGGGTCGTTGCAGATTGTTCTAGCTTTGCTGCAACGAAAGAAAGATCTAAAAGTTAAAGTGTAACTTGTGAAAGAGAAGATGAATCATTAGCCTCTGATTTTTGGATAAATGTGTTTTAGGACAAAGTACAATGAAACCGATGATAGTACATGTTTTATGACAGGCAGTAAATTAAATGTCGTTTTGTTAAAAAAGATTTATATGGAGATTTGTAATGGCTTATATGTAATGTGTTGGTCTATAATAATGCTATGAAAAATTATAAAGAGACTGTTAAAATTACGACTTTAAACTAAAAGGAAAATTAACTAATAAAAGTATCCTTTGAATGGATAATGCATTTGTATTAATTGTGCCTATTGTTTTATTTTGTATTTAAGAGAGAGAGAGAAAGAGAATATTTTGCAAATTGCAATATCCTATTCCAGCTGAAAAAATATGGATTATATGAAAATGTTTCGGTACATTTTTGACCCCCACATTTTTTATTTGACCCCCCAATTCTGACACCAAAGGGTTTTTTTACCCTCAGTTTTACAATCATGGGGGATACACTGAACTTGTACAGGTATTCTTGGGAATTGTGAAATTAAAATAAAACATTGGAAGCCAATTTTTCTGCCAGACCAAAAGAAGAGATATTACAAATAAGAAAACAAAAGAAAAATAAGAAGAGCTCAAGCCTAAAAATTAAATTATGGGGCCTCAACTGCCATTGTATAGAAAGACAAATACCTGATATTACCCATTCCTGTGCATATATACAAGCATATATATAGGGTGATATTCTGCCTAGTAAAAAATTTCCTCTGTTTATTTTCTGTTGACTGGTACATGTATATGCCGTTTCATGAAATGGCTAAATGCATTTTAAAAAATGAAATTGTTTGTGGCAAGTGTCACCGGTGCTGTACATATGTAAGAACATAAGTGTTTTGAACAGTTCGTTACAAATCAATGTCTGATTAAACAAAAACAGAATGATATTTCTTCATATTGACTAAAATATATAATGCAGTGCATATTATGATATGTTTATAATTCCTAGATATTTTGAAAATATTGCTGACATGCTTGGCTAGTTTGTCATAAAATGCTATAAAATAAATCATCATATTACGTACATATGAACAATTTCATGACTTTTGAATATTCAGGCAATCAGCAATTATAAGTCTGCACATTGATTATTAATTTAATTACTTGTACCTCCTCAATTGATAGTGTTTTCTTTTATACATGTATTTCTGAACATAATTCAGATCTGAAATGTACCTTAAGAAACAAAAAGAAAATGATAAAATATACATGTAGCTAGCTGACATATACGATTCTGAGTTTTCATTAAAAGTTACATTGTAATTTGTGCACACTCTTGTCTTTGTAAACGCTTGAATATTTTATGTAGTGAATATGATATATTCTTAATAAAGTAATCGATTAAGCTACTCTTATGAACAAAAAATAGAATACTAAACAAACGTGACATCTGCCGTAGCTTACCAAAACTGTGCATAATCGATCACTTTTTCTGACCATTTCTTGTATAATTTCTACAACATTGATGTTAAAAAGTTGCATTTCATTGAATTAAGCAGGTCCACATGTCACTTCAGACCTAAACTTATGACCAACATGACCGGGTTATTGACTTAACAGAGGTCGAGATAATCAGGCAAAAATAGCATAATAACGAAGGATTTTTTTGGTACTTGACCAAAATGCTATATATATTAGGGTTGTCAAACTAACCGAGGTCAAATTAAGTTGGTTTGACTGTAAAATGACATAGTTGTCACTATGAACACTGGGACAGGTTTTATGTGAAATGACTTGGTTGTTATTATGAAGTCAGGAACAGGTTATATATAAATAACATGGTTCTCACTTTTGACTCTTATTAAGCAATGAAAAAAAATGTCTTAATTAGTTTGAATATTCACGATAACTGTCCTGTGAAAAAAATGAGGTGGTTCAAAATAGTATGCAAGATTGGGATTGATTAGCAATTTATATCCTGTTGTAATTTGGCCATAAATGCTTGATGTAGAAAAGTGATAAAATTTCAATAACTGTTATTAAAAAAATATTCTTTCACCAAAAATACACTTTGTGTGTTTTTTTAAGGGAGTATATGATCTTCAAGCAGTGCAAATTTGATGACTTTTTTAAATACTCATTTTTTCTGGTAGTTTTCCATGTACATTTTAGTGACCCATAATTAAAAAAATATTTATTCAGTCAAGTGTTGTAAAAAAGAACCAACCTTAGAGTTAGAAGTGATTCTGGATGACACATCAACCTATAGAGGTATAAGTGATTTTGTATGACACATCAACCTATAGAGTCATAAGTGATTTTGGCTGACACACCTATAGGATTATAAGTGACTTTGGATGACACACCCACCAATCTCTGTCTTGTTGCTTCTAAATAAAAATTGTTCTACCAAACTGACATTCAGTATATCAGTTAATTTGAAATCTTGTTATCAGAAATAGTTTCAAGATTCAGCATTTTAAATAAATAAAAGACTAACTCTTGCTAGTTTTTCATGGAAAGAACTTCCGTCGTGTATTATAATAATGTTTTATATCAAAAGTATAGTATATTATAATAACGTTTTCTGTCAAGAGTACAGTATATTATACTAATATTTTCTATCAAGAGTACAGTATATTATAATAACATTTTCTATCAAGAGTACAGTATATTGACATTTTTTTGTCGAGAGTACAGTATATTATAATAATGTTTTCTGTCAGAGTACAGTATATTATACTAATATTTTCTATCAAGAGTACAATATATTATAATAACATTTTCTGTCAGAGTACAGTATATTATACTGATATTTTCTATCAAGAGTACAGTATATTATAATAACATTTTCAGTCAAAGAGTACAGTATATTGTAAAACATTTTCTATCAAGAGTACAGTATATTATGATGTTTTATTGTCGAGAGTACAGTATATTATAATAATGTTTTCTGTCAGAGTACAGTATATTATACTAAAATTTTCTATCAAGAGTACAATATATTATAACATTTTCAGTCAGATTACAGTATATTTTCTATCAAGAGTACAGTATATTATAATAACATTTTCAGTCAGATTACAGTATATTTTCTATCAAGAGTACAGTATATTGTTTTCTATTAAGAGTACAGTATATTATGATGATGTTTTCTATCAAGGGTACAGTATTTATTTCATCTTCCCTTCATGAGTAGTCACCAGCTGATATTTATATGTCTGTCTGAAAATACTCAGGCCATGGCAACTGTAACTTGCTGTGTGGCCATGACCGCAGGAACTTGCTGTGAGACCATGGCAACTGGAAATAGGAATTTGAATTTAATGTTAATGCATCTTCTTTGTCCTGTTACAATTATGTGATTCTTACAAAAAATTAATCAGTGAACTTTTTTTAGTATTTCTATAAATGGAATTATGTATTTACATTCATATCAGATGAAGTTGTTTGTAATTATGCTGGAAATTTAATTAGCTTGTGTGTTAAATATTTCAGACAGGTAAAACATTCCTAATGATTGCCTGTCAGTGTGGAGAGTTGAACATTGTACGAGAGTTGATGGAAGCTGGTATGGACCCCAATGCAGTGGACAATGTAAGTTGGATATTGTTAAGATCCTAGTAATTAGCTGTCTGATATTCTAATCATAATGCAAAGTGGTAGAAATGTAACGAACTTCAGCATGGGAATTTTCTTTGATTTTCTTCTCGATGCTTAGAATTTTGTCAAAAATATTAAATATTCTAATGATTTATTCCCATTTTAATTTATTTGTAAAAAATTGCTTTGTACTTTTTTTCATAAGTTCTTTCTGTTTTGCATGCTATTCTGTTAAAAGCTTAATTTATTTTGGTTCAGATGCAGTTGAAAAAGGTTTTCCATCTTAAATGTTCAACACAAATTTCTTTATCTCAGTGTCAACCCTTGTGAAGGAGAGATTAGTTGGTAGAGTTTTGGACTCGTAATCCAAAGGTCTTGTGTTTGATACCCATTATACCAATTTTGCTCAGCTCTCTTGTGTCCTAGGGTAAGGCACATAGCTCCTATTTGCCTTAGTGTGATAGAGCCAATAATGTGTTACAAAATACCATTACAATAAAGAAAAAAAAGGAGTCCAGCCAGTGTGTTAAGAATACCATTAAAGCAAAGAATAAAGTGAAAAGTGAAATAAGCCAATAATGTGTAAAAATACCATTAAAACAAAGAAAAAAGTGTCCAGCCAATAATGTGTAAAAATACCATTAAAGCAAAGAAAAAAGTGTCCAGCCAAAAATGTATTAAAATGCCATTAAAACAAATAAGTGTCCAGCCAATAATGTGTTAAAATACCATAAAAACAAAGAAAAAGAGAGTCCAGCGAAAAATGTATAAAAATGCCATTAAAAAAAAAGAAAAAGATAGTCCAGCCAATGTGTTAAAATATCATTAAATCAAAGAAACAGCGAGTCCAGCCAAAAATGTATTAAAATACCATTAAAACTGAAAGAGTCAAGTCAATGTGTTAAAATACCATTAAAAAATACAATTAAAACAAAGAGAAAGAGTCCAGCCAATAATGTGTTAAAATACCATTAAAACAAAGACAAAAATAGTTAAGTCAATAATGTTAAAAATACTGTGAAAACAAAGTAAAGAGTCCAGCAACCTTCTGAGGAGATATGCCACTGTTGACTCTTCATGAAGCTCATTATAATAAGCATATGCAAAGAACAAGTGATATTTGTATTTCCAGTTCTAACATATGTGGAGTTGTCTTTCCAGTGCTAATATATTTTGAGTTGTCTTTCCATTGCTAACATATGGAGATTTAGATATCACTATTAGATGACTGTACTCTTTCACTCTTTTACTCTTTTTCCATGAAAAAAAAAACTACTTGTAGGTAGTGAACAATTAAATAGCATACTAGGGGTATTTGAGAACTAGAATATTTTCCAATAATCTTGTTGTTTCTTTGAACCTGTCATGTGCATGTGCATGTGATGCCAGTAAATGACAGATGCATTTGATGCCAGTAAATGACAGATGCATTTGATGCCAGTAAATGACAGATGCATGTGATGCCAGTAAATGACAGATGCATTTTGATGCCAGTAAATGACAGATGCATGTGATGCCAGTAAATGACAGATGCATTTGATGCCAGTAAATGACAGATGCATTTGATGCCAGTAAATGACAGATGCATGTGATGCCAGTAAATGACAGATGCATTTGATGCTGGTAAATTACAGATATATGCATGTGATGTAGGTTAAAGACAGACATATGGATGTGATGTAGGTAAATGACAGATATGCATATGAAGTAGGTAAATGACAGACATATGGATGTGGCATACAGAAATGACAGGCAGTGCATATGATATAGGTAAATGACAGACATATCCATGTGATGTAGGTATAGGTGAGATATATGCATTTGATGTAGGTAAATGACAGAAATATGCATGTGATGTAGGTATAGGTGAGATATATGCATTTGATGTAGGTAAATGACAGACATATGAATGTGATCTAGGTATAGGTGAGATATATGCATTTGATATAGGTAAATGACAGAAATATGCATGTGACATACAAAAATGAAAGGTATATGTATATGCATGTGATTTTGGTAAATAACAGACATGCATATGATATAGGAACAGTTTATTCATGTGATGTAGGTACATGATAAACATGCATGTGATGTAGGTACATGATAGACATGCATGTGATGTAGGTACATAATAGATATGCATGTGATGTAGGTACATGATAGACATGCATGTGATGTAGGTACATGATAGACATGCATGTGATGTAGGTACATGATAGACATGCATGTGATGTAGGTACATGATAGACATGCATGTGATGTAGGTACATGATAGACATGCATGTGATGTAGGTACATGATAGACATGCATGTGATGTAGGTACATGATAGACATGCATGTGATGTAGGTACATGATAGACATGCATGTGAAGTAGGTACATGATAGACATGCATGTGATGTAGGTACATGATAGACATGCATGTGATGTAGGTACATGATAGACATGCATGTGATGTAGGTACATGATAGACATACATGTGATGTAGGTACATGATAGACATGCATGTGATGCAGGTACATGATAGACATGCATGTGATGTAGGTACATGATAGACATGCATGTGATGTAGGTACATGATAGACATGCATGTGATGTAGGTACATGATTAGCATGTTATACATGTACAATATAATAATTAAAGTGGGGGACACTTCCCTCCATTCTCATACGACCTATTTAAGAGTCAATAATATTTTAAGCTAGAGTTCACATAGCATTATAAATTTGGTACTGTAATGCATTTTACTTTGTAAGCCTGTCCAACTTACTATGATAACATGAAGGAATGCCAGAACATTTCTCATGCTACAGTACTGTTCAACATTACCAAGGAATGCTAGACCATTTTTCATGCTAAGGTACTGTTCAACATTACCAAGGAATACCAGACCATTTTCCATGCTACAGTACTGATCAACATTACCAAGGAATGCCAGACCATTTATCATGCTACAGTACTGTCCAACATTACCAAGGAATGAAAGACAATTTTCCATGCTACAGTACTGTTCAACATTACCAAGGAATGCCAGACCATTTTCCATGCTACAGTACTGTTCAACATTACCCAGGAATGCCAGACCATTTCTCATGCTACAGTACTGTTCAACATTACCAAGGAATGCCAGACCATTTTCCATGCTACAGTACTGTTCAACATTACCAAGGAATGCCAGACCATTTTCCATGCTATAGTACTGTTCAACATTACCAAGGAATGCCAGACCATTTCTCATGCTACAGTACTGTTCAACATTACCAAGGAATGCAAGACCATTTTCCATGTTATAGTACTGTTCAACATTACCAAGGAATGCCAGACCATTTCTCATGCTACAGTAATGTTCAACATTACCAAGGAATGCCAGACCATTTTCCATGCTACAGTACTGTTCAACATTACCAAGGAATGCCAGACCATTTCTCATGCTACAGTACTGTTCAACATTACCAAGGAATGCCAGACCATTTCTCATACTACAGTACTGTTCAACATTACCAAGGAATGCCAGACCATTTTCCATGCTACACTACTGTTCAACATTACCTAGGAATGCCAGACCATTTCTCATGCTACAGTAATGTTCAACATTACCAAGGAATGCCAGACCATTTTCCATGCTACAGTACTGTTCAACATTACCAAGGAATGCCAGACCATTTCTCATGCTACAGTACTGTTCAACATTACCAAGGAATGCTAGACCATTTTTCATGCTAAGGTACAGTTCAACATTACCAAGGAATACCAGACCATTTTCCATGCTACAGTACTGATCAACATTACCAAGGAATGCCAGACCATTTTCCATGCTACAGTCCTGTTCAACATTACCAAGGAATGCCAGACCATTTCCCATGCTACAGTCCTGGTCAACATTACCAAGGAATGCCAGACCATTTTCCATGCTACAGTACTGTTCAACATTACCAAGGAATGCCAGACCATTTCTCATGCTACAGTACTGTTCAACATTACCAAGGAATACCAGACCATTTCTCATACAACAGTACTGTTCAACATTACCAAGGAATGCCAGAACATTTCCCATGCTACAGTACTGTTCAACATTAACAAGGAATGCCAGACCATTTTCCATGCTACAGTACTGTTTAACATTACCAATGAATGCCAGACCATTTCCCATGCTACAGTCCTGTTCAACATTACCAAGGAATGCCAGACCATTTCCCATGCTACAGTATTGTTCAACATTACCAAAGAATGCCAAACCATTTCTCATGCTACAGTACTGTTCAACATCACCAAGGAATGCCAGACCATTTCCTATGCTACAGTACTGTTCAACATCACCAAGGAATGCTAGACCATTTTCCATGCTACAGTACTGTTCAACATTACCAAGCAATGCCAGACCATTTCCCATGCTACAGTACTGTTCAACATTACCAAGGAATGCCAGACCATTTCTCATGATACAGTACTGTTCAACATTGCCAAGGAATGCCAGACCATTTCCAATGCTACAGTACTGTTCAACATTGCCAAGGAATGCCAGACCATTTCTGATGCTACAGTACTGTTCAACATTACCAAGGAATGCCAGACCATTTTCCATGCTACAGTACTGTTCAACATCACCAAGGAATGCCAGACCATTTCTCATGATACAATACTGTTCAACATTACCAAGGAATGCCAGACCATTTCTCATACTACAGTACTGTTCAACATTACCAAGGAATGCCAGACCATTTTCCATGCTAAGGTACTGTTCAACATTACTAAGGAATGCCAGACCATTTCTCATACTACAGTACTGTTCAACATTACCAAGGAATGCCAGACCATTTCTCATACTACAGTACTGTTTAACATTACCAAGGAATACCAGACTATTTCCCATGCTATGGTACTGCTCAACATTACCAAGGAATGCCAGACCATTTCCCATGCTATGTTACTGTTCAACATCACCAAGGAATGCCAGACCATTTCCCATGCTACAGTACTGTTCAACATTACCAAGGAATGCCAGACCATTTTCCATGCTACAGTACTGTTTAACATTACCAATGAATGCCAGACCATTTCCCATGCTACAGTCCTGTTCAACATTACCAAGGAATGCCAGACCATTTTCCATGCTACAGTACTGTTCAACATTACCAAGGAATGCCAGACCATTTCCCATGCTACAGTACTGTTCAACATTACCAAGATCATGCCTACTTCATATGCAGAATGGAATACTGCCCACTCAATGGTCCAAGAAATGATATACTGCACCTATTTATGACTTAATTTTGTATTATTATTATAATGTGAACTCACATGTCACAGATTCATTTTTTTTTTATGCACACATATGTGGTAGACCAGTCTAACTTTAAAATAAATGGTGCCAAATTAAGATAACAAACAGGCTTTATTGGTATGACTGATGGACGCTATATGACTAAAGAATGTTAGAGAAGAGGGATTTTGTTAAGCTTAAAAACATGCTGCATCTGGAAAGAGGACACATCAATAGCACTTTAAATATTTTGAAATAAGAATTTGAGAGTGATATAATACATTAGTCATCATTTGTGGATTTTATGACTGTGAAAGTTACTGTTAAAAGTGTGAAAGTGAGTTTGGCTGATTTGTGATAAGATTCTGGTAAGTAGCAAAAACAATGTATGTTTGACATAAAGTCTAATGTCATTATGGCAGTAATATAAAGACTGCTCTTTTCATGCTTATATTAAACTTTTTGCCACTTATATTAGTAACAATTACACTTATACCTCTTAAAGTAGGCATTAGTGTACCTACAACAAATTAAGATTCACATTTCATACAATTTCCCTTTGATCTGGTACCTGGGTAACCAATCATTAGGATGGTTAAGTACCCAATAGAAATTTCCTAAAATTTTGACAGCTTTATTGATGAGCACTTTGTATTTCTGGTAAATAATAATTTAAATTAATTCCACCCAAATGCAACAGTAATACTGATTATGCTGAAGATATTAATGCAAGAATGAGTAATTATGAAGTAAACAACATTATATAAAAATCTTAAGACACAAAAGTAGAAACAGTCAAAAGCACACATCAAGAAAATTTTAAGTTGTAAACAAGATAAAATCTGTCACTAAAATTATAATAAAAACAGTAAAAATCAGGTTGAACAGATTTTTCATGGGGAATTCCAATGCCCCTGATTCAGATAAACATGTTTTCATTAGTAATGATCTGAATATTTAGTCCACACTCATCAAAAATATTTTGCTATGTATAAAGTTGTTTACCAAAATGTATGGCTTTAGTCAGGTACACAGTGTACTTGATTTTGGACAAAATCAGGTAAAAATTACAAATATATGTAACATATCATCATTAAGAAAATGCAACAAATAATATAAATTAAATATGCATAACAATGTGATGTAGATAAATTACATGCATGTGCTTGTGATCAGTAATAGCCATATACTACCTTTGCCTCCAATGTGGGGGAGGTCATTGGTTCGATCCCTGTCTGAGTCATACCAAAAACTTACAAAAATGTTACTAACATCTGCGTTACATAGCACTTAGCATTAAGAGGTTAGTGTTCAAACTGGTTGGTCTGGTGTCAGGATAATGTGATTGGGTGGGACATCATGCTACGTGTCTGCAGCATAATGCCCCAGTGCTAGACATCACTATAAACTGCGACATGCAGACAGTGATATGACTGAAAAATTCTTAAAGCTGCATTAAACATCCAAATCACATGCACACACACACTCCATCCTTCCCTGTTCCCTACCACCCTTTGGGAAATTTCCAAATCCCATGCCTGTCCAATCCTTATGTTGTCTTTCAACCTCTTTTTCTGTCTGCCTCTCTTCTACACCCTTACACTGTGCTTTGCAAGATTGTTGTTTTTGCCAGTACAGATGATCTTGAGACATGGACTTCAGTTTGAGCCTTTTTTACAGTGGTCAAGAGGTCTTCATAGGATCCAATGGTTTATTGGATCCTATTGTGGACTTCTTTGTTGGTTACTTGGTCAATGTATGAGATGCCCAAGATCTTGTGGTGGCATCTCATTTAAAAGGTTTGGATACTTCTTTGTAGCTCTTTTTTGAGCATCTATGTTTCACAAGCTAGAAAGATGGATATGACAATCAAGTGCATCAGCCTTGTATTGGTATCTTTCCATATTGGTCTCAACTTTGTTATTGCTTCTTTTATTTGGGCAATATCTGCAAATTGCTTTAAACTTGTGATTCTCTCCAGCTTCTGTCCACTGATCTTCATTTCTGCACTGATGCCATTGGTGTTGTTTGTCATCAGTTTGGTTTTTTCAGTGCTAATCTCCATATGATATGCTGCAGAGGTTGTGTCAAGGTGTTCAAATAAGCCAGCCAGTTCTTTTTCATCTGCTAAACCATCAATGTCAAGGTTGGTGATTGTTTTTCTTATGTTGACAGTGCCCTTGTGGTCATGCATGGTATCCTCCATGATCGTTTCCAGGAAAATGTTGAATAGTGCAGGTGACAGCATACATCCCTGTCTGACTCCAACTGTTGTTCATAACCAATCTCCTCACCTGCCATTGATGAGGACAGCACTGGTAGCTTTGTCATAGAGGTTCTCAACAACCTGCACCAGGTTTGAGCTGATGTACGTCCTCATAGTTGCCCATAAGGCTGCATATCATACCCTATCAAAGACCTTTTTGAAATCTATAAAGATGTGATATTGCTGATGCTGAAGGTATTTCTTACAAAGGAGGATGAAATTGAAGATTTGCTCTGTGGTGCTTCTTCCTGCTTGGAAGCCTGCCTGCTTTTCAGCAATAATTTTCTCTGCTTGAGGCTTTAGTCTGTTAAGAATTATCTTCAGCATAACTTTGCTCAGGTGACTGATCAAACTGAAGGTTTTGTAGTTTTGGCATAGCTGTAGGTTTCTTGCTTGGGGAGCATGATGACCAAAGATTGAGTCCATGTGGTGGGCTATTTTCCTGTCTGCCATGTCTTGTTGCAGATTGTTGTTAAGACTGTGACTATATTTTCTCCTCTTGTTTGAATGAGTTCTGCTGATATGTTATCAATGACAGCTGACTTTCCTTTTTTATGTGACCTAACTGCAATTTCTACTTCTTCATAAAGAATGGAGTTGTCATCACTTTTTCTGCCTGAGAGCAATTTAGTATATTTGGATCTCCTTGGGTCTTATGATTGTACATTTCAGATCAGTATTCTGTCCAATGCTAGAGGATCTATTGATCTTCTGTGAGGCATTTTCCTGATTTGTCTTGGATGATGGTAGTTTTCCCTTGTTTATGAGCTGTGAGATCTTTCACTAGTTGATATGCCAGTTTTCTGTCATTTCTACTAAGACCGTCTTTGATTTTGCAGCATTTTCTTTCTATCCAGGGTTCCTTTGCCTTTTTCATGCTTTTCCTGATCATGTTGTTTATATCTCTGTTATTTTCTAGCTCCTTCAAGATATCTTTTTTTCTTTTTTCAGTTTTCTTTTGTTGCATTTTAAGGATATCTTTTGTGATCCAAGGTTTCTTTGATATTGGCAATGATCTGGTTAGGTGTGCTAGTCACAGCTGTGATGCATGTGGTTTTTAAGGACTTTAGGTCAGTGTCTTGACTTTCCAGGGTTATCAAAGGTGTGCTAGTCACAGCTGTGATGTATGTGGTTTTTAAGGACTTTAGGACAGTGTCTTGGCTGTCCAGGATTATCAAAGGTGCAAATTTACCATTGCTTGGAAGGCTTTTCAAATCGGATTCTTAGTTAGGCTTTTTGATCATTTTCAGGTGGAAGCGAATTGTTGTCATTAATAAATCATGGTCACTTCCGATATCTGCTCCGGGAAAACTTCATGTTCTGACAATATTCAGCCCTGTATAGAAGTGTTTTTTCACCAAGATGTATTCAGTCTGGTTGTGATGTTGTCCATTTGGACTGTGCCAGGTCCATCTTCTAGATGCTATATGAGGATTAAGATTGTTATAGGCAACAAACTCCAAGAGCCTGAGTTCTTTTTGCATTGCAGAAGGATCCACAGGTGCTTTGCAAGTTTGCCTGTGAATCGACTCCCGCCTTTGCATTCCATTCTCCTTGTACAAACTGAATCTCCTTCTTGGGTGAGTTGTCAGTGACATCTTGTAGTTATAAAAATTATCCAATTTCTTGTCATCATAGATGTGGCAACATCATAGCTTGATGTGGGTGCATAGGCCTGTATGATTGTGAAGGTAATTGCCCTCCAGCGGATGTTAATGAGCCTTCTTGAGACTGGGCAGCAACCCATAATGCTGTTCACAATGCCCTTGTGAACAGGAAATCCAATGCCATAACTGTGTTTGTCCCCTATTCCACTGAAGTAGAGATTATGCCCTTACACTGTTGTTGTTTCGCTAAAGTTTTCCAGCACACTTTGCAGACCAATAATGTTCCAGTTTTTTTAACTTCCCTCAATGCTCTAACATTCCATGTACCAATGATGATGTCTCTCCCATGGATGTTGGTAGTGGGAGCACCAGTAGCATACTTGTCATCACCATCCTGGTGTGCAGCGGAAGGCGTGGTCATTGTTGACCCAGGCTGTGACCAATCCAGTATGGAAGAATTGTTCGTTGTCTTTATGCGGTGTGTAAAGGGCAAGATGCAACCTGGTGGAGCCCATCCCTCTCCAGACTGGATGGCCACAAATCCACTGATATAATATGGCATGCCCTGGCCCTGAGCACATGGTTGTTGAACTTCTGCCCAGTGATGCTGTGCTATCATCACACTTTTTTACCCATAGTTGGGAGACTCCGGTGGTGGAGGGTGGGAGTGTCTTATTCACTCCTATATTGATCCAATTGACCTATACCACTGCCCTGTAACATGTATTTAATCCAAATAATAAATAAATGATAAATATATACAATTCTATAAGTCCAGCACATTTCATACTGAGCTACTTTGGCACCCGTGGGTATTATTGAAAATAATTAAGAACAATGCTTATAAATGATCATTATGCATTACATTTTTATTTCGTTGCATCACACACATTTAACAGATGGGGTCTGAGAATGTGCAATTCAGGCATATTTTAGTGTATCACACCCATTCTAATTAGATGGCATCTGTGAATATGTCACATTTAGTTTTGGGTATATTGTATCATACATTGTAACTCTGTGAGGTATAACAAAGTGTATGGCACTTTGTATCTAGAGGGGGCACGGTCTTAATTAGGTTTATCGTACATAACTAAATTTGGTCTGAGAATGTGTTAAAGATGGTTATAGATGTATCACATTGTAACTGGCTGGGGCCTGAGAATGTGTTACAGGCTTGGTGCATCATGCACATTGTAACTAGACGAGGTCTGACAATGGTTATATATCAGCCGTAATTTGTGAGAGAAGAATTTCACATTTGTTTTTCTCATTCATTTTGTTTGGGGTCAGAGTATATCAAGGGTATGTTACTTTGCTAGGATTTCCTCTTCTTGTCTCTCTCACTCTGTAGTTAACCACTTCAGTGACTTAGTGGTTAGAGTGTCAGCCTTGGATTAGGGAAGTCACGAGTTTGAACTCCAGCTGATTCATACCAAAGACCTTTCAAGATTAATCAGCATTTAGGACGTTAGTATTTGGACTGGTCGGCCTGGTGTCGTGATAATGTGACTGGGTAGGACCTCATGCCACATGTCAGTGATATGATGCCAGTGCTTGACATCACTATACACTGTCACACTGCAGACATCAGAGCGATATGACTGAAAAAAATCTTTAAAGCTGTGTTAGAAATCTAAATCACACACACACACCCACACACACACCCACACACATACACCCACACACATACACACACATACACCCACACACATACACACACTATATAGTTATAAAGTCATCATTTATGTTTTCTCTCTCGCTCTATAGTTATAAAGTCACTGTTATTTATATTAATCAATGCTTGCAGGACAACTGGAATGCCCTGCTGTATGCAGCAAAAGAAGGACATCTGGAGATTGTCATTGAGCTACTAGATAGGGGAGCAAATTTGGAACACAAGGACATGGTGAGTTCTTGAATTTGGGCACTTAGTTTGACAACTTTAACAATTGTAATGTTGCTGGAAACACTTAGTAATGTAAGAGGTATTTAGCTTGGATAGTTCATTTGGTACATCTTCAAGTAAGCATTGACTGGGACATCAATCATTTTCTAAGTCTGTAACATTTGGTGGCAGTAGTTGTGTTATACAACAAAAGTTGATACCCAAGTTATAGGAGATCACAGCCATTGTTCATAAAGAAAGGAGATATATTGCTGAAGATAAATCTATAAATAGGAGTCATTGTTGTGTAAACATTTCATTCTGAAATCGGTGTGCGTGCGTGCGGGGATCCAGCAAGGCATCATGTGGATCACAGAGATTAAGATAAATGCAAGGGCTAGTAGATTTTATCTTCTACCTGAAATCCACAACAAGGAAACCCAGGCAGACCTATAATCTCCATCAATGGGCATCATACAGAAAGGATATCAGAATATTTGGATCATTTTATGAAACCTTATGTCCACAAATTAGCATCACATCTTCAGGACATGACAGATTACCTCATAAAAAAGCAAAACCATTACTTACAGATACATTACTTGTTTCTTTAGATGTCACATCTTTGTATACCAATATACCACACAATGAAGGGATACAGGCATGTAGATAAACATGGGAAAAAAAGAACTGTAGGCAATCGACCCACACACTTCCTAGTCCAACTCCTGGAGTTTAATGAAGAAAACTACCTCCAAATCAACGGAACCATAATGAACACAAAAATTTTCCCTTCATATGCTAATATTTTTATGGGAAAAATGGAGGGTCAACTTTTAGCATTAGTTGAACTTCACTATTATCAATGGGTATGCTTTATCGATATAGAAATGAAATGGCAATATGGAAGAGAATGTCTGGATGATTTCATATCAAAGGCATACAACTTCCATACTTAAATAAAATTCACAGCAGATGTTTCTATCTCAAACCACATTTTCATAAACATCAACCAGGCTGATAGAAAACAAACTCTGTACAGACATCTACTCGAAACCAGCAGACAAACACCAGTATTTCTTCCCAACCAGCTATCATCCAAAACACTGCATTAGGATCATCCCATATAGCTGGGCACTGAGGATACGCAGAATTTGCTCCGACGATGAAACATTCCTAAAAAGTGTTATCTTAATATCTAATTTACTGAGGCTACAACAAAGACCTGATTGTGGAGGGTAAACAAACAAGCCCTGATGATCTACTGCAATAAAAAGGCTGAACAAACAAACCAGGATGATCTACTACAATCCAGAAGGCTGAACAAACAAATCACGATGATCTACTAAAATAGGAAAAAAAGGAAATTATTGATAGGATACCATTTATCCTGATATACCATCTAGACAACCCCAAAGTAGGTAAAATCATCGGGAAACACTCGCTCATCATGGAATCATTGATTGCACTAAAGTCGATCCTCCCAAACCTGTAGTATCAAAAAGCCTCCAGGACGTCCTAGTCAGAGCAAAGCTAATGCCAATCTCTAATCAAGACCAACCTAGTCAATCTGGCCCCTGCTGTGATAAAGGGTGCAAAACCTGTTAACATATGATGTAGACCAGGACATTTTATAGCACAGTGACTTAGAAAAAAACTACCAGGGTGCAAACAAAATATGCAAAACAATGTAGTTTATCTCATCACTGTAAGATCTTTAGCCATCAAAAAAACCCTGAGAAGCTACACAAAAGGATCACCCTTCCTAGATCTTATTCGATGACAATAAAGCTGTACAGAAGCCCAGTTTTCCTCCCCTGTCCACACTTTCAGTGATATAACACTTATTGCAATTGCTATCGATTTTCTGTCTTTCTCAGTGAGTCACTCATTGTCAAGTCTCACCAGTCCCGAATCTTGTCTTACCATCTCTTTCTCTACCTGCCTCTTTCTTCCTTGTACAGTGCCTTGCAGGATTGTCTTGGCAAGTCCTGATGATTATGAGACATGGGTATACCACTGCAGTTGACATTTTTTCACTGGTCAGGAGGTCTTCATGAGGCTAAATGGCTTGCCTGATCTTTTGCTGTATTTCTTCATTGGTAACATGGTCTTTGTATGAGACAGCGAGGATGTTTTGAAAGCATCTCATCTCTGTAGCCTGTATTCTTTTCTCTAAGTCAGCTGTTATGGTCCATGATTCACTGACAAAGAGAAATACGGAGATCACCAGTGAGTGCATTAGTTTGACATGTGAACTGAGTGCAATGTTCTTGTCGCTCCAGATGGGCTTCAGTTTTGTCAGTGCAGCTGTTGTCTGCACAATCCTGGAGAGTACTTCAGGCTTCGATCCTTCATCTGTTACAATTGCCCCCAAATTTTTGAAGCTGTGGACTGTTTCTAGTTTAGAACAGAACAGATTGGTTTTTTAATTTTTTATCTTCACATATTCTTTGTTAAAAATACTGTGAGGTACTGAACCATTCTGTAGGAATTTGGCGCTAAAGTCATCTTGTTTATTCTATTTGATGCATATGTTACAGCAAAAATGTTTCTCAAATGATTTCTGTGATAGATTAGAAAAAAAGAGGAAAACTGACTCAGTGATAAATACATGAATAACACAATAAAGTGCCATTCTAAGGTAGCTTCACACCCATTGCAGGCGATGTAAAATAGGATTTTAATATTGGTCATAGTGTAAAACACACCTTGAATTAGCTCGTTTTATTAACTCCAATACTAAGGTAACTTCTTTGTTTACAGCAGAAGTAAATTGTGGAAACAAATTTTATAAATGCAGGGGCATTATTTACTGAGCTCTTAATAGAAAACTGTCTACAACTAGTGGTAGAATACAACTTTGGTTCTTTGTTCAAACACATGCTTCCTGACACTAAAATTGTGGAAAATATAAACATGTTTTGTACATATGCGTATTGAATGTTATTACATTATATGTGGATTATGCTTTTTCTGCTCAGATTACTCCTTTTGTCCACTTGGATTATGCTTTTTCCTCTCAATGGGTTGGCATGTATGTGATGTATTTGCTTGTTTTAAATGCTTAGTTATTTATAAGAAATAGCAGATTTGTAGTCAGTTGTGGTCATAGTTTAGTAACTAACATCTTATAAACTTTTATACCTTAAAAGGCATTTTTGTGGGGGAAAGAGTTGTTCTTTTGTACATGTGGAACAACGTGTTATGGTTAGTGGCAGAAGCTGTATTTTATCTACTTTCTAAATAATTATTTTTTGTTGGAGAACAACACTACTGGCTTTGGACAAAGACATTGACTGAAATTATTTCTAAACTGGAACAGAACAATACAAACTGCTTCAAAGTGAAAATTCTGGACTTTTTGTGTTAGCCTTCATCTGACGTCATCATCTGACGTCATCTTGGACTGGAACTGAGTTTCAGACTATATCAATTTAGAACTGTTTGTTCACAGGCCTTAGGTGTTTTTGTAACCTTAGAACAAATTTTTGGATCTCCTTCATAAATCATAAGTCTTCTTTGATATATTTACCTTTTCTCCATGTTTTCTATGGAAATAAATTATTTTTGTTAAAATTTATAAAGATTGTTGTCTTCACTCTTTCTTTGTGTTACTTTGAATGAGCCGATACATAACACTATAATTACTACAATAAAAATGAAATATCCAGGATATAGTTTGCACTTATATAAATTTACATACTACAACAGATGTTATGGCTCATCGATTTCTAGATTAATAAAAATATTTTCCAGTACCCGCAGCAAGTTGAAATAAAGTAGTTAAACATAATAAATTTAACTCATTAACACTTGAGCCAAATAGCTAGGCAGTCCCCTACAGCATACTTGCACAGATACCACCTAGAGCAGTGTTAGTCTTACCAGTACCTGTATCCCTGAGACCTGCTGACAGCACATGGCTTGCATATTTTTCCATAGGGGGCTACTTAAAGTAAATTTGTTATTATCTTATTTATATTCATTTAATTAGGCTGAAATTTGGCACATCAGTTCTCAATAAAATTATGTACATAATGGTATAAATTTCATGCAGTAATGATACTCCTGCATAAAGGTGAAAGTAAATGATGAAGTTACCAATTTGCTTCTCTTACCATTAAATAATTCATAAATCCATTAGGAATTCACACACAATAATTGTCCCATAAAATGATTCTATTACACAGAAATTCCACTTATCATCTCTCTTGTAAACTTAACCTCCCGTGAATGCTGTTCCAAAATGCATATATTTTCCATGCTCTTGTCTTATCTTTCTTCCGTAAAATTCTCACTGAAAATTTAAAAGCTAATAAAACACTTAACAAATTTTGAATTATGAACACTCGTTACAAATTTTAATTCTCAAACATTTATTTAATGATTCTTAAAAAGATCTACATGATATGGCTTAAAACAATCTACACACAAATGGTATATTACACTAAATACACATTCATAAATTCCCGGCATCGCTTTTGTTTACTGCATTGTCAACATCTTCCCCTCTTCTCACCATTCTTAGGAAAGTGGCCTCCTGTGTTTGTAGCTAACAATAAGCAATTTTGCCAGATTCATCTTAAAATCAATCAACTATCCTGTGTGCTTTTACCTATCTGTTCCTGCTCCGCTTGACATGATGTTCTTATTTTTTCATTAGTATGAATCCATTGGTGACGGCAATATCAAACAAAAACCCAAAAAGGTACAACCACTTTTTAGCTGCTCTGTATGTTTTGTACTGTGTTCTCAGCTGGTCTGCTATGTCCACTCCGTTCATGTTACAGTTGTATTCTTGGACGATGGATGGTGCTTTGATGTTCCTGATATCTCCATTTTTGGATTTGCGCTGTATTGTCTACTCTATAGCTGCTGAATCTTCTGCCTCTTGTCCATCCAAACACAGGCTATTAATTCCCCTCGCTGTGCTGTTTTTAATTCCCCTTGAACCTTAATATATCTCTTAAGATGCTGTATAGGATGTCCTCTTCTGTTGTTTTTTGCAGTTCTATGTGCATACATACCTTTCTGTAATAGCTTCTCGAATAAATCTGGACTGGTGAAATAATTATCTACATTTACTATATGGTTTCTTTCCCAAATCTTTTGTGTTAGGTCCATAATGACACGTGTTGCTAATCCCACTTCTCTAGTACCTGCATCCTTACTTGTATCAACCTGAAATTCATTTGCTGGGTCAGCCCTCATCCAGACCTTGATTCCATACTTGGTATGCTTGGCTAGTATATACTGGCAAAAGGCTAACCTACCTCTAAATTTTATCATGGCTTTATCTACACTTACATTTTGATGAGGATTGTAGTTTTGTAAGCAGCAGTTTTGAATGGTATTGTACACTGGCCTCACATGGTGCACCTTGTCATGACCTGGTTGAAGTCTAGGAGGATTATGATGACTATCATTTATATGAAAATATTGTGATATTTTATCAAACCTATCTCTCTTCATGATCTTTCTCAAACATAGGTTTCCAAATAAGGCATCTGTTGACCAGTACATGGCTGTCTCAGAGAGCTGAAGAATGCTCATAAAAACTCTCATTCCCATCCATGCTTTCAATTCTCTCTCCATAACATCTCGCCAGTTTTGGTCTTTTTTCTTCACCTGCTTTCACCTTGCATAGAGATTGGTCTTGCGTACAATCAACTGAAACAAAAATGCTGGAAAGAAAAGCTCAAAAAAATTAAATTCCTTTGCATAAAGGTCTAAATCTTTTGTTGGTCCTGATGTTGGTCTTGAGAATTGCCTCTTGTCAATGTGTATGCAGTTTTTTATAATCCATTGATCATCTTTCCTATTATTTTCTTCTTCCATTCTCTTCAACATTCTCATCCTCATTCTCATCACTATTATCATCAATGGCTATTTGAATGTCACTATCAGTCTCATTCGATGAGAATCCTGAAAATTCTCCCTCAGAGTCTGTCAGGTAAAAGTCCACTCCAAGTGGCTGATTCTTGTCAATTGTATCATTTTCAATCTAAATATCTTCACTATTTCTGTGCTATTAAAATCAAATTTTTTCCTTTGTTCACCAGTGTTCAATCTATATATGTAAGCTAAAATTTTATTGGTTCAACTGCCTGAATAATTAGGAAATGGCTTGAAATCAACCAATGGTTTGCTATGACTTAACTCGTCATGCAAGAAATAAGCCATGCCAAATACTTCCACTTAAATTAGGTGCCTGGATAAAAGCTAGGTAAACTCTGCCACGCTATCAAGGCGCTCGGGAGATGAGGGAGGAAAAGTGCAACGAGTTATCAGTTATCGGGGTACCAGGGATTAATGAGTTAAAGTTTTAATCCCATGTAGAAGCAGCCATGTAAAGTTTTGCAAACACAATGTTTTATTGTATTTTATTTGTTTGTCTTGTCTATGATTTGTATTTGCCTTTGAAAAAGACTCAAAGTTTGGAAATTATATATATATATATATATATATATATATATATATATATATATATATATATATATATATATGTGTGTGTGTGTGTGTGTGTGTGTGTGTGTGTGTGTATATATATATATATATATATATAGATGCAATAAACGGACGACATACAATACGAAACTAGTAACTAACTAGCCTAAGTGCTTTCGACTCCTAATGAGTTTTTTTCAAAGGCAAATACAAAACATATATACGACAAACAAATAAACACAAAAACGTTGTGTTTGTAAACCTCTACATGGCTGTCTCCACATGTGTTAAAACTATAAATACAACCAGCTTGTATAGACTAGTTGTGGAAACTGAAAACGGTGTATAATTCCCTAAAAGTCTACAAGCCAAAGCGACATCTATTTTTACTTTTTGTACATTTATGAAACACAGATTATATCCCAGATATTTGATTCTATACCGGTTATTCTTATAGTAAAAATTGAAGGATAATAAGAAGATTTAGAAAATATTAAATTCTACTAGTGCATAGTTTTCATTTTCTAGTCTTCTTGGTTTAGACCACTTGGTTTCAATGTTCTAAGGCGGCGTATCCAGTATGATTCCTTTTCCTTCCTGGTTTCGGAACTCCAGCTGTGGTTGTTAGCAATAGCGATAAGTATTATATCACTGAAAGTGTGGCATAGGGAGGAGAAGTGTTCTGCGACCGGGCTTCTGTACAGCTTTTTTGTCATCCAATCAGATCTATGAAGGTTTATCCTTTTGTGTAGCTTTTCAGTTTCTCCGACGTACTGAAGGCCACAGATCTTACATGTAATGAGATAAATCACATTCTCTGTTTTGCACGTTTTGTTTGGACCATGTATGTTTAGTTTTTCTTTAGTCACTGTGCTGGTGAATGTCTTGGTCTCTATCATATGCTGATAGGTTTTGCATCTTTTATCGACACAGGGTCCAGATTGACTAGGTTGGTTTTGACTAGCGATTGTTGTTAGCTTGGCCCTGACTAGGATGTCCTTTAGGATTTTTGGTCTCCGGTAAGCTACTACAGGTTTGTTTAGAAGTATTAGGTTTAGTATGTCTGACGATTACACAGTTGGCCAATGGTTTGCGATGATTTTACCTACTTTGGGATTGTCTGGGCGATAGGTCAGAATAAATGGTATCCTATCAACCTTTTCTTTCTGTCCATATCTGAGTAAGTCATCACGGTTTGTTTGTTTGACCCTTTGGATTGCCTCTGCAATCAGGTCTTTGTTGTAGCCTCGTAAATTAAATGTTTAGCCAGCTTTCTAGAAAGGTCTGAAGAGCTGGCTAAACATTTAAATAATGTGTGTGTGTGTGTGTGTGTGTGTGTGTGTGTGTGTGTGTGTGTGTGTGTGTGTGTGTGTGTGTGTGTGTGTGTGTGTGTGTGTGTGTGTGTGTGTGTGTGTGTGTGTGTGTGTGTGTGTGTGTGTGTGTGTGTGTGTGTGTGTGTGTGTGTGTGTGTGTGTGTGTGTGTGTGTGTGTGTGTGTGTGTGTGTGTGTGTGTGTGTGTGTGTGTGTGTGTGTGTGTGTGTGTGTGTGTGTGTGTGTGTGTGTGTGTGTGTGTGTGTGTGTGTGTGTGTGTGTGTGTGTGTGTGTGTGTGTGTGTGTGTGTGTGTGTGTGTGTGTGTGTGTGTGTGTGTGTGTGTGTGTGTGTGTGTGTGTGTGTGTGTGTGTGTGTGTGTGTGTGTGTGTGTGTGTGTGTGTGTGTGTGTGTGTGTGTGTGTGTGTGTGTGTGTGTGTGTGTGTGTGTGTGTGTGTGTGTGTGTGTGTGTGTGTGTGTGTGTGTGTGTGTGTGTGTGTGTGTGTGTGTGTGTGTGTGTGTGTGTGTGTGTGTGTGTGTGTGTGTGTGTGTGTGTGTGTGTGTGTGTGTGTGTGTGGTATTTTCAGACAGCAAATATATTTGTGTAAGGAAAGTTTAATGTCTTTATTTCAGTGTGGGTGGACAGCCTTGATGTGGGCCTGTTATAAAGGGAGAGAAAATGTTGTGCATGAACTACTGGACAGGGGAGCAAACCCCAATGTCAAAGCAGAGGTGAGTTTGGTCCCCTCATATAATATTTAAATACTATGGCCAGAAGGTGTTCATATTTATTTCCATGTTTTGTGCAAGAACACACAAAAATGTTTTCTTCATGTCTCAACTTTTAGGCCAGTCAACTTACAAGTCAGTGAGATGTTTGATTTCATTTTTCTTTATGCCATGTTGGAATTATCGTACAGAGCTCTCAACAACTAAAACTGCCATGCTTACTAATAAAGCCAGCAGGGCTGACATTGACTGAAGCTCTGATGCAACACACAGACATGTACTTTTAATTATAGGCAACAGGAAATGATGCAGTTGAAGCTCTTATTCTTAAAGTCAATTACATTAACTCTGAAATTTGATTCAGGGCTTGGTGCCAGGAATGGCATTACCATGGTAGATTAAGCAAATCCACTGTGTACATATATGACAAAATTGAATTGAATTGAAAGATTGATTGGTAAAATATTGAGATGGAATATAATGTATATATCCTGTTATTTCAGTCTTAGCAAATACAACATTGGTGAGAACTATGTCTAGAATTAATTTAAAGTTCTTCCGGTAGTAAATAATTGGATGGACATGTTCTTTTGCATTTGCAGATCAGCATGACATGTTTGGCATGGGCTGCAGGACGAGGCTACACAGAGATTGTCAAGGCTCTGCTTCAGAAGGGAGCAAAAGTCAACATTACAGATAAGGTATAGTTCCAGTTAAACCATAGAGGTCAACATTACAGATAAAGTATAGTCCCAGTTAAACCATACAGGTTAACAGTACAGATAAGGTATAGTCCCAGTTAAACCATTCAGGTCAACATTACAGATAAGTTATAGTCCCAGTTAAACCATACAGGTCAACATTACAGATAAGGTATAGTCCCAGTTAAACCATACAGGTTAACAGTACAGATAAGGTATAGTCCCAGTTAAACCATACAGGTCAACATTACAGATAAGTTATAGTCCCAGTTAAACCATACAGGTCAACATTACAGATAAAGTATAGTCCCAGTTAAACCATACAGGTCAACATTACAGATAAGGTATAGTTCCAGTTAAACCATACAGGTCAATATTACAGATAAAGTATAGTCCCATTTAAACCATACAGGTTAACAGTACAGATAAGGTATAGTCCCAGTTAAACCATACAGGTCAACAGTACAGATAAGGTATAGTCCCAGTTAAACCATTCAGGTCAACATTACAGATAAAGTATAGTCCCAGTTAAACCCATACAGGTTAACAGTACAGATAAGGTATAGTCCCAGTTAAACCATACAGGTCAACATTACAGATAAAGTATAGTCCCAGTTAAACCATACAGGTCAACAGTACAGATAAGGTATAGTCCCAGTTAAACCATTCAGGTCAACATTACAGATAAAGTATAGTCCCAGTTAAACCCATACAGGTTAACAGTACAGATAAGGTATAGTCCCATTTAAACCATACAGGTCAACATTACAGATAAAGTATAGTCCCAGTTAAACCATACAGGTTAACAGTACAGATAAGGTATAGTCCCAGTTAAACCATACAGGTCAATATTACCGATAAAGTATAGTCCCAGTTAACCCTTTACCTCATGCAAACGCCTTTTGGACACCTCTACCTGATTCACTTGGAAGCGCCTTTTGACTCCTGCTGTAAACATCAGCCATTTTTAGCAGGCTTTCGTAGTGCCACCTTCAGAAAAAAAACCTTTGATACTACATTCATTGGTGTGAATGAACATTACATCAGATCACATGATCACTGTTTATGCTCTGGTCAGAATCTGCTATTTAAAGTAACTGGATCATATTTTCCATTCCCCAAAATGAAAGTCGCAGATTTCTTCAGTACTCACTAGAGTTTTCCCAATTAGAATCACAACTATGAAAGCTTTAATAACTTAGGTAAAGTTCTGATATTGATGTTGGAAGCCATTAGTTTTTATAAATTAACCAATTCAGCTGATTTAGTGATGTAGACGCAGACAAAAAACTTGTAAATTTCGAGTATGAGAAATGGCAGCTACAGTTGGTCATGTGGCATCACTGACTTGATGGGTAACTTAGATTGTAAAGCACATAAAAATTCTTCTGTGATAAAGATTTATATAGCTATAACGATCAGATTTTGATCTTAAATTTAAACATACATTATATATGTGTAACAAAAATGTAAAATGGTTAAAATTACTGTTAAACGTAACATACACTTCACTTTTTAACAGGCCTATGTGTATGGAGTAGACTGGGTAACAGGTGTATTGTTTATGATGAACTGCACTGGGTAACTTTGCTACTTGTGTATCGAATGGCTAAAAGGCCATATACTCTATGATGTAAAGGGTTAAACCTTACAGGTCAACATTTAAGAAAAGGTATAGTCACAGTTTATTGATAACTTCTAGGTCAACATAACAGATACAGTATATAGTCACA
This sequence comes from Potamilus streckersoni, assembly GCA_016746295.1. Taxonomy (NCBI): domain Eukaryota; kingdom Metazoa; phylum Mollusca; class Bivalvia; order Unionida; family Unionidae; genus Potamilus; species Potamilus streckersoni. Next base: position 118,197 of record JAEAOA010000868.1, on the reverse strand, counting down.
GTTAATTGAAATGTTATTGGTAAACATAAGATACATTATAGTCACAGTTAAATAAAGTCTTATAGGTCAACATAACAGATAAAGTATAGTCACAGTAAATTGAAATCTTACAGGTAAACATAACAGATATAGTATAGTTACTATGACCTCCTCTTACCACTGCTAGGTAGCTAGGTAGTTATCATTACCTCCCCATACCACTGCAAGGTAGCTGGGTAGTTACCATTACCTCCCTTTACCACTGCTAAGTAGCTGGGTAGTTATCATTACCTCCCCTTACCACTGTTAGGTAGCTGGGTAGTTACCATTACCTCCTGTTACCATCACTAGGTAGCAGCATAGTTTAGCTACCTCACTGGATAGAGGACACATCCTTGGCACTCATTGATTGCTTATTATGACACACTTTTCTTGCTTGCAAGTGTCATTATACTGAGCACCTTTAAGTTATTTTAGTTTCTTTATTTTTGTCTACAGGACACACATAATCTATATTTCTCTTGCAAAGTGTTCTTCACTGTTGTTATTCTCATGTGAGCACAATTGTTTTTTTGCAATAAGTGGTCATTGTCATTTTAGTATAAATGATGATGCTATTTGCCAGAGATTGTGAAGACTTGCATGAGTCTTATCTTCCTTGAACAAAGTATTCTTTGTGAATATGATTAGGATATTATTTCTTTTTGTTGCTGTCATTTTTTTCTTTTTCAATTAAACAATGTTAATCTATTACTTTGATGAGCAATGCCACATACTGGCTGGTAGTAACAAATGGCATGTGGAGTTAAATGGGGATTTGGTTAGTCAATCCATTTTTTCTATATAGATGCTGAGCTGTCCACCCAGCAGATGACTGCACCATCCATCTAAGCGATAGGTAAGCCAGTCATCCAGGGAGCATATAGGTCATTTCTCATTGAACCAACCAGCTAGCAAACTTACTTGCAATTCACGCCAGTAAAAAAAAATAACTTTCCCAGCTTCCAATATAAAAACTGGCTCAATTTTTTTTAAAAGCAGATTACTCATTGTGACATATCTGATGGGTAGAAACCATACAGCATATGGGGGATTGATGAAGGTGCCTTTTCTCCCATGAGTAAGTGCAGGAATATCTACAGCCCCATCCTATGAGTAAGTGCAGGAATATCTACAGCCCCATCCATGAATAAGTGCAGGAATATCTACAGCCCCCTCCCATGAGTAAGTGCAGGAATATCTACAGCCCCATCCCATGAGTAAGTGCAGGGATATCTACAGCCTCCTCCCATGAGTAAGTGCAGGGATATCTACAGCCTCCTCCCATGAGTAAGTGCAGGGATATCTACAGCCCCCTCCCATGAGTAAGTGCAGGGATATCTGCAGTTTTCATATTCCTACCTCACCATATAGCTTATGGAGTTTCAGCTTTGACTTGATTGTGATGTACAGAAATTGGCCAATCTCTTGAGCTTCCAATCTCATCAGCTGCAATCCAAACATGAACATTTTAGCAGACTTAGAAGATGATGTCAGCTTTGCTCATTCTGTTTACACTGTCATTTGGAACACAAGAAGATTTTTGTTTACAAAACCTCATGAATCTGGCACTGCTCTCAGCCTCATGACACTGATACTGCTCTCAGCCTCATGACAATGGCACTGCTCTAAGCCTCATGACAATGGCACTGTTCTCAGCCTCATGATACTAGCACTGCTTTCAGCCTCATGACACTGACACTGCTCTCAGCCTCATGACAATGGCACTGCTCTCAGCCTCATGACACTGACACTTCTCAGCCACATGACACTGCTCTCAGTCTCATGACACTGGCACTACTCTCAGCCTCATGACACTGACACTGCTCTCAGCCTCATGACAATGGCACTGCTCTCAGCCTCATGACACTGACACTGCTCACAGCATCATGACACTGACACTGCTCACAGCATCATGACACTTACACTGCTCTCAGCCTCATGATAATGGCACTGCTCTCAGCTTCATGACACTGACATTGCTCTCAGCCTCACAAAATCATTGCTGTGGTTAACACTGCTGTTTATAAGATGGAGCTGAATGTTTTTCATTTTATCTCTAGGTTAGTGCAGAATATAATGGTAATTCCTGGGATGCTCAAACTGGCAACACTAGCTATTTTTGCTTTCTGAAATTTGGCAGTGATCATTCATATGACTTCATGGCAGTTAGTGCCATTGTAATTAACAGGGCTACCCACCATTGGATTACAGCTTTGACTAATTTCAAACTGGTATAATGAGATGCATGTTTATGCACATTTTCAATGATGCTGCATGATTCCATAGTTCTCCATTCTATGTCCTTTGTTATACAATTGCAGTTTAGTGGTAGAATCTTTATGTACAGAAGCAGGTAGCATGAAAACTGATCCTCCATTATGTATTGGCAGGCAGTATGAAAACTGCCCATCCATGGTGTATTGGCAGACAGTATGAAAACTGCCCCTCCATTGTGTATTGGCAGGCAGTATGAAAACTGCCCCTCCATGGTGTATTGGCAGGCAGTATGAAAACTGCCCCTCCATTGTGTATTGGCAGGCAGTATGAAAACTGCCCCTCCATTGTGTATTGGCAGGCAGTATGAAAACTGCCCCTCCATTGTGTATTGGTATGCAGTTCCTTGGGCATTATGGCTGAATCAGTCTCAACTGCAATAGAGTGTAGACTGAACATAACACTGCTCAACAGCAGTTTGGACACCAGTCTAAATGTAGATGGCCAGATGCCCCACAAATTCTGATTGATTTCAATAAAGGGGATAGTAAACAAGGTTTCTTGTTCCCAAACCTCACAGTAATCATCAGTGACATGTCACCTCAACCACTTGCATGCCTTTTGGTGCCAGATGCTTTTCTTTCAGCATGCTTGGATTGATGTAGACATAAAGACATGAGTGCCCCTGGCCCCCTATTCTCTCCTCAGAATGACACAAAAGACGCAGATATTGTGGATTTGTCATCTTTGCATTCTTTTCAGATGCTGATATAGTTGCAGAGGTGTTGAATGATATTGGCATTGACAACATTGTTGCTGACCTCAGACATCAGATCAAAACATTGCAGTGGTTAAATATAATGACCCTAATTCTAACGTGGACGAGAATGTTTTCCACTTAAAACTAAATTACGTGTAATGTTGTCACAGCATGTTTTGTCAGATCTATCAGTACATTTTTGTGATGAGATGAGTTGCCTATGTTTGTCTCTTTGAACACCATCATTCATTTGGGAGGGGTTTTAGGCCTGTGACTGTTGCACTTCCCCTTGTTTGGTACAAGAATAATAGAGACTATAAGGGTTAAAAACTACCAACAGATTTTCCCATGAAAATCCCTACATTGCCAGACTGGTTAAAAACTGCTGCAGCCACAGATTTTTTAATCCAGGTTAGACAAGTTTCCTCTTCACTCCAGACTCTCTATCAGACTAAAATGCTCTCCACTTTGATGAAGTATGAGGGAAAGTGGTGCATTTTCTGGGACTGGCACAAGATGAACAGCATCACCTTTCAGGGCCTAAATCCCTAGTTGGCCTAATTTGTTTCTGGCTTTTTCTGGGGAAAGAGTTTGTTGAGAATATTATCAGAGGCTACTACTTCTTAATATCCATCTTACTAGGGTGTCATAGCAACTGGCATGTTCAGGCATCAGTGGCAACTGTCATGTTTAGGCATCATGGTAATTGACATGTTCAGGCATCATGACAAGTGACATGTTCAGGCATCATGGCAATTGACATGTTCAGGCATCATGGCAATTGACATATTCAGGCATCATGGCAATTGACATGTTCAGGCATCATGACAATTGACATGTTCAGGCATCATGACAACTGACATGTTCATGCATCATGGCAATTGACATGTTCAGGCATCATAGCAACTGGCATGTTCAGGCATCAGTGGCAACTGTCATGTTTAGGCATCATGGTAATTGACATATTTAGGCATCATGGCAAATGACATGTTCAGGTATCATGATAAGTGACATGTTCAGGCATCATGGCAATTGACATGTTCAGGCATCATGGCAATTGACAGGTTGATTATAATAAAAATCTATCATTAACTACTAGCCAGTTTTGACTCTTCTGCCCAGTGTCCTAAATGGAATATTTGATGGGTTGATTCATTTTGAGCCTCTCTGTTCTTACTTTGCTGAAGTTGATATCTTATAAGACATGCTTTCAGATAACTGTGGCTTTTGCATACATCATGAGTTTCATGACTTTTCAATGAACTTGGACTATCTCCAGTTTGGATCAGATGGTTCTGTGGTCTTAATGATACAACCAGATATTGTTGCTAAGAATAGGTTGCCATCTATGAGCAATCAGAGAATGGGCATATGTTTTATGTATTCAGTTAATACATCTAGAGATGGTAATGCAAGTCCCAAGCATTACTTGAAGTACATAGAAAAAAAATTGTGAGGTCTTTTTTTGGTGAAGGCGAGGAAAGAAGATATAACCTTGAGAGTCCATGCATCTTTTGTGAGGTGGTTAATTTACTTGGAAGTCTCAGAAGATCAGGCATGCCTCTTGAGGGTTTCAGCTCAATACGAGTGGTTTAGATATACCTCATGGACATTTCAGCTCATGAGGTACGAGTGATTTTTGACATGCCTAATGGAGGTTTCAGCTCAATACAAGTGTTTTAGATATACCTCATGAACATGTCAGCTCATGAGATACAAGTGATTTAGACATGCCTCATCAAGGTTTCAGTTCAATATGAGTGGTTTAGATATACCTCGTGCCTTATCAAGGTTTCTTGCCTCATGAATATTTAGCTCATGAGATAAGAGTGATTTAGAAATGCTTTATCAATTTTTCACCTTTGGAGATAAGAGTGATTTCTGCAAGCCTTGCAATCAAACATACCATTGCAATCGAAGACTGTTAGCTGGCATCAGGCTTGTCCAGTTTTTATATTCCTGATATTGCTTAGCAGAGATGAAAATAGAATTTGGTGGATCCAATTGCTGTATCCCAGGCAACCACAAGAACCATAACTCTCAGACAAGGATTTATTGTGTTTGCTGAATTTTCCCAAACTTTTATTGGTAATGAGAATTTAGTATTTTTTTTATTAATGTATGATTTTTGTGGGTTATGTGACTAATAATTTTGCTGCAGTCATGTTAGGAAAACAGGTTATTCTTCATGTTAGTAATCCTACAATTATTCCCTTGAAAGAGTAGATGTAGAATGCTTAGCATTTCATCCCTCATTATGTGTTTTCCAGTTATTAATGTGTTCAGGGAATGTATTCAAAGGTAAAAATGAATTGTTCAGTAAATTATGTTTCTTATCTCAATTCTAAAATCCCTGCCACACCTACCAGCAAATGCCACACCTACCAGCAAATGCCAGCATCCTCATTGACATATCACTCCCTTCAAATGCTAGCACACTCATTGACATATCACTGCCTGCAAATGCCAGCATCCTCATTGATATATCACTCCCAGCAAATGTCAGCATCCTCAATGATATATCACTCCCTGTAAATGCCAGCGTCCTCATTGATATATCACTCCCTGTAAATGCCAGCATCTTCATTTATATATCACTCCCTGTAAATGCCAGCATCTTTATTTATATATCACTCCCTGTAAATGCCAGCGTCCTCATTGGTATATCACTCCCTGTAAATGCTAGCGTCCTCATTGGTATATCACTCCCTGTAAATGCTAGCGTCCTCATTGATATATCACTCCCTGTAAATGCCAGCATCTTTATTTATATATCACTCCCTGTAAATGCCAGCATCCTCATTGATATATCACTCCCTGTAAATGCCAGCATCCACATTGATATATAACTCATTGTAAATGCCAGCATCCTCTTTGATATATAACTTATTGTAAATGCCAGCATCCTCATTGACATATCACTCCCTGTAAATGCCAGCATCCTCATTGATATATCACTCCCTGGAAATGTAAGCATCCTCATTGACATATCACTCCCTGCAAAATTGTTAAGCATTCACATTGACATATCACTCTATGCAAATGCCAGTATCCTCATTCATATATCACTCCCTACAAATGCCAGCATTCTCATTGACATATCACTCTCTGAAAATTGTTAGATATATGTGATTAAATTTCTTGTGTGTAAGTTTTAAAATAATTTTTTATTTCATTTTTGTTTCCTTGTAATTCTAGTCTGAACATCAGGCACATCAAAGGAAAAGACATTTTGATTGCAAATGCACTTTCCCGTGTATAGAAATATTATTTCATATATACTTTATATAATTCATAAGATTATTCTTATGTGATTTTCTTTACTGAATTTATAATTTACATATGGTAAAAAGAAGGCTTTATTGTATAAATCTTTGTTAATGAGAGGAAGTGTTACATATATTTAAGTGTTAAATATTTATATATGTTAAATTGCTTGTGTGCAAGTTTTAAATTCTTTTTATTTCACTTTTGTTTCATTGTATTCTAATGGAATGAATATTTTTTGTCGGAGTCGGGATTTTTTCAGTAATGAGATATATTCTTTTAAAAACGTATGTTTATTTAATATGAAGAAGTATTACATGAGAATTATCATTTAGTTCATCTTGCACTGGTAACAGTGTCAACAGGAAGTTAAAATGATTGGTCAGTATCAGGGGCATACTTTCTTTGCGTGATCACTATTATGTAAACAACCTGTCTTATGATTGGTTCTTAAGTGGGGACAAACTGGCCTATGTGCAAAAACTAGTTTAGTAAGAGACTGTATGACCATCTTGCGAGACTTGAAATGATGTCTTGGGTATTAAATATGCATTTCTAATATTTTTTTCGACATTCTAACACCTTGAAGGAACAAGGTGTATTATTTTTATTTATTGCCAGATTGTTTGTTCTTCATCAGATTTTTGGACTTAATAATTTATTCCCCTGGAAACTCAACAAGTTCACTTTTTGAATAAAAATTCCGAAAGATATTCAAGGAAATTTTTTCTGGAATTATTTGGAAGACTGTGATTCAAGTGAAGAGTTGTTGCTATTTGTATATAGGACTTCATCTGACATCATCGCCTTCGATGTTTGTATGTCGTCAAAACTCGAACCTGGATTTTAATAGGACTATTTAGTGATAAGACTTGTGTTTTCATTCATAGGATCAAATTTTGGATTCACAAACTGTAAGTCCTATTTACCAACTTTTACATCGTTGTCTAGGGAAATAAATTAATTTGTTAAAATATACAAAGCTTGTTGGCTTTCACTCTTTTCTTTGTTACTGAGTATGAGCCCTTGCCACATAACAAAATGCCATCATCCTCATTTATATATATCACTCTGCAAATGTAAGCATCTTCATTGACATATCCCTCCCTTACAATACATGCATCCTCATTGATATATCACTCCCTGTATATGTTAGCATCCTTACTGACATATCACTCCCAGCAAAAGCCAGTATCCTCATTTGACATATCAATCCCTGCAAATTTTAAGCATTCTTGTGGACATAACACTCCCTGAGAACGCATGCATCATCATTTGCATATCTCTTTTTTAAAATACTAGCATGCTCATTGACATATCACTCCCTGCAAATGCAAGAATCCTCACAGGTATGTCACTCCCTGCAAATGCATGCATCCTCATTGACATATAACTCCCTGAAAATGCAAGAATCTTCAATGGCATGTCACTCCCTGAACATGCAAGAATCCTCACTGGCATATAACTCTGAAAATGCAAGAATCCTCACTGGCATATAATTCCCTGAAAATGCAAGAATCCTCACTGGCATATCACTCTCTGAAAATGCATACATCATCGATGTATAACTCAAGCTAAATCTACCATAGCCACCTAGCAGTTTTAAGGGGAGGTAATGGGATGAGCTTTTCACTTTCTTTTATCTTTAGTATTATAAAGTCAGGAAACAGTAAATTTCTCAACTTTCGACAGTCACTTGGTTCAAGAGGTAGTGGACCTTCTTTCCTACATTTAATATAATCTAGTAAGTATTCTCAGAGAAGCATAATTTACCACAATAAAATGCTTTTAAAAAATTGCATGTATATTGTGTGTCTTTCAGTATGGTACAACACCCCTTATATGGGCATGTAGGAAGGGTGCTTTGGAAATTGTCAAGTTACTGCTGAAAGAAGGAGCCAGTGTTGACGTTACTGGAATGGTAAGTCCTCTCCACAGGGTACCATATTAATTGTTAATAATTGTTAAAAGAGGTTTCATTAAATTATTAGGATGATTTATAGGTTCAGTATTTAATTGCATGGATTGACTTCTTCAGCTATCCAAAATAAAGAATACAGAAGATCAAAACTATCACAACAACAGTGGACACTTGGATGGCTAACACTGTATTGCATATGGACATAAATTAAATCTCTGTCAAGATGAACTGATTAAACCATGCTGATGCAGCCAACAATAAGGCATTTGGTTATTATTTTTTTCAACCCCTAAACTTGACAATAAATAAAGACTACAAAGAAGAAATAAAATAACTGGTATGCTAAGTTTGTCATGGATTAGTGTACTGTATATTAAAACCCCATATCAGATTTTGCTGATTGGATCAATGCAAGTCATGCAAAAAAAAATCAGACCTAATTATTCACAGCTTTGCAAAAAGCTGGAATTTGGTTTTTATTCAGTAATTTCAATATTATGCTTCAAGGATTTTACATTTTTGCTTTTTATTTGGATGAACGATTAATTGAAATAAATATTAAAGCTTATTTTAACATGCTTGTATCATTTTTTTTTCATTTTCAGGTAATATTAGTGTTTAAGTACAGTTTGTTTTTCCTTGGTTCTTTTTGTCTCACAACATATACATTTATGATAGTGAGTGGAAATGACAGTTACCAGATATTGAACATGTGTACATTGCAACAATATAAAATGCTTTATAATTATTGTTTTAAGAAGCATTAAATAAAACACATTATAAAAGCTAGTATTATATTGCTAAAGTACAGTAATGAAGTTTAACAAATTGAACACTGGTGTGCTCTGAACAACATTGTTAGTTATTAAAAGTGCAGGGAAGGGTCTATATAACATCTGGATAATTTTTTTGTTGGGTTTTCAATTCATAGTTTGAAGCAACAATAAAATTGGTGCCCAACAAGCATTTGGGAAAAGTCAGTATTTTCTAATATTTGGCCACGTAATTGTTATAACATGGCACAGAATCCAATCACAGTAAGCTGTGTCCCAAACAGTAAAGGTCTCTCCCAGTTTTGAATGCAGGAGAGCTTTTATCATTGCAATTTAATGATTTTACTGTAAGCAATTAAAGTTTGATTTAGGTTAGGCAGATATTTTGGTATTCTTGTTTTTTATTTTGTTTCAAACAATTATACTTCAACTGGAAATGTTCCCTATCATGCGTTTCTAATAACAGAAGAGGGAATATAAGCCTTTCTATTGGATTATAGTTCCTGTTCAAATTGTTTTATTCTTATTGTTTCCCAGTGGGGCCTAAAAGCATTTAACAGAAATCCATTTCTAAGCAAGAACAATTTTTGACAGTTTAAAATGGACTTTTCATCTGTCAGTTTGGTAGCATGTTAATTTACACTTTTGTTTTGCTCGGTTTTCAGAATTCCTTGACAGCACTCCTGGTTGCAACTAAAGGTGGATTCACTGAAGTGGTGCAGGCTTTACTCGAACAAGACAACAATGTCAATGCCACAGACAAGGTATCCAGTGTAATTCTTCTTTTCATTTGTACAGCTTACAATTTAGCACTTGTGGGAGCTTTGGAGACCATATTCTCAATACTGCTAAGTACCTTTGGATTCCATATTCTCAATGAATAAAGGATATTTTCTTTTCCTATGTTGATACCAGATATATTTAATCATGGAAAAGAAACTGGTTAAAATATTTAGTGTTTGGTACCACAAGGTCAAATATATCCGGTGTTGACATAGGAAAGAACATTTTTTTATTATATAGAATACTTGCTCCAGAATTGAAATTTAGAAGATTGAAATCTCTCATCAGCACTAAATCATAAAACTGGCCCCCTTTCATAAATTCACCTCATTTTCGTAGTATGATCATATAAATATACATGACTTAAGAGAGCAGTAGGATTGGGTGGACCTAATTTATCACAGCAAATGACATTTTTGTCATTTTGTATACTTTTTGACCCTATCTGAAAACAAAGCAAGTTTGATTCAGCAGGTGCATCACAACAGGTTTGCCATTGTTGTCAAGGAGGTAAGGGGAAATAATTTCAGAAATACATGGATGGTCTTTGGTCAGATTTCTGTATCAAAGAATAATTTTCATGTCTGAAATGTTAGGCAGTTTCTGTGTATTTGTTCTAGCTCACAAGATATTCCTTTTTGTTGTTTCAGGTAAAAATCTTGTAAGCATAGGCAGTCAATCATTTCATGGCATGATAGGCAATGTTATATTCTCACATGGGAAAATATAAGGATATATTTTTCACATGTGAAAATATAGGAATGAAAATTATGATAATTATATTACCAATATGTCTCTATATTTCTCATTAAATATATAATAAAATTCAGGACTTTAGGGTCCATTATCTTAAAATGTTTTGAGTCTTTTCCTCAAAACCCAAATTTAGACAGAATGCATAGAGTTAAACTAGATCATTGAAATTTAGCAGTTTACTAAAGTGTATATATTTTCTCTCATTAGAGTTACTGTCAAATTAGAGCTTGTGTTTGTATCTTTTTATGTAATATGTGATTGAAATATACAGCAACTTTAAAATGTTTTCAGGCATATGAGTGTGCATTTAAATTAAGTATTTTAGTAACGACTTGGATAAGCTTTGAAATGATTTATAGATTTTTAGAAAAAGCTGCACAAAACAAAATAATAAAACCCAGTAATGCAGCTGTGTTGGGGAAAATATGATTATTGCATGATATGGTCATACTAATACTCCAAGAGCCACATCAGACTTGACTACTAATAGTCCATGAGCCATATCAGACTTGTCTTTTAAGTCCATGAGCCAGATCTTATGTAACTACTAAAAGTCAATGAGTCAGATCAGATTTAATTATTAATAGTCCATGAGCAAGATCAGGCTTGACTACTGCTAGTCATTGATCCAGATCAGATTTAACTACTAAATATCTGTAATCCAGATCATAATTAACCACTAATAGTCCATAAGCCAGATCATACTTGACTACTGTTAGTCATTGAGCCAGATTAGATTTAATGACTAATAGTCCATGAGCCAGATTAGATTAAACTGCTGATGGTCTGTAATCCAGATCATATTTAACTAATAATAGTCCATAAGCCAGATCAGATTTTACTAATAGTCTGTGAGCCAGATCAGATTTGACTATCAAATTGAGAGACTAAAAGCCACCATGGTTTCTTGTTAGACTGATTTTGTAAATGTTTGTAATCCTGTAATTGATGTTCAGGGTTCAATCTAACAGCCATTTTTAAGGTTGGCAACTATTTTTATATTTTTCCTGCCTGATTTAACATAGCTTAGAAATTGTATTGTCTAGGATCAAGCTGTTTGCAAAATCAACAGAAATAGCATGGACACACCCAGACAAGTTTAAAAGCTTGGTGTTAATGATGGGTAAATTTCAGACAATTTGCAATGTTATGTCAAAAATAAAAAAAAAGTCTGCAGATAAAAGGCTTTGAGACCTTGCTGCCAAGTCTGGAGTAATTGCTTTGTTTAAAAAGCTGGATTCAAATTGTCAATAAGTTTCCATTATTGTATGTGAATTTAGTTGTTTGGAAAATCTTTTCCTCAGGATGGTTTAACCTCACTGTGTATTGCTGCCAAGGAAGGTTTTGCTGAAATTGTGCAGGAATTACTCGCCAAAGATGCTTATGTAAATGTGGCAGACAAGGTGAGTGCTTTTGATACATGGTTTCTCTGATCTTTGATAGTACCTTGTACCTCAGTAAAAAGAAACACATTTTTTTTTCATGAATATTACTTATCTAACCCTTTTTGATTATTGCATCCTTGTTTTGTCTTTGCCAGTAGGTCTTGTTAGAAGATAAATATAGACTGCTATTAGGTCATGTTAGAAGATAAATATAGACTGCTAATAGGTCATGTTAGAAGATAAATATAGACTGCTAATAGGTCATGTTAGAAGATAAATATAGACTGCTAATAGGTCATGTTTGTAGATAAATATAAATTGCTAGTAGGTCATGTTTGTAGATAAATATAGACTGCTAGTAGGTCATGTTTGTAGGGGCCCAGAGTGGCTAAGTGGTCTAAACTGCTGTTATGGATCACTGCCATCTCACCTCTGTGTGTGTTCTAGTGTAGGATTCGGCAAATGTGGATATGTGAGAAAGCTTGCCAGTAGCTTCTCATGGGTTGGTGGTTCTTTTCAGTGATTTCCAAGTTTCTTCCTCCAACATTAATACTGGCCAACATGAATAGCCTATCATGTGCTGAAAAATGGCATTAAGACCAACAACAAATCATGTTTGTAGATAAATATATACTGCCAGTAGGTCATGTTTGTAGATATAAACTGCTAGTAGGTCATGTTTGTAGATAAATATGGACTGCCAGTAGGTCATGTTTGTAGATAAATATAGATTGCCAGTGGGTTACTTTTTTAGATAAATATTGATTTTCAGTAGTTCATGTTTGTAGATAAATATAGACTGCCAGTAGGTCATGTTTGTAGATAAATATAGACTGCCAGTAGGTCATGTTTGTAGATAAATATAGACTGCTAGTTGGTCATGTTTGTAGAAAAATATAGAATGCTAGTAGGTCATATTTGTAAATAAATATAGACTGCTAGTAGGTCATGTTTGTAGATAAATATAGACTGCTAGTAGGTCATGTTTGTAGATAAATATAGATTGCTAGTTGGTCTTGTTGGTAGAAAAATATAGACTGCTAGTAAGTCATGTTTGTAAATAAATATAAACTGCTAGAAGGTCATGTTTGTAGATAAATATAGACTGCTAGTAGGTCATGTATGTAGATAAATATAGACTGCTAGTAGGTCATGTTTGTACATAAATATAGACTGCCAGTGGGTCATGTTTGTAGATAAATATAGACTGCTAGTTGGTCATGTTTGTAGAAAAATATAGACTCCTAGTAGATCATGTTTGTAGATAAATATAGACTGCTAGTAGGTCATGTTTGTAGATAAATGTATACTGCCAGTAGTTCATGTTTGTAGATAAATATAGACTGCCAGTGGGTTACTTTTTTAGATAAATAAAGATTTTCAGCAGGTCATGTTTGTAGATAAAAATAAACTGTTAATAGGTCATGTTTGTAGATAAATATAGACTGCCAGTAGGTCATGTTTGTAGATAAGGTCTCATAGGACAGTTTTTTTGGCAAATTTTCATCCAATGATGACCTATTGCAGACAAATGATAATAATATTACATTAAAGATACAAATAAAAACTAGTGATTTTTGTTGAAAGGATGCTCATAAGATTTAAGGTATTAAGGTTATTTCCTTATACAACTGGTGTCTTTTATACTTAACCCTTACTACCACCAACAACTCTTTTTTTCAGTCATTTTTGACAGAAAAGAGCTTTTTTGAACATTTTCCTGAGACAAGGTAGCTAAGAGAATCAGCATGTACCTTATTCATCTTTAAAGTTCACTAGTACTATAACAAATTAACATACATTTCATCACCCCTCAACCATGTAGATTTTTACATAATTACCTCAGTAGCAGACACATGCAACAAATACGTAAGCCAAGTGGGCTGCTCATTTGCAGCCCAAGTTATGCATTTGATCTCCAATGCTAGTTTAACTGTGACAGGCATTCACCAACAAGCCAACCCATTTTCAAGCCTAACTCAATGTAAATGTAAACCACATTACAGATTTAGATTGTGTATGAATTTATAAATGCTAGGGTTGGGATAATTAGGCTCATGCCTTCTACCTTAAAAATTAGGGAGGTTTCAAAATACAAAACTATCCAGTGAGACCTAAATACAGAATGCCAGTGGGTCATTTTTATAGATAAATATAGATTACCAATAGGTCATATATGTGGATTCCTTTGTTCATGGTTCTTTGTTTCCACAATATCATGTCTTTCTTCACTTGAAATCACTTTTACTTACCAAATGAAAACTTTCAGCTATCTAACAGTACTTTTGGAACTGTTATACTTTAGCATTAAAAGTGTTCCATTTACTGTTAGTAAATTATATTCAGGGAGTTTGTTTACAGTACTTTTGGAACTGTTTTTTTTTTAGCATTAAAATTGTTCCATTTACTGTTAGCGGGGTTCCTGCAGGTCATGGAATCCTGGAAAAGTTTTGGAATTTAAAAAATAAATTTCAAGGGCCTTGAAAAGTTATGGAATTTATCAAAACCTTGCAAAGTTTTGGAAAAGTCATGGAATTTGTGACAATGGAGTTAAAGAAATTGATTACTTCAAATTTTATAGAGCACTGAAAATCGATTAAATAAAATGATAAAATTACTATCGATAAATAGTTTCAATTCATATAACAAAAGTAAGTTCCCCTAATGGAAGTATCACATGATTTCCAGTGTAATTCACTAAATAAAAAAAAGCAACTGGAAAATAATGTTTTGTTAATATTGTAAATAGGAACACATACAAAGACTACATAGGATTGTTTCCTTTTTTCTTTTGAATACAAATTACATTGAACATTGGATTATGACAAAAATTACTACATAAAGTCAAAGTGTGCTAGCCCAGGTAAATTTAAAATGTACATATTAAAAATATTTGTTGTTAACTTTGTTCTTTTAGGCTGAAAGATGTCATTCTTTATGTTCATTTACTTGACAATGCAAGATAGCATGGTCCTTGAGTTTTATGAAATGGTCCTGGAAAAGTTTTGGAAAAGTCATTGAATTTGTTTTTTTTAAGTGTGCAGGAACCCTGTGTTGGTGAAATATATTCAGAGAGTTTGTTTACAGTACTTTTGGAACTGTTTTTCTTTAGCATTAAAAGTGTTCCATTTACTGTAGTGAAATATATTCAGGGAGTTTGTTTACATGAAACGATAAATGTCTTCAGGCCATTACATTTCATTTTGAATGTATTGTCGATAATTAATACTTCCAACCATACAGAGTAACACTGTTAATCATAATGTAATTTGTACCAGGACCCTTATTTAGGAGGAATCATCAGTACAAGTAGTAGCTCTGTCACACATATTCCCCCCCTTTATTGTTATAAAATAATACAAAGTCACAAATGTGGTAGGGGAATAATAGTGTTACCCTAGTGGATTAGTTTGTTTTGGGGGTGGGGTTTCAGCCAGTTTTCAGGCACTGTGGTAGCAGCACACTTATGTTACCCTTGTCCTTTAGATTTTTGTCTCATTGAGTTTTCAAGCATCGTGTTACCAAAGGTGGCAAAGCATATGTGTTCCATGAACTGTTTTAGGGTAATCATGTGTTTATAATACTGATGTGACCAAGACATAATCATTTCAATGATAGGACTTTCATGGACTATTACAAATTCTCTCTATCTTATAATCAGGAGACATTATTTTATGGACCACTACAAATTCTCACTTACTGTCAGTCATCACTATTTTATGGATTGCTACAAACTTTCTCTTACTAGCAGGGTACATAATTTTATGGACTAAGCAACTCTCGCTCTCCCTTACACAGTGGTCACTATTTTGTGATCATTTCAGACTTTCTCATCTTTTTGGAAAACTATTTTATGGACCATTACAAACTCTCTCTTACTGGCAGGGAACAAAGTTTTATGGTCCACAGCAAATGTCCTTTCTCTTAACAGGTAGAGAACACTAATTTATGGACCACAATGGACTCACTTTCTGGGAACATTATTTATGGACTGCTATAAACTCACTCTCTTACTGGCTGGTGACACTTCTTTACGGATCATGAGAAACTCTTGTACTGGCAGGAAAGACTATTTTATAGACCACTACAAACTCTCTCTTACAGGCACTGGACACTACTTCAAGGACCACTACAAACTCTCTCTTACAGGCACTGGACACTACTTCAAGGACCACTACAAACTCTCTCTTACAGACACTGGACACTACTTTAAGGACTACTACAAACTCTCTCTTACAGGCACTGGACACTTCTTTAAGGACTACTACAAACTCTCTTTTACAGACACTGGACACTACTTTAAGGACTACTACAAATTCTCTCTTACAGACACTGGACACTAAGGACTACTATAAACTCTCTCTTACAGACACTGGACACTACTTTAAGGACTACAACAAATTCTTGCTCTTATTTTATGGATCAGAACAAACTCACTCTCTTCTTTGAAGGGAATGCTATTTCATGAACCACAGCAGATTCTTTTACTTGCAGGGGACACTATTTATGGATCACTATAAACTCTCTCATTCGTTCTAGCATTAGCATGGAACACTATTTCATGGACCACGACAAACTTTCTCTCTCTCTCTCTCTCTCTCACTGGCAGAGGACACTATTTCATGAACCACTATAAATTCTTTCTCATACTGGGAGGTGAAATAGTTTTTTTTAAGACCATTACAAACTGTCTTGCAAGTAGCGGGCACTGACTCTAAGACCTTTGCAAACATTCTTTCTTGCAGGCAGGGGACACCATTTTGATTCATGCTGTAAAGAGTGGTTATATGGATGTAGTCAGAGCTCTCCTGAACAAGTATGCTGATGTGAATGTAGAGGGAGCAGTAAGTAATTATCATTTCCTTCATATCATGTAATATTTATTTTAACAAATATGTAGGATTTTTATGGCTGGGAAAAATTAAAAACTTGTATAGAATTAAAATCTACATAAAATTTTTTAAACAATCTGGATTTTTCGATATTCTGAGTGAAATGAAGGGCATGTGATAGAAAATGTTATGAATTGTTAACTTGTCTCAGGCTACTGGTTAATGGAGTAGTCCTTTCTTGAAAAGTTTCAGTAGATGTTTTTTTACATTAATGTCAAAAGACTACATATTTACTTTACTGCAAGTGTTGTCATCCATGGAATGGGTAATTCTATACAAGAAATAGGTAGCAGACATTGACTGTTTGGAATGCTATTAATTTATCAAAGATTTTTAATGATTTTCTCACAATCCAAAGGTTATCAGACTTCTTTCTCAGCTGACATATAAATCTGGATCAAGTTTATTTCTTTACAGGAAGGTAAAACGGCTTTGTACTGGGCTGTAGAAAAGAATCACATCGATATTGTCAAGCTTCTACTTGACAGTGATCCAGACCTAGAGATCTGTACCAAGGTAAGTATGTAGTGACTAAGCTCAAGTTTCAGGTTGAGAGTGACCCATTGTTGTATGTTTAAACTGCATCATAGGTGGCTTCTAAGCTGGCTATACCATCATCCATACAAGTGCTTGTCTGCAAGAATTTCTTCTAACTACTTTTTTGTCTGGAAATCTTTTCAAGGCATTGAAGAGTATATCAGATGTTTTATCCTATTTAGGTAAGCATACTTTCTTTCTCATTAAATTTGTTCTTTTTTAAAATCTGATTTTTAAAAAAGTGCAACTGATAACACTCCAAATGGAGCTGGTGTATGGTGAAATACTAAGCAACTATGAAAACAGTTTCTGGGAATTTGCACCAAGCATATATGTGACCATATTTAACTGGGGATTTGTACTAATTAGACCTTGGGGTCTGTATAGAGGTTAACCTTTGTGATAACTGTTCTTTGATGACCTCACTTTGTAAACCTGATTGCTTCATGCCTTAACTCTGTAAACCATATTATTTCTGTATTGAAAATTTTTAAACCCACCAATGGACAGCTTCTTAATCTAGGAGCACCTTGTATGCATAGGGTTAGAATTTTAAAGAAAGAGAGTTTCCCCGGGTTACCTCACTAGTTATACTGGCTATTTAAAAGAGACTTTGTATATATTAGGTAATGTTCAAAGAACCTTTAATTCCCTTTTTTTTGATGTATGATTGATGGGTAATATGGGTTAGAGAGTATACAGCTTGGCCTTACTCCAGATGTGCACCTTTCAAAAAAGTGCTAGCTCTATTTGCTCATTTACACTTCTGGAACTTCAGAGGTAAATTGTAAATAATAGAGCCGATAACTTGTTTTATATTTTATGTATTTGGTAATTCATTCATTGCGCTTTTAGATGCTGGTATTATCTAGTTTGGCAAAATTCATTTTCCATATTTTAATAGCTGCCAAGAATAGTATACTTTAGACAAATTCAGGTTGATTTTTGGAGCACAAGGGAGCAGTCATTTTAGTTATCAGTGTGATAAGATCATTTAAAATTTCCAAAAGTACAATATCCAAACAAATTTCAGCCACATTACATGAAAGTAGCATATAGGTATGCCAACATTCTCTCCACTATGCATGTTTAAAATGCAAACAACTTCACCTTACATACATTACTCTCTCAAAAGTACATAATAACTGGTGAGCGCCACCGAAACTAATTGGAAAGATCTTTCACATGTTGGATATTTTGAAAATAAATCTTATTTATACAGAATAATGAACAACTTCATTAGAAAAAAACACGTTATTGACAATTATTATCAGCATGATTATAAAATGAAGATTCAGTCATTAAACAGCCCAGTTCCCTATATACACACACAAACACACTTCCCTTCCACACCAGCACCACCTCAACCCCACCCCACTCCCGTGGGTTTTTTTTAAGATAGCCTAAGCGGACTTTTTTTCAGTTTTTGGAGTTCCATCCATTAAAACTGTCCAAGCCACCCTCACAATGAACAAAAAGGTCATTCCATTTTTCAAACTGACCAAGCCACCCTCACAGTGAGCAAAAAGGTCAGTCCATTTTTCAAATTGTCCAAACCACCCTTACAGTGAACAAAAAGGTCAATCCATTTTCCAAACTGTCCAAGCCACCCTCACAATGAACAAAAAGGTCAGTCCATATTTAAAACTGACCATGCCACCCTTACAGTGAGCATAAAAGTCAGTCCATTTTTTAAACTGTCCAAGCCACCCTCACAATGAACAAAAAGGTCAGTCCATATTTAAAACTGACCATGCCACCCTCACAGTGAGCAAAAAGGTCAGTCCATATTTAAAACTGACCATGCCACCCTTACAGTGAGCAAAAAGGTCAGTCCATTTTTTAAACTGTCCAAGCCACTCTCACTATGAACAAAAAGGTCAGTCCATTTTTCAAACTGATCAAGCCACCCTCACAATGAACAAAAAGGTCAGTCCATTTTTCAAACTGATCAAGCCACCCTCACAATGAGCAAAAAGGTCAGTCCATTTTTCTTGCCTCCTACTAGTAAAGAAAACCAAGTTTACTGAAACTCTCTTTTTTGAGAGCAGTTTCCTGACCTGGAACTATACCTTGAGTAGGTTGCTGACTGATTATTCTTAGAGATTTCAACTTTCAATATGAATGTCATAAAAACCAGTACACATTAAAATTTATAGATTCCATTGATACCACTCCAGTGACCTAGTGGAGGTTGCATCTTACCAAAGTGTTATAAAAATGATACTGACAGCTGCCTGTTAGGTGCTCATGAAGATTTCCACTATCTAACCATGTATACAACTGTTTATCATAAAAAGCAAAAGTAAAATGACCTCAGGGTCTCTCTTAACCATCAGGGTTTAACTTACCCCTCAAGGCCTATCTAACCCCTCAGGTTAGGGTCTATCTTGCCCCTCAAGGTCTCTCTTACCCTTCAGGGTCTATCTTACCCTCATGGTCTCTCTTACCCTCAGGGTCTCTCTTCTCAGAATCTATTGTATCCCTCAGGGTCTATCTTACTCCTCAGGTTCTCTCTTACCCCTCAGGGTCTATCTTACTCCTCAGGTCAGGGTCTATCTTACCCCTCAGAGTCTATCTTACCCCTCGAGTCCCTCAGTGTCTCTCTTAACCTTCAGGGTCTATCTTACTCTTCAGGTCAGGGTCTATCTTACCCCTCAAGGTCTATCTTAAAACTCAGGGTCTATCTTACTCTTCAGGTCAGGGTCTATCTTACCCCTCAGAGTCTATCTTACCCCTCAGGGTCTATCTAACTCCTCCGGTCAGGGTCTCTCTTACCCCTCAAGGTCTCTCTTACCCCTCAGGGTTTATCTTACTCTTCAGGTCAGGGTCTCTTACCCTCAGGGTCTATCTTACCCCTCAGGGTCTATCTTACTCCTCAGGTTCTCTCTTATCCCTCAAGTCTGTCTTACTCCTCAGGTCAGGGTCTATCTTACCCCTCAGAGTCTATCTTATCTCTCAGGGTCTATCTTGCTCTTCAGGTCAGAGTCTCTCTTACCCCTTCAGAATCTATCTTACTCCTCAGGTCAGGGTCTATCTTACCCCTCAGGGTCTCTCTTACCCCTCAGGGTTTCCCTTACCCTCAGGGTCTTTCTTACCCCTCAGGGTCTATCTTACTCCTCAGGTCAGGGTCTCTCTTACCCTCAGGGTCTATCTTACGCCTCAGGTCAGGGTCTAACTTACCCCTCAGTGTCTCTCTTACCCTCAGGTCTCTCATACCCCTCTGGGTCTATCTTACCCCTCAGGGTCTATCTTACTCAGGTCAGGGTCTCTCTTACCCTCAGGGTCTCTCTTACCCCTCAGGGTCTATCTTATTCCTCAGGTCAGGGTCTAACTTACCCCTCAGTGTCTCTCTTACCCTCAGGTCTCTCATACTCCTCAGGGTCTATCTTACCCCCCAGGGTCTATCTTACTCAGGTCAGGGTCTCTCTTACGTTTCAGGGTCTATCTTACTCCTCAGTTCAGGGTCTACCTTACTCATTCCAGGGTCTCTCTCTTATCCTCAAGGTCTCTCTTACCCCTTAGGGTTTCTCTTACCCCTCAGGGTCTATCTTACTCCTCAGGTCAGGGTCTATCTTACTCCTCAGGTCAGGGTATCTCTTACCCTCTGGGTCTCTCTTACCCCTCAGGGTCTCTCTTACCCCTCAGGCTCTATCTTACCCCTCAGGGTCTAACTCCTCAGGTCAAGCTCTATCTTACCCCTCAAGGTCTATATTACCCCTCTGGAATTTGACTCCAGATAAACATATCCTTTGTTGTAGAACAAAGTAGAGTGTGGAGATATGTATTTTACAAACCTGCTAGTAATTGTTGTGTTTATTCTTAATATTGGTATTACTATTGTTTAATTTTTTTTGTTGTATTGCTGTGATTTTTATATCTGCAACATTTCAGGATGGTGACACACCACTCTTGAGAGCAGTTAGGAGCAGAAATGAACTGTGTGTTCGTCTGTTTCTAGACAAAGGAGCCAGAGTGTCTGCTGTAGACAAAGTAAGTTCATATTGTGCATATAATGACAAAAATAGATAGGTTGTTGGAGTAGATTGACCAAAATTGTGTTTCTGGACCTATCAACACATGTATAACAGTAGTCCACAAAGTTAGTCCAGAGGCAAGAGCATTGGGCTATATATCATTTCATGTAGTTATTAGATGTGAACTGTGTAGATTGCAGTGAGGTATATATCATTTCATGTAGTTATTAGATGTGAGCTGTAGATTGCAGTGAGGTATATATCATTTCATGTAGTTATTAGATGTGAGCTGTAGATTGCAGTGAGGTATATATCATTTCATGTAGTTATTAGATGTGAGCTGTAGATTGCAGTGAGGTATATATCATTTCCTGTAGTTATTAGATGTGAGCTGTAGATTGCATTGAGGTATATATCATTTCATGTAGTTATTAGATGTGAACTGTAGATTGCATTGAGGTATATATCATTTCATGAAGTTATTGGATGTGAACTGTAGATTGCAGTGAGGTATATATCATTACATGTAGTTATTGGATGTGAACTGTAGATTGCATTGAGGTATATATCATTTCATGAAGTTATTGGATGTGAACTGTAGATTGCAGTGAGGTATATATCATTTCATGAAGTTATTGGATGTGAACTGTAGATTGCATTGAGGTATATATCATTTCATGAAGTTATTGGATGTGAACTGTAGATTGCAGTGAGGTATATATCATTACATGTAGTTATTGGATGTGAACTGTAGATTGCATTGAGGTATATATCATTTCATGAAGTTATTGGATGTGAACTGTAGATTGCAGTGAGGTATATATCATTTCATGAAGTTATTGGATGTGAACTATAGATTGCAGTGAGGTATATATCCTTTCATGTAGTTATTGGATGTGAACTGAAGATTGCATTGAGGTATATATCATTTCATGTAGTTATTGGATGTGAACTGTAGATTGCATTGAGGTATATAACATTTCATGTAGTTATTGAATGTGAACTGTAGATTGCATTGAGGTATATATCATTTCGTGTAGTTATTGGATGTGAACTGTAGATTGCATTGAGGTATATTTCATTTCATGTAGTTATTGGATGTGAACTGTAGATTGCATTGAGGTATATATCATTTCATGTAGTTATTGGATGTGAACTGTAGATTGCATTGAGGTATATATCATTTCATGTAGATATTGGATGTGAACTGTAGATTGCATTGAGGTATATATCATTTCATGTAGTTATTGGATGTGAACTGTAGATTGCAGTGAGGTATATATCATTTCATGTAGATATTGGATGTGAACTGTAGATTACATTGAGGATTGAGGTATATATCATTTCATGTAGTTAT
Organism: Potamilus streckersoni; assembly: GCA_016746295.1. Lineage (NCBI taxonomy): Eukaryota > Metazoa > Mollusca > Bivalvia > Unionida > Unionidae > Potamilus > Potamilus streckersoni. The sequence goes on along the minus strand of JAEAOA010000868.1, from coordinate 95,554 downwards.
TAGATGTGAACTGTAGATTGCATTGAGGTATATATCATTTCATGTAGATATTGGATGTGAACTGTAGATTACATTGAGGATTGAGGTATATATCATTTCATGTAGTTATTAGATGTGAACTGTAGATTGCATTGAGGTATATATCATTTCATGTAGTTATTGGATGTGAACTGTACATTGCAGTGAGGTATATATCATTTCATGTAGATATTGGATGTGAACTGTAGATTACATTGAGGATTGAGGTATATATCATTTCATGTAGTTATTAGATGTGAGCTGTAGATTGCAGTGAGGTATATATCATTTCATGTAGTTATTGGATGTGAACTGTAGATTGCAGTGAGGTATATATCATTTCATGTAGCTATTGGATGTGAACTGTAGATTGCATTGAGGTATATATCATTTCATGTAGTTATTAGATGTGAACTGTAGATTGCAGTGAAGTATATATCATTTCATGTAGTTATTAGATGTGAACAGTAGATTACATTGAGGATTGAGGTATATATCATTTCATGTAGTTATTTGATGTGTACTGTAGATTGCAGTGAAGTATATATCATTTCATGTAGTTATTAGATGTGAACTGTAGATTACACACATTGAGGTATATATCATTTCATGTAGATATTGGATGTGAACTGTAGATACATTGAGGATTGAGGTGTATATCATTTCATGTAGCTATTGGATGTGAACTGTAGATTGCAGTGAGGTATATATCATTTCATGTAGTTATTAGATGTGAACTGTAGATTACACACATTGAGGTATATATCATTTCATGTAGATATTGGATGTGAACTGTAGATTACATTGAGGATTGAGGTATATATCATTTCATGTAGTTATTAGATGTGAACTGTAGATTACAGTGAAAAATATATCATTTCATGTAGTTATTGGATGTGAACTGTAGATTGCATTGAGGTATATATCATTTCATGTAGATATTGGATGTGAACTGTAGATTACATTGAGGATTGAGGTATATATCATTTCATGCAGTTATTTGATGTGAACTGTAGATTGCAGTGAAGTATATATCATTTCATGTAGTTATTAGATGTGAACTGTAGATTACATTGAGGATTGAGGTATATATCATTTCATGTAGTTATTAGATGTGAACTGTAGATTACAGTGAAGAATATATCATTTCATGTAGTTATTAGATGTGAACTGTAGATTACACACATTGAGGTATATATCATTTCATGTAGTTATTAGATGTGAACTGTAGATTACACACATTGAGGTATATATCATTTCATGTAGTTATTGGATGTGAACTGTAGATTTCAGTGAGGTATATATCATTTCATGTAGTTATTGGATGTGTACTGTAGATTGCAGTGAGGTATATATCATTTCATGTAGTTATTAAAAGTGAACTGTAGATTACATTGAGAGTAGGTGTTAGAGCACCTACTAGACATAAGAGGAAATATTTTTAAAAATCAGTCCTTTCTTGTATTTCATGGTATATCAATTTTAAGGGGTTTTCTTTGGCCCACTAACCACGGCTCAAGAATTTTTCTGAGGCTTTGATCCAGTAAACTTTAGTAGAAATTAAGTAGAAATATAATACAGTATTAGGTCTGATACTTTTAATAAGGAGATCCAGTAAACTAAGGATAAAAATGTAGTACTTTACACTGTTTGAAATTTGATTCTTTAAGGAGGGAGATCCAGAAAACTTTAATATAAATATAGGGGTCTGCAACCAATTTTACATAGCATGCCACTTTTTTCAGATTTATTTTAAAATGAACAGGCACATGCCACCAGTAAGACAATAACATTGTTAAAATCCAGATTTTTGGCTGCCCTTCGTATTACACTCAAAACCTCTTGATGTGTCACCATGTGGCATGCATGCTCTGTAGGTTGCCAACCCCTGGTATACATTTTATTAGATTTGATTTTTTCAGGAGGAAGATCCAATAAACTTTTGTTTAAATACAGTGTGCATAGTATAAAAATAGTATAGACTGTATTCGATTTGATTCTTTTAGGAGGGAGATCTATTAAACTCAATAGAGTACCACTGTATTAGATTTGATTCTTTCAGAAGGAAGATGATACAGTATACACTGTATTATATTTGATTCTTTCAGAAGGGAGATACTGCACTGCACATCTCTCTGAGAGCAAGAAGTAAGAGAATCACAGAGTTGTTGTTGCGGAACCCTCGTAATAGTCGCCTGCTATACAAGCCAAACAAGGCTGGAGAAACACCATACAGCATTGATGCCTTCCACCAAAACCAGATCTTGGCACAAATTCATGGACACAGTATGTATCTTGGAGACAGCATCCCTCTACCCCTTTTATTGATATTTTATGAAATATGTAAAAGCCAGACATTTTACCATAGTAGGGTATTTTGCTTTCATGCTTTGGATTCTCCATAGATTTTTCCATAGAAGAATACACTATTTACAGTTTCACTATGTTTTGATCCAAGGCTCTTTTGTGACTTTGTTTGGATTGTTGTTTTTTTTTTTTCAAGATCTTTCACTGTTTCGAAAATTGCCTTTTTTTAAATCTGAACTAAGAGAACTATTATAAAGTCAATGACTAAATAATTTTCAATCAATCAGCTGGACAAAACATGAGTAAGGCAGTTAAAATGTGGCAGGTGAGTACCAATGTGTTTTATAGATTGTATTCTGAAAAGTAAATGCTGTTTATATCATTTTTAATCTTTATCTTTTGCAGTACAGAAAATATTAAATTTTTGTAGCAAACATTGACAAAAATTCTCATTCCAAATTTACAAGATTCATCAAAATATTAAAATAGTTATCAGTTATAGATTTTATTTGTTACAAGATTCAAATTTGCCTTAAAGCAGATATTTTTATAATTTGTGTGATATAACTTTCCAGTGTGTAAGAGGAGATTCTGAAATATTCAGTAGCATAATGTTGTACAACTCCTAATTTTACAAATTTATTTGATGTAGAAGAGCAGGATTCTTTCTCTGTTGACAACAAATCCCAATTGCCTCAATGTAGGAAATGAAATCCATGACCTCATCAAATCCAGCAATCCTGGAATTATGACAATTCATACTGTCCCATCCAGACAGAAAACGGAATTATGAAAATTCATACTGTCCCATCCAGACAGAAAACGGAATTATGAAAATTCATACTGTCCATTCCTGACAGAAAATGGAATTATGAAAATTCATACTGTCCCATCCAGACAGAAAAAACTCTTGCTCATTACATACCCTTGCCAACACTAGGCAGCTACCCAACAACTGGATGTTTCCCTGTGTATGTCCTTGCCAACACTAGGCAGCTACCCAGCAACTGGATGCTTACCTGTGTATGTCACACCTGCCAACTATTACAGTTTTGCTACAAGTCTTAAGACAGTTCCTGTCTATGTTCTTGCCATCACTAGCCAGCTTTCCAGCAATTGGATGTCTCTCTGTGTATGTCCTTGCCATCTCTAGTGGGCTACCCAGCAACTGGATGTCTCCCTGTGTATGTTCTTGCCATCACTAGCCAGCTACCCAGCAACTGGATGTCTCCATGTGTATGTCCTTGCCATCTCTAGGTAGCTACCCAGCAACTGGATGTTTCCCTGTGTATGTCCTTGCCATCACTAGAGGGCTACCCAGCAACTGGATGTCTCCTTGTGTATGTCCTTGCCATCTCTAGTGGGCTACCCAGCAACTGGATGTCTTTCTGTGTATATCCTTAACATCTCTATTCAGCTACTCATCAACTGGATGTCTCCCTGTGTATATCCTTAACATCTCTTTTCAACTACTCATCAACTGGATGTCTCCCTGTGTATATCCTTAATATCTCTATTCAGCTACCCATCAACTTGATGTTTACCTGTGTATGTCCTTGCTCATTGCAATCAACCATCTCAAGCTTTCTTTTGCATGATCTAGCTTGCAATCAACCATCTCAAGTTTTCTTTTGCATGATTTAGCTTCACAGAAACAAGATTTGACTCTAGTAGGTCCACTGGATTCAGCCCAAATGACTACCAGACCAATTTGACATCGGCACCACCACCTCATGGGTATTCAACAATTTGGCTAGATTTGTCTTGAATGATTTGCTTCATAAGATAAACTCCCTTTTAACAGAAACTTGTCATGGTTTACATATCTGTTGATTGTGCGGCCCTTGTGTTAAGAGAGCAGTTTTTATTTTATACAGGGAATCCAGCCATTTTTCCCTTTAATGGTTTCCTAGGTAAAGGAGTGCAGTTTATATTTCATACAGGGAATCCAGCCATTCTTTCCTCTTTTGGTTTCTATAGTAAAGGAGATCTATTTATTTTTCATACAGTGAATCTAGCCTTTATTTCCTCTAAAAGTTTCCATAGTAAAGAAGAATGGTTTATATTTCATGTAAGGAATCCAGCCATTCTTTCCTTTTATGGTTTCCATTGTAAAAGGTGGTGGTGGTTTATATTTCATGCTGGGAATCCAGCCATTCTTTCCGTTAATGGTTTCCATGGTAAATGTAGGATACTCAAGTATATCCTACTTTTACTCATTCCCCTATGGCTAATGTGAAGGCAAATGTGTTCAACAAAAAAAGTAAAGCTTATAGTAAGTATGTTTCTTGCTTGTTAGATCACAGTATTATTATGCATACCTGCCATTCTCACAAATGCCAGCATCCTCATTGACGTATTACTCCATGTAAACTGGTAGTTGTATGGTAGCCATTTAGTTGTTCATGTGGGGTGGAGGAGGAAGAGTTTTTCCCTTTTGTCTATGTTATATAGACATGAAAGTTGACATTTTCATCTTTCCATGAGTGCTGAATTTGGGAGGTAGTTCAGTGTATTTCTTAACTTAATGTGATTGGATGAATATTCTCTGAGAAACATAATTTATATTTGACTTTATCCATGATATTTGCATGTAACAGTGCAACCATTAGACAAGTGATTTACATGCATACTGAATCAATATTGGTTTTATTTTGCAGGAAAGTTGAATGCTAATGATGGTGAAAACTTGTTGGGTTATGATATCTACAGCAGTGCTCTAGCAGACATACTGAGTGAACCGACTCTGAACACACCCATAACAGTTGGTCTATATGCTAAGTGGGGCAGTGGCAAATCATTCCTGCTGGGAAAACTTCAGAGTATGAAAGTATTATTAATTTTGTCTCACCCACTGTGGTATTGGCCAGAGATGGACATGAAATGATTGTTACTCAGTTAATGTGTTAGCTGCTTATCTAATTATTCTTTCCATTGTTGTTGTCAAGCCTATATTAGTAAAAAAGCAAGCCATAGTGGTCACACTCAAGTTTGATATGCAAGCAGTTGCTTTCCTGTTGGTAAAAATATAATTCTGTGGTATAGAAGGGACTTGCACAACATTGTGTATATGTGTCATGTGATAGAGTACTTATATCCTGTAACTGGTAGGAAAGAATGTGAGATCTAAAAATGTTTAATTAAAAATGTTTTAAAAAAATTCACTATTGGATATACTTTTCAATTTCTCATGTATGATTATTAAGTGGAATCTAGGGTATGAAATTTGACTAATGCAAACTTACGTGAAATCAAGAGTAAAATTATAGTTTTAGTGACCATATTACATTATAGTCCTAGTTGCTATCTTACATTATAGTCCTAATGACCATCTTATATTATAGTCCTAGTGACCATCTTATAGTATAGTCCTAGTGGCCATCTTACATTATAGTCCTAATGACCATCTTACATTATAGTCCTAGTGACCATCTTATTGTATAGTCCTAGTGGCCATATTACATTATAGTCCTAATGACCATCTTATATTATAGTCCTAGTGACCATCTTGTAGTATAGTCCTAGTGGCCATCTTATAGTATAGTCCTAGTGACCATCTTATTGTATAGTCCTAGTGGCCATATTACATTATAGTCCTAATGACCATCTTATATTATAGTCCTAGTGACCATCTTACATTGTAGTCCTAGTGACCATCTTACATTATAGTCATAATGACCATATTGCATTATAGTCCTAGTGACCATCTTATAGTATAGTCCTAGTGACCATCTTACAATATAGTCCAAGGGGCCCTGAGTGGCCGAGTGGTCTAAAGCGCTGTCCGTTACGGATCACTGCCATCTCACCTCTGTATGCATGAGTTCGAGTCTAGGATTCGGCGAATGTGGATATGTGAGAAAGCTTGCCAGTAGCTTCTCGTGGGTCGGTGGTTCTTTCCGGTGATTTCCCGGTTTCTTCCTCCACCATTAATACTGGCCGCCATGAATAGCCTATCATGTGCTGAAAAATGGCGTTAAGCCCAACAACAACAACAACAATATAGTCCTAATGATCATCTTACATTGTATTCCTAGTGACCATCTTACATTATAGTCCTAGTGACCATCTTAAATTATAGTCCTAATGACCATCTTACAGTATAGTCCTAATGACCATCTTAAATTATAGTCCTAATGGCCATCTTACATTATAGTCCTAGTGACCATCTTACAGAATAGTCCTAGTGACCATCTTACATTATAGTCCTAATGACCATCTTAAATTATAGTCCTAATGACCATCTTATAGTATAGTCCTAATGGCCATCTTAAATTATAGTCCTAATGGCCATCTTACATTATAGTCCTAGTGACTATCTTACAGAATAGTCCTAGGGACCATCTTACATTATAGTCCTAATAACCATCTTAAATTATAGTCCTAGTGACCATCTTGTATTATAGTCCTAGTGACCATCTTGCATTATAGTCCTAGTGACCATCTTGCATTATAGTCCTAGTGACCATCTTTCATTATAGTCCTAGTGACCATTTTGCATTATAGTCCTAGTGACCATCTTACATTATAGTCCTAGTGACCATCTTGCATTATAGTCCTAGTGACCATCTTACATTATAGTCCTAGTGACCATCTTGCATTATAGTCCTAGTGACCATCTTGCATTATAGTCCTAGTGACCATCTTACATTATAGTCCTAGTGACCATCTTGCATTATAGTTCTAGTGAGCATCTTATAGTCCTAATGACCATCTTATATTATAGTCCTAGTGACCATATTACATTTTAGTCCTAGTGACCATCTTACATTATAGTCCTAGTGACCATCTTACATTATAGTCCTAGTGACCATCTTACAGTATAGTCCTAGTGACCATATTACATTATAGTCCTAATGACCATCTATCATTGTAGTCCTAATGACCATCTATCATTGTAGTCCTAGTGACCATCTTACATTATAGTCCTAGTGACCATCTTACAGTATAGTCTTAGTGACCATCTTACATTATAGTCCTAATGACCATCTATCATTGTAGTCCTAATGACCATCTATCATTGTAGTCCTAGTGACCATCTTACATTATAGTCCTAATGACCATCTATCATTGTAGTCTTTATGACCATCTTACATTATAGTCTTTATGACCATCTTACAGTATAGTTGTAGTGACCATCTTACATTATAGTCTTTATGACCATCTTACAGTATAGTTGTAGTGACCATCTTACATTGTAGTCTTAAAGAATAGATCTAGTGACCATCTTACAGTATAGTCCTAGTGACCATCTTACATTATAGTCCTAGTGACCATCTTACATGCCCATTACAGCATGTCATTTGCTATCAACAGCCTATTGTAAATATAGTAAAAACTGCTATGAGCAACCTCTGCTATGAGTGATTACCTGTCATTTTTAACCACAATTGTAATGCATGCATTAATTCTAACAACACTCTTTTATGAGTAACCACTGCTGAATGCAACCTGCAACCATGATGTCTTGGCAAAATATGCATTTCAATACTGCTGTGAACAACTGCATCGCAAAAATAAGGATCAATTCCACCAACTTTTATTTAATCCCTGTAAGAACGACCTCATACCGTTCTAAATTTTTAAAATTTTTAAAAAATAGGCTTGCTATCGATGTCTGAAGTTTTTTAGCTATGTTCATAGTGTTTTATAGTTTCTGTCGTAAACTAGACTAAATTATATGTAGATTCTTTTCTAGTCTGGTTCCCTGCTTCATATGCTGCATGTGTTCTCCGTTATTCATATAGGGGTGAGAACACAAGGAGCATACAAAGCAGAGAACCAGAATAAAAGACCATATCGCAAGAACAGACACCACTAACCTTTATGTAATCAATTGTTAAAATGACTGATTGATTAATATTGATTGTACTGATTAGAAACAAACATAAAAAGAGTATTACAAAAAAGATTGTTGCTACTGGTGAAAGAAGCTATAATTTGTAAACCAGGCTAATGTACATGTCAGGAATTGCCATTATAGTTCCAGAGTTGATGTAGTGGTAGCATATATTGTTTGCCTTAATTTAATTTATATTGCCAGGGCTGAGTGAGGTCATTGTTTATTAAACCAGCAAGAGAGAATTATTTGCGGGATTTGATTGATAGTGTTCAAGCAGTGTGATTTTTATTGCTTTTCCCCTTATGTTAAGTGATTACATCCCAATCACAAAACTGTCATCTATTCAAGTTGGTGCAACCAGGTTGCACACTTTGTTTATAGAGGTAATCCCTGCATGTCATCTTTGAATGAAGCCATTGACTTTTGCTTCAGTGTGAATGTTTTTGTTTCTGGATGAGATAATTGTATCTTTTTATTTCATTAATTGTTAGATATGTTATGCACATGTATGGATTTTTCATATTTTCCCACAGGTCTGTCAAAACCATCTTTACATTTAATATTACAACTGAGCACTAATAATTGTAACAACTAGAACCTTAATAACAAAGGATGAACCTCCAACTAAAATGAGACAAATTTTAAGGCTGGAGAAAATTATTGTGACAGTGTTAAAGAGCAGACCAATTGCTAGCTCTATATTTCTTAACCAAGCAGTTTTTTTTAACCCTGTCTTCCACAGTCGGTAGCACTGTAAAGCACCAATATATATATATATATATTCATTGACTGAATTCTTTCTATTTCCAGATGAGATGAAGTCCTTCACCCAGATGAATACTGAAGACCAATTCTCCTTCACTTTTGTTCTATTCATCTTCCTGTTGTTCCTTAACTGCCTGATAGGGTTCACTCTGGCACTATCTGTTTCATGGGAACTGGGACTATCCTTGGGACTGGGTCTCTTTGTCTTCCAATATGGCTTCCTTGGTGAGTATTTTTTTATTGTGGATGCATGTTAAGGTTTATCAATGGTACAGAGGGCACAAGCTTGTTAAATTTTGCATTGCAGATAGAACAGAGTGGAAGAAGTATAGGTACATCACAGATTAAATGTATTTGTACCACAGTTGGTAGCTCTATATTTCTTAACCAAGCAGTTTCTTTTACCCTGTCTTCCACAGTCAAGCTCTATATTTTTTAACCAAGCAGTTTTTTTTAACCCTGTCTTCCACAGTCGGTAGCTCTATATTTCTTCACCAAGCAGTGGTCTCACCTTGCCTTCTACTGCCACTGCATCATATATATCAGCAGTGGGTTCACCATGCTTTCCGTTGGGTGTGTGAGAGATCGATTGATAAATAAGTGTTCACAGTTGTAGTTATCTTGATTTGAAGACTGTGTAAAATAATAATGATCATGCTATAAAGAATAACGCTAATGCTATTCATTTTCTAGTATATAAGTTTGTTATGAACCAAGTTTGAGAACAGAACCTGCCTTCAGAGGTCATCTCTCAGCAAAGGCCAGTTTTTATATTTTCCACTGGTCTATATATATATATATATATTTAAAAAATGTACATGGCAGAAGCATCATGTTATTTTGTTAACAGTAAGTTGATCAATACATAATTAAGTGTCATTGAGTCCAATGGCTATCTTCAGGTCAGAGTAGGAACTTTTGCACTAGTAGGAACTTTTGCACTCACTGATGGTCAAGTGAAAGTCAGGGACTTTGTATCAATAATAATCTGTGTGGTGTTTTTCTCCATCTCTTGTAATTACATCTAAAATTTTTGTTTTTGGAGATTACTTATTGTACTAAAGACTATATGACTGTAAGATTCAGAGTTTGACATGTTGAACAACCCACTGGTGGTTGTTTCTTTTAGAAGGATTCATATTTAGGCACAATGCATTTGATGATATGACGGGTAATAGTTTTAAATGTCTGGATGAAAAGGACTGGTATAAGAAGAAATAGTTTTATTTGTCTGGAAAGTGAAAAATGTAAGACGAATTTATACTAATCCAAAAAAGTCATAAAATTGTTTTATTCAAGTCCAGAGGAATCAAATGTTCCTAGTGAATTTCAGATCCTTGAATGCTATGGTCTGCCAGCAGTTCTGATGCGTTAAAATGTAATTGTCAAGAACAAATTTGAATAATTCACAATAGTCACAGAATAATATTTTAGTCCAGTAAACACTTTGTAGTTACATGAATATTCTAAATAAATGTTTCCTATTAAATAAAATATCTCCACACAACAATAAGTACAGTTGAAGATTGGTGTTACAACAAGAATTTGCAAGATAAGACTGACTAAAATTGTTCATGTATTTATATACAAATGTGAGGTGTGGAGACACATTTTGTTACTAATCCTGCATGACTTTTTGCAAATCCATCATAAAAGAACTATATGACCTAGCCCATCCAATGGGAAGTAAGAACCCACCAAGCCTCACCAGCCAATGAGAAATTACCCTAAAGATGTCAATAGGTCTTATTATTAATATTATTATTAATAGTTATAAACACTTACATCAACAACTTTTTATAGATTACTCTTAATATCTTAAAATACAATTTTATACTAATGTAGAACATTTCAGGTACAAGTGGTGGAGAATAATTTCTTCAAATTGCACCCATTACTTTATCAATGCGTATAAAATAAAATTCAAACCTTGTATTTTATAGTACAATGTAATTTAGAATGCATAAAATCATGTCTGTATCTCACAGATGGCTATTTTCGATTTTAATAAATTTAATACATGTACTTGTGTCACCTACAGACCCTGGAACCAGTAATCTGCATTTTGTTTGCATTCATTTGCATTCCATTTGTGTACATTTACATTTTGTTCATGTTACATTTTCATTGAATTTCATTTATATTTGTAATTCATCTATGAACTTGTCTTTTGTTATAGTCTTGGAAGTGCACTTAGATTTTCATACTATTTCCATTCATTGTCTTGGTTTGATGATGTCTCTCCATGCCAATTCTGTTTATACATGATAACTTGATTGGTCCAGCATCCATAGTTACCTGTCATTGTGGATGGCTTGCATTTGTGGAAAGGAGTCAATATCAGTCATAATGACAATGGTCAAGGTTAGAAGAACTAGAGTTATCCATCATCTGCAGACACCAAACTATGCCCAATAACTAGAGTTATCCATCATCTGCAGACACCAAACTATGCCCAATAACTAGAGTTATCCATCGTCTGCAGACACCAAACCATGTGAATGGGTTGAAGTTGGGGTAAGGGAAAACCCTGTAGTTTTGGGGTCAGTAGGTTGGTGTCATTGAAAGAATAAAAATGGTTTCTTCACAATACCATGTTAACCACTGTCTGCAGTTAGCACACATTGTGGCTGGTTTGAGACCTTGAAAGTGCTCTACAATTTTATATTTTGCATAGGGTTAGATTTTTAAAGAATGTCCCTTGTTTTTCTCATTGGTGATAATGGTTATTTAAAAAAAATACTTATTAAGTATTAGGTATTGTTAGAAGAACTTTTAGCTGCAGAATCAGGTTGGTCATATAAATGTATCTTTTTCATACATGCTGTAATTCTGGCATGTAATAGATAAATTACACTTTTTATTCCACTTCTAGTGGAAGTAGTTCTGCTTGTACCTCTCAGGGGGTTGGCGTGTATGTACACATAACAAGCTAGAGATCTATGGATGACTTTTGAAGCACATCTAAAAAGTTGGTACACATACCCAGCTAGTGAACTATTATGCATGCCATTTAAAGCAAGTTTTGAAAACTTTATACACAAACAAAGCTGGTGATCTAGAGATGCCTTTTGCAAGAAACAGGTAACATATGTATGTAATAGTATCTTATGGTACATATATATGTAATAGTGTCTTATGGTACATATATATATGTAATAGTGTCTTATGGTACATATATATGTAATAGTGTCTTATGGTACATATAGTATCTTATGGTACATATATATCTGTAATAGTATCGTATGGTACATATATGTAATAATGTCATATGGTACATATAGTGTCTTATGGTACATATAGTATCTTATGGTACCTATATATGTAATAGTGTCTTATGGTACATATGTATGTAATAGTATCATGTGGTATATATATATATATATATATATATATATATATATATATATGTAATAGTATCTTATGGTAGGCCTCAAGTGGCTGAGTGGTTTAAAGCACTGCCATCTCACCTGTCTGCATGGGTTCGAGTCTAAGATTCAGCAAATGTGGACATGTGAGAAAGCTTGCCAGTAGCTTCTCATAGGTCAGTGGTTCTTTCCACCACCAATTATACTGGCCACCATGTATAGCATATTGTGTGCTGAAAAATAGTGTTAAACCCAACAACAACAAGCATATTATGGTACATCAGGTTACATATATATGTAATAGTGTCTTATGGTATATATAGTATCTTATGGTACATTAAGTTACATATATATCTAATAGTATTTTATGGTACATATATATGTAATAGTATTTTATGGTACATCAGGTTACATATATATGTAATAGTATTTTATAGTACATCAGCACATTAGTGACCATATGGTGCCAACAAAAGATAATGTTCACAAAATTTAATAAATGGAAAAAGATAAAATATAACACTTGAAGTTTTATCTCAGTAAAATCTATATAATATAAAAGACAAGGAAACATGTTATGTCTTTATAGAGAGTCACCCAGACTTGTTGTAGATGTGTAATTTACAAAACTTGCTTCACATACTAAACTATAGTACAATTCACATAGGCCATGTATGCGCTGTGAGTAACATTTTTGCAGCTATAGGTTTCATTTTGGATAATTTGATTGCATATACCTTTAAGCAGCATTTATTCACTTTATTTCATTCCTTCTCCATTAAAAATCAATTGAAGATTATTGTATAAAATTCTTGAGAAATGATTAATGGGAAATTCAGTGATAGCATACATTAACATTGTTTGACTTAGTCTCCCAAATGCTGATCCAGTTTAAACAGGTTTTTATGAGCTATGATGTAACAGGGAAAGTGCCCGCATTTAAGAAGTACAGTAAACATGAACAGAGATTCAACAATAAACAAAGCCTGGGGAAGAAAACAACAAAACCAACACAAAAGACTAATAAATGGGATGTAATTATGTTACATTGTATATATTTTATGCATATACTGTCATGTCTTATATTTCAGTACATATTACCTATTTTCTCCATGCGGTTGTCAATTCAGGTTTATTTTAGTTTTACATTATGCTAAATTATATTTTTTAAGAATAAAATATACATAAATGTATGGGGTTTTTTTTATCCTATTCATAGTTGAATACCCATATAGGAGATAAATAAAAATGCATGCAAATTCTTGTTCACGTGACTGTACATTGATTCTCCTGCACTAATAATAGTTCATCAAATATGACTTTCTTGACCCAGTCTAATGCCAAACTGCCATGATTGTAAAAGTACCCAGTCTAATGCCAAACTGCCATGATTGTAAAAGTCCATAGCAATCAATAATTTTCATATGGAAATTTTGTTATAGCAATTATGCAGGTCACTCAGAAATCATTATTGAATAAACTTTGTTATAACTTTACAATTTAATTTTAAAACTTAAAAAACTTTTTTAAAAATTTATATCAGTAAATGCACTTAAATGACCCATGTGACTTTACTACAGTGCCTTACAGGTGCCTATTGCTATTAAGAACTTTCTAATGTTCATTGTTTACTAGGCATGGTATAGGGATAATTTAACTTGTACTAGGCATGGTATAGGGATAATTTAACTTGTACTAGGCATGGTATAGGGATAATTTAGCTTGTACTAGTCATGGTATATGGATAATTTAACATGTACTAGTCATGGTATATGGATAATTTAACATGTACTAGGTATGGTATAGGGATAATTTAACTTGTACTAGGCATAATATATGGATAATTTAACTTGTACTAGGTATGGTATAGGGATAATTTAACTTGTACTAGGCATAGTATATGGATAATTATACTTGTACTAGTCATGGTATATGGATAATTTAACATGTACTAGTCATGGTATATGGATAATTTAACATGTACTAGGCATAGTATAGGGATAATTTAACTTGTACTAGGCATAGTATATGGATAATTTAACTTGTACTAGGCATGGTATATGGATAATTTAATGTGTACTAGGGATGGTATGTGGATAATTTAATGTGTACTAGGCATGGTCTATGGATAATTTAACATGTACTAGGCATAGTATATGGATAATTTAACATGTACTAGGCATAGTATATGGATAATTTAACATGTACTAGGCATGGTATATGGATAATTTAACGTGTACTAGGCATGGTATATGGATAATTTGACTTGTACTAGGTATGGTATATGGATAATTTAACGTGTACTAGGCATGGTATGTGGATAATTTAATGTGTACTAGGCATGGTATATGGATAATTTAACCTGTACTAGGCATGGTATAGGGATAATTTAACTTGTACTTAGCATAGTATATGGATAATTTAACATGTACTAGGCATGGTATATGGATAATTTAACATGTACTAGGCATGGTATAGGGATAATTTAACTTGTACTTAGCATAGTATATGGATAATTTAACGTGTACTAGGCATGGTATAGGGATAATTTAACATGTACTAGGCATGGTATAGGGATAATTTAACGTGTACTAGGCATGGTATATGGATAATTTGACTTGTACTAGGTATGGTATATGGATAATTTAACTTGTACTAGGCATGGTATATGGATAATTTAACTTGTACTAGGCATGGTATATGGATAATTTAACCTGTACTAGGCATGGTATATGGATAATTTAACTTGTACATAGCATAGTATATGGATAATTTAACGTGTACTAGGCATGGTATATGGATAATTTAACATGTACTAGGCATGGTATAGGGATAATTTAACTTGTACTTAGCATAGTATATGGATAATTTAACGTGTACTAGGCATGGTATAGGGATAATTTAACATGTACTTGTCATGGTATAGGGATAATTTAACATGTACTAGTCATGGTATAGGGATAATTTAACATGTACTAGGTATAATATAGGGATAATTTAACATGTACTAGGTATGGTATATGGATAATTTATTGTGTACTAGGCATGGTAAATGGATAATTTGACTTGTACTAGGCATGGTATATGGATAATTTAACATATACTAGGCATGGTATGTGGATAATTTAATGTGTACTAGGCATGGTATATGGATAATTTAACTTGTACTAGGCATGGTATATGGATAATTTAACGTGTACTAGGCATGGTATATGGATAATTTAACTTGTACTAGGCATAGTATATGGATAATTTAACGTGTACTAGGCATGGTATATGGATAATTTAATATATACTAAGCATGGTATATGGAGAACTCATGATGAGTGTTTTAGATTCAGTAGATTCATGGACTAGATATGGTATATGGAGAGCTTGTGATGATTATTTTATGATTTAGATTCAGTAGATTCATGGACTAGGCATGGTATATGGAGAACTCAAGAGAGTTTTAGTTACAACAGATTTATGGACTAGGCATGATTTATGGAGAACTCATGAAGAGTGTTTTAGATTCAATAGATTTCATGGACTAGCCATGATACTTGGATAATCTGTCTGGACTAAGCATAGTAAACATATAACTCAGTCTGGACTAGGTATGGTAAATGGATAACTCTGGACTATGGATAACTTATGGTAAATAGATAAGTCTGAGCTAGGCATGGTATGTGAATAACTGTTGGGTCTAGGCATGGTACATGGATACATGAATAACTGTCAGGACTATGCATGTTACATGGATAAAAATCTGGACTAGACATAGTATATGGATAGCTGTGTCTGGACTAGTACATGGATAACTGTCTGGACAAGGCATGGTATATGGATAACTCTGTCTGGACTAGTTTAGTCATGGTATATGGATAACTTTGTCTGGCTTAGGCATGGTGTATTGGTGATGTTGTTAAATATGACATCTCCTAAGATTCTATCGACTGTATTCTGTTTTTTGTTTTTGTTTAATTTGTCAGAAATATCATCCAAGTCTGTTTTGGGCATGTTCACAGGAATATGACATCTGTTTTTTACAGGTTTGGTATGGACATGTTCATAACAATATGACCTCTATTTGTTATAGATTTGGTATGAATATAACAATATCACATGTTTTTTATAGGTTTGGTATGGCATGTTCATAACAATATGACATCTGTTTGTTATAGATTAGGTATGGGTATAACAATATGACATCTGTTTTTTACAGGTTTGGTATGGGCATGTTCATAACAATATGACATCTATTTGTTATAGATTTGGTATGGGTATAACAATATGACATCTGTTTGTTACAGGTTTGGTATAGGTATAACAATATGACATCTGTTTGTTACAGGTTTGGTATGGGTATGCTCACAGCGATATGATGTCAGGATAGCAATCAGACTCAGTAAGGCCATCAGTCGAAAACTCCTCCTTCTTACACTGCTGCTGAAAGTTCTCTTCACTAACCCAAATAGTAGGGCCTCTCACCACCTCAGTAGTGTACCCACTGTCAAGTAGGTATTTGTTTTTAACACATTGGTTGTATTGCAGATTGTATTTTTATAACATATTGATTATATTAACAACATTTTTATATCTTTTTTATAACATTTTGATTGCATTACAAGATTGTATATATTTTGTATAATACATTGATTGTATTACAAGATTGTATATCTTTTTTCATGACATTGATTGTATTGTAACATTGTATATCTTTTATAACATATTGTAATGCAAGATTGTATACCTTTTTTAAAAACATTTATTTTTTTACATGTTTATAGTATTGTGAAATTGTTTATCTTTTTTCAAAACAATGATTTTTTATGATGTATTGATTGTATTACAAATTATTTATAACACATTGTATTTGCAAGATTGTATATCTTTTCTTATACTACATTGATTGCATTGCAAGATCAGTCATTTTTTAAACACATTGATTTTTGCATGATCTGACATTTTTTGTATAACACATTGCTTCTATTGCATTGTGTTATGATGCTATGGATATAAAATAAGTACCAAGATGGAGCAAACCAACAAGTTTTGTATGATTGAAAATATAATTTATTTCCATAAAATACAAAGTGAACTAGTTAAAATACCTTAGAGTATGGTGAATGAAATCCTAAAGTCCAAAATAGTTCTATCAGATTAGGGTTTTGGATTGGCTATTTTACCACTGCATGTGCCTAGAGTAAAAAAAAAATTTTTCTTTTTTTGCCTAATCAACCCATCATTTTTGCATCCTGTCCACTTTTTTACTCAAAATATCAAACTTATCCTACTGTTTGCAAAGGTTCACTTGTCCTTATACAATTCAGACCAGTCTGCTTTATGCCTCAAGCCAAAAAGTTTAAAATTTTGTCACAAACTCTGGTTTTGACAACTTAATATTTGGTCTTACAATACTGGTTCTTAAAAATGATGTTGTTCCCACAGTATTTTAGAATGCAGATAGAAAGTCTATATTATTTGGTATCATTTTAATGCTACATATATTTTTCTGTAATACCACCCACTCTGGTGCGTCTTTAAATAATGTTGATGATACAGAGATTATAGGTAGGGTACAGCCTCGTGATGCATAAATGTTGTGTGTGCGTGTGTGTGATTTAGATTTTTATCATAGCTTTAACAATTTTTCAGTCATGTTGCTATGATGTCTGCAGTGTGACAGTTTATGGTGATGTCTAGCACTGGAACATCATGCTGCCAACATCTGGCATGATGTCCCACACAATCACATTATCCTGACACCAGGCCATACAGTCCTAACACTATCTCCTTAATGCTGAGTGCCAGGTGAGGCAGATGTTAGTTCCATTCTTTAAAGTCTTTGGAATGACTCTGTCGAGGTTTGAACCCACAACTTTCCGCATCTGAGCTGAATGTTCTAACCACTATGCCACTGGAGCGGTTCATAAATGTAGTACATCTAAGTGTAAATCCAAATGTCCTTATATAAATTCACAGTATATCCAGGGCTGTTATTAAATATCCATATGTCTTTGAATGATTCCATAAAGCTGTTATTCCAATTAATTGGGATATTTTGAGCACTGTAATTCCAACAAATGATTAAATTTAAGAAATGAATCCTCTCAATATAACTCATCCAAGACTGTTGATACTAGTTGCTAAGTTGTCATACTGTTAAGAGATGCATGTTCATTTTCCAGTAATCTGAGCTAGTAAACAGGGTCACATGCTCTAAGCTAATCAGTCAGAAATAATGTCATCTTGGCCTTTATAGAAAGCTCATGATTTCCATTCATGTCACATGATGATTACTTGAATTACACTACATCTCATCCATGAGATTTATGAATGGATAAATGCACTATAGAACAATTCATCCTTGGTATAAAACCTTTCTAAATGTAATCATAAATGATAATAAACATAATATAGTTATACATATTAATTGTCTGTTAGCCAGGACATAAAGACAGGTCATGTAATTTCTGCCTTTCATTATCCTATTAGAATGAACAAGACAGAGAGTAAGTTTCTATTTTTTATGATTAAAAAATACAGATTTAATTTTTGATTAAAGTTATATGTAGTGTTTGTACAGTGAATTCAGTCATTTTTTTATTTGATATGTATTTGCTTTACATGATGTTATGACATTTGTGACATGAGATGTACTTATTGCAAAAAATAACTGTGTATATTTAAATAACACAGTAGTCTCAAAGTATAATCATGAATTTATATTAAGGTCAGTTGTAGACAAATAGTTTTAAGAAAGGGTAGAGTTGTCTATTTTAGTCGCTTACTTCAAAACTTTCATCTAGGAAACTAGCAAAAAATTTTAAAAGTTTTTTCCTGTAGCAACTCTTTTAACCCTTTCATCACTAAGTGATTTGTAGGCATAGAGTCCTCAACACTAAGTAACTTTGGAGTTGTAAAGCAAAATGACTTGTGGACTTTGAAACATTACATAACTTTGCCAATGGTAAAGATATCTGGCTGGATTAGGTGTCAAAATCAAGGCTAAAAATCAAATTTTATGACTAATTCAATAAAATGTGCATATATATTACAACTGTTAAAATGCAGGTACAAACAGGTAACAACAGGTAAAATGCAATTATTTTATTACCTCTTAGAAAACTTAGAATGTTCTCAAAACTTGTTCAATTGACCCTAGATGTACTAGTGAATAATCATAGTAGCAACACAAGTCTTTCTTTCATGGTGTCCATAATATATAAAATTCTATAAAATTAACCAAAATGATCTCCAAGGTTTAGATCTGTCCACACACCTAAGTGACCTATATCGCCTCTGCCACGTTTGATCGTCGCATTGAAGTTCGTTAAACGGACAATTTTTCCAAAAACTTCATCTGAATAGAATATTTGAAAATAATACGAAGCTTCCTGGAGCCATATAACTCTCGGGTGTGCCCAACACTGTCAGAAAACTGAAACAAATCTCTTTGGTTTTCGGGCTTCGTCCAAAAAATAAAAAACCCACGTGGAGCGTACAATTCCTCTGGTTCAAAACCTTCAAAGTCATCTTCATTGTCATCACTGTCACCCACAAGTGCATTCCATTGTCTCTCCATACGTCTTCCCTCATTGTCAAACAAATTTATCAGGTCAAAATTATTTAAATCATCCGAAAACTCTCCTCTAAAAAAAAATCCTTCAAACGCCGCCATTTTGGATACAAATTTCAGCATTCGGAAAACACGTTAAAAGTTCCTACTTTGTTCGTTATTTCTAGTTGTATACAAGCTAAACTCACGAGATAATCCAAATATAACATCTACATTACCAGATGGAAGTTATTTGAGGTATTCCGAAAGATATTTAGTCGGGTACTATAACGTTAACAAAGAACACTGCCCCAGACCAAAAACTCGGTCCATAGTGTTGACGAACTACTTCCCCTGGACCGCATATGCAGTTTGCCGTGATGAAAGGGTTAATCATTTAAATGTGTTGTGGAAAAGTATTACATTTAACTAAAAGAGATTCTGAGAACACAATCTTTAACCCATAAAATAACACTATTCCACAAATTTTCCTAAATGTTACTTAGCACTTTATGTTTCTGTTTGATTCAGACTGTCAGAAAATCATGAACTTAAGATTTGTTTAAAGGCTTAAAAAATCATGTTTAACAAAGGTTAAGCTTATATATGAAAACAAAATTAACTACATGAAATATGGTCACATGAGATCTTGAAGTGATAGCCCCAGGGACATACGGCACGTAGGACTCATGAGAGCATATGTTGATGTCATCACAATAATTTCTATGGCAGTTAATCCGTATGAGAATGGATACTGATGCATTCACATTAAGTTTTATGGCAGTTAAGCCTTATGATTGTGGATATTGATGCCTTCACATTAATTTCTATGAAGATTATCTTTATGCCTTCTCAGTGCTTCTCCTCCTAAAACTACATGGAGGATTGTCATAAAACTTGTACACTCATGCATCCCAGGGTCAAGTAGATCCTGTATCCTTGAAACTTAACCACTAACTCATCCCATGTCCTGATAGATCCTGTTGCCAAGAAAATTGCTCAACCATTTCATCATCTAGTGGGGATCCTATTTCCATGAAACTTTCACCCATTCATCCAATGATCTAGTGCAGATCCTATTGCTATGAGACTTCACTTGTTCATCCAATGATCTAGTGTAGATCCTATTGCTATGAGACTTCACTCGTTCATCCAATGATCTAGTGGGGATCTTATTGCTATGAGACTACACTCATTCATCTAATGATCTAGCGGGGATCTTATTGCTATAAGACTACACTCATTCATCCAGTGATCTAGTGGGGATCCTATTGCTATGAGACTACACTCATTCATCCAATGATCTAGTGGGGATCCTATTGCTATGAGACTACACTCATTCATCCAATAATCTAGTGTGGATCCTATTGCTATGAGACTACACTCATTCATCCAACGATCTAGTGGGGATCCTATTGCTATGAGACTACGCTCATTCATCCAATGATCTAGTGGAGATCCTATTGCTATGAGACTACACTCATTCATTCCATGGTCTATCTGATACTATTACCATGAAACTACACTCGTTCATCCCATTATCTAGTAGGGATCCTATTGCCATGAAACTTACACTCATACATCCCATAATATATTTGATCCAAGTGCCATTAAACTTACTAATTCATCCCATGGTCTAATTGATTCTATTGCCATGAAACTTACTAATTCTTCCCATGGCCTAATTGATTCTATTGCCATGAAACTTACTAATTCTTCCCATGGCCTAATTGATTCTATTGCCATGAAATTTACTTATTCTTCCCATGGCCTAGTTGATTCTATAGCCATGAAACTTACTAATTCATCCCATGGTCTAATTGATTCTATTGCCATGAAACTTACTAATTCTTCCCATGGCCTAATTGATTCTATTGCCATGAAATTTACTTATTCTTCCCATGGCCTAGTTGATTCTATAGCCATGAAACTTACTAATTCATCCCATGGTCTAGTTGATCATATTGCCATTAAACTTACTAATTCATTCCATGGTCTAGTTGATCATATTGCCATGAAACTTACTAATTCATCGCATGGTCTAATTGAACTTATTGCCATGAAACTTACTAATTCATCCCACGGTCTAGTTGATCCAACTGCCATGAAACTTGCTAATTCATCTCATGATCTAGTTGATCATATTGCCTTGAAATGTACTAATTCATCCCATTGTCTAGTTGATCCAACTGCCATGAAATTTACTAATTCATCCCATGGCCTAGGTTATTCTATAGCCATGAAACTTACTAATTCATCCCATGGCCTAATTGGTCATATTGCCATGAAACTTACTAATTCATTGCATGGTCTATTTGATCTTATTGCCATGAAACTTACTAATTCATCCATGGCCTAATTGGTCATATTGCCATGAAACTTACTAATTCATCCCATGGTCTAGTTGATCCAACTGCCATGAAACTTACTAATTCATCCCCTGGTCTAGTTGATCATATTGCCTTGAAACTTACTAATTCATCCCATGGCCTAATTGGTCATATTGCCATGAAACTTACTAATTCATTGCATGGTCTATTTGATCTTATTGCCATGAAACTTACTAATTCATCCCATGATCTAGTTGATCATATTGCCATGAAACTTACTAATTCATTGCATGGTCTAATTGAACTTATTGCCATGAAACTTACTAATTCATCGCATGGTCTAGTTGATCCAACTGCCATGAAACTTACTAATTCATCTCATGATCTAGTTGATCATATTGCCAAGAAACTTGCTAATTGATCACATGATCTAGTTGATCATATTGCCATGAAACTTACTAATTCATCCCATGATCTAGTTGATCCAACTGCCTTGAAACTTACAAATTCATTCCATGGCCTTATTGATTCTATTGCCATCAAACTTACTAATTCATCCCATGGTCTAGTTGATCATATTGCCATGAAACTTACTAATTCATCCCATGGCCTAATTGGTCATATTGCCATGAAACCTACTAATTCATTACATGGTCTTTTCGATCTTATTGCCATGAAACTTACTAATTCATCCCATGGCCTAATTGGTCATATTGCCATGAAACTTACTAATTCATCCCATGGTCTAGTTGATCTTATTGCCTTGAAACTTACTAATTGATCACATAGTCTAGTTGATCCAACTGCCATGAAACTTACTAATTCATCCCATGGTCTCGTTGATCTTATTGCCTTGAAACTTACTAATTGATCACATAGTCTAGTTGATCCAACTGCCATGAAACTTACTAATTCATCCCATGGTCCAGTTGATCTTATTGCCATGAAACTTACTAATTCATCCCATGATCTAGTTGATCATATTGCCATTAAACTTACTAATTCATCCCATGGTCTATTTGATCCAACTGCCATGAAACTTACTATTTCGTCCCATGGTCTAGTTGATCTTATTGCCATGAAACTTACAAATTCATTCCATGGCCTTATTGATTCTATTGCCATCAAACTTACTAATTCATCCCACGGTCTAGTTGATCATATTGCCATCAAACTTACTAATTCATCCCATGGTCTAGTTGATCATATTGCCATCAAACTTACTACTTCATCCCATGATCTAGTTGATCCAACTGCCATGAAACTTACAAATTCATTCCATGGCCTTATTGATTCTATTGCCATGAAACTTACTAATTCATCCCATGATCTAGTTGATCCAACTGCCATCAAACTTACTAATTCATCCCATGGTCTAGTTGATCATATTGCCATGAAACTTACTAATTCATCCTATGGTCTCAGACCTGTTTACCCGACCGTATTTGACCGTATTTGTACGGAATAAAGCCTATCCATACGGTCATTGAACTGAAAATACAATTTGAGGTTGCATTTATTTATTACTTTTTAAAATTTATTTTTCAAGCCGTTTTTCTTTCCGTTTTGTTTCGTTGTATCGTCTCTTCGGTCCGCATCCGTGTCCGCATTTCGTGCCACGTCACTTATTTTGACATTCTCAACATCCGGTCGTTTAAACAAAGGAAAATGCCGCCGACAAGAAAGTTTCAGCACGAAACTGATGATGAAAATGGAAAGTCTAACACAGAAAGCAGCATTTTCTACCAGTTTATTCTACTCTGTGGCTATGCCTTAAACCATCGTCAAAAGGAGAACATTTTGTGCATTGCACTGTTTGCAACTTAGACTTTTCCTGTGCACATGGTGGAAGGAATGACTGTTCACGGCATGTGAAATCGGGAAATCAAACAAAATTGAAGTCATTAGTGAATGGAAATAGAAAAATTTTGTCAATGATGAAAGGAAAGGAAGTCAGTGATCAAAACATACTTCAAAAACAAATAACACGTGCTGAGGCGATTCTATGTGAGTTGATCGCAAATATGAATTTGTCATTGAGTACAGCTGACAAGTTAACGGAAGCAATGAAAAATAATTTATTAACCTTATTTCCATTCAAGTAAATATTGACAAAGATGATACTAGATTTTATCAGATAAATAAGATTGCCTTCACCTATCTAGATAAACTTATTATTTTCTAAGTGGATGGGTGGTAACAATGTCATAATGTTTTATATCAAGTCGTCCTTAACCAAGTAAAATAGAGAATTGGCTTTAATTAAAATGTTATGGATATGTGTGAAGCTGAGAAAACAGAATTTTTAGAGAAAGTAACGGAGGTAAACAACAATAAATTTGGTTATGTTGTATTTTTTTGTGGTTTTTATCACTATAATATGAACAGGATGTTTAAGTCAGTGGTGTTCAATTTCTGCATATTTGTGCCTTGAAACAGAATTAACTGAATACCAGCGTCTTTGCAAACTAAGAGTTATTTACACAATATTGTATAGTCATTATGTCGTGTAATACTACATAATGATAATTATAGTATATTGATAGTATCTACTATTTGTGTGCTGAAAATACTGACTGCGGTCTGAAAATACTGACAGGCATTGCTTAAAATACTGACAGGAAAATTTATGGGCAAACAGGTCTGTGGTCTAGTTGATCATATTGCCTTGAAACTTACTAATTCATCCCATGGTCTAGTTAATCATATTGCCATGAAACTTACTAATTCATCCCATGGTCTCGTTGATCATACTGCCATGAAACTTAATAACTCATCCCATGGTCTAGTTGATTCTATTGCCATGAAACTTGCACACTAATTCATCCCATGCTCTATCTGATACTGTTGCCTTAAAACTTAGACATACATCCCATAAACTAGTTGGGATCCTGTTGCCATGAAACTAATACACTTATTCATCCCATGATCTGGTTGACCTCATTGCCATGAAGTTACACACTTATTCATTCCATGATCTAGTTCACCTCATTGCCATGAAGTTACACACTTCATTCCATGATCTAGTTGACCTCATTGCCATGAAGTTACACACTTCTTCATTCCATGATCTAGTTCACCTCATTGCCATGAAAGTTACACACTTCATTCCATGATCTAGTTGACCTCATTGTCATGAAGTTACTTCTTCATTCCATGATCTAGTTGACCTCATTGCCATGAAAGTTACACACTTCATTCCATGATCTAGTTGACCTCATTGCCATGAAAGTACACTCTTCTTCATTCCATGATCTAGTTGACCTCATTACCATGAAAGTTACACACTTTTTTATTCCATGATCTAGTTGACCTCATTGCCATCAAACTTTATACACTCATTCATTCCATGGTCCAGTGGGAATCCAATTGCCATGAAACTTACAAACTTATTCATCCCTTGGTCTAGTTGTTCCTAAATAAAAATGATGCTGTTAGAAATTGAATTATGGTTACTGCAGCTTCATCTTGAAAATTTGGTTATAGCTGCTTCACTTCAATGGATGGTTGTTATATTAACAGATTTCCACTGAAAGACTTCTGTTGTCTAGTTGCTTCTTAATCAGATATCCAGTGTAGCTGTTACTGCAGCCATTGTTATCATGACTTCATCATCATGGAAATTCATATATTGATATGGTGTTTTTACCAAAAGACATTGTTTTGTGTCTGCATTTTCTTGTGTGACATATTCTGATGTGGTTGACATCGGAACAAGTAGTCAAAGTTTCAAGAGGTACCTGGACGTTTTGACCCAGGATATTTTGCCCCACACCAATCCCACGTCAATGAATATTTAATTTTATACTCCATAATCCACCCCTTTTTTAGAAATTGATCTCCATTCCAGTACACAATTGTTCCTACACCGTTAGTGCATATATATATATATATATATATATATATATATATATATATATATATATATATATATATATAGCACCAAGTGCATTCCATTTGTTTAAATAAATAATTATGCCTTTGAACTCTTATTGACTTATTTTGAACAATAATATCAGAATTGTCAGACAGACATGAATCATTGCTCCTTACACTTTGGGAATAGGATGTTGTACATTCACTTAATAGATAATAACTTCACATTTGAAAATAGATGATCACTTTGTATTTGAAAAGTAGATGACTGCACATTTGGGAAATACAGTCGAACCTGGTTATGTTGCCGGCCTAGGGGTGTGCCAAAAAGCATTGAGATTACCGATGATAGAGATAAACGAAAACCAATATGGCATCAATATAATAATATGTGCTTGAAATTTCAGTATGTACATGATGTGCATTAATAAATGAGAATGTACATGCACATATTTTTGGATGGTTTTTTTAAACAACAGCATTGCCGCAATTTGTTTGATGAAGCGATCTGCATGCTATAAAAATATACATATATGTTTGTTAACAAAAGGCACATGTGCACCAACTAACAGCAGAGATTTACCAGTATACAATACAAACCACCATCGATTCTCATGATATAAACCTTTATTATATTCTCTAACATTGCAAACACAAAGATTGCTCACAAAATCAGGGTGTAGTTCGTTTTTACAAAAATCTAACCAGTGTAAAAATTAAATTCGCAAGTCATTTCACTCTTGACAGCTCTGAAAAGTATTGTAAACAGAATAGCTACAACATGTTATCCTCAAGATAAGATTGACAAGAGTGAGTGAACTGTCATTGGAGTGAACATACGGACAGTGATCATGTGCTACGTGAACTCAACACATGCGCAGTACGATCATTTTATTGGTAAGACATAAGCTAGCATAAATGTAACCAATCACAAAATGTACGTGTAAAGAAAAAAATCTAAAGATGAATTCTTTCAAAATAGTATCTCCATTCCCACAAATAAAACTTACAAGAGTCAACACCTGGCAATATTGGACTGTTTATATTACTGTAGTTAACACCCAATATAGGAATCATTCACTCCTGTATTTTGAGAAATAATTTTTTTTAATTATGCAAAAGTTATTTATTTGTTTGCTATTTCTTCTTGCTGAGTTTAAGTGTCTGTAAAACAAACAAACAGATGGATTTAGCCATTCCATTAATTTTATGTTTTATTCGCATCTTCAGAAGTCGGTCAGTCGGTATAGTATAGTACAGTAGTAGAATTGACTGTCAAAACATACAGTACTCGGCTGTATGTCAGCATAATCAGATTATGATGTAACAATACACTGCTAAGATGGGGTTGTTAATACAGTCAAAGGATCATTTGTGTACTGATTGATTCCAATGCATTTCTTAGTAAAATTTGTAGCTTCCTTCCGTTCTCTCTTTTATTTATCCAGTCAAAAGCCACGATTGTTGGTACAAATTAAATAACCAAAAAGTCTGTCGACAGATGGGACATTTTTGTCACCAATAATGGGAAAAATCGGCGGCAATTGGTCATGGGATCCAGATAACCGACGTTAATTAGCAAATTTGGCACTCTTTTGTGCTCGAGATATTAGGGTTTGGCAACATAAAAGAATCGACATAACTGATGAGAAAATGCTAAGACAAAGAGAGAATTTGGCGGTTCCACTTAAAAAACGTCGACTTAATAGGGTTGGCGAGGTAACCGAGGTCGAGATAAGTGGGTTCCACTGTAGATAATCACTGTGCATTTGGGAAATTTTTAATCATGTTGTACATTTGGGAAACAGATAATTAATCTTTGCATTTGAGAAATAAATAATTACTCTGCATTTGGGAAATATTTAATTGGTATGTACATTTGGACAATAATCACTGTATATTCCGAATAATCATTGGGGACAGTCAGAAAATAGATATTAGCAATGTACAGTTGCAAATTAAAATGGCATGTCTGTACACTTGGAATAGAATGGCATGTCTGTACAGTTGAAAAATAAATAATCATTCTGTATATTTAAGAAATATAATAATCATTCTGTACAGTTGGGAAGTAGATAATCATCCTGTACAGTTGGGGATTTAAATGGCATATCTGTTCAGTTGGAAAATATATAATCATTCTCAACAGATGGGAATGAGAATGCCATTTCTGTTAATTTGGGAAGTAGATAATAATTCTGTACAGTTGGGAAGTAATTATTCTGTACAGTTGGGAAATTGAATGCCATGTCTGTACAGTTGAGAAGTAGATTATTATTATGTACAGTTGTGATTTAGTATGGCATGTCTGTACAGTTGGGAAATAGGTAATCATTCTGTACAGTTGGGAATTAGAATGGCATGTCTGTACATTTAAGAAGTAGATAATCATTCTGTATAGCTGGCAGTTAGAATGGCATGCCTCTATATTTGGGAAATAGATAGTCTGAACAGTTAGGAAGTAGTACTTCATGTTTGTACAGTTCAAATAGATACTCATTATGTTCAGTCTGGAATTAGTATGGCATGTCTATATTTGGGAAGTAGATAAACATTCTATACAGTTTTGGAATTAGAATGGCATGTATGTACAGTTGGGAAATAGATAATTATTCTGTACAGATGAAAATTAGTATGGCATGTCTGTGCAGTTGGGGAAAAGATAATTTTGTACAGTTGGGAATTAGAATTGCATGTCTGTTCAGTTTGGAAATAGTCATTCTGTACAGTTGGGAATTAGTATGGGATATCAGTACAGAAGGAAAATAAATAATCATTCCATACAGTTTGACATTAGAATAGAATGTCTACATTTGGTAAGCTGATAATCATTATGTACAGTTGGGATTTATAAGGGCATGTCTGTACAGTTGGGAAAAACATAACCATTCTGTTCAGTTGGGAATTTTTATGGCATGCCTATACAGTTGGGAAATAGATAATCATTCTGTACAGTTGGGAATTATTATGGCCTGTCAAGTAATTGACACAAATATTT
The DNA here is from genome assembly GCA_016746295.1 of Potamilus streckersoni. Taxonomy (NCBI): domain Eukaryota; kingdom Metazoa; phylum Mollusca; class Bivalvia; order Unionida; family Unionidae; genus Potamilus; species Potamilus streckersoni. The sequence goes on along the minus strand of JAEAOA010000868.1, from coordinate 66,507 downwards.
TTCAGGTTCCTGTTCTCTGAAAGTACAAAGCTGACCAGTGTTGGAGGAGAAAAGGCACTAGCAGCAATGGTGGCAAGCCTGGGAGAAGCTGTGGAGGAAGAGTTTGGGTTCCTTGTTACTCGACTCTTTCCCGTTTTCAAACCTAATTTGGAAAGTAAGTCGGCATAGAATATACAGAAAGTTAGGTTGCTTTGTGCTAGTTTTTTTTAACATTGGTGTAAGATGGAGTAAATAACAGTAGAAATTTGCCAGAAATGGGTCAAATTGTAAATGGTAAATTAGCTAGGGTTTATTGTCTAGAATGCATTAGTATATGGCAAACTAGCTAGGGTTTATTGTCTGGAATGCATTATTATAGGGTAAACTAGCTAGGGTTTATTGTCTAGAATGCATTAGTATATGGCAAACTAGCTAGGGTTTATTGTCTGGAATGCATTATTATATGGTAAACTAGCTAGGGTTTATTGTCTGGAATGCATTATTATATGGCAAACTAGCTAGGGTTTATTGTCTAGAATGCATTAGTATATGGCAAACTAGCTAGGGTTTATTGTCTGGAATGCATTATTATATGGCAAACTAGCTAGGGTTTATTGTCTGGAATGCATTATTATATGGCAAACTAGCTAGGGTTTATTGCCTGGAATGCATTATTATAAGGCAAACTAGCTAGGGTTTATTGCCTGGAATGCATTATTATATGGCAAACTAGCTAGGGTTTATTGTCTGGAATGCATTATTATATGGCAAACTAGCTAGGGTGTATTGTCTGGAATGCATTATTATATGGCAAACTAGCTAGGGTTTATTGTCTGGAATGCATTATTATATGGCAAATTAGCTAGGGTTTATTGTCTGGAATGCATTATTATATGGCAAACTAGCTAGGGTTTATTGCCTGGAATGCATTATTATATGGCAAACTAGCTAGGGTTTATTATCTGGAATGCATTATTATATGGCAAACTAGCTAGGGTTTATTGTCTGGAATGCATTAGTATAGGGCAATCTAGCTAGGGTTTATTGTCTGGAATGCATTATTATATGGCAAACTAGCTAGGGTTTATTGTCTGGAATGCATTATTATATGGCAAACTAGCTAGGGTTTATTGTCTGGAATGCATTATTATAAGGCAAACTAGCTAGGGTTTATTGCCTGGAATGCATTATTATATGGCAAACTAGCTAGGGTTTATTGTCTGGAATGCATTATTATATGGCAAACTAGCTGGAATGCATTATTATATGGCAAACTAGCTAGGGTGTATTGTCTGGAATGCATTATTATATGGCAAACTAGCTAGGGTTTATTGTCTGGAATGCATTATTATATGGCAAACTAGCTAGGGTTTATTGCCTGGAATGCATTATTATATGGCAAACTAGCTAGGGTTTATTATCTGGAATGCATTATTATATGGCAAACTAGCTAGGGTTTATTGTCTGGAATGCATTAGTATAGGGCAATCTAGCTAGGGTTTATTGTCTGGAATGCATTAGTATAGGGCATATTAGCAAGGTTTGTCTGGAATGTGATAGTATGGGGCCCATTAGCAAGGTTTATTGTCTGCAATGCAATAGTATTAGGCCCATTAGCAAGTTTTTTTTTGTCTGGAATGCATTAGTATAGGGCAAATTTGCAAGGTTTATTGTTTTTATTGCAATAGTATAGGGACCATTAACAAGGTTTATTGACTGGAATGCAATAGCATAGGGCAAATTAGCAATATTCATTGACTGGAATGCAATAGTATAGGGCAAATTAGCAATATTTATTGTCTGGAATGCATTAGTATAGGGCATATTAGCAAGGTTTAATGTATGGAATTTGATAGTATAGGGCCCATTAGCAATGTTTATTTTCTGGAATGCATTAGTATAGGACATATTAACAAGGTTTATTGACTGGAATGCAATAGTATAGGGCACATTAGTAATGTTTATTACCTGGAATGCATTAGTATAGGGCAAATTAGCAAGTTTTATTGTCTGGAATGCAATATTATTGGGCAGATTTGCAAGTGTTTTTTGTCTGCAGTGTGATAGTATGCAGTGTTTTTCTTTATGCATGATGTGCATCAGGGACAAATACTGGAGAAAATTGATGCACATAATTTTTTGCCATGCTTGTTTTTGACAAAAAGGATTTGCAAAATACAATCAGGATTTATTTAATATCCAATGTGTTATATAATTCTTTTGGTTTCCTGTTTAGTATGCTCTCTATGTTGCATACTGCTATACTGAGGATACAAAGCAGAGAACCAGACCACCATTAGGCAATATTATGACAGAGTAGCTTTCCCTGATCTCGCGAGCTCTCACGCAATTCTATCAAGCTCAGAATGATGTCGTCTAGGTGTTAAACCTCAATTGTTGTTGCACTAAAATGTAATCTCAAGATGAAAACGGTGTGCACTAAGAATCATTAGAGAGGAAAGTGAAAAAAGCAGAACATATCAAAGTAAATGTGGATCTGACTCTAATGAAAAATGGAGAAAATATTCTCTTGACTAGAATACAGCACATCCAAGGCATTGGGATTACCAGTGTGCCTTCGTGATTGCAAAGACTACACAAGTGAAGAGTCCTTTCGCGACAGCGTTTGAGAATTTTGAAAAATCTGCCCTTGATCACCACCAGATATCTTTTGAACACATTATTACCTAAATTATTCTTTCAGAACAAAGAAATAAGTAATCTTACAGAGATAAATCCATTATTTGGATTACAAATTCAGGGGGGTTGTTGCAGATTTTGCTAACTTTACTGCATCGAAAGAAAGATCTGAAAGTTCAAGTGTAACTTGTTAAAGAGAAGATGAATCATTAGCCTTTGATTTTTGGATAAATGTGTTTTAGAATGAAGTACAATGAAACTGATGATAGTACACATTTTATGACAGGCAGTAAATTAACTTTCTTTTTCTTAAAAAAATTTTATGGAGTTTTGAATTGGCTTATATGAAATGTGTTGGTCTATAATATTGCTACAAAAATTTATAAAGAGACTATTAAAAGTACAACTTTAAACTAAAAGGAAAATTAACTAATAAAATTATCTTTTGAATGGATAATGCATTTGTGTGTTAATTGTGTGTGTTGGTTTATTTGTATTAGAGAGAGAGAGAGAGAGAGAGAGAGAGAGAGAGAGAGAGAGAGAGAGAGAGAGAGAGATGTATAAATTGCAATATCCTATTTCAGCTGAAAAAGTAAGGATTAGATGAAAATTTATTTGTACATTTTTTACCCCTACATTTTTTATTTGACCCCCAGTTCTTACACCAAGGGGGTTTTTTTTACCCTTAGTTTTACACCCCTGGGGGATACACTGGTATAGGGCACATTAGCAAAGTTTATTGTCTGGAATGTGATAATATAGGGCAAATTAGAAAGTTTTATTGTCTGAAAAGCATAGTATAGGACACATTAGCAAGGTTTATTGTCTGACATGTCATAGTATAGGGCAAATTAGCAAGGTTTATTGTCTGTAATGCCATGGTATAGGGCAAATTAGCAAGGTTTATTGTCTGAAATGCATTAGTATAGGGCATATTAACAAGGTTTATTGTCTGGAATGCAATATTATAGGGCAATTTAGCAAGGTTTATTGTCTGGAATGCCATAGTATAGAGCACATTAGCAAGGTTTGTTGTCTGAAATGCCATAGTATAGGGCATATTAACAAGGTTTATTGTCTGGAATGCGATATTATAGGGCAATTTAGCAAGGTTTATTGTCTGAAATGCCATAGTATAGGGCACATTAGCAAGGTTTATTGTCTGAAATGCATTAGTATAGGGCATATTAACAAGGTTTATTGTCTGGAATGCGATATTATAGGGCAATTTAGCAAGGTTTATTGTCTGGAATGCCATAGTATAGAGCACATTAGCAAGGTTTATTGTCTGACATGTCATAGTATAGGGCAAATTAGAAAGTTTTATTGTCTGAAATGCCATAGTATAGGGCACATTAGCAAGGTTTATTGTCTGGAATGCATTAGTATAGGGCAAATTAGCAAGGCTTATTGTCTGGAATGCATTAGTATAGGGCTCATTCGCTAGGTTTATTGTCAGGAATGCGATAGTATAGGGCACATTAGCATGGTTTATTGTCAGGAATGTGATAGTATAGGGCACATTAGCATGGTTTATTGTCTGTTAAGTATGGTCCAGTCCTTCCATGAAGACATGAAAGGCACAGTGCAGTATGATGGCTCATTGTCCGAACTATTCAACATAAACAGCGGAGTGAAACAAGGCTGTGTCCTTGCCCCCACACTCTTTGGCATCTTCTTCGCTGTCCTGCTTAAGTACACCTTTGGGACGTCCACAGAAGGGATCTACCTGCACACATGTTCAGACGGCAGAGTGTTCAACCTGGCACAACTGAAGGCAATGAGCAAAGTAAGGAAAGCAACCATTAGGGACATGCTCTTTGCAGATGATGCTGCTATAGTCACTCACACAGAAGCTGAACTACAACACCTGATGGACCGATTTGCTAAAGCATGTGATGAATTCGGGTTGACCATCAGCCTAAAGAAAACCAACATGATGGCTCAGGACACAGACCCTCCCATCATAATAATTAACAACTACAAACTAGAAGTAGTCAGTGAGTTCACTTACCTTGGCTCTACCATCACCAACAACCTCTCACTCGATGCCAAGCTCAACAAGCGGATTGGAAAGGCGTCAACAACTCTCTCTAGATTGTCGCAGAGAGTGTGGAACAACAGCAAGCTGACATTGAACACTAAGATCTCTGTGTACCATGCCTGCATGCTTAGCACTCTCCTGTACGCCAGCGAAACTTGGACCCTGTATGCCTCTCAGGAGAAACAACTGAGTGCCTTTCTCATGCGTTGTCTCCGTCGCATACTCGGGATCACCTGGAGTGATCGTGTGACAATGTGGTGCTTCAACAGGCCAAAATTCTCAGCATGGTCAAACTCCTCCACTAACGTCGCATCAGATGGCTGGGCCATGTGCGTCAAATGGATGATGGACGGATCCCCAAAGACCTTCTCTACTCTAAGCTTGCCTCAGGCAGAAGATCAATAGGACGGCCACATCTTCGCTTCAAGGATGTCTGGAAGCAGGATATGAAAGCTCTTGGGATCGAGGTCAACACCTGGGAAGAGCTTGCCCTCAACAAGTCTAGCTGGCGACTTGCTCTGTTCACAAGTCTGAAAGCCAGCGAGGAGTTCGCCGATGAGAAAAGATCTCAGAGGAGGAAGATGCAGTTCAAACCAAGTCCTGACTCATACTTCAAGTGTAGCAACTGTAGCAAGGATTGCCACTTCAGTGTGGGAATTTATAGTCACAGAAGATGCTGCAAAACTACAAACTGGGACACCTTTCATGGGCGCATTTCCATCGTCTCACGAGACTATGGAAGCCATCTGATAGTATAGGGCAAATTAGCAAGGTTTTTTGTCTAGAATGCGATAGTATAGGGCCCATTAGCAATGTTTATTGTCTGGAATGTGATAGTATAGGGCAAATTAGCAAGGTTTATTGTGTGGAATGTATTAGTATAGGGCAAATTAGCAAGGTTTATTGTGTGGAATGCATTAGTATAGGGCAAATTAGCAAGGTTTATTTTCAAAAATGCGATAGTTTGGGGCAAATTTTGCATGGTTTATTGTCTGGAAGGCGATAGTATAGGGCAAATTAGCATGGTTTATTTTCTGAAATGTGATTATATAGGGCAAATTGGCAAGGTTTATTGTCAGGAATGTGATAGTATAGTGCCCTTTAGCCAAGGTTTATTGTGTGGAATGTATTAATATAGGGCAAATTAGCAAGGTTTATTGTGTGGAATGCATTAGTATAGGGCAAATTAGCCAAGTTTATTGTGTGGAATGCATTAGTATAGGGCAAATTAGCAAGGTTTATTGTCAGGAATGTGATAGTATTGTGCCCTTTAGCCAAGGTTTATTGTGTGGAATGTATTAATATAGGGCAAATTAGCAAGGTTTATTGTGTGGAATGCATTAGTATAGAGCAAATTAGCCAAGTTTATTGTGTGGAATGCATTAGTATAGGGCAAATTAGCAAGGTTTATTGTCAGGAATGTGATAGTATAGTGCCCTTTAGCCAAGGTTTATTGTGTGGAATGTATTAATATAGGGCAAATTAGCAAGGTTTATTGTGTGGAATGTATTAGTATAGGGCAAATTAGCAAGGTTTATTGTGTGTTATGTATTAGTATAGGGCAAATTAACAAGGTTTTTTGTCAGGAATGCAATAGTATAGGGCCCATTAGCCAAGTTTATTGTCTGGAATGTGATAGTATAGGGCTCATTAGCCAAGGTTTATTGTCTGGAATGTGATAGTATAGGGCAAATTAGCAAGGTTTATTGTGTGGAATTTATTAGTATAGGGCAAATTAGCAAGGTTTATTGTCAGGAATGTGATAGTATAGTGCCCTTTAGCCAAGGTTTATTGTGTGGAATGCATTAGTATAGGGCCCATTAGCCAAGGTTTATTGTCTGGAATGTGATAGTATAGGTCAAATTAGCAAGGTTTATTGTGTGGAATGTATTAGTTTAGGGCAAATTAGCAAGGTTTGTTGTGTGGAATGCATTAGTATAGGGCAAATTAGCAAGGTTTATTGTGTGGAATGCATTAGTATAGGGCAAATTAGCAAGTTTTATTGTGTGGAATGTATTAGTATAGGGCAAATTAGCAAGGCTTATTGTGTGGAATGCATTAGTATAGGGCAAATTAGCAAGGATTATGGTGTGGAATGCATTAGTATAGGGCAAATTGGCAAGGTTTATTGTCAGGAATGTGATAGTATTGTGCCCTTTAGCCAAGATTTATTGTGTGGAATGTATTAATATAGGGCAAATTAGCAAGGTTAATTGTATGGAATGTATTAGTATAGGGCAAATTAGCAAGGTTTATTGTGTGGAATGCATTAGTATAGTATCCTTTAGCCAAGGTTTATTGTCTAGAATGCTTTAGTATAGGGCCCTTTAGCCAAGGTTTATTGTCTGGAATGCATTAGGATAGGACAAAATACAAATGTCACTTTTGTGCACCTGGGTTTTTTTTTCTTTTGCCTGAGAGGTTGAGCAAGTACTGACTTGAATGTAGTTATCGACAATAATAAAAATAATTATATGTTGAGTGTTCACCCATTTCAAGCTAGCTTATGATCACCACCCCACCGGTATGAATCATGTAAGGTACAGTTCTCATGCTGATCCAAAGAAAGATGGCAGATTGTCAAAACTAAGAAGTTGACTCAGACAAATGAAACAAGGATGTGGATGCTTTAGTATTTCCATTTATAGATTATCAAATCAAAGGAAAGATAACCAGTGTAAACTGACTGTAACAGATGGTGTGTGTGTGTGTGTGTGTGTGTGTGTGTGTGTGTGTGTGTGTGCGCAATGGTATAGCCTCAGTTGTTAAGTGTTTGCTTTCCTTTTATGTATAATTTTACTAGTTTAATGAAAAGGCAAGGTCCTCAAAAAGAGAGTCTCTTTGTAATCATAAATTTTCTCATTATCTGGCTTCAATGTCTTCACACTACACATTTTCCTGAGGAAAGCCATCAGGTTGTACATAACAAAATCTTATAGTATAGTCCTAGTGGCCATCTTACAATATAGTCCAAGGGGCCCCAAGTGGCCGAGTGGTCTAAAGCGCTGTCCATTACGTATCACTGCCATCTCACCTCTGTCTGCGTGTGTTCGAGTCTAGGATTCGGCGAATGTGGATATGTGAGAAAGCTTGCCAGTAGCTTCGCGTGGGTTGGTGGTTCTTTCGGGTGATTTCCCGGTTTCTTCCTCCACCATTAATACTGGCCGCCATGAATAGCCTATCGTGTGCTGAAAAATGGCGTTAAGCCCAACAACAACAACAACAAAATCAATAATTTCAAACCACCTGACTTCAAATTTAGTTTTGTTGTTTGAAAGATGCCTTAGATTTTATAGTGTTTTATAATTTTTCTGTCAACAACTATGATATTTATTTGGCAAATAATGCTTTGAAACACCAATATACAACTTTATAATTGTAAACATTTATTTTGTTCTTTCAGAGACACACTCAGGCCGATTCAAAATGCTGTGTTGTGTCCCATCTTTCATCATAGTCATTGTTGTGATACTATGCATCATGACGGGTATAACACTGTTTGTCAAGTACAACGATATTGTTGTTTTGAACAACTCAGCAAACCTGAACAACAGTACATCGATTAAAGCATCAGATCCATATAGTAACACAGCACTCAATGTCACAATGGTAACATTAGCTTGCATTGTGGGACTCTCAGTTCTTACTCATATCTATACATGGGGACAGGCAGTTCTTGCACTGATGGTGTCACAGAAAAAGAGAGTTATGAAGGCAGCAGAACAGATAGACTTGCTCAAAATGGATGGTTTTATGCAGAAGCTGAAGACTGAAGTTAATCTCATGAACAAGATGGTGACATGCCTGGATGAATTCACAAAAAGCACAACTCGGCTTGTAGTAGTTGTTGATGGACTGGATAGCTGTGAGCAAGAGAAAATAGTTCAGGTCCTGGATATAATTCAGGCTTTGCACAATGAGGAAAGGTCCCCATTCATAACCATCCTTGCTGTAGATCCACAAGTCATTATCAAGGGCATTGACCACAATCTCAAGGCCGCATTTCATGATACAAGTGTGAATGGATTTGATTATCTCCGTAACATTGTTCACTTACCATTCTACTTACAAAGCCAAGGCATCCGCGTGCAGAAGGAAGACATAACCAAAAGTATCTCTACATATGAGACAACAGCAGGTCAGAGTCATGGTATGGAAAATTCTCCCATGAGAAATTACAAGGTAGGTCCCAGTAGATGAAAATTGAATATTGGATACATTTATGATTGATCAAGAACAGTGTTCTTGTTTATAAATGGAAGATGGGAACATTATGGATGACTTGTTAAGTTATACACAGGTTGTTTTAATTGTACGTTAAACACAAAATTAGTTATTTAATGATGTCTAGTGACAATATAGTTCTTCTTAGCCAAGAGCTAAAATCAGGGAAATAAATCAAACGGCAATCATAAAACTATTTGAATGGATCCATGTTTACAGTTACAGTATGCTGGGCCATTAAAGTGAGGCAGTGCTGACTTAACGATTTGAAGGTCTTGGCTCCAAGTACAGACTTGATCATTTGTATCTGCCCTCTAGGAAGTACCAAAACCCCAACTCTTCCAATACCATCTAGGAAGAAATAAGCCCTGATTTGTCCAATGCCCTTTAGGAATGAACCAAATTCTGACTTGTCCAATATCCTCTAGGAAGGAACTAAACCCAGATTTGTCCAAAACCTTGTAGGAAAGAACTAAATTTAGACTTGTCTAGTAGATTCTAGGAAGAAGCTAAACTCTGATTCATCCAATACCCTGTAGGGAGGAACTAAACCCTGACTTGTCTAATACCCTGTAAGAAGGAACCAAACCCTGACTTGTCCAATATCCTCGAAGAAGGAACTAAACCAAGATTCATGCAATACATTGCAGGAAGGAACTTAACCTATACTTGTCCAATACCCTGTAGGAAGGAACTAAATCCAGACTCATCCAATACCCTCTAGGAAAGAGCTAAACACACTTGTCCTGTCTTGCTTGCCCTAAATGGGTTCTAACATGTGGTAGTGGAAGGAGAAATAGGGGTGGTGACAGTTGTTAGGTGTTGTTATTTGTCATTTTTAATTCTCACCCATCTGCAAGTCCATATGGTATGGCCCTGCATCATGCATTTGTTTATTATAACTTTTCTCAAAAACTACTAGACAAATTTTGGTAAAGTGCATCACAACAAGAAGTTCAAAGGGCATCACAGCAAGAAGGTCAAAGGGCATCACAGCAAGAAGGTCTTCTCAATTTGTACCAATGATGCTGATCCATTTTCAGATATGGCAGCCATTACTAAAAGTAGTGAAAACTCTTCAAACAGTTAATTCTCTAAAACTGTTTAAAAGAATTTGATCAAACTTGACACAAACCATTCTGCATGAAGCCCATTCAAATTTACACAGAGTCCAGCATGCCTTCATTATAGCCACTCTCACTAAAATAAAAAAGCAACTAAAACTTGAAAATCCTTTAAATTACTTATCCAGAAACCACCAAAAAAATTTGTCCATACTTTACAGAAAGCATCCTCCTATGATGACTTTTATACATATGATGTTGGTCCAAAGGAAACTGTGGCCTCCATTGCTAAAATTAGAAAAACAATGGAACGCCTTATTCAGAACTGTGAGTAGAATTTGACAAAACTTGGTAGAAAATATCCTTGCATGAAGACCTTTCAGGATTGTAAATTGTTGCCAATCCACCATGTACAGCATTACTAAAGATCAACTTTTAAATGGTGACATTTTATAAACTGCTCACTAGAATTTGACCAAATGTGACCAGAAGCATCTTGTCATGGACAGCTTGCAGCTGGAGGACAAAGTACAGCAGCTAAAGAGCTGTGCTAAATATTTGGGTCCATTTACAATGACTTGTTATAATTTTTCTTTCATATTTCATTGTATTTATTATATCTTAATTTATTTTTTTTATTTAAATTAGAAAACTGGAAGCAGAACGCTCAATGTTGAGAATAGTTCTTCAAAATAGAAAATTGATCGTTAGAATTCAGTGTACTTAGGTTTGGGGTTGGTGTAATGCCATTTTTCAGAACATAATAACCCCAGTAAGCACTACTGACCCATGGAAGCTTTCACATGTACCCACATTGGCTGAGACTAACTGAAAAGTTGCTTTCTCTGGATCTGTATGAACAGTTTGCACATGGGTAATGAATACTGTACATGTGTGTAAAGAACACTGTACAAATGGATAATTAACACTGTATATATGGGACCAGAACACAATACATATGGGTAATTAACACTGTAGATATGGGTAATGAACTCTGAACATTTGGGTAAGGGACCCTGTACATATGGGTCATGAGCACTGTATGGGTAAACTGTACACAATACTTGGCTTGAACCTAATACCATTTTCATTTTTATCTCAGTTGACACAGTACTGGTTTTAAATGGGGAGATTTTTTATCCTTGTTGGCACACAGCATGCATATAAATGGAGGGATTTTTTATCCTTGTTGCCACACAGTATGAATATAAAGGGAGGGATTTTTTATCCCTGTTGACACACAGTATGCATATAAATGGAGGGATTTTTTTTATCCCTGTTGACACATAGTATGAATATAAATGGAGGGATTTTTTTTATCCCTGTTGACACATAGTATGCATATAAATGGAGGGATTTTTTTTTATCCCTGTTGACACATAGTATGAATATAAATGGAGGGATTTTTTTTATCCCTGTTGACACCTAGTATGAATATAAATGGAGGGATTTTTTTATCCCTGTTGACACATAGTATGCATATAAATGGAGGGATTTTTTTTTATCCCTGTTGACACACTGTATGCATATAAATGGAGGGATTTTTTTTATCCCTGTTGACACACAGTTTGAATATAAAGGGAGGGATTTTTTATCCCTGTTAACACATAGTATGCATATAAATGGAGGGATTTTTTTATCCCTGTTGACACCTAGTATGAATATAAATGGAGGGATTTTTTTATCCCTGTTGACACACAGTTTGAATATAAAGGGAGGGATTTTTTATCCCTGTTGACACATAGTATGCATATAAATGGAGGGATTTTTTTTTTATCCCTGTTGACACACTGTATGCATATAAATGGAGGGATTTTTTTTATCCCTGTTGACACACAGTTTGAATATAAAAGGAGGGATTTTTTTATACCTGTTGACACACAGTATGCATATAAATGGAGGGATTTTTTTTATCCCTGTTGACACACAGTATGAATATAAAGGGAGGGATTTTTTATACCTGTTGACACACAGTATGCATATAAATGGAGGGATTTTTTTATCCCAGTTGACACACAGTATAAATATAAAGGGAGGGATTTTTTATACCTGTTGACACACAGTATGCATATAAATGGAGGGATTTTTTTTTCCCTGTTGACACATAGTATGTATATAAATGGAGGGATTTTGTATCCCTGTTGACACATGGTATGTATATAAATGGAGGGATTTTGTATCCCTGTTGACACATGGTATGTATATAAATGGAGGGATTTTGTATCCCTGTTGACACATGGTATGTATATAAATGGAGGGATTTTTTATCCCTGTTGACAAATAGTATGTATATAAATGGAGGGATTTTTTTTATCCCTGTTGACACATAGTACTGGTTTTGTATGGTGAGCTTTTACCTCATCATATATTTATAGTAGGAAAAAGCAAGCAAGGTAACAAATTTTAACAATTTAAAAACTTTACTTATTGATTTAACCACATTTGGCTCATTTTTCCAAAGTTGAGTAATTTGATCAAATAATATTATTAAGATCTGTAGAATTTGAATTAGCTCTAATTATCTATGTGATATGTGTTATTACAGCTGATAGCATTATGGTCTGTGGGATTTGAATTTAGCTGTATGTGATGTGTGTTGTCACAGCTGATAGCATTATGGTCTGTGGGATTTGAAGTTAGCAGTCTGTGTATGTGATGTGTGTTGCACAACTGATAGCATTATGGTCTGTGGGATTTGAATTTAGCAGTCTGTGTATGTGATGTGTGTTGTCACAGCTGATAGCATTATGGTCTGTGGGATTTGAATTTAGCTGTATGTGATGTGTGTTGTCACAGCTGATAGCATTATGGTCTGTGGGATTTGAATTTAGCAGTCTGTGTATGTGATGTGTGTTAGCATTATGGTCTGTGGGATTTGAATTTAGCAGTCTGTGTATGTGATGTGTGTTATCACAGCTAATAGCATTTTGGTCTGTGGGATTTGAATTTAGCAGTCTGTGTCTGTGATATGTGTTATCACATTTAATAGCATTTTGGTCTGTAGAATTGGAATTAGCTATATGTGACTGTGATATGTCATCACAGCTAATATTATGCTCTGTTGGATTTAAATTAGTTCTCTGTGTCTTTGTGATGTCTCATCACAGCAAATAGCATTATGGTCTGTGGAATTTGAATTAGTTTCTAGTGCCTATGTGATGTGTGTCAATAGCTGTTAATAGTCTGTTAATGGTCAGTGGGATTTGAATTAAATATGTGTGTATGATGCGTCATCACAGCTAATAGCATTATGGTCTGTGGGATTTAAATTAGCTCAGAAGTAGGCTACCAACTCCTGCCCCGTACATACGATGCTAGGGGGGTAATGAGTTAAATCGATATATATGATAAATTCTTGAATTCAGTTATAGGTCACATAGCAGTCCAGCTTAATCTGACTTACAATATCCCATAATATATTAATTCCACATGCCGTACAAAATAAACAGTAAAAGGCAAGACCACCTTTGTTTAGATCACAGTTCTTATAAATGCCACTGAAATGATGTGATCCGTTAAAGGCCCAAGAATTAATTTCAATTTTCGTGTAAAGTTATGAAATCTTCCATCGTGGTTGAGTAAGACATCATAGTCTGTTAATCGTAAATATCATCTGATTCCATTTCCTTGACCTTGCTGTATAGATGGTGCTTATGTAGAGACTGAGTTTATAGTAAGTAACACTTTGATCTTAAAATTTATGAAATCTGTTTAAGGTTGCAACTGAACACATGTCAGTTGTATGGCAAGATCAAATAACCACCCCCTGTTACTTGCCATTAAGCAGATATCACTTGTGGCTCAGTCCAATGGTAACATGGGAAAACAGCTAAGAGGTCAAAAACCTACTGGATGAGGCAGAACTCTACTTGACACTGAATGAGTATATATTATATTTGAAGCTTCATCAAAGGGATCGTATGCTTGCAAATAAAGTGAGCACTGCCCTTACAAACCAAGGCTTCATGGGGCAATGTGTGCTGTAAGAAACTTGTATATGATAAATGGGTACCTTTTTATTTTATTACCAGTGTAATTATCAACAGGTGGACACCTGTGTACTGGGGTACCTGTATACTGGGATACCATGTTCAGAACTCTGTGAACAAGATGGAAAGAAAAAGATATGTGTAAATTTAATTCTGCTTGGACAATGCAATGTTGGAATATAACAAAAGTAAAAAAGGTGACCAATATGCATTTTTATTTTTTGCGTTTCTACTTTGAAATATTTAATGGATGGAAAAATGACAAAAAGCATTGCAAGAATTCCACTCTTAACTGATGATATAATGGCTAGGTCAAACTTTATTTTCAGTAAGAGATAGTTTAAACTTGTGTAATAAGGTTTATTATAAGGTTATTGTTTTCTAAAAAAAAACACTTTTGAAAAATTGATGTCATTGATGGATTATAATGGTTGTGGTCAAGCATGTGATATAAATACCACTTTAAATGGCCAACAGTCCTACTTTGATTACCACATAAGTTGGCATGCCTGAAGTGGAAACAGATTCGACAGGCCAGCCTATTGGTTTGGGTTCAAGATTTTCATGGGTGGTGTCATTAACAAAACCACATTCCAGTCCCCCTTATCCAGGCAGACCATTGCCCTTGTGTACTAGCTGTCCTGAAGGAATCAGTCAATCCACAGTGTCATCCTACCAAATGTCATTCAGCCAATGAATAGGGACACAGATGAAGTATATCTACATGTTTTTATTGTTTAAGAATAAGTCATCTTTTGTGTATTTTGCACTTTTAGTTACTGCACTAATTGTTTGTCATATAAGATTTTAAAAACAATAAATATAGGTTAGTTTAATGAAATGCGGTGTACTGAGTTTTATCAACAGAGCTGTTAATAATACTTGTTCTTACCAAAATATATTTGTCCTAACTTGAAACACATGTAAAAGTAGTAATTCTTACCTTTCAGAATTGGAATTAGATAATTGCAGTTTCTAAAGGGTAGTAAGGTTGCAATGTTTACATGACTTGTGTAAACAGCATGGTTTACTTTACAGCATGTAAACATTTACAAAATTGGTAAATATTTAGACAAACTGACATGTGGCTGCTATGGACTTGGGAACTACCTGTTCTAATTAAATTACAAATTTCTACATCTTTGCAAGGGAATCATTTTTTTTAATGCCTTTCTTAAAGTATATATCTATGATTGTCAAATTAAATGTGGCCATTCTAGGAAATGATTGTCATGTCAAATGTGATAATGCTAGGAAATGATTGTCACATCAGGTGTGGCCATTCTAGGGAAAAGAAACAGTTGGTAAGAATTGGTTATAAAGCACATTAGAAAATATCATTCATTAGGCTGATTTACCAATAATGCTGATAACAGTTTCAATACAAATCCTGATTCATCTTGATTTACCAATAATGCTGATAACAATTTCAGTAAATGGTATCAGTTGTTCCATTGGTAACATCATTCAAGCTATAGAGTGGAGGTCAGAGATGACTTTTTGCAGATTTTACATGAAGACCTTACATTCCAAAGTGTTAAATGTAACCATGTGAGACTGACACACAGACAGATCACTCAGACAAATTATAAAAATTAGGTTACTTTACTTCAGCCTGATTTGATGAAGTAAAAATGGTATTCTGTAAACTGCATCCATTTACCATGTGCTTATTATATCCAGTATTTGACATGAAATTTGATGCAGCTTTACATCCCCAACTCCACCCACCTCTCACTAATTTTCTGAACTTACAATAATCAAGTAACCTATCTGAGGCCTTTGGAATACATATATCTCTTAGATAATACTTACCTGAGGCTTCATATGAGCTCTCCTTACAGTTGCATCTCTGAGAAAGAATGCACATGCATTAGTGATTAATGAATGATGGAATTATACATCAAGCTCTCTATCCAAGGGGAAACCATTCTCACCTGCCTTACCTTAGTAAGCAGACAAGATTTAGTACATATTTAGCTAACACAAGGAACATGGGAGACATCTTGCTTGACTTGGAAGGTAGTCATAATCTGGTTATTATTATCAAAGAAACATTTTACTCAAAAACAGCATGAAAGAAATTAATGATTTTGAACTCCATGGTATGAATATCCATGTTTTGTAGATTGGGCAAACAGTCCTATAATTTTGTTTCTACTCCTTTTTGTGGGCAAAGTTGTGGGAGTGGAAAGGAGAAATGGTAACTAAAATGTTTTGTTGAAGAGCTATGGTTAGGCAGTGCATTGGTAAAGTTATTCTAGGGTGTTTAATTGGAAATCAGCAAAGTACTGCCACAAAATATTTGTCTAGATATTCTCTAGTATTATATAGAATAAAAAGCTATATTTACTGTCCAGCATTTAACAACTTTCATAATACATATCACGATAGAAGTCATAATTCTTACTGATTTGTTGTTTCATTTATTTTTTTCTTATAGAATTTCATATCATGGAGAAGCTTCAATGCTATTTTTAATCTTCTTGCATTTTGTATGATGATATTTCAGCACCAAGATTCTACTGTTTCTGCAATATCTGGGTTCTCTCTGACCGAGAGCTTTTCAAAAAAGTCCTACCGTAAGCGAAAGCCTCGTCTAGACAGCATTGCAGCGCCAACTTCATCATTTGACCTGAGCCATGCTCTGACCAAGAATGACTATTTCAGTGATATAAATCCGAAAAGCGTGAGGCGTCTTATGAACATTGTGGCTGTAACAGGTAACAATAAATGGTTAAACATACCATCATGTGACATTGGCATTACAGTTGCTGTTAAATGATCTATGAGCATGTAAGTCATTAATGGGGAACACATTTGGAATGTCTTCATTTACACTGATAAATGTTATCAGCTCTGACCATGCTGATGGGATTAAACAAAATTAGCACAGAATTGGTAAGGGAGGAGCTTATCCCAAACCACATGAGTTATAGTTGCCTTGTTCATTTCTGGAAGGCAAGTATGAGCTTTCAGTAGTTTCCTTTTTCACTAACAAAAATGAGTGCCAATGGTCATGACGGTTGTTTTGCATATGTGGTAAGAAACATTTGGAATTAGTCATGATGGTTGTTTTGCATATGCAGTAAAAATCATTTGGAATTAGTCATGATGGTTGTTTTGCATATGTGGTAAGAATCATTTGAAATTAGTCATGATGGTTGTTTTGCATATGCGGTAAGAATTATTTAGACTTAGTCATGATGGTTGTTTTGCATATGCAGTAAGAATCATTTGGAATTAGTCATGATGGTTGTTTTGCATATGCGGTAAGAATCATTTGGAATTAGTCATGATGGTTGTTTTGCATATGTGGTAAGAATCATTTGAAATTAGTCATGATGGTTGTTTTGCATATGCGGTAAGAATCATTTGGTATTAGTCATGAGGGTTGTTTTGCATATGAGGTAAGAATCATTTGGAATTAGTCATGAGGGTTGTTTTGCATATGCGGTAAGAATCATTTGGAATTAGTCATGAGGGTTGTTTTGCATATGCAGTAAGAATCATTTGAAATTAGTCATGAGGGTTGTTTTGCATATGCAGTAAGAATCATTTGGAATTAGTCATGATGGTTGTTTTGCATATGCAGTAAGAATCATTTGAAATTAGTCATGATGGTTGTTTTGCATATGCAGTAAGAATCATTTGGTATTAGTCATGATGGTTGTTTTGCATATGCGGTAAGAATCATTTGCAATTATTCATGATGGTTGTTTTGCATATGCAGTAAGAATCATTTGAAATTAGTCTTGGTTCTTTTGCATCATTCTGAATTGTTTGTTAGTTATCTCTGCTTCCACACTCAGACTTTTTGCACAAGATAATTTCACTATTTCTTATGTTTTGAAGAAAAGATCATAATTCCTTCTAAATTTAAGTGAATACATGAAATAAAATGTTTTTAAAGGATTCATGTAGCGCCAAACAAATGGCTGATCAAGGTGAGTCCGGCATCTTGCAGTCAAATGGATGTAGTGATCAAGATGAGTCCTGCATCATGCAGTCAAATGGCTGTGGTGATCAAGGTGAGTCCTGCATCTTGCACTATAAATGGCTGTGGTGATCAAGAGGAGTCCTGCATCTTGCAGTCAGATGGCTGTGGTGATCAAGATGAGTCCTGCATCTTGCAGTCAAATGCCTGTGGTATCAAGGTGAGTCCTGCATCTTGCACTCCAAATGGCTGTCTGTGGTGATCAAGATGAGTCCTGCATCTTGCAGTCAAATGGCTGTGGTTATCAAGGTGAGTCCTGCATCTTGCAGTCAAATGGCTGTGGTTATCAAGGTGAGTCCTGCATCTTGCAGTCAAATGGCTGTGGTGATCAAGGTGAGTCCTGCATCTTGCAGTCAAATGACTGTGGTGATCAAGGTGAGTCCTGCATCTTGCAGTCAAATGGCTGTGGTGGTCAAGATGAGTCCTGCATCTTGCAGTCAAATGGCTGTGGTGATCAAGGTGAGTCCTGCATCTTGCAGTCAAATGGCTGTGGTGGTCAAGATGAGTCCTGCATCTTGCAGTCAAATGGCTGTGGTGATCAAGATGAGTCCTGCATCTTGCACTCCAAATGGCTGTCTGTGGTGATCAAGATGAGTCCTGCATCTTGCAATCAAATGGCTGTGGTAATCAAGATTAGTCATGCATCTTGCTGTCAAATGGCTGTTGTGGTCAAGATGAGTCCTGCATCTTGCAATCAAATGGCCAAAAAGGTTAAAATCGTTGACAACTAAAAAGTATACTATTGGAATATCTTTTAGTTTATCTTGTCAAGAATGACAATGGCATATAAACAGAAGACAAGTCTGTGTCTGACTGTAAAATGCATAATGGAAATAAAATAAATATTCAGTACATATAAAATATCACCACCCTACCAATCACAGACCTTCAGACAATAAAAGGCCTTCAGGTTGGTATTTTTAATGTATCATACTATAGGCTCTGTATCATGCATCTTGTTGATATGCAGAATATGTTTACATTTCACCCTTAGCTAAGACTTAATATTGATCAGAAGAAAAGCAAGATTTCATTAGTGTATGTCGGGCCAGATGGAATGTAGGGAGATGTTTTTTCAGTGAATGTCAGGCCAGATGGAATGTAGGGAGATGTTTTATCAGTGAATGTCAGGTCTGATGTAGGGAGATGTTTTATCAGTGAATGTCAGGCCAGATGGAATGTAGGGAGATGTTTTATTAGTGTATGTCAGGCCGGATGGAATGTAGGGAGATGTTTTATCAGTGAATATTAGATCTGGCAGTATATAGATGTTTTATCAGCGAATGTTGGGCCAGGCAGTATGTAAAGAAATGCTTTAGTAAACTTGAGATGTAATAACTGGTCTGAGTTTGAAGCAAATGGGGACTGTTGATGTTTCTGTCTAGTCATACTGTTAAAAGATACTTTATGGGGTTTTTTTATACATTTTAATTTGCCATAACCTAGAACCTTCACTAGTTATCATTTATTTTTTATTACCAACTAACTTGATTTCACTATCCAAGGAAACCAGATTATTTGAGTTTGTTGACCTAATTTTGAAATGGTCACTAGTCATCCTTTGGAAGCAATAGTTTTGATAGGTTGCTAGGTGTTACGAGCAACAATACTCCTGCTTTTTGTCAAGGTGGCATTACATAACAGTCTATTTCAGACACTGTCAGCTGAGTTATTGCCATCCACAATTTTTGGTCTAGGTTAAGGTTTTTATTAGCAGTGTATTTCCTAATTCTGTGGATTTCCATCATGCTAGGCAGGAATCATTTCCATCATGCTAGGTAGGAATCATTATCAATCTAAGAGCATTAATTCTATATGTTCCTTTGACCTTCAGGACTAGGTCAGTATTAGACATTTTTTTTAAGTTTATCGTTTAATTTTTTTTTTTTTTTTGTTTGTATCTCCTAAACCCAAAGATGGTTTTTGTTCAGAATGTTGGAGGCATCATTTTGAAACCAAGATAATTTATTCAGCAGCATGTGTAAGCCCCGATTAGGACTTCAGGGTTAGCATAACCTATTTTACAGCATTGGTCATTGGCTTGAATGCAGGTCCTATCTTTGTTTTATTTCAGACAGAATGACTATGATGGAGACACATGTTTGAAAGGACCTAAAAGTATCCTCTTTTTTCCACATCCTTTGATATATTGGGAATTTTTAATTTTGTCTAAGTTAGGCTTTCAGCAAAACTTATACTTTACCTTTGGTTGACATTTTATTTTTAGATGATTTCAGTGCTGTTGGGGTCCCTTTCAGGTCGCCTGTTGCGAGCATACAACATTGAGTTCAACTGGTACCGGCTGGCATCCTGGATAAATGTTGTAGAGCAGTGGCCATACCGTGTGTCCTGGATCATTTTATTCTTTGAGGAGAATGACAATTTGGATTCCAGTACAACACTTAAGGAGATCTACAATAAGTATGTTTTTCTATTTCAGATAATATTCATGCCATGTTTATTTTATATACTTTACTGAGATTAGACAAGAAATACATATTTGGAAACAACATGGGCTCAACGTAACTTTATGCCATCTTTACCTGCCAGGATATTAGAGTTTCACACTATTAGCAATATACCGGCTTACCACAGTCATATTTTCCAGTAGTACATACTGTGACGCTTTTTTACTGAGCTGGTAATTCATTAGTTTCCATTGGTAAGGACTGTTTGGAAATTTCTGAATAAATCTTTTTCCAAATTTCATTATCATTTGGAACATCCTTGGCCTTTTCCATCAAGTTGAGAAGCATTGGATCTTATTTGTTGCTATTTAGAACTATATTCTGAACTAGTTGTGTTTATATTTAAAAATATGGCAGCAAGGGAGTCAAATTCAGTTGGAATACTCTGGGCTTTTACTACTGTAACTTATATGATGTAGTCTGCCAGAGGCAAATCACGAGACACATGAAATTAATGTGTATTTCTACAGCTACTTCCCAAATTATATCACAATCAGACAGAAATGACTGAGTAATGTTCTGACCTATTTAATGATATTAACAAAATTTTCCATTTTTATGACAAAATAATTTAAATAATAGTATTTCTCAAAGTTTAATTTAAAATATTACAGTGATGATTTAGTCACATGTTTGACATGTGGTATATAAAGAAACATTCGGTATTTATTTATAGAAACATGTGGCCAAATGGGATGTTGTGAAAGATATTTGGACCAATTACAACTTTTAGAGAAATGTTAGATTTAGAAAAAAAAGTTATCTACTAGAATATATTAATATGTTAATTACATGCTTCCTTTGTAAGACTGAATCATCTGTTCAGGAGAGACTGTTTTCTGTTTGAATGTTATGCAATTTCTCAGTCCACTAAATATATCTTATTTATTGTGTTTTATGTTTATTGGATGTATACTGGCTCTCGTTGATAAATACCTTGCCTGAGTATTGGCAACCCACTCAAGGTTTCCCTTTCTATAGTGTAGGCTTCAGTGTCAACACTTATATCACCAAGAACTCAAGGTCAGCACAGTGTCTTTCATGGAGTGTCAGCTATAGTGTAAATTTAATCATCCCACTTTAGTTAGTTTTTAGATTACATCTTGTACAACTTTCAACATACAGGTAGCAAATTTGTCTTCTATTACATAGTTGGGGGGGGCTGCAATTTTCTTTTTTGAGCTGAGATATTTTATTGTCTTTTATCTCAAAATGATTAATCTTGTCAGATGATGTAATGGATACAATATGCTGTTATTTTGCTATAAATCAGCACAAGATATTTTTTACAGCTACTGAAAGATGAAATCAGTTTATTAAAAAAGTGTTTGGACCCTGTCTCATAACATTATATTGTTGGTGCCTAATATAATTGCAGTATTACATGATACATTTTGTGGTGTGCTTAGATTTACTGTGGTGTACCATGGTTCAACACTGTTCGTGGTACCCATATCTGCTTGATAGTAACTGGTTGTTTCCTTCAACACATGGCAGCAATAGATTATTATTCAGCTGTATAAACCACAAGTGTTTGATATGTTTGTTTATTGTTAATTAATAATTTTGTTCCTTTAAAAACAGCTTCCCATAAAGGGCAGTATTGATAGCATGCATTTAGGCTTATAAGAACTTCACTGTCAAGTTTACTTCAGCAGATATAAAAGCATCCTTTTCATTAAAACAATTTTTTTAGCCAATGCTGAAAATTGAGTCATTATATTTCAGTGGATAAGTTTGGAGTTGGTTTTATTTTGCTTGATGCAAATTCTGAATTAAAATTCTTGATAGTATGTCAGTTAATTAAAAGTAAGTACAGTAAATAAGAAAATACAGTGTCTGATAGAAATACAGTGAGTGACAGATACAGTGAATGTTAAAAGTGAATTATAGAAGCATAATGAATGAGAAACTACAAAGAATGATAAGTATAATGCTTTAGAATTTTTTTTGTTTAATTACATATTCTGTGGTACTTTCCAATAACAGGCCATCAGTAATTCAGCCTTCTACAGAGGCTTGCCACAAAAAGAGTACATTTGTAACTTGGCCTTCTCTAAAGATTACTTATAGAACAGTCACCATAACATAATAGTTACTTTGCCTTTCCTGCAGATTGCCCATAGAAAAGTCCTCATAACACAATAGTAACTTTGCCTTCTCTGTAGATTGCCAACAAAACTGTCATCATAGCACATCTGTAACTTGGTCTTCTCTATTGATTGCCAATAAAACAGTCATCATAACACATAAATAGTAAATACTAGTGATATATCAGTCCATCTGTTAACCCTTCTCTTTAAATAACCCATTTGTAATTCTGCTTTCTTCTGCAATGTAGCCACATAACCCTTGTGGTGCACCTCCTCTAGTGTATATATTTCAGCCCCACATGAATTCATTTCCTCTACAGTGTATACATTGCAGACCCACATGAATTCAGTTTCTCTACAGTGTATACATTGCATCCCCACACGAATTCAGTTCCTCTACTGTGTATACATTGCAGCCCTACACAAATTTAGTTCCTCTACAGTGTATACATTGCAGCCCCATATCATTTCAGTTCCTCTGCAGATTGTATTGATGACATCATAACTTGGGCTCTTTGAAAGACTAGATTCATGTTTTGGTTTTAAAAACCTCTGTAAAACTAATTATACTTATTTAAATTGGCCACTTCCAAAAATTGGTCCAACTATTTGATCTCAACAATTTAGGGATATTTTATTGCATGTAAGAATTTGTATCAATCCCTCATTCAGATATATTTACTTCAGAGACATTAATATGAACAAATATAAAATTTGATTTGAATAATATGGAAGAAATCTTGAAAAAAGACATTTTTTGTTAACTTATAACAATCAAATATTCTTCTCAGTTTATTTGTAAGTTTTTTTTTTTCCAGAATCACCGAAAAAATTCCAATGTCTAAAGAAATTGAGCCCCTATTGGAGATTGACAGAAATGCAAGAAAGCTGGAAGCATTCTTGTCCAGCAAGTCTGGCAACATGCCCCTTCTGAACATTGGGGACCTGAAGAAGTTCCTCCCATGTACAATTAATCTAGACCCATATCTTAGGAAACAGATAAGAGGTAGGAAGGATACAAGAGTCAGGGGAGGGGGTAACATATACTATAATTTGCATCAGATAACCATGGTTCTTGCAACCTTGCAAAATTTTACAAAAGTTTTTTTGTTGTTGAAAACTGTTTAATTTGAAAAACTTTGCTATAAAATGCATGAATTCATCTGAAAGGAATACAGAATGTTTAATTAACCATATTACATGTTAAATTCTGAAATGTTTTTATGCATGTGTTTATGTTTATATTTTCCAAGAGTTGTACATATGAGATAAAATGGGATAAATGGGATAGATCTAAAGACACATGATTTCAGTAGTTACCAGATAGAGTTTTCTATTGTTCTCGTGTATCAGTCATGTTTTTCTTTGTGCATATTTATGTAGTGAAATTGAAATTGGCATGGGGCAGTTAGTCATGGAATCATATCATAGAATGTTGCAGCGTGGGGCAATTAGTCTTGGAATCATATCATGGGAAGTCACAGCGTGGGGCAATTAGTCTTGGAATCATATCATGGGAAGTCACAGCGTGGGGCAATTAGTCTTGGAATCATATCATGGAAAGTCACAGCATGGGGCAATTAGTCTTGGAATCATATCATGGGAAGTCACAGCGTGGGGCAATTAGTCTTGGAATCATATGGAAAGTCACAGCGTGGGGCAATTAGTCTTGGAATCATATCATGGGAAGTCACAGCGTGGGGCAATTAATCATGGAATCATATAGAAAGTTGCAGTGTGGGACGTTTAGTCATGGAATCGTAATATGGGAAGTCGGAGATCACACGTTTTTTCACAGGAGTAGCATTCAGCAATGGCAAAAAGGTCACTGGGACATAATTTAAGACTGGAAAGTAAATATCAGGATTTTTTCAACATGTGTTAAGTCCTAACTCATTATTCCAATTATTATTCAGTTTATTTACTTTCTTATATTGATAAAATAAAGCTACATTAATACACTGACCTTTTTGTTTTCAGAATTGCAGCACAGTTCCAACATTCTTCAAGCAGATATCTCCCTTGGTCACCATCACATGTATCCAGGCTCCTCTGTTCCGGGGAGCATAGCAAACCCAAATCTTTTGACTAACACCCGAGACAATGACCAGGGCTTTCTGAGACGTGGAAATATAAGGTCACCCGCAGTGAAGCAGCCAATGACTGGGCCCATTTACCATCCTAGCATGATGCCATACGGACCCATGGGCGTTCATCCACAATTCATGCCATATATGATGGGCATGTCTCCCATTGTACAGGA
Source organism: Potamilus streckersoni (assembly GCA_016746295.1). NCBI lineage: Eukaryota > Metazoa > Mollusca > Bivalvia > Unionida > Unionidae > Potamilus > Potamilus streckersoni. The sequence continues at coordinate 41,746 of JAEAOA010000868.1, read as the reverse complement.
GATGGCGATGGGACAGCAACCTACCCAACCCCCAACCAGACACAGCAATCCATCACAGTTCCTAAGGGTAGGTAGAGCAAGTCAGATATTATCTGCCATCAAATACAAAGTTGTACTTTCTTTGTTCCATGCAGCTAAGGTGAGGAGACATAGAAATAGTCGCCATTCATCTGTGCTTCCATGTGTCATCCACCATCCACTTTGTTAATGCTATATCTACATTTGTTTTAAATCTTTCATTGGTCAATTATATTAATAATATTTATGACTATGTCTGATTGATCAATTAAAATGAGTTAAACTGACACACAACCATGACCAATGACTCTTATGCGGGTAGAATGTCTGTTAACTTTTCTCTTTATTCCACCTGATTTATTTGATTTGATACAAAAGATGTTATGAAGTTGATAATACAAAACAAATCTTCTTTTAACTTGGTGTAATAATACAGTAAAATACATCCACAAATCAAAACACTTAATTAGGTTTTCACAAAATTGCTCGCAAATATAACTGTAATGGTGGGGTCAAATTTTTTATGTTTGAATACAGGAGGGAATGCTGCATTGATGATTAATGCATTGAAACAGAATTAAAAGATAAAACTAAAGTACAAATTTCACTGGACAAGACTTATTTAATTGGTATCAGTTTATTTAAGTTGACCACCAGTAAGCATATTTTTATTTATCAAAATTTTGTCATGATTTTTATCAAGTTTAGCACTTTGGGTCCAATAATTATTTTCTAGTTATAAAAAATGAGATCCATCATTAGCAGGTTGACTAGTCATCTGAGCACAAGTTACCAAGGAAGTGGTCTACATGTTATGATCAGAAGATATGCATGTTGACAATTCATTATGAGACTATGATCAAATCACTGTAATTAGTCTATGATCAACCACTGTAATAACTATAATCAAATCACTGTAATTAGTCTATGATCAACCACTGTAATAACTATAATCAAATCACTGTAATTAGACTATGATCAAATCACTAATTAGACCATGATCAAATCATTTTAATTATACTTTGATCAAATCACTTTAATTAGACTATGATCAATTGCTGTAATTAGACCATGATCAAATCACTGTAATTAGACTATGATCAATTACTGTAATTAGACCATGATCAAATCACTGTAATTAAACTGATCAAATCTTAATTAGAGCATGGTCAAACCATTTGAATTAGACAATGATAAAATCATTTTAATTAGACCATGATCAAATCATTGTAGTTACTCTATAATAAAATCACTGTAATTAGACTGATCATATGTAATTAAACTGATCAAATCATTTAATTATGTCATGATCAAATCGTTTTAATTAGGCCATGATCAAATCTGATGATGATCAAATCAGTTTAATTAGATCATGAACAAATCATTGTAATTACACTATAATAAAATCATTACAATTAGACCATAATCAGATCATTTGAATGAGACCATGATAAAATCATTTTAATTGGACTATGATCAAATCACTGTAATTAGACCATGATCAAATAATTGTAATTAGACTATAATAAAATCACTGCAATTAGACTATGATCAAATCATTGTAATTAGACTATGACATATTTTAATTAGACCATAATCAAATCATTTTAATTAAACCATGATCAAATTATTGGAATTAGACCATGATCAGATCATTGGAATTAAACAATGATCAGATCATTGGAATTAGACTATAATGAGAAGAGTTGTAAACTTATTTTTTACTGTAGCTTTTCTCCATTGCATGGTAGGAGTTGTAGATTTAACTCTATTATGAGGTAGGGGTCATAGATTTAACTGTATTATGAGATAGGGGTTGTAATTTCATATCTGTCATGGTGTGGGGGTTGTAGATTCATCCCCATTATGGGGTACAGGTAGTAGATTCATCTCCATAATTGGGTAGATGTTGTAGATCCATCTACATTGTGGGGTAGTGGTTGAATTTTCATCTACATTGTGGGGTAGATGTTATAGATCCATCTACATTGTGGGGTAGTGGTTGAATTTTCATCTACATTGTGGGGTAGATGTTGTAGATCCATCTACATTGTGGGGTAGTGGTTTAATTTTCATCTACATAGTGGGGTAGGGGTTGAATTCTCATCTACATTGTTGGGTAGGGGTTGAGTTTTCATCCCCATTATGGGGTACAGGTAGTAGATTCATCTCCATAATTGGGTAGATGTTGTAGATCCATCTACATTGTGGGGTAGTGGTTGAATTTTCATCTACATTGTGGGGTAGGGGTTGAATTTTCATCTACATTGTGGGATAGGGGTTGAATTTTCATCTACATTGTGGGGTAGAGGTTGAATTTTCATCTACATTGTGGGGTAGAGGTTGAATTTTCATCTACATTGTTGGGTAGGGGTTGAATTTTCATCTACATTGTTGGGTAGGGGTTGAATTTTCATCTACATTGTGGGGTAGGGGTTGAATTTTCATCTACATTGTTGGGTAGGGGTTGAATTTTCATCTCCATTGTGGGGTAGAGGTTGAATTTTTATCTACATTGTGGGGTAGAGGTTGAATTCATCTACATTGTGGGGTAGGGGTTGAATTTTCATCTACGTTGTTGGGTAGGGGTTGAATTTTCATCTACATTGTGGAGTAGAGGTTGAATTTTCATTTACATTGTGGGGTAGGGGTTGAATTTTCATCTACATTGTGGGGTACAGGTGGTAGAATCATCTCCATTAATGGATAGGTGTTGTAGGTTCATCTGCATTAAGTGGTAGGGGTTGTAAATTTATCTAAATTAGTTGGTTAGAATTGTAGATTTGTCTCCGTTATGTGGTAGGGGTTGTAAATTCATCTAAATTAGTTGGTTAGAATTGTAGATTTGCCTTCATTATGTGGTTGGTGTTGTATATTCATCTCCGTTATGTGACAGAGGTATTTTCATCTCCATTGTGGGGTAGGGGTTGTAGATTTATTTACATCATGGGATGGCGTATTTTCATCTCCATTATGGGGTAGGGGTTGTAGATTCATCTCCATTATGGGACAGAGGTTGTATTTTTATCTCCATTATGGGATAGAGATTGTATTTTCATCTCCATTATGGGATAGAGGTTGTATTTTCATCTCTATTATGGGACAGAGTTTGTATTTCCATTGTGGGGTAGGGTTAGGGTTTGAAAGTGGCAGTATAATTATATATTGCAAAAGCAAATTCTCACCTTTTTTAAAGTGTCATCTTGAGTCCTCTCTTTTGGAGCTTTTTATTGAAACTTATTCCTTCTTTGTATTGCATTTGACAAGTTAGGTCATTGTAAATTTTTTCTATCCCTAAAACTGTTCATTATTGCTTAACAATGCTGCAAGTTACCTGTAATGACACAATTTTTTTTTTAAATCCAGGACTATCAGCCAATTTGCCTGTATAAGTTGAGTAAGGAGGAAGTATGTGACCTTCTCAATAAGATTGAGGGCATCAGCCCGTCCATGCTTTCTGTGTATCAACAGAGTGTTTGTGAGAACAACTTAACTGGCCTTGTACTTGCCAACTGTGATATGTCGGAACTAGGCAAAGTCATGGAGATGAAGTTTGGTGACTGGCAACTCTTCCGATCAGCTGTAGAAGCTCTCAAAGAAGAGGAAGAAATAAATTTTGAGCAGGATCAGAGATTATCTGAGCCATTATTGTCACCGTCTTACAATGGTTCAGTTTCCAGACGTGGCAGTATCTCAAAAGGAAAATCAGCCCCTGTACAAGGAAACCAGTCAAACATTTCAATTACAGACTTTGACAATGATCCACAATCATCTCGACAGGCACTTTTTAACAATGTATCACGACAGATCAGTGCTGAACTATCCAAATCAAATTATACTTTGAATGACTTCATGGAAGGTGGTAATAAGTTTGAACATATTCCAGAAGAAGAGGAAGGAGAGGCTGAAGCAGAATTATCAACAGTTAATCAGTTAGATTTGAAAAGAAACAACAGTGTTGTTGCACAGCTTCAATATGAAGCAGGTCTACTTCATGAAGCCATGCAGAATTTTGCCGAACCAGTCCAGGAGGATGAACAAGAACAGGAGGAAGGGGATCCAAGTACAGAAACCTTTGGTATTCCAGTCCAGTTCAATTTGACACTCAGTCATGAACCCGATTCATCGGAAACAGATAGCAACAATTCAGCCATTAAACTTCAGCAGGAAAATCAGGAAGATGAAAACTCCCGACATCTTGCCGAATTGGAGAATTTCAAGTCAGTCACAGATGGCACTCAGGCAGAATGGGAAGGAATGCTCAAGAAGTCACCTGACCAACCAAAGTTTTTTTCTGAAACTGAGATATTTAAAGCACATACTTACGAGTATCACAGGGGTGAGCACAGCTCTGTTGACACTGCTGACATTTCCCAACTTCCTCCTGGATTTTTAAGGATGAAATCTGTTGATACACAGTCGGTGTCATCAGTGGGGTTTGCAACAGGAGAGATGTCACCAAAGAGTCAATTATCAAACTCCCTTAATGACTCTCTTGATATTATCACAGAGACTAGGGATACCCAGGAATTTTCTCGCCATGGTTCTGTTGAAGAGGGCATTCACATATACAGTGAGAGTGGGAAGCACTTAAAGAGACCAAGGTCCAGGCATAATACAAGTGAAGAGTTGCCGTTGTTAGAAAACTCAGGGAAGTACTTTGTGACTTCAAATTCACGTAAACCTGGTGATCCAGAGTCCTTTGTTTAGTTTTCTGCAGTTGTCATTATATTATGAGTGCCTACACACATATGCACTTATACAGATGAAATTCATGGATAATCCATATTGTCTTTGGTATTACTATTATTCCAGAATAGTAAATCTTCCATTACCTGGACAATCATTCTGTAGAGTTGAACTCTTGGTAATTACCATTTCTTTATTTTTCAGGCCCTGATACTGGAAATTTTACCAAATCTTCAATTGTTTTTTAAATGCATTCAGAATTCAGTTTGTTTACATTTCATTCACATTTACATTTCAGTATCATTGTATTACTGTTTGTGTGTAGACGAGTAATACATTCATTCACATTTACATTTCAGTATCATTTCATTACTGTTTGAGTGTAGACTGAGTAATACATTCTTATTTTGCATCTGCATTCATCATTTATTTTTCTTTCTTTTGAAATGAAATTCAGCAAGTCAGTTTTTTTCATTTTTTTTAGTGTTAAATCAAGGGAACATTTACCATCATATTTTTGTTTTACTAAAAGTGTAAAACAGCAGATGCATATAATGCAAAGACTGCATTGCACTTATCATAATGGAAATATAACTGCAACTGCACAAACATTACTATAACACATTGGTCTTCAAGTCTGTATTATTTCATTTGCTACAAAAAAATTTGTACACACTCAACAACATGAAGCTATCAAGGCAGTTTTGTGTTTCTGTTCAGAAGAACACTTACTCACCAAGGATGATGCCATCTCCTCAAGAAATTGATATTTTAGGGTTGTACACAAACTCTTCACTGGTGTTATAACATTGTTATGGGTTAGGGTTGTACACAAACTCTCCACTGGTGTTATCACATTGTTATGGGTTAGGATTACACACAACTCTCCACTTGTTTTATTACATTGTTATGGTTTAGGGTTAAACACACACTCACCAATGATGTTCTAAATTGTTATGGGCTAGGGTTGTAAACACACTCACCAATGATGTTATCACATTATTAAGGGTTAGGGTTGTACACACACACACATACACACACTCACTAGTGATGCTGTCACATGAAGCAGTTTTGGGTTAGGGTTACAGATGCATGCACACACACACACACACACACTCGGCAATGATGATGTTATCCCATCAAGGCTGTTATGGATTACAGTTACACACATACTCACCAATGATGATGATATCACATCAGGGCATTTATCGATTAGGGTTATACACATACACACTTGCCATTGCTGATGTTGTCACATCAAAGTAGTTATGAATTGGATTACAAACCCAATCACCAATGATGATGTTATCACATTGTTATGGGCTAGGGTTACACACCCAATCACCAATGATGATGTTATCACATTGTTATGGGCTAGGATTACACACCCAATCACCAATGATGATGTTATCACATTGTTATGGGCTAGGGTTACACACCCAATCACCAATGATAATGTTATCACATTGTTATGGGCTAGGATTACACACCCAATCACCAATGATGATGTTATCACATTGTTATGGGCCAGGGTTACACTCAAACTCACCAATGATGATGTTATCACATTGTTATGGGCTAGGGTTACACTCAAACTCACCATTGATGATGTTATCACATTGTTATGGGCTGGGATACACTCAAACTCACCAATGATGATTTTATCACATCATGGCAGTTATGGGTTAGGATTACACAAACCTTTCCAATGTCATTATCAAAGCAGTTATGGGTTTGGGTTAAACACAACTGACCAATGATGATGCTATTACATCAAAGCAGTTATGGGTTTGGGTTAAACACAACTGACCAATGATGATGCTATCACATCAAAGCAGTTATGGGTTTGGGTTAAACACAACTGACCAATGATGATGCTATCACATCAAAGCAGTTATGGGTTTGGGTTAAACACAACTGACCAATGATGATGCTATCACATCAAAGCAGTTATGTCTTTCTGTTGACAAGAACAATGTCACAATGTAAAGAATGAAAGATGATTAAGTAAAAATCTGATCTAGGGATTATCATGTAAAAAGACTTTTTTAGCAGTATCTTGTAAATTATATTTAAATTCATTCATGGATCAGCTTTTATTTCACTTTCTCATTGTTTTACTCTTTAATAATGTACCCCTTGCTGTTCCATTAAAACATACGTGTTACCCAGGTAAGGCAGTGTTTTAAAAATACATGCCAGGGTACTTTGATTCACAGAGTTCATATAAAAATCAAAAAAATCCCTAATTGCATTTATAGGTGAGTGCCCAACCTTAGAAGTGCCATTGCTGGTCCCATCTGTTTTAATGGAACAGCTCTCTGTTGTTTTTTTTTTAAATGCAATGGACATTTTATTTGCATTCTCTTGCATTTCATTTTGCCTTCTGTGTGCATTCCATTTTTGTTTGTTGGTAAAATTACCAGTTTCAGGGATTGGTCACTGGTTCATTTATTTGTTTTGTTGGTATAATTACCTTTTGCAGGGACTGTACCCATGTTTATTTTTGTTTTGTTGGTAAAATTACATGTTTTGATAATTGTCATTTTGATAATTGTACATTCATATGTGCCTTATCATCAGTTTGGTGTGAGTGGACATTAAGTCAGTTTTTTTCATTTATTGGAAAACTAGAACATGTTGGATTACATTCCTTACAATTAAACACTCTTTACTTTCAAACACTATTTCAATCATTCTCATACAATGTATTAAATCTATTGGGTGGTTTAAGTTTGGTCATCCTTCTAAAACTGGTATTTATTGGTTTAAATAAGGTCATCCTTCTAAAACTGGTCTTTGGTGGTTTAAATTTGGTCATCCATCTAAAACTGGAATGCCAAGTCAGATCTATATGCAGTAATAACATATTGTAATTTAATTCAACATGGAAGTCAAAAGGAAAGTTACATTTTAATAGCTTGTGTTAATGGAAAATAAGTATTGTGAATAATCTTTTTAACTTGTTTGCATACCTCAGTCTGTAATATGTATGGTCCCATAACAGTAGCATCTTTTTTTATCAGTGTTTTTGATGTACTGGTCATGAGGCCTGTTGTAATTGTAATATGTCTATTAATGGTCATGTAATTTTTTTAATGGTCATGTGACTTTTTGTAATAGTCATGTAAAAACCACCTTAAGGCTGACATTCTTTGTTTTGATTGAGACAATTGTGTTATTTTAGTTGCATTTATTGGACATTTTGTTTCTTCTCTTGTCCATCATCAATATATTTTTCATGTCAAATTTTATTTTTTGGAAAGCAATCTTTATTGTATCTCTATGATCTGTTCATATATGTTCAAGAAGTTTGTCTTAAAAGGACAAACTATGTTAATATTTTATTTTATCTGTTCAGTTTATTTATGTTGTAAACTTTGCTTATTATTAGTTTGTTAGTAAAATATTAGGTATTAAATGAGCACTAATTTTCAGTGAATCATGAAAACATGATGTATACAGTCATATCTAGAATACTGCTTTTTTTCTCTCAATCCATTTTCCAAAGACATCAGAATTGGATTACTTGCAGATTTAGATCCATGCAGTTGCTAAGCTTCTTTGAAGAATTTTTCTTCCATTAGGAAGTTATACTAAAAACAATATATGATGTCCCGAGGTGAAATGGTGAGTGATCCCCACTTGTTGTGGTGTTTGGTTATGGAGAGTAATCCCCACTTGTTGTGGTGTTTGGTTATGGAGAGTGATCCCCACTTGTTGTGGTGTTTGGTTATGGAGAGTAATCCCCACTTGTTGTGGTGTTTGGTTATGGTGAGTGATCCCCACTTGTTGTGGTGTTCGGTTATGGAGAGTAATCCCCACTTGTTGTGTTTGGTAATGGAGAGTAATCCCCACTTGTTGTGGTGTTTGGTTATGGAGAGTGATCCCCACTTGTTGTGGTGTTTGGTTATGGAGAGTAATCCTCACTTGTTGTGTTTGGTTATGGAGAGTGATCCCCACTTGTGGTGTTTGGTTATGGTGAGTGATCCACACTTGTTGTGGTGTTTGGTTATGGTGAGTGATCCCCACTTGTGGTGTTTGGTTATGGAGAGTGATCCCCACTTGTTGTGGTGTTTGGTTATGGTGAGTGATCCCCACTTGTTGTGGTGTTTGGTTATGGTGAGTGATCCCCACTTGTTGTGGTGTTTGGTTATGGAGAGTGATCCCCACTTGTTGTGGTGTTTGGTTATGGTGAGTGAACCCCACTTGTTGTGGTGTTTGGTTATGGTGAGTGATCCCCACTTGTTGTGGTGTTTGGTTATGGAGAGTGATCCCCACTTGTTGTGGTGTTTGGTTATCATTATCTAAGAGATGATCGACCATGGTGTTATTGCCCAGGTCTTGTAAACAGTAAAATAAATTAATGGATGGAATAATACAGATCTGAGCACAATTATAGAATAAAACAACACAAGCCTCCACAAATAAAACATAACAATTTAATCATTTACATAAACAAATGAAATTGAACATAACATTTAAATGAATCATGTTATAAAATTTATGCAGAATTCAGTTAGCTATTCTGTAATGCCAATAAAAAAATTCATTATATAATTGAGTGACTGAATGAACTCAAATTGCATCAGGTAGTCAAGTCATCTTGGTTGTAGACTTCTCTTTTCTGCTGTACAGTATAGGTATTTTTGTCTTTAAATAAAAATTTATATATATATATATATATATATATATATATATATATATATATATATATATATATATATATATATATATATATATATATATCCAACCTAAATACATGCCAAGTTTTTTCTTCTCCTGAGTTCAAACAATATTCATGCTTGTTTTTTGTCAGATTGCAATTTTGCAGAACAAAACTATAGTCAGCTAGCAACCAAATGCACACTCACACTACCATCATTAAATTAATGTATTTTCTAGCCACACTCACATTCCTAACCCAATGCACACACACTACCATCATTAATGTATTTTCTACCCACACTCACATTCCTAACCCAATGCACACTCACACTACCATCATTAAATTAATGTATTTTCTAGCCACACTCACATTCCTAACTCAATGCACACTCACACTATCATCATTAAATTAATGTATTTTTTTAGCCACTCTAGCATTCCTAACTGGAACCATGACTTAATTAGACCCCCTTACTGACTATTACTGTGTCCCTGTGGGCTGTGAATCACCATCTCAACAATACCAGTCAACACAAATACCTAATGTTAACACCATCTGTTCTCAATTGGAAAGAATTCAAAACTTAAATGATGAAAGTGAATTAATGAACTTCACTTCTGGTTCTAATTACATTTCTTCATTAATTAGTGATTCAATGAAATAGTTATAGAACATCAATTCTTAGCATACATAATACATATCATTTAAAACAGAAAATTTAATTCTCACAATTTGTATCAGATTAATGCATGAAATCATTAGGATACATGATTCCTATAACCTTCATGACAAATTTAATTTTCACAATGCTTAGTAATGCATGAAATTGCTACACTACATGTTTTCTATTACATACAAAACCACTCATTCATAACACATTCATATAATACATGATTCATCTACCATTGGAGGCAAAGGCATGCACACCTCTATCTTTGAAACTTGTGGAAAAATTTAGTACATTCAGCAAATAGTTGCAAATTGACATATTGTATGCAATTGAGACCAACCTTGTGTGCTTTATTCAGACTCATCCTATGCATTTGAATCTCTCATTGTTCATGTTCTCAGCTTTTGCAACACACATCCCTTGAACGGTCTAACAAGAAATATTTATTATTTCATGGAGCTAAACTCTAGCTTGCCTCAGAAACTTAGACTGTCTAATTTCATGAGGGGAATTTCTTAAAACATTGAATTCTATCTGAAAACACATATGCACACCTTGTTTTAAGTTAGCCAATCAGGATTTCTTTCTCTAACTGCCATAACATTTTGATAATCTCAAGTCAGAATGATCCTCTCTAGTCTGCCTTTATTATTAACTATTCTTGACAATATCATTTTATGACACCTGATTCAAATGGCCCAAGGTTTCCCACAATTTTGCTCTGGTTTGTCTCAACTCGATTCATTTTCTGCTATATGACCTTACACTTGAAGAAGTAACCAAACAATTGGCTCATAACCCGTTTTATTCTGGTTATGTATGTGGCGTTTACATTTCAGTAAACATGAATGTAGTCTGAAGTTGTTTGTTATGCCTAGTGCACAATATAGAGCACCAAGGAGTTGTTTTTTAATACAGTTAATGATGGTCCATCGTAGCATAAAGGGTTTGACTGGTGAGTATTACATGATGATGTCATGTTCAAAGGAAAAGATGGTTGTAGCATGAAGGGCCATTGTAAAGAGAATTCTAATATGGTCTATGTGGTGTGCAGCTGGGTGCTTAGGAAGATAGAAGCAACATGAGCTAAAAGGAAAGTTAAGTAAACTGGTAAAGGTAATACCTTTCAGTACTTTAAATAAAAATTTTAATAGCTTTCTTTAGAAAAAAATGCTTTTTAAATATCCCTTTTTTCCCCTATAGTTCCTGTATCCCTATTTGTTCAGAAAGAGTTGCTGGAAAGAATAATTGTGTAAAATTTCCAACTGTATATTCTAGATGTTGTAGTCCCGGATTTTAATGTTTGACCAATTAGAAATGGAATATTTTGTACATTTTGTGTTTATTAAAAGCAGTGTATTGTTCTCATGAGTTACACTGAGATATTCTGTTTACTGCCTGCTATCAATATATAGTAAACCATATGAGAGTTTTTAAACTGTTTTCTTTTCTGTGCATCAGTAAACCATCATGTCAGGTTCTTTTGGCTGTTTTCTTCTGAGTACCAGTAAACGATCATATTAGAATTTTTACACTGTTTTCTATTGTGTTCCAGTAAACCATCATGTAACTTTTCTGTGTACCAATAAACTATCATGTCAGAGTTAAACATTTTCTTCTATGTGCTAACTACCTCACAGTGGACATCATGTGATTATGCCTAGTTTGATTTTTTTGAAGTTTTATGCATTTGTAAAAGTTACTTTCCGAAACACTTTTTAAAAGTTGCATTCCTTTCTAAATATTTTTTCTTTTCTTTTGGGGGCTGTCAGACAAATGGTTATAATATTTTTATATACATGTGAAATTTTGAGGAATGTAGCAAGGAATTGTGGGTATTTACAGCATGATAGAAATGAATGGCAGTCTTGTAAACAGATTTTAATGTTGTTAAGTAATATCTGCTTTAATGATGTTCTGTTTAATCAGTCTTTAAATGAGTAGAAATTCATGGTTAGTGTGACACCTGTGTATCCATAGATAGTGAGGAAATATGTATCATTTTTATCATGGTGGCAATAGCATCATCAATGTTAACAATTTTTGTTAAAGTTTTTACAAGTCAGATGCATTAACATGGCAGGTTCCATTTCATGGCATACAGTCTTAATTTGAGTCTGTTGGCTTGATCACCAATACTTTTGTACTGCTTTAAAAACACACAATAAAAGCAAACAAGAAGGTGGAAAAACTTGGGTGTAATATTAAGCTCACTTGCACTAAACTGCAGAAGAGCTGCTTATGTTCTGCTCATGGAAACATTGTTTTCGTAGTCATTACTATTTCATCATAACAAAAGTAGGCCACTGTGTCCTATGTTTCACACTCCTGTGATGTACACTTCTTACATTTAGGTATGATCACAGTTACTGAAATAGAAAAAACTTAAACTTCTACCAAAACACTCAGAACCACTCCGGTGGCCTAGTGGTTAGAGCATCTGCCTCAGATGCGGGAGGTCGTGGATTCGATTCCCAGTCGAGTCATACCAAAGTCTTACAAAAATGGTACTAACAGCTGCCTCGCTTGATGCTCAGCATCAAGACGTTAGTGTTAGGACTGATTGGCCTGGTGTCAGGATAATGTGACTGGGTGGGACATCATGCTACATGTCTGCAGCATGATGCCCCTGTGCTTGATATGACTGAAAAAATTTTAAAGCTACGTTCAAAAAAAAAAAAATCATAACCAAACCATTCAGAACATAATTTGAGCTAAAATTTTCAAGAAAGGATCATGGCATGATTATAAAATCTGCCATCAGATATTGCCACTGTTTTCTAAAAACAAAACTTTTAAATGATTTTCACAAAACCCACTGAAAATATATGACCAAATTTGGCTGATATAAAGGTCTGTCTCATTTTACAAATTATTCAAATTCACTCTCAAATTTGGTTACCATTACTGATGTTAGGAAAACTTTTAAATTACATCTTAAAAACTGTTCAACAGAATTTTACAAAATTTTACTTCATCCAGGATTAGGTTTTTAAAATTGATACAGATATGGCTAATTCACTTTTATGAATGGCTTTCATTTTTAAACAGCTTTTTAAAAAAAATGCTCAACACAATTTGACCAACATGAAGAAAACGTCAAGGTATAAAGGCCTTTCAGTATAGGACAGATGATACCTATATTCATTCAAGTATGGATGATAATACAAAAGGCCTCTGAGACGGATGATACCTATATGCATTCAAGTATGGATGATAATACAAAAGGCCTTTCAGACAGATGATACCTATATGCATTCAAGTATGAATGATAATACAAAAAGGCCTTTCAGACAGATGATACCTATAAGCATTCAAGTATGAATGATAATACAAAAAGGCCTTGTAGACAGATGATACCTATATGCATTCAAGTAAGGATGATAATACAAAAGGCCTTTCAGACAGATGATACCTATATGCATTCAAGTATGAATGATAATACAAAAAGGCCTTTCAGACAGATGATACCTATAAGCATTCAAGTATGAATGATAATACTAAAGGCCTTTCAGACAGATGATACCTATATGCATTCAAGTATGGATGATAAATACTAAAGGTCTTTTAGACAGATGATACCTATATGCATTCAAGTATGAATGATAATACAAAAAGGCCTTTCAGACAGATGATACCTATATGCATTCAAGTATGGATGATAAATACTAAAGGCCTTTCAGACAGATGATACCTATATGCATTCAAGTATGGATGATAAATACTAAAGGCCTTTGAGGCAGATGATACCTATATGCATTCAAGTATGGTTGATAATACAAAAAGGTGTTTCAGACAGATGATACCAAAAGCAGTCAAGTATGGATGATAATACAAAAAGCATTTTAGATAGATGATGCCAGTGTATAGCCAAGTTTAGATGATAATACAAAAGGCCTTTCAGCATGGGACAAATAATGCCTATGTGCATTCAAGTAGATCTAATGATGATAATACAAAAAAGGAGAAATTTTGTTCAATTGACTTATGCTGTCAACATCTCAAAAGAAACTAAGTTAACCCAGATTTCTAAGCTAACTGCTTTTGTATTTGAAATTGAGCTGTCAGCCATGTGAGAAGTCTTGTGTTCACTTGGGCCTCTTGTAGGTTAAAGTCAGTTTATGAAGACACTTGCATGTACAATCAATAAATAATATAAGGGTTAATTTAGGTGAGTAATATACAACCATATCAGAAGTAGGTCACTGTGACATTTTATGCCTCAGTAATGTACACTATTCATGTTTAAGTGAGTGTTTTGTTAAATATTGCTTTTACACTCACGGTGCTTGAAATGTGCATTCTGATGAGTACTATGCCATGATATCACGTAATATGCCATATCACATGAGTACTGTGCCATTAAATCACATGAGTACTATGCCATATCATGAGTACTATGCCATATTACATGAGTACTATGCCATGAAATCACATGAGTACTATGCCATTAAATCACATGAGTACTATGATGAGTACTATGCCTTGATATCACAATTATGTCAGGATGTCCTGCTTTTTACAATATGTACACCTTTAATATTTAGGTGAGTTTCTTAGGGACCCTGGGTGGCCAAGTGTTGCAAAGAGCTTGTCTTTACAGATCACTGTCAGTTCACCTCTGTACAACCTGGGTTCAAGTCTCAGCTTGGCCAACATGGTTAGTAAGAAATCTTGCCAGTTGCTTCCCATGTTTTGGTGGCTTTTCTCAAGATTTTCCCAGATTCTTCCTCTTTTAAATCTACTAACTGTCCTGTATAGCTTTTTGTGTGTTGTAAAACGGCATTAAACTCAAAAAGGAAACTGTTACGTACAATCATCAGACTTAATTTGAGCATAAAAAGTACAACCATATCAGAGAAAAGTGTGACTACATCAAACATTTTGTGTATATAATTATGTAGTCTTGATTACTGACAAAAGTCTAACTATTGTCATCACTTAGTAATGATCATTTTGATTACTGACAAAAGGCTAACTATTGTCATCACTTAGTAATAATCATTTTGATTACTGACAAAAGGCTAACTATTGTCATCACTTAGTAATGATCATTTTGATTACTGACAAAAGGCTAACTATTGTCATCACTTAGTAATGATCATTTTGATTACTGACAAAAGGCTAACTATTGTCATCACTCAATAATGATCATTTTGATTACTGACAAAAGGCTAACTATTTTCATAACTTGATTACTGACAAAAGCCCAACTCGTGTCTAAATAAATAGCTGTACATGAGTATCTTTTGACTGTGTCAATAAGCTAGGAGAATATTGTGTTTAATGATTTTGTAAGTCATTGATAGCTGGGTCACATCTTTCTTTGGTTGACAAGCAAGACTTTGCATACTGCAGAAGCCCTGCTGTATTTAGTAGGTCAGATGCCTAACTATGTTTTCATTTAATGAAATCAGACATGATATTGATAGCGCATGATCATGAAATTATAATCAAATCACTGTAATCATTTTCAGTTTTTTGCTAATATAAGAATGATTCCTTGCAGTAAATCCAATAACTTGTGTTCTGAGTTTTCTGTTGTTAATAAATGCACTTACAAAAATTGTTCACTCATCTTTGTTGGTTTTAGTAAATTTTTAACATGCAATTATAAAATGTAGGAAAAGTCAGCATGCTTTTTGGAGCCATTGCAGTTCATTGTTAAAGTGTTATATCATGTAGCCAGTGGAGTTATCTCAGTGGCTCACATTGTTACATGGAATTTGTAAAATAATTAAGCAAATTTGATCTTCTCAGCTGGCCCTTTTATTTATTAAAACTTTGATGCATAGTTTAGAATGTTCCTCACTTATCCCGAGTGTTCCATTCCAGGCCCACCCACAATAAGTGAATTTTTGCAAAGTAGGAACATTATACTTATTTTAGTAGTTATACATTATTTTAAGTCTTTATAAACCCTCCCAAAACTCTTAAACATAACCCTTAGCTGTGTTTTGTACAATCTCACATGGGCAAGTAGCATCTCAAGCGGACACAAGTACTACATTTTGTTTTTGGTGTGTATTCATCCACTGAATAAATACACTATTTACTGTAAATGGTAAATATTTATGATTTATAATATTCTTTTAATATTAGAATTAAAATTTTTAATATATTTTTATACATTTTAAAACCCGCGAAACAGCGAGTCCATGATAAATGAACAGCAAAGTAGCGAGGGAACAATTTCAAGGCTACCTTTTGTATGATCAACTTTTTCACTGTATGAAAAGGTTTCATTGATGTAGCCAATGTACCGGTCTTCATGGTGAATTGAGTTTGAGACCTCTGTTCTAGACTTGCTACCCAAAGGTCACAGTTTGGAATTCTAACAAGATTAAACAGAAAAGAAATCACAATGTGTCCATTTGCCTCAGCACAAAAAGTCAGACGAGTCACCATGTCGTTATGCCAACCAACCATCACACTGAATGTGACATCTAGTTAGGAAAATATTCTAAAACAAAAATTGTTTGATCACATATTTTAAAAACACCAGAAAATGAGCATACAAAGACTTGGGATCTGGTTTTGGCTGCAACTTAATTTTAAAAGAAATATATTTTACTCGGGTCATAATTGGCTGCAGTTATGTGCAAGTAAGTGTTATGTTTTCTTATCTTGTCTTATACAGTGTACAGTAAGGGTCAGGTTTTCTGTACAGTGTCACCCACTTGTACAGTGTACAGTAAGGGTCAGGTTTTCTGTACAGTGTCACCCACTTGATTAATTATGATAATCCCCCTTATTATTAGCCTTCCCAGTAAGGACACAAACACTGCTTTAGGTATGAGTTTTAACTTGCAGTAATTAAATTGACAGAATCCTATAAAATCACCCTTTTCATGGCTACAGATTCTGTTAATTCTTATGAGTGATGCATTTTAATTTTGAACCAAAGTCTTTTGTTACCTCCAACATCCATTCACTATACTACCATGCTTTGAATACTTTGAATTTTCCAAATTCAGTGGGTTTTTTGTTACAATGGACACAATGTATGTCATCTTTATTTTTCAGTAACTTTCCATGATGTGCAGCTCTGTTACTACAACCTTCATATTTACAATAGCTGAAGAATAGTCTCCCCTTGCTATTTACATATGAGGTATAATGGTACCAATTGTACAACCCCAGGTGGGCAGAGCTTAAGGTGTAGGGAACATTGCATTCAGAAATAAACAACAAAACTAGCTGTGATTGGTGCATTATGTAAGAGTTGTACTTTCTTTTAGGCTTTAAAAAAAAAGTTGAGCCTCTTGGCAACATGTGAGATTATGTTAATTCATATCTAAATCACATTTTGTATTTTTTTAAGATTTTTTTTTAAATGTGGTATACATGACTGAAAATGGGTCCAGTGTAACTAGATAACTCTTACCCGTCTAGTTCCAGCAGAGTCATCTCTCTTAAATGCAATGGGGTACCTATTTCCGTTGTTATCAAATTAACAATCTAACATTGGTCTCTGTGACAGTGTGTGACATGCATGCTAAGGTAGGATAGAAAGTATTTTTTTTGCAAAACATTAGCATTGCGGTCTGTGGAAAAACAATTAGTACCGTGATACCATTATCAACTTCACTTAAATAAATTGACACAAGTAAAAAATAGATAGATAGATAGATAGATAGATAGATAGATAGATAGATAGATAGATAGATAGATAGATAGATAGATAGATAGATAGATAGATAGATAGATAGATAGATAGATAGATAGATAGATAGATAGATAGATAGATAGATAGATAGATAGATAGATAGATAGATAGATAGATAGATAGATAGATAGATAGATAGATAGATAGATAGATAGATAGATAGATAGATAGATAGATAGATAGATAGATAGATAGATAGATAGATAGATAGATAGATAGATAGATAGATAGATAGATAGATAGATAGATAGATAGATAGACATAGATATAGACGTGGACACAGACCTAGACATGGGTATAGACGTGGACACAGACCTAGACATAGACGTGGGTATAGACGTTGTTGTTGTTGTTGTTGTTGTTGGGCTTAACGCCATTTTTCAGCACACGATAGGCTATTCATGGCGGCCAGTATTAATGGTGGAGGAAGAAACCGGGAAATCACCGGAAAGAACCACCGATCCACGAGAAGCTACTGGCAAGCTTTCTCACATATCCACATTCGCCGAATCCTAGACTCGAACCCATGCAGACAGAGGTGAGATGACAGTGATCCGTAACGGACAGCGCTTTAGACCACTTGGCCACTCGGGGCCCCCGGGTATAGACGTAAACGTGGACATATACGTAGACATATAGACAGAAGTGGACATAGATATAAACGTGGACATAGACGTAGACATAGGCATAAACGTAGGCATAGATGTATACGTAGACATAGACGTGGACATAGACGTACGTAGACATGGACGTAAAGAATAATTTAAAAATAATTGATTTTTAGCTATTTTCGATGCACTTTAACTAGTTTCACGAGCTCGCTTTTAACCAATGCAGAAAATTACAACAAAAAAAGTACATTAAGCAGATGATATAATTTTCGGGTCATTACAGCTGAGACAGGTCACGACATGTGACAGTGTTCATGGTAAGGATTGAACATTATATATATATATATATATATATATATATATATATATATATATATATATATATATATATATATATATATATATATATATAGTTTAATACAAACTGAAATTAAAATCATACTCTACAGAGTTTCGAACCCAGGTCCGCGAGTTATCGGCACCCATCGCCTTACCTGCACGCACCAGCCCATATACCGTTACGAGTAAGCACGCATCACCAAAAGTGATGGCACTGAATCGGTGTTTTACAAGCTTGTGCGTAGCAGACACACTCGCATGACGACCTAGTAAATAATTCTCATATATGTACGAATTTAATTTCTCTAACTTGTATGATAGTTTTGCTTGTATTAAACTATTATTTCTGCCCACTATTATCAAGATTCTACTACAGAATCCAGGGATAGCACTGTCTATTCTGTCTGGTATATATTTATAATTCTTTGTAATACAAAAATTCTATATACATTGATTTCTTTACTAGGAATCTGGAACGACTGTGCATATATATGAGAATTATTTACTAGGTCGTCATGCGAGTGTGTCTGCTACGCACAAGCCATCTCTCTCTCTCTCTCTCTCTCTCTCTCTCTCTCTCTCTCTCTCTCTCTCTCTCTCTATATATATATATATATATATATATATATATATATATATATATATATATATATATATATATATATATATATTAGCATATAAAATTTGGGTAGAGAAATAAAAAAGAAAGTATATAGGACTATGTTGGTTCATATAAAATTTGGGTAAAGGAATTAAAAAAAGTATATAAGACTACGTTGGTCATTACAAATTGGGATTAGTTACAAATTGAATGGCTTGGTTCAATTCAATGGCTGGAATGACCTGGGGACTGACTTACCTTAAAGGCCGCCTTTTCACAAATATAATACTAAATCGCCAGATTCAGAAGTATAACTCTTATGATAAGAATTTTTATCTTAATCTTCTTCTCATTTCCTGCTATGAGAAGGAATTACGCATCTCTTATGAGCGGTCGATCCTTCAGTAGAGAGATAGAAAGAAGGAGAAAAAGGGTGTGACACAGGTAATGTAGGCACAGCTACATTCCTTTGGGGAACTTGGCTAGCGGAGAGGTACGGACCTGAAATAAGTACAAGAGTTTTGTAGTTGAAACAAGAAGCCGAACTGTTTATTCATATATTTGATATAGAAGATATATAATACTACATTCCAAAGATACACTTCACAAAACATTTATATTGAAAAATACACTGAATGCACTGCAATGTTTTCTTTTAAGTTTATTAACTTCATATGCTGTAGCTTTTGCATTTTAGAATATGTTACAATAATAAATCTTGACTTAATTAAAGATTATAAATAGTTGCGATTAATGCAACAATCATTTTAAAGAAATATATTTTACTTAATTTGGGATAAAGTTCTAATTTAGAATAGATTACAAAACATTATTCTTTATTCATGAAATATTATTTAAAATTCCAAATTAAGCCTAAACATGAAGTCGGTAAGCATTTTAATCTTTAAACCATTAGCAAAAATGCAATAAATACCAATTTTTAAAATAATAGAACAATCCATTATATTATAATATTTAGAATAAAAAAGAATTCACAATTACATTGTAACTAAGAAGGTTACAAGCATAAAACTTTAACTTCCAAAGGTACTTATTTTCTAAGAAATTTTAGGACATAAAGAAAGATCTTACCTGAAATAAGTACAAGAGTTCTCGTAGTTGAAGCAAGAAGCCGAACTGATCGCTAGCATCTCCCGGGGCTTATTTATACTAGATCCCGAAACCTCGTAACCTTTTATGAAAACAGCTTATTTGAGGTGAGAAGGGCTAGCGCCAGTTTGACTTCATGGTTTGCTTCCAACTAGTGAGAACCAGTTTTTATCCCATAGAACTACGTATGTTTTACATTTTTATTTCTGACCTTGGATTTAACCTCTAAGCCAACATACTCATTTGGAGAATATGTCAAGAATCTTTGCTACTGAGTGTAAGCTTAGTGGTTTATACATGTATAGTACGGCAAATTGGTACTGGTTATAGAGGCAGATATAAACTGCACTAATTGTAATAGAATAATATCAAAATGAATATAGCTCAATTAAATAAATTTAATCCACATGTATTTTAATGGAAGTTATTCCAAATAAAATTTAATGAGAATGAGTCCAAAGAAGAGTTAGTTTTAATACATTTTAGAGAGACTTCTAATGTTCTTATTTATACTTAAATTTTACCTCATAACATAACAATAAACGAATCACTCGCTTCTTTTCAACTGAACGAATCATTGTTCTTTACAGATTGAGATTAGCTACAAAATTGGATAACATTGTTCAATTTCATAGCTTCGAACCAACTTGCATTGGGGATTGCTTGTCACAAACATAATCCTACAATAGCCGGGTTTAGAATTCATAACAATAAACGAATTACTGGCTTTCTTCACTGTAACAAAATGAATTAGCCGAACAAATCGGGTATTGCTCAATGTTACGAGTGGTAATCGATGTTGCGAGTGGAACAAAAAGACGATTTACCAAATTATCCATAATCCATGTTAAGAGTTGAACATAAGGCAATAACCTCTTTACAATAAATAACTTAAAATGGACATTGAGATTTGGACACGTATGTTATGAACAAAAGCGATAGCCTCTTTACGATTCTGATTGGACCACGTAGTCATTCCACGTCATTTCGGAATCTTTACAATAATGCATTCTGATTTGGGGCACGTAGTTGTTTTACGTCATATTGGAATATATAAGGCCGAGCCTATCTAAGAACTCAGGTTAATTAAAGCCCCAAGTCAGAAGTCTTGTTCATATTTACAGCGATTCCCGCTACCTCTTGCTACCGGAAATTCCCCAAAGATGTACTACTGTTAAGCGCCACCTCACTCTTAAAGGGATCACTCCTTTCTCTCTCTTCCTCTCCAATCCAGAGCCGAAAATTCCTTCTCATAAACAAGCAGCGAGAAGGTTATGTAAGAAATAACAATTACACAATCAACAAAAGAAAATCTTACATAACAATTGGTGGAGAATAAACAGAATATCATGATTAGAGGAGTGACACCACATAATTATAATTTACGGACAAGGCCGGCACCAGAACTCCTAACGCCATTCCATTTCACGCCATCCGATTCTACGAAATCTAAGACAGCCGCCACTGTACCACCATCTTCAATTGATAGATCATTGCTTACTCCGACTTCGATCATATTACATGGTACGTCATCTACCTACACATCGCCTGTGACGATTTACCCTCCAACTCCGATCCTTTCACACAGCACATCATCTACATACACATCGCCAGCGACGATTTCCCTACAACTTCGATCCTGTTACAGGGTACATCTTCTACCTACGCATCACCAGTGACGATTTACCCTCCGTTATCGACTCTACCTACGATTTTAACCAGTTCAACACTTACCACACATACACCTGCTGCCGCGCCTGTACTTCAGCCGCTTCCTCAAGACTTTTTGATTGACTTGACACCATCTACGCCCACTCCAGCGCCTGTCATCGACTCTTCCCGTGATTTGACATCACTTCTGCTCAATAATGACTCTTGGTTTGATTTACCGCATATTTTGACTTTAATCAGTTTCGCTTTATCGATCCTTAATACCTTATTAATTATTTGGCTTATATGGCGTTTCCGACCCTTGTCTTCCGCAATGTTACCCACACACGCAAGTGACGCCCAAACTACAAATCACTTTCAATATAATATTGCACCCACAACTTCTCTTCCTGATTGGATTACTACTATTTCTAAGGTTCTAACTTGGGATCACATAATCTTTTCAGTCTCATTCCTGATTTTCATAATTGTTCTTGTCCATATTTATAAATGGATTTCACAGTCGAAGGCATGTACTAAACTCCGTCTTGAAATTACTACCGGATTTCAATGTGTCATAGTTGATATACTTCAGCTTCAACTATGCCCTTCCTATTGGCACACTACTGGGCCATCCATGATTGACAACCTTCATGTCACTGGATATTTACGACCGCGACTAAATGTCAGATGGACCGATTTTAAACTAACCCAAGTAAACGATAACTCTAACCTGACCATACCAACTTCATTTCCGATAACTCTTGTATCGGCATACAAGCTTCGTTCAATTTTTAAGCACCCTTTCTCTGCTCACATCATTTGGACACACCATGATGTCGCATTCTTTTAATGCTCAGACAGCAATTTTTCAAACTCCACTCCTCACAACCATTCCTTCCCACCATACACTAGATTACCTTAAGCACATACACTACCTTACTTTAAAACTTATCTGATACTGGTCATCACCGTTGTAAACGTGATCAGCCAACAATATCTCACCAACTTCTTTCTCCAAGCAGAAAAAAAAATTGTTTTATCTCAGTGTGTTTCTTTCATTATATATTCGGATTTTATTACCATTATGCTCATTCTGCTATGCTATGGGTGTTTTTCATTATGTATTTAAGTTTAAACATTATGTACTGAATTTTTCAGTGTACTAGCATTAGATTACGCACAATTTTGGTATATTTAAACTTTTTTCTTTTTGTATTGTTTTTCATACTATACCCTGTATCTATTTTTGTGTATTTTTTCATTTTATATTCGGATTTTATTACCATTATGTTCATTCTGCTATAATATGGATGTTTTTTTCTCTTTTCATTATGTATTTAAGTTTAACACATTGTGTACCTAATTTTTCAAGTGTGTTTATCCTATTCATCATGACTATTATAATGCTCCATTTTATTTGTGGTCTGTTGAATATTATTGTGTTCTCATTGTATTATTTTCTTCTTTTTTTTGCACTTCACAAAATGTACCTCAATGAAATTGTTCTTCATTGCCTTTTTGTAATTTATTAACCTTTGTCAATTCATTGTATTTTTGCCTTATAATTTTTTTTCCTTCGAGCCTCAAATTACCCAGAAGGTATTATTAGGATATAAAATTTGGGTATATATATATATATATATATATATATATATATATATATATATGAGAGAGAGAGAGAGAGAGAGAGAGAGAGAGAGAGAGAGAGAGAGAGAGAGAGAGAGAGAGAGAGTGAGTGAGTGAGTGGCCGCTAACAAAATTTCAGAATTTACACAGTAAAGCACAGTTTGTATTGTTTCGGTCCAATTTAGAATATTTTC
Organism: Potamilus streckersoni; assembly: GCA_016746295.1. Lineage (NCBI taxonomy): Eukaryota > Metazoa > Mollusca > Bivalvia > Unionida > Unionidae > Potamilus > Potamilus streckersoni. The sequence goes on along the minus strand of JAEAOA010000868.1, from coordinate 17,897 downwards.
GGAAAATGTCTTTGTCCAAATCAGTAATGTTGTTCTCCAGCAAAACAATTATTCAGAAAAACGAAGTAAATCTAACTCCTCTACCAAAATACATGTTGTTCTACGTAGACATACGAACAGAAAACTTCTAGCACAAAAATACATTTTTTAAGGTAATAGAAATTGTGTAAGTCTAAGATGTTACAGTAAACTCGAACTCTGACTTTACGACTCCACGACTATGTATGACTCTTACAAAATACCTCAGCATATAAACGAAGCTAATACGTTGTTTGAATTACACGAACACAGAGGATGCATGCAATTTCGGAATACATCTGGACATTAAGAAAGCCTGACCAAGTATCAGCCAATCTTTTTTATAACAATTCGTGACTGTTACTTGTAATGAATTTGCCATCAAACACAGCACGTGCTTACAAATGTATTTACGACTCAAGTAAACACGATGTTTTAACAACATATTAGACTGATATTAATATAATCATATTAATAATTTCATTTAATGAAATAAAATATTTTAATCCCGTTGATTCCTTAACCACCCCCCCCCCCAACACACCCAAAAACCCCAACCACACACAAAAATTAAATTAAAATTTAAAAAACAATAAAAAAATATATAAAAATATTATATAAATATATAAATATATATATATATTTTAAAAATTTTTTTTTGATGCGAATTGCCCTTTTAGTTATTTTTTTTAGACGTTTCTACCAAAACCCTTCTCTCGGGGGTTTTCCTTTAATTTTTTTAACGAGAAGGCAAAATTTCAGCCCATAAGAAAAGGTGTCACTATGAGGGGTGTAGAAACGGCCCTCTTTTTGTGGGGAATGCTTGGCTGCGAAAGGGGGAAACGCTGAAAGAAAAAGACATAAAAATTTTGGGCCCATGGAATCCCCATTTTATTGACATATATAAGATCCCTCCTAAAGATCCCAACCCGAAAAAATTTTTTTTAAAGGAAAATTAAAACCAATTCCAAATTCCCAATACTTATTAAATAGATTCCCAAAAATCTAATTTTCTTTTCCCCTTTCATTTTTCGTTTTTTAAAAAATTTAAAGGGAAAAATTTAAAAAAATTTAAAGGCCCAAAAATTTCCCAATAACTGAAAAAATGATTTTAAAATTTTATTTAAAAAAAGGGAAAAGGACCGAAAAAGATCGGAAAAATTTGTACAAATTTTTAAAAAAAATAAATTTTTCTCAAAAATTTAAAACCCAAAAAGAATTTATTTTTCAAACAAATACAAATAAAACAGGGGAAGCTGTAAAAAAATTTAAATAAAAATTAAAATTGGGGAAGAAGGGGACCAATAATAAAATTTTAAAAATACAATTCCCAAAAATTTCCCAGTAAAAAATTTTAAAAACAAAAAAATTTTTCATAGTAAAAGGCCCCTCACTTTTAAACAAATTTTAAAAAAATTAAAAATAAACGAGAGCCCAACCCCCCTAAAAATTTTTATATACCCAAACCCGGTAAAAACCCCTGTTTTTTAAACCCAAAAAAGAAAAACCATAAAACTCTTTTGAAAAGAAAGGAAACCCCAAAACTGAAAAACAAAACAGCTCAAACCCTTTTATATTCTAAAAACTTTTTTAATCCCCCGTGCCAAACCATTCCCAAAAAAAAATTTTTTGTCAAAGGGAGGGGGTTTTCTGGGCTTTGCTTCCCCAAAGGACGGGTTTAAACCCTTATATAAATTTTTTTAGTGGGGGGGGAAGATTGGAGTGGACAAAAAATTTTTCCCCCCAAGAAACGCCCTTTTTGGGTCTTTCCAAAACCTTCCAGGGTCATTCCCCAATTGTAACCTAATTAAAAAATTATCCCCCAAAAGGTTTGTTTAAATCAATTATTTTGTTCCCAACTTCACAACGAACCAATAATTTTTAATTGTTTAAAGGGGTGGGGAAAAAAAAACCCTTTTTGACCCAAACCGAAAACCCGGGCTTTTTAAAATTAGGCCCCTTTCCCCAAAAAACCCAAAAAATAAAAAGTTTAATTAACCAAATTCCCAAAAAATTTCCTTTAAAATCCGGAAATAAAAATTATAAATTTGGGACCCGCCCCACACTCCAACAATATCAAAGCACAAGTTTAAATTTTGGAATTTTTTTAATTTCCCCCAAAACTAGAGATTTCAATATTTGCCCCAAAAAATTAATATTTTCGTTTCTTTTTTTAAAAATTTGAGATCTTGATAAATACCTCTTAAAAAAATTTAGCCGGACCCCGAGGCAGAAAAAAAATAAAAAAAAGCGGGAAGAAAAAAAAAAATTTCCCCCCCCCAAAAATTTCAACGGTAGATGAAAAAAAACCCAAGGAAGGTAGATTTGAAAAACCCCCCGGAAAAAGGCCCACAGCCCAATTTTTAAAAACCAAAAAAATTAAAAGTAAATGTTAAAAACCCAAAATGAAGGTCCCTTTCCCCCAAGCTCCAAAATTCCAAAAAAAAAACCCCCCCAAGAAAAATTCCCCCAAAAAAGGAAATGGACCAAATAAAGGTGATCCCCAAACCAAAAAAAAATAAAAAGCCCCCTCCAAAGCCCGCCCCAAATTTTGTGGAAAAAAATTTTCCCGGTAGCCCCTCAAAGGGGAGGGAAAAAAACCCCAATATTTTAAAAAAACCCCCAAAAAGCCAACGGGAAAAACGGTGCCCGTTTTAAAGGCCCAGTTATTCCAAAAAACCAATAAAAAAAACTTTTTGCCTTTCCAATGAAAAAAGTTAATTAAATTTAAATAAAAAAAATTTTTTTAACCCAAATTAAAAATAAAATTTTGGGGTTTTTTTTAAAAAATTTTGGGGTTTTAATTTAAAAAACCTTTTGTTTAAAAATTTTAAAAAAAACAAAATTTTTTGAAATAATTTCCCCAGAACAAAAAATTTGGCTTGTAACCCCGCAAGGTTTTTTCCCTCAAAGTCTTGGCCCTAGAAACAATCGCCCCAAAACAGCGGGTTCCCAAAAAAGGGTAAAAACCCGCAAAAAAATAGGATTGAATTAATCCCCTTTTCCAAAAAATTTTTCCCCCAAAATGAAACCAAACAAATTTTTAATTGGGAAAAAAAAAAAAAATTTTTTCCAAAAAGCGGGAAAGAAAAAAAGAAATCAAGTAACGAAAAAAAAATTTTTTCGTAAATTTTTTTCAAAAAAACTAAAATTAAATTGATACGCCCCTTGAATGAAAACGGAAAACTGGGGAAGTAGCCCCAAAATAAAATACATCGTTCCAATTTAAAAAGAAAAATTTCCATTAAAACATGCGTGAAACAGTAAGCAAGTAAACCTTCGCCTGCTAAAAATTTTCGCTGTATGCTTTTTTGCTGGGTCTAAAAACCGTTTAAACCCTGCAATCCTTTCTTCATTGTCGAAAATTCGAAACGATTTTTTTTGGGCCAATAGCAAGAAACGTTTTGCTCAAATTTAAGTATAACTTTTTTGAATTTTGGCCCAAAATAGCCTTTAACATTTCAAAACTATTATCAATTTGCGGGTAAAAAAGGGAAAAAATTCATCTCCAAATCGGCATAAACCCAAAAAATTTTTAAATTTCATTTTTCTGTTCTTTGGGCATACTTTTAAACTTGCAAAATGCCCGGGGAAGTTTTCTTTTGTCAGCTTCCAAAAAAAAAATTTACCTTTTTTAAAAAAGAAGGCAAAACTTCCTCATAAAAAATTTGAAGAATGCAAACCCCTTCTGAATTAACAATTAATTAATGGATTGTTAAAATTAAACTGAAAATTTTCTTGAAAACGTATTGACTTGAAATTTGAAAGAAATCAAAAATGAATTTCCCTGTTACAAACTGTTAAAAGGGGTTTCGTAAAACGATTTGAAAAATTTCCCTTTAAACCCCCTTAAATTTAAGGGAGTGACCCTTTCGGCTAAAACATAAAAAATGGGAGTGGCAAGAGAAGTTTTTAAACGAAAATTTTGGATTTTGTTCTTTTACGCAACACTAAATTCAGGTTAAAAAAAAAAATACAATCCTACAACCCAAAAACCCAAAAATTCCATCCATCCCCTTAAAGAAAAGAAAGGGGTTTTGGAAGGTTTGATCCCCCCAAAAAGAAAAAAACCGAGAAAAAAGTAATGAAGAAAGAAGGGAATGGAAAATGGACTATAATATTTCTCCCATTTACAAAAAAAATTTTTTTCTTAATTTTCGTTTTTAATTTTTCAATTACGAAAAATTCGACCAGTGGTGTACGACGTGTATTCGATTGTGTGCGATTTGTAGGTGTACAAATTTTAAAGTTTAATACAAATCCAAAAGGACGGAAAAAAAAAGTTAATTTTAAGTTTGTAGTTCTTGGTTTTTTTAAATTATTTTTTAATGAAAATTTAAATTTTTTTTTTTTGGGTTATTTTTTTTTTTATTTTTTTAATTTTGCATAAAAATCACATAAACATTTATCAGGGGCCAAGGTTATTTTTTTGGGCTTCACGAATTTTGTAAAAATAACCCCTTTTTAAAGGGATAGAATTTAAAAAACCCCAAATTTTAAAATTTTTATCTTCAAAAGTGCATACAAATATCATTAAATACAAGCGAAAATTGAAAATAAAAATGTTTGCTTAGAAAACCCTTTGGGCAAAATTTGGGTATTAACCCCTTAGTAAAGAAAAAAAAAAAATTTTTATTTGTTAATTTTAATTTTCAAACTATAATAACCAAAAAGTTTTATTTGCAATCCCCCCTTAAACCTTTGGTGTGTTTAAATTGCTTTTAAATTTCAACCAAGAGGGGAAAAGGGAAAATAAAATTTAAAAATAGAAAAAACTTTTTTTCCAAACAGGGTTTTAGTGCACCAAAAAAATTTGAAAACTGACCGTGAATTACTAACAAAACCAATGCGTAAGGGGGAAGGAAAGTTTTACCGTTACCCTTTCAAAAAAATTTTTCCCTCAAAAATTGATCATATGCAGGCTTTAGCTGTTAAAAAATGCTTTATGCATTCAAAAATTCAATATGCAGAGAAATTCTCCCTGAAATCAAAAATTCAATATGCAGGGCCGTTAGTGCTAAAAAACTCTGGTCGAACAATCGAACAGACACTTTAGCATAGAAAAACGTACAAAATAACACACCCCATCATTTGATGCCCAACCCCAAAAAAGGGAAACTCTCTTTGACGGGTTTTAAAAAACCCTTAACCGAAAAAGGCGTTTTGCCAAAAAAACCCAAAAAAAAAACCCTTTTGGAACTTTCCCATAGTTTTAAAAAAGGAAACACGTAAGAAACCCCAAAATAAAAATTATCAAACCACCATTGAGCTAACAAAACAAACAACTCTGCATCAATGTTTGAAACGGCATAGCGGAAAGTACAATTTCTCCTTAAATAGGCAAATCCGGAACAACGAAATTTGTGAAGTACCCGAAACATGTAAATGTAATTTAAAGGGTGTCCAAGCCCGGAAAAGTTTTTTTTTAATAAAAATGTTTAAAGGGCCCGGAAAAATTTAAAAAGGTACATTCCCCCACTCTCTGAAAAGAAATTTTGAAACCTCGAGAATGTTAATGCCCGAAAGTATAGCCCCAATTTTTATGTACCAATAAAAAGAAATTAGCATAAGTTAGTTTAGTTTTTAATCTTTTGGGAAATTTACGAAAAAAATTTTTAAAAATTGTCAAAAAAAAACAAAAAAAAAGATATAAAAAAAATCATCCCTTTTGGGAAGCCCCACAAGAAAAAAATAATCTTGAATAACAAAAATGGGAAAAACCAATACACTATTGCTCTAATACCGAAAGAGTTAAAAAAATTTAAAGTCATTTTCCCACTGAGAAGGGGCCTTTTTAATGCTGAAGTCGCTGTTCTTGGAGCGTAGATGTCGCGGGCAATTTTTTTTGGGGTTGTTTTTAGGTAAAATTTTGGAGCTGGACTGAGCACTGTATGCATTCGAAATGTCGTTTTCCTCGGGGTTTTTACGAAAAAAGAATTCTTAAGGCGAAAAAAGCATTTTATTTTTGCTTTCCCTCATAGCTGAAATATATTCTTTTCCGTTTGTAATTTTTTGGTTGTTTGTAGTGTCAAAATGGTGAAAAGTTTTTCGAACCCGGGGTTTTTTTTTTTGGGAAATTTGGGGCTTCCTTCTGGAAATTTTATGTAGCATACCGGGCAAAATAAAAGTCAAAGGGGTTTTTGGGATTTACCGTTTAGCCCGTAGATAGCTGTCGAAAAGTGCAACAGGAGCGAGCAGTTAAAAAAACGGTCATGTCATGGGGGTCGTTTTGGGTATGTTCCGGGGAAAGTCAATACCATTTTTTGGCGAAGTCGGGCGGGCCCGTTTTGGTTTTGTGGGAGAGCCCCCTTTCTTGGATCAAAATTTTTTGGTTTCACACCTGTAAAAGTTATTCCCCCCAAATTTTTGTTATGAAAAGGAAATTTGGGAAAAATTTAAAAGGAATGTCTTTTTCCCCCCATTTTAAAATTCAAAAAACTGAAAAGGACGTTTGGTAAGGGGGGATCAACTGAAAGGGGGGGGACGCCCAAAAGGGGGGATCAACTGTAAGGACCCCTTTTTCGGCTATTTTCAAAGGCAGGAATTCAGCTTTCAAAAGAATAAGGTGTCCCATATGATGGTGAAAGAAAGGGAAAAATCTTTTTGGGGGGGAATGTTTGGGCCCCGAAAGGGGGGGATCGCGGGTAAAAAATTTAACAAAAAATTTTTCCTTTTTGAAGCAGGGAAATTTCCACTTTTTTGACATATATATGATACATATTCTAAAAATCCCAACTTGTAAATTTATTTATTTTTAAAAATTTACTTACAATACAAAAACCCAATACTTATTAAATAGTTCTTCCACAATCAATATTTCCCATTTGTCCTTTTCCATTTTTCTGAAATTTTTGAATAAAAAGTGTTTTTAAAAAATTTAAAGACCCCCAAAATTTAAAAATAACTTTTAATAAATGTATTTTATTTTATTTATTGTAAGGTAAAGACCTGAAAAAGATCTGTGAATTTTGTACTTATATTTAAAGAATATAAATTTTTTTCTAAATTTAAAATTTAAATAACATGAAGCAGAAATTAATTCAAACAAATCCTAATAACAGCAAGCTGTAAAATATTTAAATTACTTTAAGTTTTGTGGAAAAAAGGGGCCCGGCAAAAATTTTTAATTTAAAAAAATAAAAAGTACACAATTCAGAAAAAAAATTAAATCAGTAAAAAAATTTTCCATATAAAAAAGAACTCACAAATACATTATATTAAGGGTTTAAAAAAATTCAAAAGAGTACCAAAAACTCACTATAAAAACTTTCCCTTCCAAAAGCGAGTATAAACCCTAATTTTTTTAAACCTGAAAAATAGACTAATACCCCTTTTTTGGAGAGCAAAACTCAGCCGGGAGAAAAAAACAGCTAAAAACCCTTTTTTATATTCAAAGCTTTTTTAATCCCCAAGTCCCAAAAAATCCAGCCCTCAAAAGAAATTTGTCTAAATGACGGGGGGTTCCGCGTGTTTTCCAAAGGGCGGGTTTTAATTTTAAATATCAAGTTTAAAAGGTGGGGGGGGTAGATTGGGGAGTGGGGGCGGAAAAATTTTTTCCCAAAGAAACGACCTTTTGGATCATGCCCAAAAACCCTTTCCTGGTCTTTTCCCATTGAAAAACCTTTTAAAATTTCCTTAACCCTAGGTGATTATAAAATTACTTTTTTCCCCAAACTTCACCCCGAAATCTAAAAAATTTTTAAATTGATTGAATGGTGCGATAAAAACTTTTTTGACTTCTAACCTTTTTAAAACTGGCTTATTAATTAGGCTTTTTCATTACCAAGTGAAAGCTGAACAATAATAAATGCTTAATCTAAATTCATTTCAATGTCCTTATATTCAGGATATGAATTATTGATTGGAGCACGCTTCTCTTACACTCCAATCAATATCAAAGCACTAGCTTAAATTTGGATGTTTTTATCTTCCAATAACTAGAGATTTCAATATGTTGTACACAAATTAATATTTTCGTTTCTTTCTTTTATAATTGAGATCTTGATATATATATATATATATATATATATATATATATATATATATATATATATATATATATATAAGTTGTTAATTGTTTGGATAATTCATATATTTTTTTTTTATCATTTCGCAATTTAGCCGAAATTTGGTGTTGATATTCTCAACAGTCGTATATAGCACTAAACAAAAAAGTGAACATTTAACCAATATGGCCAAGTGTTATTGAAATTACAATTCAGGAAAGTTTATGTTGGTGTGAATCAGTTATTACTTAAGCATTCAGTGTTGTACTAGACTATTCGGGTGAATACCTGTTGGGATTGTTTAAAGGAAATCCAATAATGTGTATCAAATTTTTTTAATGAAATTAAACAGTTTAGCAGTTGAGATTATCTCAATATTTCAATATTTCGTAGAGAGAAAGGCAAATTCAGGTACTGAAATTTACGAATGTCGTTGCAGAAAGAACACATAAAAGATTTATTCTCACCTAAAATACAATAAAACTTAGCTTGACAGTGTTGGAGGGGAGGGCTCTCTACTGATATTATGAACTTCTGAGATAGTGACAGATATAAAATGAAGAGGTTTGCATTTGCAATGCGCACAATGGAAATAATGTTAGCATACCTCTTTATTCATGTACAGTGGCTGAAATTTCTTTGGATATTGTACTCGTGGAAATTGTACATTATCTAAGCACACGGCTAACTGAAATGTCATGTGCTCGAAAATCCAGTCTAAAAATTAGTATAAAGTATATTGCAGTATCTTAGCGTTTAGTAAAATAGACTAGTCAATACCAGCTTCTTAAAGAGTAAAAATAAATTAAAAATGTATAAATATAAAAAGTTATTGGCTCCTTTTATCTACAACTTACTTCTGAAGTCCAGTAAGTGAAAACAACGAAGGGGACTTAGTCCTTTTTTATATACGTGTATGTCTATAACAAGGTCAAGCTGTATACTCTAAAACCCAAACTAAAGTTCTTTTAACAATACCTATGATATAAAAGGTCTATTTTTAATAGCCAGTATACCCAGTGAAGAAAAGCTGGGAAATTCTTTTCTAAAAAAATGTATTCCATGCAAAATAAGAAACTGTAGATTGCCAATTAAAGGGCAAAATATCAAACATTTTGCTATTCATTAAGTATTTCGTTTGAGCTAATTTGACTTGCAATATAATACAACCATCAACTACACATAAGAGAAGTTTTATTTTGGATCGTAGGAGATCAACAAAGTATAGGACAGTGCAATTTTGGGAAAGATGCGGAGCGTAACCTATAGTCTGTTTCCCTGCGTAAATGAGATTTGTATAGTCTGTTTGGGTAATAATTTATGGTTCATTTATTCGGATGCCTCAGACATTATTCACACGCCTTAAAGTACGTTCTGGCGTTATGTGTTATTTTACTAGTGTATGGAAGAAATCTGTTTTGTTTATAATTCGTCAATATCCAGTAGTCATATCGTAGGAATTTTAATGATATAAAATGGAATTAGAATTTTCCTCTTTTTTTCGAACAATTAAATGAATTTTTCCAATCTTGCATCAACACAATAGATTTTGCAAATTTTCTTATATTGATAAAAGTAATAGCGTTTATAGCATGCACTTTATTTTTTGGGAAGGTCTAAGGTTTGAACATAAGTTGACAATGTGTAATAATATAGAAAGTTCCACTGCTTAGGCCTATCTCCCTTCAAAATTACGTTCTGAAAGACTGTACATTTGTTTTGTTTTTGGAGAGGGTGGTGTTAAATATATCGCTATAGTTAATTTTATGACTTACTAAATAATTGTATTTTTTTAGAAGAGTAAATTTAACAGTTTTTCATTTTTAATAATGAGGAAAACAAATTCCGCTTTCTTTTTACAATCAACTTGACTGTGACATGACGTAATAATATCGACGTAATTCGGATTGTGACGTCAGGCACCGCCAAATGTTACCTAATGAAAATGGCGAACAGCGGTTCGTAGTCTAAGTCTTTTCATTCGGTATGTGGTCATTCGTTAACGTCTTTTCCATTGACCGATCGGTAAAGATTTAGTTATGGCCAATATGAGTAATAAACCATTGGATGATTCGAGTCCCAGGAAAGGATCCTTGTCACTGAATGTTGCAAGAAAGAAGTGGAATGCGGTCGTAGCTGAATTGGGTTATGCGGTAAATCTGAAATTTAAGTTTTAATAGTCTTATGGCTTATAGTCCGAGGCTACATCCCCGTTTGTTTATACTCTTCTACCGATTTCAATAACTGAAACATTTAATGTGATAAAAGTGCACAGAATTAAGTCAATTGAGTCATTGATTTATAATTTCTAACCTGACTGTTACCACAATGACACTAATACTGGCATCCCATTGCACCTTTCATGCTTAATGAACTTTTCATGCTAACACGTCGCCATATTCCGCACACTATGGTGCTTCCATCCAACAACATGATGAGGTAATTGATATTCGGTAACTGCCGGATAATTCCATAAATTACCATAACGCTGAGTTTGAAATTATATTCCTTTGCACACATGCACATATTAATGAAACCGCTTGTTAAATCCATGTGCAAGGCACATTTTTTGTTGTCGTTCTTTTCCTTTGCTAGATTCGACACTGTATATTCGGAAGCTGACGACATATATATGTACATCTTTAAACCCGCATACATTTTGCTGAAAATGGACTAGTCCAGGAACTGAAAATGGATCTCAAGCGTTTCCGTTAATTATATTGAAAACTTACGTTAAGCATGAAATGCGCAGACGATGACGGTGTTATGGCCATTCCACTCACAGTCAGATTAGAAAATATAAATCAATGAATGATTTGACTAAGTTCTTTGCACTTTTTATTAAATTAAAGGTTTTCATTATTGAAATCGGTAGAGGGTAAAACAAACGGTTTAATAGATTCGGACTAAAGAACTAGTTTTCGCCGCGTACCATTTTCATCCAAAGAGTAATATGTCGCTAACGGACGCGAATTTTTACTTATTTAAAAGATCTTTACCGGGATACTGTTAAAGATATGCATAATGAATACAAATTAGCGTCCCTTTGCGAGATATTAGCACAACTGTTGTATAGCGACAAATCGTACTCGACGAGAAGCGGTTATCTGCCATAATAGGGCCTATCTCTACTTAATTTACTCACGAAGTTGTTAGCAAATGAATAAAACAGATATATTTTTGTTTCTGATTGAATGTTGTCACTTAATTTTAGTTTACAATCGACACTGTAATATTCGCACACCCTCTCGTTTGTTTGTACACTCCATCCACCACATGCCGATTTTATAAAACGTAGAGCATCAGAGCTATAAGCAAATAAACAAAGCTCAGTCATTCCATTTTATTCATCAATTTATCATTTCTATCCTGTATGTCACAAAAGAGGGGGGGTAACTCTATCAATTTATTGACGTTTCAAACAAAATTTCTGTTTTGGTTTTTCACACAGTCCATTTCAGTAACAACTGTATTAGTATAGTTTGTGTCCAGTATTTGCAATGTCTGGTTTTACAATTTCTAAAACAAATTTAACTAATATTAAGGAGGAACTCTTGTATATGTTGCATTCAAAGTGGTGAAACCTCAAAATGTAACGAATTATTGACACTATCAAAGATGGTGAACTATATCACATATGTTGTTTGAAAACATAGACTCGACCATGCAATATGGTGACTTTGGTAGCTAAGAAACTCCCGTTTGATTCTAGGCGCTAACAAGTTGACAGTGTTTTGCTGCCCCTGTGACAATCAGGTTAGAGTTATAAATTGGTGAGCTAAACAATTAAGCTATGTGCATTTTTCATTTCCTTGATGCCTTTTTCTTAAAATCGGTCCAAGGCCCCATCCCATTCTTAAACTTTCTCATCTTTAAATTAGTTGTTATATGCTTTTTTTGTAATAACTTTTCTAGTACTATGATCTTTTTATTCCTGTGTATTAATATACTGTATTTCTGATCTACGCATTAGTATATATAAACACGGTTACTAACTGTCACTTTTCATTAACTTACTTAAGTATTGGGGGAAGGCTATTGCTAAGTTTGAGAACATGGAGACTGACCTCATGTTCTGTAATTGTGGCAATTAAATATATTAAAAACCAGAATAAACGGGAGGATGTTTGAAAACGTTAGTTAATGGCAGATTCATCCATTGTTTTCAGATATGACTGGGATAACATTTTAAAAAACTACTTAAACAATTTTATTTGACTAAAAATCTGTAATTACAAGGTTTTGTTATGTGTGTCGTTTATCATTGAGTGTAACAGGTGGGTAACATAATGTGTAAATAAGGCAAAATTTAAATGCAAAGAGAAGTGATGATAAGCGCATAGAATTTTGCAATAATTAAAAAAAATAATGTATACTATACGACAATCATGATATTGAAGATGAATATCATTTTCTTGCAGTGTGTCCAGTACATACTGTCCTATTTGTAAACGTCATTAAAATACTTCCAGGCACTTTTTTGCAGTGTTTCCAGTACATACTGTCTTATTTGTAAACGTCATTAAAATACTTCCAGGCATTTTTTTGCAGTGTATCCAGTACATACTGTCTTATTTGTAAACGTCATTAAAATACTTCCAGGCATTTTCTTGCAGTGTGTCCAGTACATACTGTCTTAGTTGTCATTCAAAATACTTCCTGGCAGAAGTGCATTCAATTGTTAATTTCTAGTAACAGAAAACAATAAATTTGTTAATCAAGAATTTGAAACAAGAGACAAATTATTGTTACAAGCCAGGGGTCTTTGCCTGACCGAGCGGTGTCAAAACCCTGGGGTGATTCCCGCTAGAAGTTATAAGTTTAACCCAAATTTCCGAAGACTTCTATACAACATCAGTTGTAAATTAGAAAGCCCGACGTGTCCATTCTATACATAAATTATGCTATAATCAATGCGAGAACACATTATTTACAACTTGGTGAATCAACAAAATTTGATCAGTTTGTGCTACCATCTGGTGTCATTTATCGGAAAGAATCTCTCCAACACACGATGAAACAAATTGTGGTAAAATATATCATCGACGGCAGTCGTGAAATGAGCACGACACCAACATAGATCAATTACTAAATAACTGTTATACAACATCGTCTATTGTAGCTCATATAGCATAACAAAACAGTAATGGTGTACATAGGCAAAGGAATTTCTCAACGATATATCATGACCTTGTGCTGAATTTGTACACTGATGCTTTTGGAACACATTATTATGATAGTGCAGATGTCTTCTCGATTGATATATAATGTTGCTTTTTATCCCGTTTGTTTTCTTAATACGGAGAAAATATCAAACATTATTTTAAACGATTTGGTCATCCAACAAACGAAATGACCAGAGTTACACTAAAAAGTATATTCCCTGGTGTTGATTTCGTCAACGATTGCGTCTCCGACGCCATCAACTATGTTACTGAGATCGAATCATTTGAATTTCCTGCACATACTCATCCTATTAGACTTATATGTTTGGTCGACATTTTAATAAACCAGATACCAGTGTTAATCTCAATGACTATTGTACAAAAAAATCAACGCGACAGGTCTCCAATAGTGTTATTACGATATATGTTGGACGCTAACATTCTGACATAATTAACTGTGGCAGCTGCAATAATTTCGTACAAGCCTGAGAAGACAGTTTGACTACCGCGCGATGATAAAGGTATATGAAGAAAAATTGTCGGTAAGTTTACTGATTATAAACAACATCGTAGAAGATTAATTATTGATACGGCATAACTAGATTTTGTGATCGCAAATACTGCGGTTCGAAGTATCTTAGTTTCCCGGAGTTATACAAATTTACACGACGGTGCAACTATTAGAACCGTTGTTAGCTAATATGGTGGTAATTTACCGCATTTTACTCATTTAATAGCCTCGATGTTTGTATATTCGTCGATAAACCTTTTATCGGCGATCAACATATTTCCAAATGACGCTGTTAGAGTAGTCAGGGATTTTTTTTATATAAGTAGATCTTGTGAAACAAGTTATCGACGATGTCCAAGACGCTACGGTTGGCTTAGCTAACATGCGTTGGGGTCATTGGAGAATAAAGGGCGAACAAATTCGTAATTATTCTCAACCAACTGATGCTAAATCACCAGCACTTCAACAATAAATGATCACCACCGTCGCTACGTACGTCAATGAATGATTTAATCGCAGGATATAATATAGTACTAAATGATCATGGTTGGGTATTATCGATGTGTAAATTTTACCTAATCACTCACATAATTCAATTTTACTTAATCACTCGCATAATTAAAATCTACTTCCTTTCTAACATCAGATCAGCAGATTTAGTCAACAAAACATTCACTTTTATGTACATCGAAGTTTTCTTTCATTTGCCTCTCAACTGCGATGATTGAGTAGTTTATACAGTGACACCGGGTAGAGTAAATATCATAGCGGGTCATGCCAGTGATATATTATTATGATCATAGCTTTAATATGTAAAAAATAGTTGTTGCGTTAAACCAAAAATATTCTTTTTCTCGAAAATTACTCTAGCGAATGGCACGTAGAGTTATAAGTACTTCTCTGTTGCTTTCAATTCACTTCAGTCTTTCAAAGGCAAATTTGTGTCCAGTGGAATCAAGTGGTTAAATATGGATATGACCTTTAATAACCGCTGCTGTAACATGTTGTCGAGGTGAAATCCAATAATTTCCGAAGATTGGCTTCTAAAGCCTGCCACACGCCTTCTTCGACAATAGGAGTGAGTGTTGGAGTGCAGGAAGGTCCATGCAATTACATTGTTTTAATTCTAATGGTCGATTTTAATCTGTGACTTGTCAATTTTAATCGGAAATTACATGGGTGGGTGGGTGGGAGCTTGTTGGTATAATTAGAGTGTAAGGCGTTGATGTAGATAAAACTTCACATCAAACGATCTTGAAACAGGGAACCAAAATTTATCGATATGTAAAAATTCCAGATTAGTATCACCTGACCATTTACATCCAATCAAAACGTAGAAAACGCATTCAATTCGTGAAAATTGTAATTATAACGGTTTATCTTAATGCAGATGGTGTGAAATATATTCCTAAAATGATGACGAAATATGTGCTGTGTCAAAAGACACGTTAAAAATATATCTCAATTAGCCGTTTACATGAGTATCGCCACACATCTAGCTAAAAATTACGTCGACGCTTATGAGGAAATATTGTACGACCACCGATCCAGCTATCAATAACTAAGTGAGCTGAAGTCTTTAATTAGACTTTAGCTGGACAGGATTTAATATGAAATAATGTGCAGTGTAATTTCTGAAACGTCCATGCTAGAGTTTGGGAACATATGTCGCCCTAATGATCTGAAGGTTGTATCACAAAAATATCGTAATCCATTTTAACGTAAACGATTTACGCGTCATCGCGAAAGATTTTCAACACTGCCACTTCCATTATGCTATCGTCCAGCGGATACGCGTCGATAAAATATTTCAGTCACTATTCTAGAAAACTATATACAGCAAAAGCTTGTTCTAAATGATATTGTTGAAATTTCCGCAGAGGTTGATGAGTAGGTTCTTCGTCAAGGCGACAAAGTCTCAGCCATCGTGCTGGATTCTAGGATGTACAATAATAATTCATTCGTAGCAGGGGTTAACGATCTCAGATACCAATATCTGAATTGTCGATAATCACATGGAATGGTCAAATTTAGTATGTATGGCAGTATTGAGAGTTACAAAAAAATTTCAACTGCATGAAGTTGTCATTTGCAATGCCAAGATTGTCTGTGACCCTCCAACAACTGGAGCACCCACCAAAGGCACCATAAGAAAACATTAGCTGGTTATGTGCGAGAAGACGCAAAAAGGACCAGTTTGATTTTGATGTTGAATTTATTATGATGCTGAAACACCGACAAAATGATCACTGCACCTTCTGTAACACAAAAATACTGTGGAAATTATTTCGTAATAACGTACGACAATTTTCCTTGGACAGAATCGATAGTAGTCTTGGCTACACACATGAAAATGTCGCACTGACATGTCTTGAATGTAACAGAGGTAGGGGAGCATCATCCGTATTAGTGTCCTTCGCTAGAGAGACTTCAACTTGGTGGTAATTGGGTATTGTCAGGAATTGCTTGTAATTGTTCACGTATAGATCCAAGTTGAGGAGCCGTTTAATCTACTCTGTAGATTTCAGGCCTGTCAGCAAAAATTATCATGTCAGAAATTGTATGTGTGGTTACACTTCAGAAGGGATCGGTTGCTCTTTTTCCCTCCCTCAAGTTGACCAGATTCATATAAATACCTGACTATCATGTTGCTACCAAGCACTGGACTCTATGTGTCTCTCACGGCTAAGTCGCGTTGACGGGGGATGTTGTTAAACAGGGCTATCACGAGGTAGTCTCGCAAACTATTCACGAGATCTGTCCTTGAACAATAATTATTGGACGTCCTGATCTTTAGCCAATCACTCGGGAAATAGTCGATTAAATCGTTCAAAGATTGCCTGATCACGATGTAACGCTCTATGTGCGCGTCTAATTTTAACATTACATCAGCGATATTATTCTACCCAGATATTCATTTGCAGGATAAACCCTTAGCAACTGTCGCCATCGCAAACCACCACATAAAAAAATTCGTCCAAACGTGGTTGAGACTTCAGTTGATGTTTTAGTTGATAGTTGTACAGCTTCCTTGTATCTACGTGCGACGTCGACAACCAGCAACGCGTATTTGCATATGAGCGTTTGTCGTTTACGTGATGTTTAAATGTCAAGTCGTAAAAAACAAGATACCTGATGTACTTCGTTGGGCGTGATGACATCAAATCGTCCATGCTGAATCGTTTTGGGGTGTGGAAGATTTGCAGTACTGCCTGTCGTGACAATCAATCTGTAAACATCACGTGGAAACATGTTGTATCGGTGAGTTTGTTAATCGCCGCCGTACCCTTCCAGTATCCTCTTAAACTATATTAAATCGACTCCATCATTATTAATTTTTGAACATTTTATTGCCTGAAACAACGGCTCACTTATCATTCATAGTCGATCTTATCAACCAGTTAGCGAGTGATTCTCGTATGTCTTTTATATCGACTTCAATATGTGAATCATCCTGAAATCCGCGATATGTTGTTGTTGCAGAGATTTATTTTTCTATGCAATGTCAAGATTATGGCATGCTTGATCAATCACATTTACTAGAATTTCGCTTGTTTTTGTTTGATTTTTTTCAAGTCTAATATCAAGTCGGGTTGGAGGACCACAATAACTATATCCCGGAAGATGTTTTTCCGTGGATACTTAGCCTATCATATTTTATGGTAATTTTCCGAGCGTCGTAGCAATATCACCGCCAGTCACCATGTCCCCATGTACAAACATTATTATGTCGTAATTTGTACACTTACCTGTAAGTGCTCGGCTATTGTTTTTCGTCGTTGTTGCTTTTAACCCAGATGTATCCGTGACCATCTTGTATCAAAAACAATATAAACTCGTGATTATAAACAATATTATATATGTACAATATGATCGTAATGGACTTTTCAGGGTCAAGCATGATCCAATATTACCAAATTCTATTCAAGTCATTACCATTGGTCATCTGGATCTGGTAAAACTCAGTTGTTGCTCAACCTGATAATGAAATGGCTCAAATGGGACAAACTATTTAGTGGCACCATCTGTGGATGACCAACCATGCTATAATGTTCTTTCGGAATTCAATGAAGCAGTGTTATTGAAATTATTACTGAAATCAACGATGCGCCGTCCATCGAAGATTTTCATGGTCAATAATAATCTTGTGATGTACGATAATGCCATGCTTGACTAACAAACAAATCCAGCCATAAT